>CM042150.1:71756236-71876061 GCA_023376005.1 Doryteuthis pealeii
ATTACAATTTTTTTTTTTTTCTTTTTTTTCTTTGATTTATAATAGTGTTTTCTTTTTTTATGTTTTATTATTTTTAAAAAATTTTCTAAAGGTCTTTTGTACATACAACAAATTTAAATTCAGTTCTTGGAGAAGTTTATCAGTTTAATTTATTTCCTTTTTTGACCCCTAAAAATAACAAAGAAAGTAAAAAAGAAGCTAAACATTACCCTACTTGTAGCGTATTAATTTAATAATGTTTATTTCATGAATAGATTTTTTCAGAAAAGATTTGAGTCTTACTGAATAAAATGGATATATTTCATTCTAAGATGAAAGTATTAATAATAATTAAAAAAAGGTTGAGTTATTAATCCTTAAATTTTTTTATTTATTATTGTTATTGCTGTGCAATATGAGGGTGAAAGTGATACAAATTGTAGTTAGTGTACTTGTAACAGTCCCGAAAAGTTTAGAATACAAGACTGGAAGAATTGTAAATCAGAAGAAGAGTTGAGACAATCCAGACACCATTGTTGAAATCGGCTAGAATACCCTGAATAGTCTTGGAGACCTGTGGAGACTTGTTTTCACTCAGACTCAAGTGAAATACCATAAGCTAACGCTGGTGTGAAAAACTCACAAGGAGTGAAATAATGTAATAGTGGTGACAGTAGTATAGTGTTGGTAATAATAATATTCTCTTTAAAGAAAAAATATTTTTAAAAATACAAAAATAAACATTGGATTTTTCTCTTTTAATTCGGAATACCTGGATGTTGAAATCCATACTCAGACTAATTAGTATAAAGTTACCGTAATGGATCTCCATAGTTTATTTATACACACACACATATAATATATATATTATATATCATTATGAGTTATATATGAATATATATATTATGGAGAAAAAAACTGACCCACCCTTTTTTTTATTTCTAATAGACTCATTCAAAAATACACATAAAATAAATAGATAAATAAATTAAAAAATGTATGCAAATATGACATAGGAAAGATGCTTCCCACTGGATTGGAAGGATCAGATGCATAAAATTTGATGCTTATGCACCACCATATGTGTCTTACGACCAGAAGCCTACATACAAACTTTATTAGACATTGCACAAGACACATTGCATGCACACTTCAAGAACAAACAGTGTGTCTCGTACAATCTGTAACAATCTGTAATCAAATGGGAAATTTTAAAGAGATCCAATATCTGCCAAAGTTTGACTGATCTGTGTTCCTTGTGTTTACAAGAAAAGTTAGCGATAATTAGATTCCCGGATAAGAAAAATCTACTGAATAAAAAAGATGAATTCTGGGGAAATGATTCAAAAAAATCCACAACACATTAATGTGTTATTAAGATTAATATAGATATAAGATATATACAGGGTGTTCGGGAGAAATTTGACAGTTTCATAAGGAAAAAGAAAAAGTGCTTGGTAACTATAAAATTTAGTGGATTGTAAAGAAATTCAACAGGCATGGAAATTACACTATTGTCAACAAGTTTCACTGAAAATAACCACCATTAGCGTTGATCACAGCTTCAATCCTGCTCCGGAACCTGGAGCAAGCTGATGTTACAGTTTCCATGGGAAGGGTCTCAAAAACTACCTTAATTGTGTCGATTAAGTGGGCTTTTGTAGTACTGGCATGGTGATTTGTGTCTTTCTCAACAGCACAACATACATAATAATCCATGGGGTTAAGATCTTGAGAGTCGGAGGCCAAACATTGGGACCGATGTAGTCATAAAAATTCACAGACAACCATTTTTGACTTTTCCCAGAGGTGTGGCAAGGGGTCGAATCATGCTGCCATACATATGGCCTACCATTGGCTACTCTTGTTATCCAGGGCTTGACTCTAGTGTTTAGCAACTCCATATAGGCATCAGAGGGTCCTCCAACACTTTTTTCTGCAGATTTTCGAAGAATTCTGCTGTATGAATGCAATCAGATTGTCTGTTATGTTGCTTTCTTCTAGCCACAGCCTCATTGTCTCCATTGCAATTCTCCAGTTCATGCCTGATTGTTTTTACAGTATTCAGGGAGCATTGGGCAGCAACCATAATCTCCAATCTCGTTTGAATTTCGTTGAATTTCGTAGAGTTCTTTGAAGTTCTTGTATTGTTGAAGAGTTGTTTCTTGAATTTAGTTGAAGGGTCGAAGTTTAGTTCTTGTTTAGTTGTTTTCTGTCTTTTTTAGGTTTAAGTTGAGTTTTGAGTGGGTGCAGGCTATTTTTATTTCCAGTCTTTGAGGGAGATAGACTCTAATTCCTCAAAGAGGTAGTAGTATTTGACCCTGTGTGGTAGCCTTGCTACAAGTTCCACACAGGTCGCTGTCCACTGTACACTGACGAGTCCATATAATTTTCTCCTTTCCCCAAAGTCGTGATGTCACATGTCTCTCGGTAAGCTTGGCCCTCTTTTCCCCTTCGTTGTGACGTCAGCTGCCCCTGTAGGCTTTGCCTTCCTCCTCCAAGGTCCTGACGTTAGTGCCCCTGTAACCTATGTGACCCGAGGTAGTGATGACCAAGCAAAACATAACAGTAGTAGCAGTTGGGGTCAAATTCTAGGACTAAGTACCTCAACCGTGACGCCATAGACACATCGGAAGATTTTGTAGATTTTTAAATTTCAAATTTGTTTTTAATTTTAGTTTTTTTTTTATCATGAATTTTGACATACTCCCAACAACAGAAAAATGCAATTTTAATTGCATATAGTAGACAAATTCACTGTTCATTAATTCAAACTTATCTTGATTTAAAAAAATTTTTTTGGGTTTTTTTTTTTTTTTTTTAGCTATCCTAACCACCCTTAGAGTTGGAAGAGGATTCAACAGTTTTCATTTTATATTTAGAATTTATATTTTAGGGAAGTCTAATGGGTAGAGTTATCCATGCCGACTTTTATTTTATTTTTAATTCTTAATTTTGGAAATATAAACCAACTTCTATGTTAAGATAATTTAACAGTTAGTACATTTAAAAATTTTAATTTGATTTTGAAACATTTTTAAAGTGGTCAACGACCAGAGCCAAGCGCATAATCAAGCATTTTTTATTTTATTTTTAAGTTTGGAATATCTAACCAACTAGCGTGTTGGGAAGACACATTTAAATTCAAATTTCAAGGATTTTCAAAATTGGTCTAACGACCAGAATCAAACATTTAATTAAGCCCATATTTTATTTTTTATTTTTAGGTTTAGTTGTTTAAACTTTGGTAAGATAATTTAACCATATAATTTCAAGTCAATTTTTAAATATTTAAAAAATTATCTGACAGACAGTTATGCTTATAATTAAGCATTTATTTTACTTCGTTATTTTTAGATATCTTGATTGTATATTGGGAAGAAATATTTAATTTCGAATTTCAAAGAGTTATGCTCATAATTAAGCATATTTTTCAATTTTAAATTTTTAGCTATCCAACTGGCTGAGTTTGTCAGAAAGATAATTTAACCAGGTATTTCAAATTTTTAGCTATCTAACTGGCTAAGTGTGCCAGAAAGATAGTTTTAGTTTTTCATTTTCAATCTTAGTTTTAACCTTAGAAATTCCAGAATGGTCCTAGACCAATTTAGCAAGGTTTATCAATTTTTGTTTTTCCAATTTAGAATTTTAATTTGCTTAGGAGCAAAATATTTTCTAATTTTAATTTGCTTAGAAGCAACAGATTTTTTTCATTTTAATTTGCCTAGAAGCAAAATATCTTTTAATTTTAAATTGGTTAAAAGCTACAGATTTTTTAATTTTAATTTGCCTAGGATTTAGAATTTCAATTTTAATTTGCTTAGATGCAACAGATGTTTTACTTTTAATTTGGCTAGGGACAAAATATTTTTCAATTTTAATTTCTTTAGAAGCATTTTTTTAAATGTTAACTTCCTTAGAATTACTTTTTTCCATTTCAACTTCTTTGGAAGAACTATCTTCTAAAATTTTTATTTCTTTTGAAGTATCTTCAGGAATTTTTAAGACCTTTTAAGAAGTGCTTATTTCTATCTTAATTCCTTCAGAAGTACCTTTTAGATTTTTTATTTCGTTAAAACTATCTGCGACATTATGTCACAAGCTATTCCTAATTTCTTCTATTTTATTTGTGGTTGTAAATAAGAAGAGACTTTCACTGAACCTGTCTTCTTCTATGCCACATTCTTTTTCAAGAACACTACAACTATTTTTAATTTTGGATATTTAACTTAAGGACCTCCTCTATCCATTCATTTACGTCTAATAGAAGTTTCTTGAAAAGTGATTCAGTCAGTCCGTGTTTATTTGCAATAAACATTAACATATGTGAGACATGTCGAATGCACTATTTTGAGTACCGACCAGAATTACGTGCTTGTCCTTTCAAACAGAAATCCGAACAATAGGTAGTTTTTTGAAATATTTGGGAATTAATGCCGTGAAGCACCAACTCGCACATGTTCTTCTAACTCCAAAGTACGAGTAATTTACTATTCTTAGTTTTATACCGGGGGAAAAACAATTCCTAAGTTCTGATGTATGAGTAAATAAACCAATGGGAAGACAAATTTTTAAGGGGAGGGAAATACGCAAATTTCAAGTTCGGATACTGAATGAAAGAAAAACACGATAACAAATATTAATACTTAACATCTTTAATTCAAAACAATAAAGAAAAGATGGAAGAATGAGAAAGAGTAAAGGTTAGAATGATAGTGGTGACGGATTGTAATAATGTTTTAAAAGAGAGTTTGCAAGGAGAGTTCATAAAGAGAGTTCGTAAAGAGAAGGTGGCTTGCAAAAAACAATGTTTTGCGAGTGACTTATCTGTGAGTCTGGTAAAAGGTTGATGAAATAATTGTCGTTTGTGTCGTTTGAATTTCGTAGAGTTCTTTGAAGTTCTTGTATTGTTGAAGAGTTGTTTCTTGAATTTAGTTGAAGGGTCGAAGTTTAGTTCTTGTTGAGTTGTTTTCTGTCTTTTTTAGGTTTAAGTTGAGTTTTGAGTGGGTGCAGGCTATTTTTATTTCCAGTCTTTGAGGGAGATAGACTCTAATTCCTCAAAGAGGTAGTAGTATTTGACCCTGTGTGGTAGCATTGCTACAAAGTCCACACAGGTCGCTGTCCACCGTACACTGACGAGTCCGTATAATTTTCTCCTTTCCCCAAAGTCATGACATCATATTGTCTCTCGGTAAGCTTGGCTCTCTTTTTAACCTTCGTTGTAACGTCAGCTGCCCCTGTAGGCTTTGCTTCCTCCTCCAAGGTCCTGACATTAGAAGAATGTCAGTGCCCCTGTAGCCTATGTGACCCGAGGTAGTGATGAGCAAGCAAAACATAACAGTAGTAGCGGCTGGGGTCAAATTCTAGGACTAAGTACCTCAACCGTGATGTCATAGACACATCGGAAGATTTTGTAGATTTTTTAAATTTCAAATTTGTTTTTATTTATTTTTTTTTTATCATAAATTTTTACAGAATATGTGAGACAGAAAGGCATGTAAGTAATAACATTTGAGAAGCCTTGATTTCAAATAATAACTTTTTTTCTTCTTTTTTTTTTTTACCAAGATAGAAAGATACAAAATATTCCATATTCAATCTGGTCGAAATTGATTACAGATTTCAATTTTAATTTTTAGGAAATGCAATGCAAATGACTGAAAGCATACACGTAGTTAAGAAGGGATTTTACGAAATGCAATGTGAATGACTGAAAGCATACACATAGTTCAGAAGGGAAAGCATACACATAGTTAAGAAGGGATTTTACGAAATGCAATGTGAATGACTGAAAGCATATACATAGTTAAGAAGGGATTTTACGAAATGCAATGCGAATGACTGAAAGCATACACGTAGTTAAGAAGGGAAAGCATACACATAGTTAAGAAGGGATTTTACGAAATGCAATGTGAATGACTGAAAACATACACAGGGTTCCCACGTGTCCTGGAAAACCTGGAAAACAAAATTTTCATTTTCCAGTACTGGAAAACCTGGAAAAACAAGGGGTGGGGGTCAAAAATCCTGGAAAATTTTCATAATTTTATCCTGGAAAATTTGAATTATCATAGACAAAATTAATGTTATTATTACAGTAAACAAATATAACTAGTAAAATAACAAGGACAGTGTTTTTTTTTTGTTGTTTTTGTTTTTAATGCTCACCGAATCTACGCAAGATTTCCCAAATTATTCATGAATATTCATTAAACATTAAAAATGCTTCTGACTGAGTGGTTACTTGTTGATTTCATCCAATAAAGTCTGGTTTTCATCATGTAGCATATTTTGATTTATTTTCACGTGACACTGAACAAGACAAGAATTATTCAGTCAGACTACTTTAAAAATTGTTAAAGAGTTGAAGGTTTTAAAAAAAAAATCCATTTTACAAGACATAAAATTTCGTAAAATTCAGAAGATGTAACTTTAACCTTTTCTTGATAATCATGTTCAGTAGTGTTTAATTGAATAAAATGATTTAATATTTTAGCAAGACTTAAAGGAATATTTTGTCTGTAAGTCAGTCAAATAATTTTCACAGAAATTCAAAATAAAAACATCTCCACAACTGAATTGACATAATTTTAATTTTGTCATTACAAATACCATTATTTAGAAGAAATTTCGCCTAAAATGCGTTATTTTTATTTGAAGAAGTGAGCTAAAATCCTTTTTTTTTTTCTTTTTTAAATAGCACTCATGTAAAATAGTTACTGAAAATCAAAGAATGTTTTGTACTTGAATGTATAGAATAGCGCGCACGCAAAATTTTGATTGAAAATGATCAATTAAACAAACAAAAAAAACAAAAACAAACGCAGTAACGTAATACTAATATTTAAGAATTACATAAAATTAATGTTCGTTTAAAAAAGTTTTTATTAAACATTTTTGAAAGTGATGAAAAGTGAGTTTTTTTTAGTTTTTTAAAGACAAACGTTGGTCCCCACCTTCAGACCCCTAAGTAAGGTTTCAAGCATATGTCGCTTCAACAAAAGTTTGTTTGGTTTTTTTTTGTTTTTGTTTTCATCAAATGTCAATTTCATATCAGTTAAAAAAATAACTGTCCTTTTTACTACATAAATAGCAACCCCACCATCACTCTCTCCTGGAAAATATTGGTAATGTTAACATTTTGCCACCCGAACTCCTGACCTAATTTACTCTACCAAACAGATATTTTCTGAGTCTTGCAATTTATGGGTAAATTAATGTAGATGTTTTACAATATCTCCCCCCCCCCTGCTTTTTATCAGCAAGTCAATTTAGATATTCTAACCCCCACCTCACCCTGTTTAAAATATTTTTCGATAAATTTTTACAAAACACAAATTCAAATTTCAAATATTAGGTACTGCCAATTTTGACCTCATAGACGTATTTAAAAAAAATAAATTTAATCCCTTCGATTGGAGAAAAAAAAATTCAGGAAATTATCATATTTTAATGACAATTTCAGTGTTGATTTATCAATGAATGATTTATTTAAAACTCAGATTTTTTTCTGGTCACTTAATTTTGATACTGCCCCCTATTTTTTTTTTGGGGGGGGGGGTCAACATATCTTTTGAAACTAATTACAGTATGAATAAAAAGACAAAAGACTGTTAATAGAAGAAAAAAATATACATTGATATTTGTTTTGTTAAAAAGGGCAGGGGCCTAACTTTTCAACTGAGTTTTTTCCAAAAAATATTAGATAACAATTCTAAATAGGCTTGTTATTAAATAGATATTTATTTTTAGAATCTATAATTATGAAATTTAAAACTTGAATTTAGGCATTTTATATTTCAAATGAATTCTATCTATTATGTATATGGATTGTTTTCAAGGCGCATATAGGTGGCATTTATTTGAAAGAACTTCAATTTATTTCCATTGAATCAGTTTGATTGAAATGATTCAGTAATTTAAAAGAATTCATTGATTAATAAGTCAACACTGAAAATTTTATTAAAATCAGATAATTCTCTGATTTTTGGCAATTTTTTTTTCTGCAATCTGTGCCTCTGCATTTTTTAACATATTTCTTGGTGAATTTTTTGTAAACAAAAACGCCATATTTTTTGAGGACTCTTTAGTTTTTCTGTGTGTTTTGAACAAAAAAAAGATATTTCATTTAAATCAATATCAAAAAGTTAATCATTTTTCTGTACATAGTGTATTTAATGTTTTTTTATTATTGATTTCTAAGAAGAAACTATTATAAGTCTTAAAATCATAAATGATGTGGGGATTTTTAGTCTGTAACTATTTCACACAAAGGGCCCATTTTGATCAAATTTTTTAGCTGAATTTAATTGTTTAAAATGTATTAAAAATAAATTACATATGTAATATCATTTTGCTTCTCTTTTTTTTTATTGATTCTCATTATAGTATAATGAGCATCAATTTAAAAAAAAAAGCAAAAAAAGCAAAATGATATTACATATGTAATTTTTATTTATGTTGAAAAGTATGATGATTATACTTTTCAAATTAAACAAAAACTTAAATAATCAATTTAATTTTAATTTGTTTTTAAACTGAAAATGAGCACACGAATTGGTTATATCTATCAAATATGTACTGTGATGTGTATTTTGCTTATTATCAACAAATTTAAGTAGATATTATACAGTATGGGGATATTGTATAATATCCACTTAAATTTGTCTCCCCCCCCTCCGCGATTTTTAACGGCACCTCGATTTAGATATTTTACATTCCACCCTATTTTAAATTTTTTTTTTTTTTATGAATTTGTACAAATTTCAATTGAATTTCTACAAAACACAATTCCCAACACCACCCACCATTGAAGTGTAAAATCCTTCAGTCTTTTTCAATATTTTTATTTTAAAAATAATCTACTTAAAAAAAAAAATTTGATGTAGCCTTTTTAATGATTGGTTCCCATATTGTATTCATCTCTGTATTTGGTCTACTCAATAGGTCACTACAGCCCAACATATGAGCTGCTTCTTTAAGACGTCTTGTTTTCCATGTCCTTCCCTATCTATCATTTCAAGTTGAAAATATAACTTTAATGGGATGTTCATGGGTTGCAAAGGGAGATAATGATTTTTTTTAAAATTTCTGAATTTTAAAAGAATTGCCAAATATCAGGGAATTGTCCAATTTTAATGAAATTTTCACCAAATTATTTTTCAATGACTTAATTTTATAACGATTTAACTTATTTTATTGAAGAAACCTGAAAAAAATTTTGTAATTGATTCAGAATGTCGGGAGTAAGGGAGGGGTGTTTTACCATTTGAAGAAAAAAAAACCCGTTCCCTAATTTTTACATTTCTTGAAAGATCATATCCGGAAGAATATATAGAAAAATAAATATAAATTCAATACCCTAAAAAAGTGATTTTAAAATTTAAAAGTTATTTTCTTAAAACTCAAATGAATAATATAGCATGTTTTTTTTTTTGTTTTTTTTTTTTGTAGTTTAAAAAAATTTGTTTCTTCAAATTGATGCAAAAAAAAAATTATTTTAAGTTAAATTGAGTTTTTTACTACCTTAAAAATTTCAAGGTCAATTTTACATGTCTGTCAATATCTGTGGCTAACTTGAAAATTTAACAAAAGATAGCCATAAATTTTATCTTTGAAAAAATTCAAGTTAAAAAAATATGCAATGATATGTTGTATATTTTCTGAGATTTAAAAAAACATTTTTTAAATCGTCAATTTCAGCTATGGATGACAAAAGGGGCCGAATTCTCTCCCAGTTTGAATAGATATGTCAATCGCAACAGAGAAAAGTTTGGTTGGCTACACTTCCAGGAAAAATTTTTTTTTAAAGATATTGGAAAGAAAATCCAATATTTATGTTTTACTTCGAAATACCCCGATGTGAAAACATGCAAGAAAGTAAAAAAATTTCAATGTTTGTCCACCATAGGCGTGTACTCAGCAGCAAGAGACAAATAATGAGTTATCACCTCTTGGGATACGCATTTATCTCTCTTACACTCCAAAAATTGAACATGGCTATTAATGTACAATAGTATATAAAATATAATACAGATATAAAAAATGAGGGGTGGTCATTGTAAGATATCTACATATATTTGCCAATAAAAAAGCGAGAAACACAGCACAGTAAATATCTGAAATTTGAGTTTATTGAAATTTGTACTAATTCAATGAAAAGATAAACAAAAAAACATTTATTTAAAATATTGGGTGAGGGTGTAAAATTGATTTGCTAATGAAAAAATTACCCAGTAATGTTGATCATGGCTAAGCAAAAACAGGAGGCCAGACAATTGTATTGTACAGGGTGTCCATAAAGTCAGAGAGCACTTAAAATAATTTATAACTTTAAAGTGCATATAGACTTTGTGGACACTCGGTGTAGTTAATTGATAGATGTAGGCATTATCTATAATAAAACCAAGATAATTAATTAACCCTGCATCATAAAAAAAGTATCAATAAAACTGTCTAAATCTGTTGACATTAGATTAATATCGATTAAATTATGAAATTGCCGTGAACAATTTCTGTCCTGGAAAATCTTAAAAATGTCCTGGAAATGTCCTGGAAAATGATTTTCTAAAATGAGTGGGAACCCTGATACATGTAGTCAAGAAGGGATTTTTAAAATAAAAAAATAGAATTAAAATCGAATGGAAATGAAGTGGAAAATTGCGTTTAACATTTGTACAAAGTAATTTATTATCTATTTATTAAAATATTCCATCCCTCGAAAATGAATACGTGATGTATATGTCTTACGAAATGCGAATGGCCCAACAATATGTATACTTTGTTAATGAATGATATACTAAAAGCAAAAGAAAATATTATGAAAAAACTTAATTCGAATGAAAAAATAAAAGATTGCATGAACTGTATTTTCTAAAAATTTCCTCATATATATATGGTTAAAAACTCGTTTTATAAATACTAGTAAAACAAAACCGCCCTTCGGGCGGTGTAAAAATAAACTTTTGAAAAGTATAGCCTGAGGGGAGTGGGAGTATCCAAGTAAAATTAATAAATCAGTTAAAGTAATAAAAAACAACAATGCCAAAATATTTTTATATCGGAACCGCTCGAACTGAACAAAGGTGTCAAAGTTAGGGTGGCCCAGAAAAAACAGAACCGAAATTATTTATTTATTTTCCCAATAAACTAAACTTAAACCCCAACCCCTAACCCTCCCTCCTAGTTAAAATTAACAGTTTTATTACAAAATTTGTGGGTTCTGTTTTTTCTGTGTCACCTTAATTTTGACACCTTAGTGCAAATTCAGCCCAACTGTTAAGATAGAGCGGTTCCGATATGGGGGATCAATTTACTATAAACTTATACGGGGAAATGAGCACCAATGAAAACTCAATAAATAAATAACTTTTTAGGATTTTTTTTTACAATCTGATAGATTGGTGTGTAAATGATAATAATCCATTGAAGAAAAAGATAAAAAAAAATTACAAAGAAAAAGTTTTTTTAAGCGGTTCCGATATGGGGCATCGATTTACAATAAATTTATATGGGGAAATGAGCACCCCTGAAAACTCGAAAAATAAAGAACTTTTTAGAATTTTTTTTTTACAATCTGATAGATTGGTGTGTAATCGATAATAATCAATTGAAGAAAAATAACAAAAATTAAAAACAAAAATTTTAGAGGGGTGGGGTTCCAAAAGTTCAGGTCCGCCAAATAAACAAAACTTTTCCGTCTACGTCCATGTCACATTTTAGAAGTCAAATCCGAAAGAAATATATCTCCGCAAATAACTTATTTTCCTTCCTTAAATAAAATAAAACTTTTAATAAATCTAAACTGAAAGAATTGAAGAATAAATTAAATAACAAACTCACATGACAATAACATTTTTTTAAATCAATTACTTACCTAAAATGCATCAACTGAAAACAATGTTTTGTTTTGAAAATATCTTTGTTAAATTACTTAATTCTCCAAAATGTTATTAGAATTGAACGAATGTTAGTTTAAAAATTCACCAACAACTTGAAATCCATCACTATTTTCCATAAATTGCTTTCAAACATCAACAAACATTTAGTTTAGTCAAGTGTAAATGAAATATATTAACAGGTACATAAGAATAGAGGGGTCATTTTTTGTTTTTCACCGGTTTAAAAAAAATAAACAAACCAATATATATGCGAAGAAAAAAGATTTAAAAACAAATATTTTTACATAATTCTACAAATTGTATTTTAATTAAATGAATGAGTAAAAAAAAAATAAAACTTATAACTTAATAACTCTATTAAACAAAAATGTTTTTTTTACCGTATTTTTACGGTAACGAAAATGGAAGCAGTCACGGGAAAAAATAATTTAACGTAAGATATTAATAATTAGCTGTATCTTGTTTATAGATAAATTTCTTGCAAAACTTTATACATTAAATAATTATAAATACAAATACAAATAAAAATAACTATGTAAAAATGTATATAACTAAACATGCATTTATTGAAAGATTCATTAAAACTAGACCATCAGATGTTACAACGACAATTTCATAATGTATATAAACTAATGTTCTACTATTTATTTTATGTATAGATTATATTGATTATAAATTAGGTTCTCATTAATAAACGCTTAAGATTATTGTGGAATCAGTGACGTAAGCCGTGACGTAGTTTTGGCTTCAGACAAAAATGCATTCTATCTCCATTATATATAGATATAATCATTTGATTGGTTTAAAATAACTAGTGTTGATATATACATAAATATGTTTATTTTCCCTTCTCTAAATAGATGAATAATTATATTGAAGAATGAATGAAAGTGAAGTGTAAAGTTGCATTTAACATTTGTACAAAGTAATTTATTATCTATTTATTAAAATATTCCGTCCCTCGAAAATGCATACTTGGTTTATATGTCATACAAAATGCGAATGGCATAACAATATGTACACTTAGTTAATGAATGATATATTAATGGAAAAAAGAAAGAAAAAAAAAACACGGTTAAAAACTGGTTTCAAAAATATATAATTATTTGATCGGGTTAAAATAACTAATGTTAATATATACATAAATATGTTTATTTTCCCTTCTCGATAGAGGGGGTAAAACACAAAAAAAAACGTTAATGAAACTAAATAGTTAAATAAATAAATTGAAATTATTCAATCGGGATAAAATAAATCTTTTATATGTAAATTCTAAAGATACTAAAGGCCCCAGTCCTTTGCGTTGTTTCATTTTTTTTTTTCCTCCAGTAGGAAAGGAAAGAAACATTAATGAAATAAAATAGAATAAGAGAATAAATGGGAGTCAGTCACTAAAAGTTGTTAAAGACAAAACAAAAAAAAAAATCATCAGATTTTTAAAAAATATTTGCACCATTATTTAAAAAAAAAAAATGAAAAAAGAAAACCACTATTATAAACAAAATAAAAAAAATTGTGACAGATAATTGTAAATATTTAATTCTTAGACTTTATAGTTACATTTTAATAAGGTAAAAAAAAAATGAACAAATTAAACGAATACATATACTATCATGGAAGTAATTACAATGCACGTGTAATTCACACTTCCAAAAGCTCTAGAATGGAAGCCTCACCACTAGACTCATATCCAAGACACTAAGACATTCAGCCACCAACTTTTAGCACATATATGATAAAAAGGAATGGTAGTTTGCCATAGGAGCAATACAATTAGGACAATCATATAAGTGCTAGGGTTTGATGGGACCAGCCAATTGATCGGAAGGAGAGCCTCTCTGTGGCTGCCCATCTAGCCCAAGGATCAAAGTGGAGTGTAGCATGTCATGGATTGCTCAGCCACCAGGATTCTGTCCATAAGCATCACAGGTCGCCACAGGTTGCCCAATTGGAAATGAAGCAAATTTAAAGTTTTTTCCTTAATTTATTGTATATATATAATAGAAAATAAAGCAAACCTTTGGGCAGTTTTTAAAAAATTATTTTTTTGAAAGATATTGCTTGAGAGGTTTGAGAGTTAAAAATTCAATTTTAGGTTTGTATCATAGGTAAGTAAAATCATCAAATTTATTAAAGGAGTAAAAAAAATGATACAATTTGAAATGGAAACTTAGTTCTGTCCCCTTCAAATAAAATGTTGCCTGCATCTATTAATTATTAATTAGATAATTATTTTGAATATTTTGCACATAAATTTTACACAAAATCGTTGGTATTTATTTATTTGTTACTGAATAAAGGGTGAAAGTAAAAAATAATTTTAAAAACTGATTACAGAGTTGTTCTTTATTCTTTGTATTGATGATTTTTGGTATTGTGACGTAGTTTCGATTACAGACAAATGGAGACCGAATCTCCATTATTAATAGATATATTTACAAACTTATAAACTATTTGCAGATCATTTGATCTGCAAATCTCACTATTAGTTTCCTTTAAGAATAACAGGATGTGCATTTATTATATATAGATTTTACATTTTTAAAAATCTTATTTGTATTCTTGCATATTATGTGATGAATGGAATTATTTTGAAGTATATCTCTCATTAAATTAAAGGTAACAGAAGTTACAATTTTTTTTATTGATATACCTTTGTAAATGAGATTTCTACAGCATAAATTAAGTTTGAAAGATTTAGACATGGATTTTTTGGTTCTTTGTGTGGTGGGGTAGTATCTTTCACTTTAGTATTAAAATGTTTTTCTAAGATTAAAAAAATTAGCCATTATTATCAGGAAACAAAATTTGGGTTCTGTTGTGATCAGTATTATAAGTTTAAAAATTTGTTTTGTGAAGAGATGTGTTGTGCTGATTATGTATAATTCCGATTTGCCTAGGTTATATTTTTAAATTTTTAGCTACTTTCATCATCAAATACATTTTTTATTATTAGCTAGCTCTTTGTCATCTTTTTCAATGGGGGTCATTACCTTACTACCTCGAAATCTAGATACCAACTGATTAAATTTCAAAACTACCCTTCCAATTATGTATTGCAACTTGATCACATGACTGAAACCATCCAATCCCAGCCAAGGCTACCAAAAACTCTGCTTGGAATCAATGCTTATCAATCACACTCATTTGACTCAATGTTTTCAAGTACAATTTCTATTTTACTTTTCAAAGTTTTACATATATATATATATATATATATATATATATTATTTAATAATATGTAACTTAGCAAACTCCATTTCCATGAAATAATCCTCTTAAAGCAACATCTACATTCATTTTGCATCCTTGAATATGCCAATAGTTGGAAGTAATTCAATTATTTAAAGACTAGTAATTTGACAATGTAATTTTAATATTTTTGTACTTATTTTAAAACATTTTATTTATTCTTTACTGGTAACATTAATACTGCAGTGCACATAACATTTATAAATATAATACTTTTACTTTTTTTATCATGGGACAATCAAATCAAAAAATATCTAATCTGTATTTATATAAGATAGCTCACAAACCTTTTTTTTCCCGCTAAATTTTAGACATGATTAGTTAACTCTTTATACAGCTTATCAAAATAATTTAAGGAACACATAAATTATAGGTTTTAATTTTCCATGAAAAATAGCATTTTTTATTTTAATATTTTTGGTTACATACATCAAATAAAAAGCCTTACTATTTGGATTGTAAGTATTGCATAAGATAAGCCCACAATTTTTATAGAGATATGTATATTTTTATATCAACTGAATTTGAATAACCACAGCATTTGTTATAAGCCTGTTATAGTTTATTTAACACAAATAAAAGTTAGTTTACATTATTAGAAATACATTTTGTTTCGCCTGGTGTATTTGAGAAGGATGGAAGATGGATGGGAATTGAAGCTTAAAGTTTGAAGTTTGATTGTTTGAAGTTTGTACATTTTAACCAGATCAGTATAACAATAGTCTTGTTATTTGTGTAAATGAATGATACTAAAATTCTAAAAACTATATATATATATATATATATATATATATATATATATAAAAAAAATGTTGTTCTGGTTCCAACGGCAGAAAATTTAATATTTTATAAAAAGAAGAAGGTCCGTAAAATGTATTATGTTCTCAGAAAATTTTTTTAATTCTTTTTATCTTACATACGCGACTCATGTTTCTGATCTGTTGTCTTCTTCAGGCATTGTTTATCAAACAGCCATTATAATAGAAAAGTTGCAGAAACACACACAACCTATCAAATATCCGACATATTCTGCCAAAATAATAACTCAATGCCTGAAGAAGACAACAGATCAGAAACACGTTTCGCGTATGTAAGATAAAAAGAATAAAAACATTTTTCTGAGAACATAATACATTTTGCGAACCTTCTTTTTATAAAATAATATATATATTATATATATATATATATATATATAATATATATATATATATATATAATCCTCCAATTTCACTTTTTAAACTTTTAAACATTATTTGATAAAATATAAATTTTTAATATATTAGTAATTTGAAGGCAAATACAATGCGTATGAAAAATAAAAACAAAAAAATGTTATTTTTGTCTTAACGATTTCGAAGCATGAACTTCATCATCAGAGATTCGTATCAGAAATGTAAGTGCTTACGTTTTTATTTGTGTGGTTATAATTTCCCTTATTTCTTTTTCCTCTCCTTTTTTTTCTTTCTTCTCCTCCTCATGTTATAAATGAAATGGGCGAATAACTGTAATTTCTTTTTCTTTTTTTTTTTTCTTCTTTTTTTTTGAATGTCTGTTGAGAACGAATGTATCCAATATTGTCTGTTTGTCATCCGGTCAATGTTGCAAGATTGTAGCCATGTCAAATTCAAAATAAAAACCGTTAATAGAAAAATTTATATACTTAGCTTTTGTTTTCTTTTCTTTTTTTCTTTTCTTTTTCCTTTCTTTTTTTTTTTTCCCCCTTTGTTCTCTAATTTATTTATTTATTTTTAATTTTTAATTTTTTTTTTTTTTTTCAGTTGTAAAAAATAAAATCTATTAAATTAAATATATGGATCAGTAAATAAGTATATAAAAGATTATCTTAAATTATGTATTAGGATTGATGGGAAAATTTAAGAAAATATCTTTTATGAGTATTTTTTTTTCTTTTAAATTTTAAATAGATTAAATATTATATATTAATTATATATTAAAATATTATATAATAATTATATATTAGGATTGATGCAAAATTTTAAAAAAAACTATGTATTATGAGTATTTTCTTTTTAAATTTCAAATAGATTAAATATTATAAATCAAATATTTAAATTAAAAAAGGCATAGTGTTTTGTTTTAATTATTTATTTTCTTAATTTTTTTTTTCTTTTGTTATTATTTTTTTTTTTATTTATTAATAACCACATACAATTAAATATTTGATTTATAATATTTAATCTATTTGAAATTTAAAAAGAAAATACTCATAATACATTTTTTTTAAATTTTGCATCAATCCTAATATATAATTATTATATAATATTTTAATATATAATTAATATATAATATTTAATCTATTTAAGATTTAAAAGAAAAAAAAATACTCATAAAAGATATTTTCTTAAATTTTCCCATCAATCCTAATACATAATTTAAGATAATCTTTTATTTATTTATTTACTGGTCTATATATTTAATTTAATAGATTTTATTTTTTACAACTGAAAAAAAAAATAAAATAAAAAAATAAATTTGAAAAAATAAATAAATAAATGAGAGAACAAAGGAAAAAAAAAACAACAAAAAAAAAAGAAAGGAAAAAGAAAAGAAAAAAGACAAGAAAGCAAAAGCTAAGTATATAAATTTTTCTATTGACAGTTTTTATTTTGAAATTGACATGGCTACAATCTTGCATCATTGACCGGATGACAAACAGACAATATTGGATACATTCGTTCTCAACAGACATTCAAAAAAAAAAAAAGAAAAGAAATTACAATTATTCGCCCATTTCATTCATAACATGAGGAAAAAAGAAAGGAGGAGAAGAAGAAAGAAGAAAAAAAAGGAGAGGAAAAAGAAATAAGAAGAGAAATTATAACCACACAAATAAAAACGTAAGCACATCTATTTCTGATATGAATCTCTGATGATGAAGTTCATGCTTCGAAATCAATAAGACAAAAATAACATCTTTTTGTTTTTATTTTTCATACGCATTGTATTTGCTTTCAAATTACTAATATATTATAACATACTTAACAATGCTTCAAGCAAATTACCAATTACTTTTATAAATTTTTAAATATATATTGAAAGGTAATAATATGCATTTTAAGCTTTCAAACATTTTTTTATATTGAGTACTAATTAATACATTAATCATAAATTTTCAATTAAAATAATCTGTAGTTCTGTGAGCAATAATTATATTTTATTTTTGTGAAATCTTTGATTTAAAAAGATTCTTTATTTGCTTTGCTTGTCAACTTTAATTGCTTGCTTAGTATGCATGTGGCTTGCTCTCCTTCTCTCTGGCTAATGATTCACCATAAAATGATGTGCAATAGTTTCCAACTATTTATCTTATTTGCTAATCAAATGCCTATTTGACTAGATTCCCTGCATCAGATTTGACAATTATGCTCGATATTTTTATGATTATGATTGTTTCTCTTATAATTTTCCTTCATTTAATAAAGAGGTGAGTTTGACCATTGGAATATCAAATGTGAGAAATTCTTTGTATAGAAACTCGCAGGTTTTGTGATATACTTGCAATATTTAAATTATATATATATATATATATATATATAGTTCTTGAAATAATTATTTGATTCCCACATAAGGACATTTATGCATGTACATTCCGTTATAAGTGTCTTCATCTATGTGGGTGGGTGAAGTTTATTTTCTATTAACTTATTAAAAAGAGGTTTTAGTTAAATTAAGCTTTAAAAAAACAAGTTTATATCAGTTTAAAAACTCTAGTTCTCAAGAATTAACATTTATATATAAAAATATTGATTTTCCTGCTGCTCTATGTATATGTTTACTTGATATGCATTTTGTCTGAAGTTTAAAATATAAATGAAAATTATATAAAGATTAAAATGTTATTTCTTGTATGTAGTATTTTTAGATTTTTTTGAATTAAGAAAAATAAATCTGATCACTTGTCTATTTTCCCATTGTACTGATTGTTTTTTTTACATAAAATGAAAGAGTCCATTGAAACATGCAATATTTCTGTTCTCATTGTTTTTGGGGTATTTTTCCTTTGACTTTAATATTCACAATTTGGCTAAAACTTATATCCTAATTGATTTTTTTTGTCTCCTACAGGTATCTGGCTCTTCCAATGTTTTGGCTGTGTCCCCCCAAGACCGAAATGTTCTTTCTGTTGCACCTGATCGCATTCATCTCAGTTGTTCTAATCCAAATTTGATTACATATGAACAAGAAAAGAGCCGACCTCACAGCATATCAGAATTTTCTACACTCACAAACCACGAACAACGAATCAAAGAAATCAAATTAAGAGAAATGTTTCTCAATCGTGCTAATACTGGTAAATATAACTTACTTTCACATTATTTCTTTTTAGATTTTTATCTAAATATGATGTACACAATATGTAATAAATTCACAGGGTGGATAACTTAAAGAGTAAATGCATAGAAAAATGTATCAAATATAAATTGCTTCATGAGTAAAATTGTTAGAAGAAATATATTCTTGAATAGGAAAGTTTTTTTCATTGTTGTTCTAATATTCATTACTATGGTATTTAATGATAATAATGCATACATGTTATATTTGCTGGCATATAAGACACCTACAGAAAGCATCACCTTTTGTTTGCAATCACTGTACCAGAGACTGCCATTCAAGGATCGGTCTGTTCAGCCACTCAGTAGCTGTAGGTAAAAAAGAAAGAAATAAATGAAATAAAAAATGGACACTACACCATCGTCTTAAATAGATGGAAGGTTGCCAACATACATATAAGGCACACATTTAGCATTAAAATAATTTCATATGATTATCACACAGCATCTCATTCATTGGTATTATGATGAGAGAGTTATCTGCTAAAGTTTGAAATCAATAGCTATGGAAACTAGAAGAGTTGCAATGAGCATTAGTCCCCCAAATAGCTTTGTAAACCATGAATTTTATATTCCAGGAGATATGTACATACTTACATTTTAGTTAGCATGTCCAATCAAAGTAGTTGATCATGAATGGGAATTCTAAATCACAAATTAAATCATTACAAAACTAATCATTATAGCAATGATGACCAACAGAGTTTCAATTTTGTTTACATATTTCAGATTCCATGCAATTTGATTTGTACTATAATTTTTCAAGTTTACAATTACGTTATTTCTTGATGCATCAATCATTGAATAAGTATTGTTCTTGTCAGCTGGTAAACTCACTACCAAAGCTGTAGTAAAGTTATTAATTCCTGTAAACTTATTTTTATTTCTATTTCTGTTATTTTTTATATTCATTACATCAGTGATTGATTAAATTGTCTTTTAAATAACAAAGCAAAAGACAAAAGCTTAAGCAAAAGTACTTGTAATTTACTCCATTTTCACATATTTTGTTTTTCCTATTGGACTATTTCTACTATTTAAAGTTTTTTTTGTTTTTTTTCAGTTCATGATATTCTCAAGTCACTCGTAAGAATGGTATCTACTGAGAGGGACCGCCTCAAACAAGCTCTCGAACAGAATGTTATGGCCCAAAATAATAGCAACAATATCAATTCACTGAAAGAGTCTATGGCAGAGGTGAGCTCATCTATCTATCTCATATATATATATATATATAATATATATATATATATATATATATGATAAGACTTATTAAGCAAAAACCAAAATCAAAAGTCGATATTTGTTTTGTCCTGAAGAAGATTGGAGATACATATTTGATATATATTTAATTTAAATATGTGTTTGATATGGACATATCAATCGAAACATTAAACATTAACAATATATTTTTCAAATATCAATAAGTCATCCTTACATTTCCTATTTTTTCCCTTTCACATTACTTTTCCCTATATATATGATATATATATATATATATATATATATATATATATATATATTTGTTATAGAGTATTTAAGGTGCGATTGTTACCATTGGTTACAAAGCAGCATGTTAGCCACTTATCGTCAAGACAATACGCCTGTGAAAGAATATGCTGTGAATATCAATTTACTTATATATGTATATATATGTGAGCTGTTTATGTACCCCTCACTGAAGTGTGCCTTTAAAACCAGTTAATCCTGTGGGCCATCAATGAAATAAATAACAGCCAAAGCTAAACCCAGAGTCTCCCCAACCTATATATGCAGAAGCAAAGAAGACTGCCCACTACAACAAAGATGCAGCATAAGATAAGTAATCTACAACAATTACATCAACCAACATAAACCATCCTGCAACCAGTGAAAGCTATGTGGGAATAGGTACATGCATACATATGCGAGTATGTATGTATATGTATGTAGGTGTGTATGTGAATGTATACGTATGTATATACATGTATATATGAGTGTGTGGCTAGGTGGGGGGGGGGTGTATGGATGTAAGGGTGTAAGCATATGCATGCACAGATGCATGTATGTAGGTATGCATGTGCATAGACATGTGTCGGTATAAGTATGGCTGCAATGATAAACATATGTAAATGGGGAGAGAGAAAGAGCAAGTGAAGAAAAAAAACAAAGCACCCTTAATTGCCATAACTGAAAGAAAAAAGAAAAACGGAGTGAGGAAAAAACAATACTCTACTTATGTACATATATGTGTGGATATAAATGTGAATACAGTGATATATATACATGAACTGAGGGAAAGAGAAAGAAAGAGCAAATCAGAAACAAATGAACCACAAATTAAGCACCACAATTGAAGCCCAGAGAAAGAGGGAGTAAAAGAAAACAACGCACTACTTGGTTACGATAACAGGTACTAAAAGACATGAGTGGAGGGATACAAGAACAGCTCACACACATATATATATATATATATATATATATATATATATATATACACACTAGCAGCGGCTACCCAGCGAAGCCTGGGTAGAGGAGATAAAAGCATGGTTTAATAACCATTTGCAGATCATTATGTGATGTCATTCCCTCAAATCTAACGAAAAGATAATTCCCTGACTTCCCACCAGGCAGGATTAAATCAAGATCTTTTATATGTGGTGATTTTTATGGGTCATCCTGCAAGGATCAAACTCACTATTCAGTAGTAATCTACTGAATAGTGAGTTTGATCCTTGCAGGATGACCCATAAAAATCACCATATATAAAAGATCTTGATTTAATCCTGCCTGGTGGGAAGTCAGGGAATTATCTTTTCGTTAGATTTGAGGGAATGACATCACATAATGATATAGTAAGAAATTTTAATTCAATGATTAATTATATTTTTTAAATGAAATATAAATGACGCGATTTGCTAAACTTCAAATTGATATTTGAAAAAAAAAAAAAAGAATTAAATAAATAATCTTTAAAAAAATAACATTAATAATTCAAAGCGTAGCCGATCGAATGTCAAATTATTATAGTATACTATACTATAAATTTGATAACAATTTGAGTTTTCAGGTATTTCCGTGAAATATATTAGGTAATCTAATGGTATTATCTCTTGCGCACTATTCTGCATTAGTATCATGATTTTTTTTGTATTTCTAATATTAAAATAAAGGAATTAATGCGATTATGAAAAATAAAAAAAAGTCTTTGTTTACAATTGACGAACGACGGGAATTAATAAAAAAAAAGTTGAGTCATCGTTAAATGTTTTTAAAAAAAATTGGCTTCAGAAAGCTGATAAGTATGATTTTTTTTCAGACTTTTTTTAACGAAAAATCAAATTCTTTTTTCTTGGCTATTTACGGTTCAATCTTCTTTAAAATATTTATGTGGTTAGAAAGAAAAGAAAATAATCTTTCTAAATATGTAATTTGATTGAGTTTTTATCCATTGAATTATTTTTTACAGCGAGTTAAAAAAATAATATTTTGCTTCAGTCAGCCTAGAATTTGTAGTATAATTTTTTCATACTAAATTTTAACATAAA
Source organism: Doryteuthis pealeii (assembly GCA_023376005.1). Classification (NCBI taxonomy): domain Eukaryota; kingdom Metazoa; phylum Mollusca; class Cephalopoda; order Myopsida; family Loliginidae; genus Doryteuthis; species Doryteuthis pealeii. The sequence continues at coordinate 71,779,247 of CM042150.1, forward strand.
ATCAAATCTTATTCATTGCATATTTCTGTTTCTATCTTGAAAATATTCATTTGGTTAGAAATAAAAGAAAAACAAAAAAAAACAGCGCTTCTACCCAAAAAGTTAATGTGATATTATCACCTCCAGTCTTTTTTCGACAAGTAAATGTAAATATTTTAACCTTTTTTAAAAATATGGCTTACTTTTAACGTCTTCAAACTAAAAAAAAAAAAAAAAAAATATCCATAAAAACGCCTTCAATTGACAAATTATTTTTTCATATACAGCAGGCACCACTTCAGCTAGGGGCTTCATTCATAGGTGGGTTTGTTTTTTCACCTATCACCACCTAGCATTTTTTAAAGGCAGGAGGCTGGGACAGAACTCTGCAAATAGTACGATTGGTCATTTTGACGTTTTGTCATCCAGGATTCCTGCCCCAATTTATGCTGTTTTTAATTGCCGGCAGAAGACATAATTCTAGCCAAATATAGATATTTTCCAAGTCGTGTTTGTCATATTTTATCGGCAAATTAATGGAGATATTTTACAATGCCCCACACCAACCCCGCTTTTCATCGCCAAATCAATTTAGATATTTTACCCCCTCCCCAGGTTTAATTTTTTTTTACCATGAATCCATGAATTTTTACAAAACAAATTCAAATTTCAAATATTTACGTGCTGTGTTTTTCGCTTTTTATCGGCAAATATATGTAGATATTCTACAATTACGCACCCCCCCAGCTTTATATTGGCACATCAATTTAGATATTTTATAAACAGCCCTTAGCCCTGTCGGCTGGGTCTTTAGAATGCACCTACTACAATTGGTCCACCTGTTGGCCATAGTGTGGCGACCCATGATGCTTAAGGGTGGTATCTTTGTGGATGAGCAGTCCATGACATGCAACACTCTGCTTAGACTAAGGATACCTATTTTTTTGTCTACTTTTCATTTTAAAAACTAATTAAAATTAAATTGATTATTTATGGTCAAATTTTTGTCTCAGTCGAAAAGTAGTAACATAAGTACAAAAAGCAAAATAATATTACACATGTAATTTATTTTTAATACATTTAAAACTATTTTTTCTGGTCAATTTTTATCAAATATGACTTAATATGGCCATTAGAGTTGCCATAAAATCCGTGTTTACAAAATGAATTTAACACTTGATTGAAAAAAAAAAATTACCAAAAATCCGGGAATTATCTGATTTTAATGAAATTTTCAGTATTGATTTATCAATGAATGGATTTTATAATGTATCAGTTATTTTATTTTAAAACTTTTTGATTTAATTAGGTATTTCTGCTATGATAAATTAATATATAAAATTCATTTAAGATATGAGTATAATGATGTTAAGTTTAAAATGTCATATTCTAAAAACATATTTTTTTAATAACTACTTTACTTTAGTATCAATCTGTAATAATTTTTTGTCACAAACTCTATTGAAAATTAGCGCCCCCCACCCCCTTTTAAATAGAGCAAATATTGATGTATACTTTTTTCTTTTATAAGATAAATAATTAAATAAAGATTAAATAATTATCGAAATGAGTAAAAAAAAATTTTTTCAAATATCCAAAAATTATTTTTTATTTTTTATTTTCATTTTATCTTTTGATTTTTGGTACTTATTTTCTACCTGAGTAGCATCCTTATTTTTTTTTCTTCTATTCACACCTTCCATCTTTTGTCTTTTTATTCATGCAGAAATTAGTATCAATTTTGGATATTTGGGAGGAGTCAAAGTTAAGTGACCAGAAAAACATCAGAAAGTTTTGAAATAAAATAACTGATGCATTGTAAGATTCATTCATTGATAAATCAACACTGAAAATTTGATTAAAATTGGATAATTCCCTGATTTTTGGTAAATTTTTTTGAAACGGGGGGGGGGTATATTTGTATTGTAAAAACATGGATTTTTTTGACAAATTGGGTACACCTAGCTTAGACCATTACTTAGTTTAGTTTAGACGGGCGGTCGGAGAGAGCCCCTCCGATAAACCCACAATCAACTCTTCTTATAATATGTGCTAGGTGGTGGTGGCTGATGGTCCCAGGAATGACATCTGATGGTGAGGTTCCAGTTCCAGAGGTCTGGGGAATGTGGAGCACCCCTTCATCACGATTGCTTCCTGGTCCACTCTTTACTGGAGTGGTAGTACCTGTTTTGGTCCCATCTATGGGTTAAATAGAAAAATGTATATATAAAAAAATTGATTATCCATTAAGAATTACTTTATTTCAAAAGTTTGTCAGCATTAAATGACCCACTGAGGTTGATATGCTGTAAAACAAAACAAACCAAACAAAATCAAACAACCCATTCTGTTTAAAACATTTTGTTTTTATGAATTTGTACAAAACACAATCCCCTCCCCCCTCTGCCTAATATGACAACATAAATAAACATGAACTATATTTTTGAGATGAGGTTTGATAGGAATAATATTGATTTTTCGGATTGTTGTCCTCATCTTTATTGTATGTATATACATATAATGTTTCAGCTGTTATATCCTTCGGTCTTCCTCAGGTGTTCCCTTTGTATCCAAGTATAGTAATGATCCAACCTGGGAAATTATTTTTAACAGTTTGACAGTTGATCAAACAAGTAGAACCTTCAAAAATCTCATTCAAAAACAATGACCATTGTTTTTGCATGCCTATCATTCTGACATGTGTCATGAGAAGAATCATGATCATTTAGAAAAAGTTTATTGGCGTTTCCTGCGCAACTTAGGGCATAAAATTTGCCATCAGTCTTTTTCGATATTTTTATTTTCAAAGTAATTAACTTTAAAAACAATTTGATTTAGTCTTTTTAATAATTGGTTCCCATATTGTGTTCATCTCTATACTTGGTCTACTCAATAGGTCACTACAGTCAAAGATACGCTTCTTTGAGATGTTTTCTTTTCCAATGTGCTTCACTATCTATTATTTTAACTTTGAAATATAACTTTAATATATAATAGTATATAAAATATAATATAGATATAAAGTGAAGGGGCATTGGGAAATATCTCCATATATATGTTGATAAAAAGTGAGAAACATAGTACGGTAAATATTTGAAATTTGAGTTTATTGAAATTTGTACAAATTCAATATAAAAAAATTATTGTAAAATATCTAAATAGAATAAAATGAAATATCTAAAATATCTGAATAAAATAAAATATCTAAAAAAAACGGTAATTTATGAGGAAGTGCATCCCGGTCTCCTGCCTCATAAATTGCTACGCGGGGACTATTAAAATAACGTTACTTGAAAGACAACAACCAACTTAGGGTGTTAAATTTTTTGGGGGGTGGTGGTGGCTTCTCTTTTTTTGTTGTAATTCTTATTTATTTATCATAATTTGTCGTAATTCTTATTTAATTATAGAATTTGTTATAATTCTTGTTTATTTATAGAAATTTGTCATAATTCTTGTTTATTTATAGAAATTTGTCATAATTCTTGTTTATTTATCGTAATTTGTCGTTATAAATTTCTATAAATAAACAAGAATTACGACAAATTACCATATTTAATGTTTTTTCTTTCAAATGGAAAAAAATTTGTTTGTTTAATGTCTTATTTTTAGTTTAAATAAACAAGAATTACGACAAAAAAGAAGCAACCTCCCCCCCAAATACATTTACTTGTCGAAAATATCTATCTATCTATCTATCTCCATTTGTTCATATCTATCTATATTATTTTGTTTGTTTATCTATCTATCTATCAGTCTATTCCAAACTATATATCCATCTTCATATCTAAACAAGAATTACAACAAATTACAATAAATAAACAAGAATTACGACAAATTACGATAAATAAATAAGAATTACGACAAAAAAGAGAAGCCCCCCCCCTAAAATACACTTAACGCCCTAAGTGGGTTGTTTTCTTTCAAGTAACACCGTACCTGGGGTTGTTATTTTGATAGTCACCGGGTAGCAATTTTTGAGGCAGGAGACTGGGACGCACTTCCTCATAAATTACAAAAAAAACAGCAATGGTTATCATGGCTAAGCAAAAACAGGAGGCCGGACAATTTTATAGGACATTTTGTCTATAAAATCTGTTTGCACTTTAATGAATTTATAACTTTAAATTGCACACTGACTTTATGGACACCCTCTATAATTAATTGATAGATGTAGTCATCATCTATAATGAACTTAAGATACTTCATTAACCCGGCATCATAAAAAGGTAAGAATAAAACTGGCTTAATGTGTCAATATTAGACATAATAGTAAATTATAAAATTGCGGTGAATAAGTGCTGTCCTGGAAAATTTTTAAAATCTCCTGGAAATGTCCTGGAAAATGGTTTCCTAAAATGAGTGGGAACCCTGCTAATACATTTCACGGAAATACCTGAAAACTCAAATTGTTATCAAATTTATAGTATAGTATACTATAATAATTTGACATTCGATCGGCTACATATTGAATTACTAATGTTATTTTTTTAAAGATTATTTATCGTTTTACATAAATTTGATTACTTTATTTAATTCTTTTTTTTTTTTTCAAATATTAATTTGAAGTTTAGCAAATCGCACCATTTATATTTTATTTTAAAAATATAGTTAATCATTGAATTAAAATTTCTTACTATATCATTATGTGATGTCATTCCCTCAAATCTGATGAAAAGAAAATTCCCTGACTTCCCACCAGGCCGGATTAAATTAAGATCTTTTTTACGTGTTGATTTTTATGGGTCATCCTGCGGGGATTGAACTTGCTATTCAGTAGTTATAGATCTGCAAATGATTATTAAACCATGTTTTTATCTCCTCTACCCAGGCTTCGCCAGGTAGCCACTGCTAGTATATATATATATATAACTTTCAAATAATTAGGTTTTTTCACTATCTGATAACATTATTTCAATATTTACTACCATTTTGTTTTTTTCATTTCTTACCTCTTTTTAAGCTAATCATTGTATTGCTTTAACTTTCAAATCGAATTGGATTTCACAAGTATTTTCTTTCATTATGGAGGTATATTCTTTTGAAAATATTTACATTTTCTACTGTGATTCTACTGTATTACAAAGTATCTAATTTCAATTTAATGTTCTAATATCATTACACTATACTAATGTTATCTAGAAGAATATTCTGAATTAACCTGTACTAAATATTTTTGAAAAAGAAAAAATTTGCAAAGAGATTTTCCATAAGTGTATATTCATATATAAAATTAAAGGGAATACATCATCATTAATGGTAATTTTGAATAATGCAAAGAATGATTTGTTAATATTTCCATAATTATTTTGAAGTCTAATTTTGAACCGACCTGGTTAATACAATTTAACCAAATTTATACTTGCTGTATTGTAAGTCTTAAATTAGATTAAAATAGTTTATGGTATGTTCACTTTAAATTAAAAAAAAACATTTTTTTTCTTATACATCTGTATAGTTCTGATCATTAGGAAAAGTAAAATTTGAATTATTTTTAAAATATCAAAGTGAATCATTTTACTATCATTGCAACATATTTGCTTTGTAACCTTATGTAAATTTAGATTTCACATAACTGTGTTGGGAGGGTCTAGCTGTAGAATGTCTCAAGCACATTACTGATTATAATTCTGTGAGAAGAAATCTTTACACATCATGATCCGACCTCTTACTAGTGTTATAAGATTGACCACTATCACCTTGTGTTGTGTCTGTGGTTTTTCTTTAATACTGACCGGGTGATGTTTGGCCATATGGCATTGGTCTGCTGAAAGACTGATACTGACACAAAGTACTAGGCATGGAATCGAATGATGAATAAACACTGGTGAAACTTTACAACAGTTTATTTAGTTGAAGTCCAGCATGCACAATCTATGCATCCTTCTACACTTTATGGCTGAAGCAGTGATATACTGATGTTGTACTTTATCTTAAGACTTGGTTCTTCACAGTAGTTGCTGGCAAAATCTGTTGACTCTTTGGATGACCTGTGAAGACATATGAAGACTGGCCAGCTCGTCTTATCTCATTTTGCATATTTCAAATCAAGAGCAATTAATTTCAAAGTGTGTTTATCTTTTTTCCTTTTACAATAAGCTTCCTCATTCAAGTTATATGCTCTTGCTCTGATATGGAACCACCAACAAAGGCCACTTAAAAAAAAAAAAAATTTAAAAAAAACACTATAAAAAAAAAATATCATAAAGGAATTACAAAGAAGAATAAACTTTTCTTTGTCAAATTGTTTGTTCATCTTTTGAAGAATCTATGGCAGGGTGCACTCTCCTCTGTGCTACTACCAGCTCATCACTGTTAGAGAGTCCAGAGCTTAATGATTTTTCATAGTCTTCTTGGGAGGACAATGGTGACCCTGTTTTGCTATCTTTGGGGTAATTTGAAAAGTCCCAGGGATGGCCTTCAGATTCTTCTTTCTTTAGACTTGAGGATCCTGATTTGTTCCTTGCTGGTGCCAAGTCTCATAGCAAGACTGTATCTTCTTGTCCATCTAGTTAGTGAATAGCTTATATTCTCTTTTACGTCTTCTACCGAATACGAGAGGTTTCATATTTTTGTCATGTTGACCATACGCATATTGCCAGAGTGGCATAGTTCTCTGTGCAGTTCTTCTTTTCAGGGTTCTTTTTGCTGGGACAGTATTTTACTTCAAAAAGTAACACAGAAGTTCCATTCACTACCTTGCTATTTTCTCATTTTTAATTTTGCGGTTAGGTTTTGGATAAATGAGACCGATTGCTGATCTGTAATTAATTTGAAATGTCATGGGATTAAGTAATGACACCCTTTTCTTAGATATTCTATGATGGCATGAGCCTCTTTTTCTATTACTCAATGCTTTTGTTTGGATTTATATAAGAGTCTTTAAAAAAATCTATGGATCTTCTTGATTGAGAGGTGGCTATGGCGCATTCTGATGCATCTGTCTTGACTACCAGCATTGTAATGGAAGCCATTTTTTAGTTCTTGAAAAGTATTCACTGCTTCAGGAGATGATGGAAATTTCATAATCATCATTAAAGGGTGTATTTTATCTGAGAATGACTGAATCCAGTGAGTATAAGCCCTGTGTAAAGTGGATAAATCATTTGGCACTGACAGACTGAGTAATGGACTTAGACATTTGAGTTAGGCTTTATATTACCTTTACTGATTATATAACCCAGTAGTTTTATTCTTTTTCACTTAAAGCAACATTTATCCTGATTTAGTATCAGGTTATATCATTTTGCATCTGCCATAAATTGCTCAAGATTTTTGTTCTGATCAAACCAATCTTTTCCACATAGTCACATTATCAATGTATGCATAAGTGCCTTGCAGATTCTCCTTAGAGATTATATGTTGGAAACCGGCCACTCCATTGGTTACCCCTAACGATATTCTATGAAATTGATTGTCAGCCTCTTGCCTTGAAGGCCATATAAGGTTTGTTGCCACGTGATGGCAAGCACTTCTAAAGTCCAATGTACTATAGACACCATGTTTCACAATTTCTTTGACCATATTGACTATTCTTGGCAGTTGATATGCATCCAGTAAAGTGAATCTGTTGATCATTTATGAATAAACTATGACCATTCATTTTTTTTTTTTTTTTCTAAAAGAAATTACAAAAGCCTGTGTTCTCCACAGAAAGTGATTTTGTTCTATAATTTCTTGTTTTAGCATACATGTAATTTCTGTTTTGATGAATTATTTTCCTCAGTGTGCTGTCTGGATTTTGTGGCCACTGGTTTACAGTCCTGCGTAAGGTTGCTGAAAAGAGCTGGGTATGGCATTTTTATTGCTGCCAAGCTGCAAACTTAGGGCCTCTGAAAAGTATCTCTGCCAATGAGTGCTGACTCAAGAAGTCATGACCTAAAATTAATTCACTGCATAGATTTTTCAAGAGGAGGCATCTCTCCCCTTTGTATAAGGTTCCTTTTACTTGTAAGTCCACTATAAAATATCTAAGTAGTATGGATAATGCAGAATTAGCCTTTGCGACTTTGTTGAGGCACAGGTAATTTATCCAGTTTTCTTTTGCAATTCTTGCATTATTAAAATTCTCAGCCTTTAGTGATTTTTCATTAGCCTTTATTTCAATAATAGTAGTGGATAAAACAGCTGAGTGTAGCCCATGATGATGTGTAATGTATAGCTTTGTTCCAGTGTCCTACTTTACTGCATGTAAAGCATTTGTCCTTCTTAGTGGGACATAATAACCTTGTGTGTGTATTGCCTCTACAGAAAAAAATATGTTTAGTTAAGGCTGACATTTTCGGACAGGCTAGTGTTTCATGCAATTGAAGGAGGAGCAAAATAGGCACAGATGTCTCTGATGTTACTGCAACTATGATGTAATTTTCAGCATTTTTTTCAGCTAAATTTAATATTCTTGCTTGAATGTAAGTTGCTGTAGTGTTAAGTTGTTTTTGAGTATTCTTTGTTGGATATCTCTAAACTGTAGCCCATTTGAGAAACCATCTTGTATTAATTTAGCTCGATGTTGTTCTGCAGATACTAAAGAAAATGAACAGTTCTTACTTAGTCTTATTAAAGCTTGATAAAATCTGTCAATGGATTCTGAGGGCAGTCGATGCCTTGTAGCTAGTAAGTGTTTGGGATACCATTTCATTTTTCTTAGGAAGATTGCACCCAGTATTGTTTGTAGGAAGATGCATCTGTGAAAAACTCATTAATTTGTGCTAAGACATATTTGGCAAGATAGTGCAGCTTATAAACCTTTTTGTCATAATAGATACACTAGAAGCTTATGAAAGTTATTCTCTAGGGATGATATTCAAGTTTGTCACTAGACACGTTGGGCTCTATAGTAAGTTTATCTATGCAAAGTAAATTAGCCATTATCAAAATAGTAAACAACAGAGAGTTTCCTAAATTGAAATACTATTAATACATTGCTGTGAATTCTGCAATCTATCAGTGATATAGACGTCAGCACATCTTTTAGAACATGATTTTTCAAAAACAATGGAAAAATCTGAATTTTGTGTGTTGATAAAGCATTGCTTTCTGATGGGTAAAAAATACAGTTCAAGCAAAGCATTGGCTTGATCAGTGTTATTCAGACTCTGTTCCATCAGAAACAACAGTTAAGAGGAGGGAAGGTAACTTTTAATGTGGTTGTACAGACACAAATGATGCTGAACGCTCAGGTCACCCAAATTCGGCAGTTGTTCTGGAAAACACCAAAAAACTCCACAAACTCCTTTTGGCCAATTGTAAATTGAAGTTGCATGCGATAGCAGAGGAGTTGAAGATATCAGAAGGCAGTGTATTCACCATTTTGCATGAACATTTGTTAATTAGAAAGCTGTGTTCAAAGTGGGTGCCGCGTTTTCTCAGTCGATCAAAACCAACAACGTGTCGATGATTCAGAGCGTTGTTTGCAACTGTTTCAACGCAACAAAAAGGATTTTTTGCATAAATATGTGACAATGGATGAAACATGGATCCACCACTTCATTCCAGAGTCAAATTGGCACTCAGCTGAGTGGACAGCAGCAGGTGAAAGCCATCCAAAGCGACCAAAGACGCAAATATCAGCAGGCAAGGTTTTGGACTCCATATTTTGGGATGCGCAAGGTATTTTGTTCATCGATTACCTTGATAAAAGAAAAACCATCAATAGCAAATATTATATAGCATTATTGAAGGAAAAAAAAACTACAAAAATGACCACAAATGAAGAAGAAGAAAGTGCTCTTTCAACAAGACAATGCACCGTGACACAAGTCAATCGCAACGATGGCAAAACTACATGAATTACACTTTAAATTGCTTCCACAACTGAGGTGTATTTTGAGGCCAAAGACAAATTGTTCTACAAAAAAGGCATTGAATTGTTAGAGAAGCATTGGAATCAGTGTATCACCCTAGAAGGAGACTATGTTGATGAATAAAATAAAATTTTTCCTAAAAGTTGTTGTTTTATTATTTAGGCTCAGGACTTATTGAATGATGTGTTACTTATCAGAATCATCAAAACATAATGTGGACATGAAAATAATATGCATTCTCACTGATAGCTTTTAGCTTTAAAGTTAAGACTTAAACTTTGATAGAATAATTGGGATTAAAATATTTTTATGAATGATTCCTTATGTAAATCTATTTTTCTTTTACCAAGTTTGACTATAGATTTTTATTTTACTTACTATAAAAAGTTCAATACAGACTGAAAACTGTTATTTATATTAACTCCGATCCAATACATATTTGGAAACTACTTGCTGGGTTTTTCTTTCTTTCTCTCTCTCTCTCTCTCTCACACACACACAGCTTAACAATAATGTTGTGCTGTATAACAGTCATAGATTTTTTTTTAAAACTTTGTATGCTTTCTTCCATGTGATTATTGCAGTAAACCAGTTCTTAAAAATATACACATCACATGAATTTCTGTCATCACGATAATTATTCAATAAAATATGTATTTTATATAATCTCATGTTAAGCATGCATATATCTTTAATTCATTTATATAAACAGCAATTTTTAAGTAAATTATACTTTTTACCATAGATTTAGCAACTAATTATTTGGTCACCATTTGACTGTAATTTTTCATGTCACTGCAAGCATAGATGATTAAATATAGTTTAATATATTATTTCATCTCAGAAAAGAAATTCATTTTCATAAAAGCAGTCCTTTTTAAAACTTTACATAACACTTATAATAGACTCTTAAGAAGTAAAACAACTTTTTGCATCAACACCTGTTATGTATGTCAAGGTGTGCCACTTGTAAATGTTAACTGACCCACAAACTGAAAAGGCATTCCATCCATATCTGATACTACCTGTTGTAGTACAATATTACATAAGGGGCTTCTACTTTTGACACTTACCTCAGACTTCAGTTTTGTTAAAACTTTGTTGCTCACTTTGATGATTTCTAGGTGAGTTGTACTTTATTTAGTAGTCAAATAAAATATTAAACTTATAAACAGTATGAAGTAGACAATTTCAATGTTTTAAATTATACTCAACAATTTGTGCTTGTAGTAAGCTTTTTAAAGATTTGTTATAAGTTATTTATTCTTCAAAGGAACTTGCTAATCAACACTATATCACACGTTATCTTTTAATTTTATTTAAGATGTTTTCATACTTTCTTTCATCGCGTTTTTCTTTTCTTTTTTCCTTTTTTTTTTTGTACCCCAAATTACATTTTGTAGTTTTTAAAGATCATCCTTTACACTCTAATGTTTGTTGTACCTTTTAAATTCATCGGACAGGAAATATTCATAACTTTGAGGTTTTGTTAATTTTTAACCACCTTCCAAAATTTCATATAATATCAATAATATGTGAATAAGTATTGCTTCCTACAGAAAAAGTCATTTTAATATGAAACATAAAATAATCCTTTAACTCCACTCTTTTAATTTGTTAAAGCTATTTTCAAAATTTTGTATATCAATTTTGGTGGCTTAATATAAAAATTTATGTTTTAAATTTGAAAATACTTAAGTTTAAATTTTCAGTCTTTTTTCTTTCTTTTTTTTTTTTTTGTTTGTTTGTTTGTTTTTTTTGTTTTTTGTTTTACATTTTAAAATATTTCTAAATTACTGCCTTAATGATCTACCAGCACAACTCAAAAATCTATCTAAAAAATAAAGTAGTATGAATTCTTATTTACCTTTATTTTTACTCTTATAATCATCAGCTTTTTTTTTTCTTTAATGTAGTTTCTATTTATTATATAATAGTTTATGATGCAAATTTTGTAAATAGAATTATATATTTGTTAACTAAAAAGAGAAACTCCAGATATAAGTTAGTATCTTTTAATTAGCTAAAACCATTATTTGCTAAAGTTCAAGATTTTTTAGTATAAAAATAAAACTTATTTTTCATTATCTAAAATTATTTTAAAATTTTCTTTTCCTTTGTCCCTACCTCCATCTGGTTTCATAGACTACTACTGAAGATATTTCTGTGATGGTAAGAATGATATTATAACTGTTTATTTTTTATTCATTTAAACTTCTTTCCAACTTTGTTCATATTTTCAACTATATATTCACAGCAATTTTTTGCATAATCATAAATATTCACTCAAAGTAAATTCATCTGTATAGATGCATTAGTTCTAACCTATATATATATATATATATATATATATATATATATATATATATATAATATTGGTTTAGTTCCTTTAAATACTTTCATTTTACTGTATTATCTGATTGTATGAAAGACACATACAACCCCACACTCCTCAGCATTCCTTATTTGTTTGTTGTTTTCTTTCCCTTTATATTGAAGTTGAAAAGATAACTAATATATTTATATGAATACACTCGAAATATATTGTTACAATTTTCTAAAGCTGTTAAATTTGCTTTTGATTGTTCTGTCATTCCTTTCCAGTAGTAACATCGGTATAGTATTTAAAAGTTAGCTGTAATGGCTATATTATTGAACTTTATCTTTTGTTTTGTTCTACTGTTTTGTTCTACATCATTTGCATTTGCTTCACTTTGATCATCACTGCACCAAAATGTATAAGGACATAAGTTTTTAATCTGATTATTTTTTAGGTTTTTTATTTTATTTTCACAACTGTTTATTCTCTTTTTCAAGTATTTCATAAAAAATGTATGAAGTATAATATTTATTTGTAAAGTTGCAAAAATTGTGTAAGTTTTTAATTTCCTATATAATAAAGTTTTACTAATATATATTGTTTTGCTTTAAGAAATAACCAGATTATTCTTTTTTAAGTATGCATTAATATAAAAGTACTGAAGTTTTTAAAATTTTGCTTTTTTGAAGCTGTTGAAAGTTTATTTTGAAAAAAGCATAACTATCCAGTATAGAATATGTTTTATAAGAATGAAAATAAATATAGATTTTTTCATAGCATAGAATTCTAAAAATCTACAAATGTGAGGTTTTTATTTTTAAGTGGGGTCTCCTCTCTAACTTCAAAATAATTCACTTCTGAATTTGTAAAATCTATGGTGCAAGTCAAGACACTTTTATCCATTGCTATAATCACATGATTATGTCCTTCATTGAGCAAATGATATCTCCCTTCCCTCCAACAAAAACTGCATTTAGAGTGTAAGGGCCGATTTAGCTCAGTCGGTAGAGCATCGGACTAGAAACCACAAGGTTCTGGGTTCAATACCAGCCCTCACCCAGGGATATGTGAAGTAAAGTGAGGACCTGATGGTAGGTGTGGCGCTCCACTTCAGACGCCAAAACAATTTCCTTTGTCTAGCGCAAAAGTGAAAAAGGGATAGACTCCTTCGCAGTCTGGCTGATACTGACTTTAGGCCACCCCGACGACTTGACTTTATTTATAGTAAGAAAACACCTATTAAAGTGATATACTTTATCAAATATTCATTAATATATTTTCAAAAATTGTTAGCCATTCATAAAATTGATCAGATACTTTCAAAAACATTAGTATTGTCTTAATTGTAAAACTTTTAATGTGCTTTTTTATAGGAATCATAAAGAATGTAAAATCCATCCAATACTTTTACTATCTATATATTTCAATGACACAATGTCTTATTTATAAGGGAAAGGGATGTTTTGAATTGTTTTATGTTAAAAGTTACTAATTTATTTTTTTTTTTTTTTTTTTAAGCCAATAAGTTTCATGTTATCTATACATTAATGATGCTTTTAGGTTTAGAATTTTTGTTTTGTTTTTTTTTAAATTTATTTATTTAAATTAAACTGTCTAAAATGTGAAAAAATATTTACTTTAAACTAGGGAACTATAAAACAAATTTAAGGGTTTCCAGATAAAAGTAAGGTGGCTGCTGTCAATGATAATAAGTTGGTGATAATGATTTTGATGTAGATATTGATTTGGTTGTTCAACCACTGACTTTTATTGTTAAGTATTTCTCAAAATTCTAAAAGAATTTGAGGAAATTACTGACCAATTAATATCATTCATTGCTCATGTCAAATGCTACTTATAACATTACAATGAGTAATGTTTTTTATGGTTCTTATATATTGGGGTTGAGTTATAAATAATTTCATTTTTTCAAAAGCAAGTTGTAATTACATATTTCAAACTTCCAATGTTTTAAATGCAACTAGAAATTACCTGATTAGAGAGTGCTTTCATTAGTCATTCTTATTTCAGTAGTGAAAGAGTGTACATCATAATTTAATCTATGATTTCTCATGTCCTTAAAATGGAGGAACTAAAAGTGTATATTCAACATGTAATGCTGTGGGTGTTTAAAAATAACAAAAACACTACAGAAACAGCTAAGAAAATTAGTAGTGTTTATGGCCAAGGTGTTATTACTGACTGCCAGGTCTGAAACTGGTTTTCAAAGTTTTGTTCTGGTGATACATCATTGAGAGATGAACCCAGACAAAGATACTCATTAGACCTCGATCAAGGTACTTTAAGAGAATCCACACAAAAGTATTCAAGAATTAGCACTCATCCCAATCCACAAACTGTGCATTTGGGTTCCTCATATTCTTAATGAGAAGAATGAGGAAGATCGCATATTTATAGTGACAAGTCTTCTTTCAAGGCAAAGAAATAAACCCATTTCTCTAGAATATCATTACAGGTGATGAAAAATTGATCTTTTATGACAATGCTCCTCACAAACGGCAACGGATTGACTAGGATGAATCTCTGTAGCCTACCCCAAAGGTGGAGCTTCATGGAAGAAAAGTTTTGCTGTATATATTGTGGGATCACCACAATATTATTCATTCTGTGTTTTTAAACTGCAATTAGACACACAATCCAGACTTATACTCTCAACAACTGCAATATGTGCATGAAAAATTTCTTGAAAAAAATGTCCTGCACTCATCAATAGGAGAAATGTTGTGCTTCGCTATGGTAACACAAGACCAAATTCAGCAATAATCATGCAGAAAAATATTTGATTTAGGCTAGTCTGTTCAACCCCATCAGCTATTTTCACCAGACCTTGCATCAAGTGATGTTCATCTTTTTCATTCTCTACAAGAATGCTTTGAATGACAAAAAGTTTTCTCAAAAAGACCAAGTGAAAATATTTGTGAAAAACTTGAACTTGAAACCAGCTTAAGAAGAATCAACAATCTTCCTGATAAATGGTAAAAGTTGATTAAAAATAATTGCAACTATGCTATTGATTGAAATTAATTCATTGTTAGATTATTCATGAATAAATTATGTTTCACTATTTCACTAAAAGGAAAATTATTTATGACTCAACCCAATATATACATGGTGTAATAGTTGTTGTAAGAAAATGGGCTTGACAAGCCAAATTCAAATCTTAGACAAGGCTGTTTGTATTTCCCTTCATGCTATGCCCTTGGGAAAGGTGTGAATCCTTCTCTTCTCAATCCAGCTTTGGATAAAATAGTAGGGCAGACTGGGCTCAGTAATGCAAACAGTCTAAAGCCCGAGGAGTGTTATTTGGGAGAATCTGTGCACCATTCTTCTGTTATTAGCTTATACAAAAAGTGTGGCTGGTTCTGCACAAACTTTCACCACTATAAACAAATTACCTGGAGAGTAGTCCAACAGTTCACATCTTTAACAGAACTGTTGGGTGCTCATATTTTGAGATTGACAGGAGACTCCATCATTTATATATATATATATATATATATATATATATATATATATATAGTCTGAAGTTATCAAGCAAATCACATAAATCTGCTACACATCCCTGTCAAACTCTGCTTTCAATAATTTGGTTTGAAAACATTTGTAAAATTTTAAACAATCAATTTAGATGTCTTAACAAGGCTTTAGTCAAAATTTAGGTATGTATTAATGTTTTATTGAATTTATTAGGCATATTCTAAAAGTTTGTTGTCTGAAGTTATT
Organism: Doryteuthis pealeii; assembly: GCA_023376005.1. Taxonomy (NCBI): domain Eukaryota; kingdom Metazoa; phylum Mollusca; class Cephalopoda; order Myopsida; family Loliginidae; genus Doryteuthis; species Doryteuthis pealeii. Next base: position 71,795,093 of record CM042150.1, read on the forward strand.
AGGCAAACTAAATAATCACATTTTACTTCAATAAAAAGGTAATAAAATCCTAAATTGATCAACATCTATAATAGAACAAATAACATAAGATAAGTCTTTGAATCCTTTAAATTTTAATATAGTGACACTTCTCAATAACTGCCAGTAATTTATTATCCATTAATATATTTAAAAAAAATTTTTTTTTTACTTCAGCAAGTTCAATTTCTGACATGGTAGTTTTAATTGCTTCCCATAGGTCTACTTTTGTGCTGTATTGTTTGCCACCTTCATATAATTTCACCTTTACAATTGACCATAGATTTTCAATTGGATTCAGATCAAGACTTGATGGTGGCCATTCTATTATCTTCTCTACTATAAATCTTTTATGCTCAAAGAATTCACGAGTAAAATTAGATTCACAAGAAGGAACAGTGCCATGCATAAATACACACTTCACTTTGAAACTGAAAGACTGGAACTTGTAGCATGCAAAGAAAGTCTTGTCCATAAAGTTGCAATAGTAAGCACTGTTTAGCTTAACTTCTTCATCAACTTTGAATGGTCTAATAATGGTTTGGTTGACAAGTTCAGTCCATATCATCATATTCTTTATTGCCTTCTTTTAGCCACAGTTACATCAGAATTGGATAAAATTCATCCTTTGGCCCATCCAATGTCATTTGAGATTTATCTAGGAAAATTTCTTCTTGACTCCCTCAATTCCAGCCTTTTCAAAAATATGAGCACTGGTCAAAAATGTTAGTTTTGCTATCATACCTTAGTTTATGTTCATCTCAAAGAAGAAAGTTCAAGCCTTTTCCTTTTCTTCAAGTTATCTTTCCAACAACCTTTTTTATCATTCAATAATATCTGCAAAGCAGACATTTCCTCACTCAAAAACTTTGTCATTTTCTGTTTTTCAGCATTTGTTAGATCCTTCCTCATTACCCATGTTTCAACATATATTATGAACAAAAAGAAAAAATAGTTTTTATTAGATTTCAGAGGTCTTAAGCTAATATTAGTTTAATCTGCCTACTAACTTCAGTTAGTCTATTGTAATAAATTCAAATTATCTCAAAAAATAATCTTTAAAAATGGCAGAAAATTTAGTTAATAATTTTACTCATGGTGAAAATGAATGAGTTTAAATTTGACAAATATTGGTTCAGAACTTTTTGAGTTATTGAAGTTTATTTGATTTGCATAATAACTTCAGACAGACTGTATATATTTTCAAAACAATGTTTAAGCATGTCATAAAAATATTGTCTCCATTAGATAACTGGTTCTAACAATTTTATGATACTGTTTAATTTTGATTAACCACTCCTAGTCGTTTTTCAGTTGGTATTTTATATCTATTATTCATTTTATCATGATTTACATGGATAAAAGTGATCGATCATAAAAGTATTTCATGAAGGAGGGTAAAGTATTTTTGTTTTTACTTTCTGCATAAAATTATCAACTCTGTAGTAATATTCTGAGAAAATCTAAATATTAACAAGCAACAGTATTCTGGAATTATTTTTATATTACAAATTATTGAAGCAAAATTTATGCAATTAAAAATGTACTTTTAAAAATGCATAAAGACACTTTTTGAAATACTGCATTGTATTTGTTAGAATGATTTATTTTTTGCATGAATGATTTGTCATTGTGAATTTTGTTTTGATTTGGCTAGTTACTGAGACAAAATGCTGACCTGCGTGCACGGCTGTCTCGTATTCATGCTGATTCCATGATCCCTGAGAATACCACTGGAGTGGCTCTGAATTCACCTCTACCGTCCCCAGGAGATAAAGTAAGTTATAGGTTGTAATGAAGGTCATAAAATATCACCTGTAAATATTCCATTTGCAGAGAATATTCAGAAAGGCAATTTTATTCCATGCTAAGTATTTTTTGTTTATAAGATATTGGGGGGGAGGGGGGGGAGATTTAATACCAAAGTGACTATAACTTTACATTTCAAGATAATCTATGAAGAATATATATATATACAGAATAAGGGATAATACAACATAAAATCAAATAACTGTTACAAAATTATAAACAAATGCAAAATTTGATGTAGACATTAAAGTTCTAAAGCACTCAGTTCAATGTCTCTACAGTAGCCTATGGGGTGGGGGGACTGCATAACTCTTGCAACTATTCTGCATTTTCAGTTTTCAGGTAGGAAGTTGCCAGTCTTAGAGACTTTTACAGGTAGATGAAAGTAACAATGAATTTTACCTTAATGTTGTCAAAATAGACAGTAGATCCGATCCATTCCCAACAGGCATGAGTTCTGTTAACAGTGAGACGTAGTTTTTGCCCCTCTTCCTTGAATACATGCAGAGTATTCCTTAGCTGTTCATAGGTGTTGGGGCAGAGAGTGGCACCATACATTGCATCAGTAAGCTTATAACTTCCAAAAGATGCCAGAGACATGCTTGAAATCCTGTGTCATCAGATGTTTGATCATGCAGTTGAAGAGGTTAGGTGCTGCTACACATCCCTGTCAAACTCTGCTTTCAATGGGGATTCATTCTGAATCTCTGCTATTCACACAAACCCAGATTTCCATGTTACTGTTGAGCTCTTTGAAGAAATATATTATCTTTGCTAAGCCTTTGAGGCTTTTCAGAATCTTCTACTTGGATGTGTGCTCTATTAGAACAAACGCAGCTTTGAGGTTTATAAAGTCTATGTAGATGTGTAAATCTTTGTGTAACTCTCTTGTTTTTTTTTATTATTAGTCATACTGCAGAAATGTTATCTATTGTAGGGCATGAAGTCGGTCTACATGGTCGTTGTTTGATGGTGATGATAGGTATTGTTTATGCTACTATTATGCAGATGAACAACTTGCTAGGAAATGACAGCAGAGTTATCCCTTGGTGACTGCTCCATGACAACCTGTTTAGTCTTTTATTTCCAGAAGGGGAGGATTATTCCAAGTGTCCAGTCATCAGGCCAACTCTCATTCACTCACATATGATTGATTATTATCTTGAGCTACTCAATGATGTTGTTACCACCAGCTTTCAACATCTCTACAGATCCTTCACCCTTATAAGGCATCTTTAACTTCTGATGAGGTCAAAGGTTAAGTACAACAGTTTGCCATATCTGTAAGATTCTCTGAGATAGAAAGTGGATGGTTGAGAAGCTGTTGAAAGTGCTCATTCCAGCCCCTGATACAATCATCTTCAGTGGACAAGACTTTATCTATTGTATTCTTAATTAAAAAGCTTTTCTGTCTTAGTCCAACTCTAGATTATTGAACTCTCACAGGACAAAGATTTACATGTACATTTATCGAATCAGTACTGATGTATGGGTTAGAAACGTGACCACTAAATAAGACTAACAGCTCATTTGATAGCAGGGCACTATGATAGAGGGGATCCACTAGTTTGAGCATGTCTCAAACATCAATCTATGAAGGCAGATTCAACAATCTTCTGTCTCTACTCTCGCAAGCCCAGAGATATGCCAAATAATAGGAACATGTCCCCCATTCCCCTCCAGACCACCTAGCCCAAGCTATCTTTGAATTTGAGGCAGAGTGATGACTGTTCATTGTCGCTGAGGACCTCTGAACCTGTTGAGTTACTTACCATGGCACAAGCAGAGCTGCTTGTTGAACAACTGAGATAGAAAACACAGGTGGATTTGGTTGGCTCTATGTGCCAAGCTGCACATTAGAATTGATTATGGTGATGATTGCAATTACCTAATCTAATCTGTTTCTTTACAAATTGATTTGTAAGGCAAGCATTCATTTTTATATGTATAATTAAATAAAGCCATATACTTGCAATGGATAAATTGTCATCATTTTAAATTATTAATTTCATGCATGCACTTTGTCTACTGTGCAGCAAATTAGAGTCAGTTGGACACTGTCTATGAGGAAAGCAACACCATGATGCAATTTACTCCTCCAGTAATTTGAAAATGTCATGCTGTACTGCTTGAAGTACCAGAAGTTTTTGGGTGTCAATCTGTCAGAGGATTCAAAAAGAGTTGGGTGAGTCCAATGGTGATTACAAAGGTATGGCAGCTCAAAAGCCTCACTCAGATTGTTCTGATAAGAAAAGAACTGAATAAGTTGCTGAGATCCATGATCAAAAATGATCCCAACATGTCAATCAGGTCTCTGGCCAGAGACATAGGAGTGTGAATTTCTTAGCAGGCAGGTAGTGTATGAAGAAATTTGCTATTTCTCATGCAAGATGAGAAAGGTCCAAGTTTCTAGGACATGAAGAACAAGGAAAGGTTGTGCTACAAAGCTTTTCAACAAACTCAAGCATTCCCTCCAACCAAACAAACTTTGGTTTTTCCCAGATGAGAAAAATTTCTTCCAAGATTGTTGGCTTGCTCTGTATCTACAAGATAGACCAATAATTATGAAAAGCAAACACCCAGTCTACATCATGGTGTTTGGGGTAGTCACTACCTATGGTGACATTATGCTTCCATTGATCATCCAGCATGGCCTCAGATTCAACAGAGACCTACATTAAGTGCTTGGTGGAGGTAGTGCTGTCTTGAAATAAGAGGGTGGCTACTGGAAAACCCTACATTTGGCAATAGGATTCTGTGTCATGCCACACAAGTAGAAGAACTCAGTGTTGACTTCTGCGACCACCTCACCCTTAACATCTGGCGGGTGGCCAGATGTTAAGGGTGAGGTGGTCGCTGAAGTCCCCAGATTGCAATCCCCTTTATTATTATGTGTAGGGTTTGGTTGAGTGAGAGACCAATAAAACTGTGTAAAAATGAACTGAAGGCTAAGATAATGGCAGCATTTAGTAATTCAAACAAGGAGACTGTAGGAGAGGCTTGCAGGAGATTCTGAAGCCATCTGGAGGCCTTGATTGAAGCCAATGACTATTTCTTTGAAGAAATCTAATCTCTAGTATTTCTGGATATTTTCATGTAAATATATCTGATAAAGTAAGATGCCAGTGTTATTTTCATTTTTGCATAAGGCTAATTCCATGTCAAATCATCCAGGAAAAAGTAAAATTGTCACCCACCCACTTCAATTTTTCTGAAATCTTGTCCAGGTGTGACAATCCCCAAAATTTGAGCTTCCAATTCCAAAAATTGTTGATTTTTAGCTCTCCAACAAAAAAGTGCAAAGTTTTAACTGATGTTGTAGCTTTGGTTCTGAACAAACTATCCTATTGGTACAAATAATTTTCAATATGTGTAAAATAAGAATAATAAAATATTTTTGTCATTGATGCAGTGCTACATTGGGATTTTCTCATCTATTGATCTTGCTATGAAAAAATCAGAAATCATTAATAACTTTTTTATAGCATTTTTAGATTCCTTGGACCAAAAAGCTTTTATAAACCTATTTTTAAGAGTAGGCAATCTCTAGAACTCATTTTACAGACAAAAATAGATTACAAAAAGTCGCCATTTTTGCACACACCCCAATTTGAAGAGCTAAAAATCAACATAACTCGGCCAATTTTTGGAACTGGAAGCTCAAATTTTGGGGATTGTCTCACTTTAACATAGACCATACCTAGACAAAATTTCAGAAAAATTGAAGTGGGTGGGTGACAATTTTACTTTTTCATTTGACATGAAATTACCCATAAATAAAACAGACAACAGTTTGCCTGTCACACCCTGTATTATGTCTGTTTGTACAAAATCTAATTTTATTTCTAAACTGGTTACTCTTTGGGTTCCACATTGTTTATCTTGGATGAATATACCAGTATCCTCTACATGCTCAAAGTGTAAACCTATGTTGGTGATACAATTGGAAAACATTCTATAATTTACATAAAATTTGTGTGGATGTTTAAATATAGTATTGTGCTATTTTCTTTTCCAGGAAGGCACTGAGCACAATACCCTAACTCAATCATTTTCTGCAGAAAGTTGCTCGATGTCTGAGTATTATGATGCTCCTGAAGCCATTGAATCCCAAAGTGATACAACATCAGAGGTAAAATTCTGTCATCTTCAACATGTTTTAACATCTGATTTTGAAACAGGGTTCTATTTTTCAATGTTTTTGGGTTGTTTTTTTTTTTTTTTTCATTCTAAGTCTGTCAAAGTATTCTTGCTAACTGCTGTTTTGAAAAGTTCTTTACATATAATTTTATTCAACTATAAATGTTATGAAAATATCTGCACACCTTGTTATGGAAAACATATAAAGTCTTTACATTAAAGAAATTAGAGAAGTTAAATTTTTAGATTATATGCTAAGCTGCAACTCATGTTCATTTTTACTTGAATAATTTAATATTTTAACATTTGTGTTAACCCTTTTTTTTTTTTTTTTTTTTTTTTTTTCATTTTGTATTTGTGTAGGCGTCTGATGAACCCTCCAGTGAGATCTCTGATGAAGGTAATGAGACTGATTACAACAGTAAAATTAGTGGTAAGTAATATGTTTTTCAACCATTAAAATAGCAAGTTCTCTAAATTATATTCATGTGTAAATCACAAATTTCTAAAATTCTCTATTATAAAAAATCAATGGCATTTATTTAAAATTATTTGAAAATTGAATATCTTTACATATTTACAAGTGTCTTGTAAACTGCATCTGGAGCTCTAGGGAGAATAGAATCATTCATTCATTGTCATTTCTCCAAGATTCCCTTTGTGGTAGTATCTGTTATGGTTCCTTCTATGGGTGAAATATATCTTACATACACCTTAATATGTTTATAATTACGAAACACACAAAATTTAGTTATTGATTTTTACTGTTCAAGTGATATAATTAATTAATTAAACAAAAATCAATTGATTTGCAAAAATGGTCACACAGAAACTACCCCTGCTGATATTAAAGTTAGTCTCAGAATTTCTTGCTTATTTCTGGTCCAATCCTAAAGAATATTTATATGGCTGGAAAGAAAAGAAAATAATCTTTCTAAATAGGTGTTTTGTATGTGTTTTTATCCATTGAATTATTTTTTACAGTGAATTAAGTAACAAAATAAAAAATTGAACAAAAACATTTAATGTTAACTCACTTTTTTCTTTTTTCTTTTTTTTACTAATACTTTCATATTAGAATAGAATATATCCATTTTTAATCAGTATAACTCAAACATTTTTTAAAAGAAACTATTCATGAAATAAACATTATTAAATTAATATGTGAAATATTCCACCTACAAATAAGGTAATGTTTAGTTATTAGCTTCTTTGTTACTTTTAGGGGTCAAAAAGGAATGAATCAAACAGATACATTTTATCACTTTAATTCCAACAAGGAATTAAGAACTGAATTTAAATTTGTCAGATGTACAAAAGAGTTTTTTTTTAAAAAACCTATTATAAATATAAACTAAAAAAAAGAAATTGTAACACAAATAATTGTAAATATTTAATTCTTAGCTTTTTATTGTTACATTTTAATAGGATAAAAAAAGAATGAATTAAACAAATATATGTTCTACCATTGTAAATCAACAGGCAAAGAAGAACTATCTTTTAAAAAATATAAAATTGCTTCAAATCACTCACAAGTTTAGGGTTACAATTTTTAAAATTATATTTTAAATGGAGGTATTTACCCAACTCATTATGGGTAAGATATGATACAAGGTCACAAGTATGGGGAAACCAACGTGGATCAAACTCACTATTTAATAGTAATGGAACAATGAGAGTAGCATGCTAACCATTACAATTCTTTCCTTATTTACCCAAAACTTTATCACATGTAGGATGTGATGCAAGTTCATAAGTATGTGGCATCCAGCAAGGATTGAACTCACGATTCAGTAATAATGGATCACTGAAATTACCTTGCTAACTATTACACAATGATGAGAGTCCTTTTCTTTACCAAATCCATTCATCTCAGATAGGATATGACAAGTTCAGAAGTAAAGGGCATCTAGCGAGGATCAAACTCACTACCTATCTTGGGCTAGACGGGCGCTCGGAGAGGCCCCCTCCGATCAATCGGCTGGTCACGTCAAGCCCTAGCACCTATATGATTTTCCCAACCCTATTGCCCTTATGGCAAGCCCCAATCCGTTTTTATCATATGGGTGCTAGAAGGTGGTGGCTGCGGGTCTACATGTCCTGGGAATGACGTTAAACTCTATCTGATGGTGAGGTTCCAGTTTTTGGAGGTTTGGGGAATGTGGAGCACCCCTTCATCACCATTGCTCCCTGGTCCACTCTGACCCGGAGTGGTAGTACCTGTTAGGGTCCTATCTATGGGTTAAATAGAGAATGTATTTATAAAAAAAATTGTATTATCCATTAAGAATTGATTTATTTCAAAACTTTATCGGCATTAAATGACCCACTGAGGTCGATATGCCGTAAAACAAAACAAACAAACAAACAAACTCACTATTCCATATTAATGGATATGTGAGATAAACTTGCAAACCATTACACCACAATGGGACACCTAATATTAAAAATGTAAGCAACAAAAAAAAGACTATTCTTAAAATAAACAAATATTATAATACACTAATTCTGAGATTTGTTTATCATTAAATCTTTAATAAACAAACAATTCATATTCGAATGAATACAAGAAATTTTCCTCTTACAAATAAAGGCACATGCTGGTTGGGTGAATTTTACAGCATGTTAACCCTTGAGTTATTTCATGCCGAATTTGTGTTTGTTTTATTCATTATTATAGGATATTTTACTTTACTTATAGGATATTTAAATTTTTTAACTCATATTATATCAATCTACCCGATAGATTGGACTCTAACAAGTACTACCACTCTGGGTAAAGTGGACCTGAGAGTAATGGCAATGCAGGGGTAATTCACACTTCCAAAAGCTCCAGAATGGGAACCTCACCACTAGATGCAGTTTAATGTCATACCCAGGACACTAACACCCTAAGACACTGCCTTTTAGCACATATATGATAAAAGGGGGTGATAATCTGCCTTAAGAGCAATACAGTCGAGACAATCATATAGGTGCTAGGACTTGACATTACCAGCCGATTGATTGGAGGGAACCTCTCCGACCGCCTGTCTAGTCTAAGTAAGGATCAAAGTGGAGTGTAGCATGTCATGGATTGCTTAGCGATCAGAATTCCGTCCATATGCATCATGGGTCACCACCCACAGTCTACAGGTGGCCAATTGGAAGGAGGTCTTACTCCACAACAGAGGTGCAGTCGGAAATATTATACAGACCCAGCCGACAGAGCTAAATAAATAAGGACACATGTTTAATACTTAGCTCCTTTTGATTGTTACTTTTTTAGGAAAGAAAATAAATTAGATTTATTTTTATCACTTTAACACAAGCAATTAAGGACTGAATTTAAGTTTTTGTCATATTTACATTACAAAAACGTTTTTAGAAAAATAAAATTGTTTCAAAACACTTACAAGTTTAGGAATTATTTTTTTAAAATAATATCTTAAAGGTAAACAAAAAAAAAAATTTCCTAAAAAACATTGTATTTTTCAAATTCTCTGCAATATTTTTAATTTGATAAATCATTTTCCTCCTATTTTTTTCTTTTACTCCTGTTTACTCTTTCTCACTCAATCTTTAGTGTTATCAATTTTTTTTTTTTTTTTTTTTTAGTCGAGTCATGGACTGGGTATTTTTGCTAGTAAAGATATAATTGTTTACAAATGATTATTATTAGTTACTTGAAACTATGTAATTGCTTATAAAAAGAAAAAAGACTGACCTTTTCATTGAATAACATAACAAGGATTAAGATGTCATAAAACTAACCAGCCTACCAACCATATTCACAAAACAAATGTTATTTGGACAACTACAATACTATTGCTCTTGTAGCTTAAATGGTAAAGTAGCTTGTACAGAAAACCAAGTTTCCCAACATCTAAAGGGGACATGAGTTTGAATCTCACTAAAAGATTACCCTTTATTGTTGATCCAGTATGCATTGTTCCTCATAAATTATGATTTTAAAAAAAACAACCGAAATTAAGATGGAGAAGAAAAATAAGTTAAAAATAATAATAATGATTGACAATCTTCATGTAAAAAATATAAAAAATATACATTAAATTTAATTTAATCCAAACTATAATCTCCCATCTGAATGTCCTGTTTTACTTATTTATTTATTATGCCTCCTTGGGCATCACCCTTTTTTTTTTCTATCTTCTCACATCAACCTTTAACAAAAAAAAATCCTTGCACAGAACATATACACTGTTAATACAATATCTATCTACAGATCAAATTTTGTAATTCCTCCAAAAGATTCCCAAAAATAGTATTTTTTTCTGAAATCAACCCAATTAATCTTAAATTTTGTATGCTATTGTTGTTTTTGATCTGATTAGGCATTTTTTTTTTTAAATATCTTACTCTATTGGCAAAAAAATCCAATTGGTTAATAGACTTAGTTTTTGAAATCTGCCTTCACAGTAAATTTCCAGTTCAAGGAGAAATATCAAAAAAGTGTCTACCATAATTATTATTTTTAAAGTTTCAATTAGATCCCCTTTCATTCTTCTTTTTAATAAAGAAATTAATTCTAATTAATCTTTTGCTTTTTTATTAGTATTCTCACTCTTATTTATCTACCCTCCAATCTTAATATTACACTCAATTTTCCATTATACTGGAGCCCAAGCCTTGGTACAATAGTCTATATGAGGTTTTATTAGGGTTTTGTATATTTTTAAAACAACATTTGCCTCCTTTGAGATAAAAATTTTTAACTATCCAGCCAATCATTCCATTTGCTCTTGATATAATAGACAAAAAATGTTATTTTGTTTATCTTGTTAAAAAAGAAAAATGGCTTCAAGACTACCTAATAAAAAAAGAGTATGGACACCTTGTCTGTGTGAAGACAGACCAAGGACTGAAAAAGACCTTATCAATTGTAAATGTTGTAAAAGATGGTGGCATCCAAGATGTGTTGGATTGCAAGGACTCTCAAAAGCAATGTAAAAAAAAAAAAGGAGATTAGGGATAAAAAAAAAGAAAAAAGGAAAACAAAAAGAATATATACAACTGAAAATCAAAACAATGTAAATGAAAATTTAAACAAGTAAAGAAAAAAAGAGAAATTTTTTAAATATTTTATACAAGTGCTTATTCATTAAGAAACAAAATAAGAGAACTAAAATTGCTTGCTACCCAATATAGAATAATTTGTATCACAGTAACACATTTATCTGCAGAAAATGTAAAAAAAGTGGAAGATAGGAAAATAATAAAAATTTTGCTATTCATGTACATAAGACTTTAAAAATAGCAAAATTGAACTGGTTCTAAAAACTGATTTTTTTTATTTTTTAGAATAACTGATTCTAATAACAAAGTTTAAATGATATAATATGTATATACAGATCACCAAATCTGAGTAAAAAAGACGATTATAAACTGCTAGAACAATTGAATAAGGTACAATTCACATTGTTGGATAAATCTCAAAATATACTGTTCGGAGATTTCAATTTACCCGATATAGACCGGATAAATAGATTATTAATGTCTACTGTAAACTCAATTAGTAAATATTTTAGATTACAAAATGAATATTTTGAAGGATTGTATTGTTTTATAGAAGAATTTACTAGATGTAAACTACTGGGAAATAGATTAGAGAAAGCTATATTGAATAGGTTTTTTTTTTTTTTTCAAATAATGAATGTTTAATAGGTGATATAAGTTTAATTGCTCATTTGGGTAAGTCGAACCATGCATGTATTTAAATAGAAGTTAAAGTGAAACTACATTTTAAATATATAAACACGAAACAACAAAACAGGTACGAGTTTACAGAAAAGTTAGTAGAAAGGAAGAACATATTGAGTTCTAATTCTGTAAATGTTAATAAAATGTAGAACAAATTAAACAAAAAGATAAAATCAATAATGAAAAATATTTATGACTTCAAAATTGTGTTCTTGCAAAATAAATGGTACAAACTTCTTGAAACATTCTTATGCTGCTTCATGAATTCATAAAATTACTCATACAAAATGTTATGAATAAAAAATTTAATATTGCCCAGGTTTTATGATTTTGTAATAATTGGTTAAGATATTTATATAAAACTAGCTGGACCCAAGGAAATTACATGGTAGTTAATAAAGATTATCCATCATCTTATGCTTCTGCTCTTCCTTCTACTTTAACCTGGATTTCCTCATTCTCAATCCCTATCCCGAGAAAACAATTTAAAATGATTTCTTGAAATTCATTGCATCATTTTCTTTCACTCTTCTATTTATCTATTTCATAGAAATAACATCATAAATAAATCGTAAATTTCTATTTGTATTTAAAAATTTTGTAGATTTCTATTTGCATTTAACAATTTCCTTTGCATAAGTGTTTGTGACATAGTTCTCTTGCTGTTATTTGATTTCTTTCTTTCACTTTTCCTTTCATGTTGATCTTTTTAATGGAATGGTTCATTATTTATCTGAAATGATGACAGGACGTGATACACAGAGGTGCAAGCGTATTCATATATAGATTTTCTGATTTTAGTTTCAGAGGGAGAATTGTCTCAGACATTCCAAACAGGGCGACGTTCAAAACTGCCTGTTCCTAGACCTGATACTGGTGATGTAAGCTTGTGGAACCTGCTATGTAAAAACATTGGAAAAGATTTGACAAAGATATCAATGCCTGTAACATTAAATGAACCATTAAGTTCATTACAAGTAAGTTAAATTGTATTTTTAAAAAATACATCTTATGTTTTCTATGTAATTTTTTTGACTGTTTTATTGGAATTTGTCCTCTTTTTAATGCAAGTCATGTAGAAACTATGTAGCATCTTTATTGTAACATTTTCAAAATATTATAATTTGAATAACTAATCTTCACTATAATTCATGTCCTTTTATATATGTATTTTACATAATCTGTCTGCCATTGCATAACTCAAGGGCAGCAAATATATAATATAAGTATGATGAAATCTTATTTGTGTCCATCGGGTTAGCTAAAATAAATTCAACAAAAAAAAAATATATATATATATATATATATATATATATATAAAGAATGTTTGGTATGTATGTGTCTACTTATAACTCCGAAAAGAGCCATCACTCAGATTTTAAATCTTGCATACACCTTAATATCCTTCTAACTAAGAAACATACCAAATTTGGTTATTGATATTTACTGATTAAGGGATATAATTAATTAATTAAACAAAAATCAAACGATTTTCATAAAGCATCGTATAGCTGCTGTTGGCTATACTAGCAGTATATACCATATATATATATATATATATATATATATATATATATATATATATATATATATATGAGTAAGAAAAGGTGGAATGAAAACATCACACAATGCTGTTAAAGAAGAAAACAATTTATAATATAATCATAGCTGATACTGATCAATATTTCGATTTTACAAAAATCATCATCAGAGCTCAATCACTGATGATGATTTTTGTAAAATCGAAATATTGATCAGTATCAGCTATGATTATATTATAAATTGTTTTCTTCTTTAACAGCATTGTGTGATGTTTTCATTCCACCTTTTCTTACTCATATTGTCGGATTCATTTCCTTTCTTTTAACTTATATATATATATATATATATATATATATATATATATATATATTTGTAATTATAAAAATCTTGCATTTTGCCAAGATTGATATTACCTTTTGTTCCTGGCAACTTAGGAGCTTTAGTATATATATATATATATATAAGTAGATATAGATGTTTAATGCTAGGAAAACAACAGAATTAAATACTACACAATTTAAAATAGAATTACGAAGGAAATTTTCTAGTGAAAATTTTGTTAAATATGACTAGAATTATTTTAACAAGTCATACAAATTTTAATTTTTTAAATTTTTACAGCGGCTTTGTGAGGAATTAGAATACAGTGAATTGCTAGATAAAGCATCCGAATTTGATGATCCTCTTGAACGAATGGTAGGTATTTGTACTTATTGTTGCTGTTTTGCTTTTATTCATTGCTTCTCATTACAATACCTAACAAAGAAAATTGTGGAAACAAGCAATTTTCTTTTCATGTGATTTATGATTATTAACCTAGTTGAGTCCTGTTGATGGTTTGATTAGAACTGAAACGCTTTAGTGTCGGCTTTCTGAATATACATCTTTGACATTTTTTTCTTTTTTCAAAAATGTTATACATACATACATACATTGTCAGATTTTGTATCCATTTCTTTCTTCATATATATATATATATATATATATATATATATATATATTTGAGGAAGGAGGATTGGAGTAAATCCGACAGAATCTGGTAGAGATATGAGGAACACAGGAACAAAACTCAGACAAATGTATGTAGGAGATATATTTCACTAAGCATTAAGCTCAGGACCATCAGTCATTTATTAATTATATATTATAATCAATAAACGACTGATGATGCTGAGCTTAATGCTTAGCGAAATATATCTCCTACATACATTTGTCTGAGTTTTGTTCCTGTGTTCCTCATATCTCTACCATATATATATATATGTGTATATATTCTAGTATTTCTCTTGCAGTTTAAATATGTCATATCAAACCATGTAGAAATATCCTTTAAGGTTTCCTTTTGATACTCTAGGTGATGATAATAACACAGTATCAATATATATATATATATATATATATATATATATATATATATATATATAATCTTTATGGTTTACAATACTGGTCTTTTAAGATTTTTCTTGAAACATATGAAGGCCATAGAAATGTTTTCAATTTTGATAAAATTTTCAAAAAATTAGGAGCAAAAATATCATTGTTTTATATTTCAAGTACTTATTTTGGATTGAGTTATATTGTGGCGTTCAGTTTTCCATGAATCAGGATTCCCAGTATATTTAAAATCACAGCATAATGTGAATAAAAAGATAACTTCAATTTATTACAAACTCACACACATAATTTTAAATAAGCATCAGCAAATAAATTAAATCATCCTCCTTTAAACAGTACTTCAGTGTGTCCAAAGAAATTTAAAAGGTCCAATAATATTGTGTTTGTTGAATGATAAAAATATATGTATGTATTTGTGAAAACTGAACATTGTAATTATCATCACTTATGTAGGTTTTTAAAGTTTTTGCATGCTTATCATATCATGAGTTTGTATAGAGAGAAAGTTTATATACAGTTTTGAACTTGGTTTCTACACTGACACTTCTGTTGAAACTGAACTTTTGACCTACTTTCTTGTCTATTTATGTCCGGTGGTCAGCTCTAATTTAGTTTTAAAACAAAGAAAGAACTAGGGAATTGTGATGGGATTTATGAAATTATTTTTCACATGACCTGTTCCTGACTACTTCCACTCATTATCTTCAGTTGTAAATATTTAATATTTTGATTTGTTGATTTTCTTTTGGGGAGTGAGGGGTTAATTAAGAATGTCTGTTTGTAACTGTTTTTTTGATTTCTTGATTTGAATGTTATAGTTCCCACAAGTAGCACCACTGTGATTCATGGAAATGAAAATGTGTAACTTCACTACTACACATTTTCATTATTGATAAGTATATAAATTATGTATATAATTATATTTATATTATTTAACATTTGCCCTTTTAAATTTTTTAGCATATTCTCTGTAATTATTAACTGTATTTAATGTTTCTTTCAGATTTATGTGGCTGCATTTGCTGTCAGTTGTTATGCCAGTTCTGCATATCGTGCTGGACATAAACCTTTCAATCCGATATTAGGAGAGACTTATGAATGTGTCAGGGAAGACAAAGGATGGCGTTTTGTATCTGAACAGGTCTGTTATTTGTAGCTGTTAATGAACTGATTTATCATTTTCAGTTTTCTTCTAGTTTACATTATTATAGTGATAATTAATTAATGCAGAGGCATTTTATAAGACTATTGCAAATTTGAAATGTGAACCAAAAATTACATTTGCATGGGCAGTAAGTGCCAATAACACTTAACAAAATAATGGTGGTTTTAGTCCAAACCAATTAGTATTTGATTGATATGGATTGAAGGATGCACCCAGATCTTGGTACAAAAAGAGTTAAAGAAGTTCACTTACAGCTGGGAGGTACAGTTCATACAACAATGCCTTATTCAAATGGTATAAAAATTGATCACTTATAGGAATTTTGGCTTGTCATGTGGATGGTTTTTCCTTCTATGGTAATGTTTTTTGTTTTTTTTTTGTTGTTGTTTTTTAAAGAACAGATCATAGAAAAACTAAAATGAACATTTAAGGTCAACACACATGAACCTAAATCATTTAAGTATCAAGGATTAGAAATTGTGCAAACTACAGACGGAGTGCAAATCAAACAAGAATCCTACATTTCTACAATAACACCAATTAACATAGCTAAAAATTGTACCTCAAGGAAGACAGATGAATTAACTGCAGAAGAAAAAGCTGACTTGAAGCACTTAAGTGGACAAATGATGTGGGTTGCTTCACAAACAAGAACCAGATCTAAGCTATAAAACACATGTTTATGATCAATACAAGAAAGCAATTAAGTGGGAAAATACTATAAGAGGCAAACAAAGTGCTGTTTAAATTGAAAGCAAAAAAAACTTGAATAAAATTCCCTAATTTGGGTAATCCAAAAAAAGGAAAGTCTTTGCATATTCAGTGGCACCTATTAGCTGGCAATTGAAAAAGTTGGACAGTCACAATAAGTCCATTAGCATCTGAAACTTTGGTATTAAGTGAGGCAGCAGATGCAGGATTCTTTGTCTCTTTGATGCAAGAAACTTTTGGTATGGCTGTACTACCACTAGTATAATGCTATACAGACAATGGATCACTGACTAGTGCTTTAGGGACTACAAATATTGTTAGTGACAGAAGATTGAGAGTGGAAATGGTGTTAGATGGGGAAATTTTGTGTAGATGGAAAACTACAATTAGCAGATTCCCAGACCAAAAGGGATGCTTCTACACTTAAATCTTTAGAAGTACTTGATACATCTCAACTTTGAAAAAAAAAAAAGTACTAAAGGAAGCTGCAATGTGGATTGTGAGTTATCTCCCTTGAAACATTTCTAACTACTTAAGCATTGGTCTTTGGAAGAAGGAACTCTTCAATCATAAGTGCAAAGAAGTTGTATGGGCAACAGACTAAAGTTACAACTAACATCAAACACATTGACACTCCTCAGATCTATAGTTCATCTGATCTTTTTTTTCGGGGTAGGGGGGGTCTTTAAGATGATTTTACATCGGGACTTCAGCTTCAGACAATCCCCCTTATAATTATTTTTGAAGTTTAAAAATATGCTACATGTACAGAGCATAGCGAAATGAATATAATTTTACTACTATATGATAAAGTAGTTCCATTTTTATACAAAATATATATATTTGGTCTGCTGATCATATCTACCCCCATAACACTGAATTTTATATTGGATCTGCCTATACAGCTCTTTTTAAGGCTTATATGTAGCACCTACACTCCAGATCTTTCACCATTGATAAGAAAATAAAACACAAACAATATACCTGAAGAAGAGTGGAAAATGCATTGGTAATAAAAACATGACAATGATATTGTAATAAAAACAGATGAGAATAATAATTGAAATATCTTGTGAAAGAATGTTAGTATTACTGTCACAGAATTATTGTTGAAAGAACTGTTGGCCTTATGATCTGAAACAATATTTTCCAGGTTTGCCATCACCCACCTATATCAGCATGTCATTGTGATTCAAGAAATTTTATATTTTGGCAAGGTAAGTTTTTTGTTTTGTTTTTTAAATGTTGTAATCTATAAGAAATATTCTAACTTAAAATTCCATTGTAAATGCAGATGGTAAACAATAATTTATAACTTCTGCAAATTGAACACATAATTTGAATTTTAAAACATACTTTAAATATTTTGTTATGACTCAATTCATTATTTTTAGCCTATTCTTTTAATGTAAATTTTGTCTTCTGATATCTTTAAATATATACCTGCTCAAAAGTTAAGTGCTAATGTTTTTGTTGTTTTTTTTTACTAGATTCAAAATTTAGCTTTACTCACAAAATGATATTGTATATATTTACCAAGACTAAATGCAAAATCTGTATATTATGCAGTTTTAAGAACAGGAAAATTGATTCTCAGCAGAATTCATATAATTACAATTATTAAACAAAACAAAAAAACACCAACACAAAAACACAATACAAGGATGATGTCAATATTTGGTTTTACAACTTCATTAGTATGAATGAAACATTCCAAACACTATTTATTAATCTTCTGATTTGCACCTGGCTAATATTGCATTATTCTTCCTAGAGTGCCTGTTCTAAAAGTATTTATATATTGTTATATTACTGTTATATTGCAGGGGACTTGAAGGTTATCAAATAAAGGTAGTAGTTGAACAGGAATTTAGATAAACAGTGTATTTGATCTCAAGGACAAAATTACAAACATGTTGCAAAAATCACTCATTAATTTTAGATGTTCCAAGCTCTTTTTGGATGGGTCTCATAAAAAGGAAGATTTGAAGTGGTCAATGGAAGAAAGATTCGTTTTTTTATAAATCAACATCCATTTCCAATGGTAGAGGTCTTGCTTAAGCCCCAAAATATGTCTGTTACCTTGGAATTTAAAACCCAATTCCTCTTTTAATTTGCAAATGAATGTTCAAAAACCAATCACTCTCATAGTTTCTCATGGTTATTAACTTATTATTAACTATTATTAACTATCAGTCACTTTTACACAAATATTCACATCTGTTAGTTGCCAAGGGTATTGGGGGGGGGGGGCATTACATAGTATTATACTTTAAGGCCAAAATGTCTCACAAATGTTCTATTTGGTTAAGATTAAGGCCCCTTGCAAGTCATGATATACAATTCCCCTAGCATGCCATATTTGAGCTTTGCCATCAGTTTCATGCAGTAGAAATCAACTCTTGTTGGACCAGTATTCTATCTTTTAAGAGCAAATGCTCTAACCAATTCTGCCATGCCAGGTGGTACTTAACTTTTAAGCAAGTATATATTTTTCATTGATCTTTGAACTGTTCCTATTGTTTGAAACTTACTCATCTACCCATTGAACTACAAAATTCATAATGGATTAATTGAATGTTTTTATTGCTATATCTCCATGAGCCAGACTCCAAAATTTTGGTCATCAATATCATTCAGGTGGGCAAATTCCTTCAATGCATTTTGAGAGTACATGTATCAAGGTGTCAAAAATGTCTTATGGATTTTTCTATGGTACAGGTTTATACTGATTATAGATCCCTTTTTCAATGGTACCTCTAGAGTAACAAAAATTATGAAATTTCACAGCAAAATTTATTAATATAAGTATTCTAATTTAGTAACTGCCTAATAGATAATAAGGTTACTTTTTCTGATTTTTAAACTTGTTAAACTATATCTCATTACAGATCACAGAAAGATATATATTTTCAAATATTTATGGAATGACAATGAGTTGGTGACATCTCATAATAACAATAGTATTTTACTACAGTAATTCATAACTAATTTGCTAGATCAGTTTAGATGTAGATTAGTGTTTTATATGCAAGTTTCACTCAATTGCATTGTCTGTCCTCTCAATATTTCTTAGGTATATAAACATTAAAGAGAAAACACCATATCCACATAATATCTATAAACTTTTGACATGAAAATTCTGTTAGAAAAACACAATCCTACAGGTCTTATAAAACATAATGATAAATATTGTACAAGATTGATGTTAAAAATTGTGGTATAACTGACTTTAAAAAGCTATTATATCAAACTTCATACTTAAATAAACAGTTTTAATTACCACTTACATATTTTTCAGTACTGGGAATCTAGATAATTGTTTCGTAATGTAAGATATGGCCATTTTTGTCATACATAATATTCTTTCATAATGTGTTTTTGTCTTTGCTTTCTATGATACTATTAATCATCACTGTCCTCATCTGTGTGCTCATGAATGTGAAGATTATCCTTCTCTACCACGTTATATGTTTGCAGGCAGGTGTGCATTTGATGCCATTGGTAATACACCTGACAGCCAGGAGGTCTACACTCCTTGGTACAATTGCATGCTAGGAACACCAATATTGCCTCTGATACAGTGGGTCCTTTTATTTAGTCTATTTTTGAGTCTTTAACAGGTGATTTAACATTACAAATGACCAAAGCAGATATTATTTTATCTTATTTTGCCTTATGCCATTTACTCCTGGTTATGTACGGAGATCAAAAAGGTGCTCAAGGTTGCTGTTGTTAAGATGATTAATGACCTTATGAGCGTTTACCAGGTCAGTTGCCAGATGCCGGAGTTTCAACGAATCCATTCCCAGGGCAGCAAGACATTCAGAATATGTCAGATGCCTGATGGAGGGTATTTGTTTGGTTGCACGTCTCTGTACAGTTTCTAGGAGGTTAATGTTCTGAGCAAGATAAGGGTTCCAGACTGGTGATGCAAATTCCAAGTGTGGCTGCACCATAGCTTTGTACAGCTTTAAATAGTTAGACGGTGAGCGGCTGACAAAGGTCTTGCTGAGTGACGCCAGGACACCCTCTGTTCATAGCTGAAAGGATACAAAAAGTATTTAAATCATCTGGATAACTTCAGTAAAATCAATTTTTTTGTGTAATATACTAAACATTTTCTAAACTAGCAAGAAACAAAATAATGATGATGCCCTAGACATTACGTGAAGTATGTGTTTTGCATTGAAAATATGCTATTTCTCCAGTCAACATGAAAACAGTTAAATTTTTAGAAGAACCTTTTTGTAATGTAGAATTTCCACAGTAATTTTCTAAAAGGTCTTTTTAGAAAATTACAGTGGAAATTTGGCACCCTGAAATGATACCAAGATGTTCTCTGGCCCATGGACTACATGTCTAAATAGTAATTGGATACTTTATTAAATATGTGATTTTTATTACCTTGTAAATTGTAAAGCAGGGTGTGTTGGTCATGAGTGAAGCACCCTCACAAGCTTTTATCATTTCCTAGACTTTAGGTTGACTGCTAGACTATTACAAATATGATGATTTAGTTTTCTGGTTTTCCTCACATCAATTTGGGTTTTAGTGTTGATCCAAAATTCTAAAAAGTCAAGCCACCATGACAACTGTTGCATGATGCAAGCGCCTTCTCTGATTTTCTTTTTCTATTCTTTTTTTTTCATTCAACAGACTCCACTTACTTTTGATACCTTTGATGTCAATGGTTTTGCAAATCTTATTTATCCATCATCTTTGTTAACATATTAATCATTTCTTCATTTTTTTATAACACCAGCTATTCTTCATTTTTGGGAAAAGATATACTTATGTTTGAACTATCTCCTCCATTTTAATTGAGCAACTGGACCATGTTGGAAGGCCACAATAAATAAAATGCTAAAAGCTACTTCCCTAAACTTATACAGAAACAATCTATACTATCTAAACTGTGACAAAAATAAATACAAAAACATCTGACTAACAAAAATCAAACATTTTAATGCCAAAAATCATAAATTTGATGTACTCATTGAAGAGTGAAACATTGAAGTTCATCAAAATAGCCCCCCCCCTCTCTCTCTCTCTCTCTCTCTCTCTCTCACATACTTATACCAGCGCCATCACTGGATGCAATCTAGAGGACTTACTGAGAGCGATGGCTGATAGGGACGAATGGTGGGAGAGGGTCGAGGGAATCCATACTATCAGCACAACTTGATAATGAAATATACATAAACTTTCATGTCACTTAACAGCTATTTTAAGATACTGAAGATTTGTTATTGAAGCCATTTATAATTATTATATGGTAGATAAAGAGTAACAAAAAGAAATCCTTTATAAAAATAGAAGGTTTATTTTCATCTTATGTATGAATTTATAATGGAAATTTCTAGTGAAGTACCTGTATTAAAACTTCTTTACTAAAACAGCAGTCATCAAGTGTTAGAATATAAACTTAGGTGGCAAAATGAAACTTAACTTTTTGTTTTGTTTTTTTTTCTATTTTCTCTTTCTTCCCACTAGAATTTTAATTCAGTCTATTACATTACTTTTTAATTATTAAAATACATTATCTATATTACTCTGAAATTCTCAGTCATTGATTATTAAGGCAAACTTTTGCTTTTAGATGTACGGATTAGAACAAGATTTTGGGGAAAGTCAATGGAAATTCAACCAATTGGACATGTGAATGTGTTTTTACCAAAGTAAGTATGAAAAATATCAACTTTTTAAAGGATTTTCCACATACCTTAATTTTTACTTTTTGAAATTTGATATTCAGTGTTATACTTAAAATATTTCTATTATGTTTCTATTCATAAATTAAAACACTAAATTCATTTAAATCTAATTTTTCTGGGTATATTTTTCCTTTTTTTCGTCTTTTTTTTTTTTACTTAAAAAAATGGATTTTTGAAAAATATTGGCATAAATTTTATATTACTCTCTTCAATGTATTTGTTTTAATTTTAAGTAAAGACTAATTGAATTGAATGTGCCCAAATTACCAAAAATGTGTTAACTGAATCACAAAGGCTAATTTGTTAACTATTCACTTTCTGACAAGTATCTTAAATAATCTATGCTATTTTCTTTGTCTTTATCATTTAAGATCCATCTGCTATCATGACTTGGTTTTCAGCTGTTTCCATAGTATTTTGAATAGTTACATTGTAAAAGGAAGAGATTTGTATTATTAATCACTTGAATTTTACCTGCTATTTACTTTTGATAAATTCTAAGGTACACTGACATATGCTTTTTTATTTTTCAAACTATGGATAAAATGCACTAAGTTTTGGTTGCATTTTCAGGGAAGTGTTCAGTCTATATTTATCTAGTGAAATTCTAGTTGATATTGATTCATACAGGACTGTCAATTTTACCCAAGTGTTAGCAGCTGTTTTTGATAGAAAGTAATAATTTGTTTGTTCCTTTGATTTTTATGATAAATTGTGTATTTTGCCTACCTTCAAGGTATAATGACCATTATCAATGGAATAAAGTCACAACCTGCGTCCATAATCTTCTTGGTGGACAGCGCTGGGTGGATCAATATGGAGAGATGTACATCAGAAATGGAGATATTTCCTGCAAAATTACATTTACTAAAGTAAGTACATTTACTGTTATCACTAACAATTTATAGGCCATAAAAAACTTTTTAAAAGTACATAGGCTCTGACAATTTAAAATATCAAAGTAAAATATTCATTGAGGTACAATGAACCTCAATGAATATTTTACTTTGTATTCTTTATAGCATTAGGACTTTACAATAATTATATTAATCTAAAACAATTATTAAACAGTTAAATGTGAATGAAACCTATGTTTTTATGTTTTATTTTTGGATAACTATCGGGGTTTTTTTTAAAGTTTCAAATTTTATTATTTCAGGCTAGTTACTGGTCAGGTAAAAGGCATGAGATTTATGGCCAAATCATCAGCCAGGACAGTAAAGTAGCACATAAACTATTTGGCAAGTGGAATGAAGCAATTTATTGTGGTAATTCTGCTCCTTCTGCACGTTGCATTTGGCGCCCAGGTAAAAGAAAATGGATTTTATTTTTATTTATTTCTCTCTCTCTCTCTCTCTCTCTCTCTCTCTCTCTCTCTCTCTCTCTCTCTCTCTCTCTCTAACTAACTAACTAACTAACTAACTAACTAACTAACTAACTAAAACATTCAAATATTAATGACTTAAAGAAATAAAGTAGAGCTTTGACTTTCAGTTAAATTTAAAATTCGGTGTCCCAGTTGTAATTTCAGTTATTTAGTAATTTTGAAAAGGATCCAAGTGTTCTATAATAAAAATATATAATGTCTATACTTCAGTTACTACAGAAGACAATTTTCTTAATTCTTATGTATCATTTGTAGGTAAAAAGGTTGTCATATTGGGATTTGTAGATGCTTAAAATATGCATAATCTTGATCCAATAAACTCAGTGAAATTTAGTAAAAGTTGAAATTGTGATAAAATATATCTATTATACATCAGCAGGTTAGTTTCCAGAAAAGCTCTTTAATTCTTAGTTTGTCCTGATCTGTAATTTCTATGGCACCATTTATGGCTGGACTTTGTTTCATGTTTTATTTCTTGTATTAAAAAATGACCAGTATAGTTAATCTGACTCTTTCTGTTTTAACTCATAATTTTATCAATTCTTTTTTTTTTTTTTAAATATATATATAGAAATTTATAATATCATTCCCCACTTTTGCAGATATAAACTCTAGATTGATTTATTAGCATCATTTTTATCAAAGGACTTTTCAATATTTCTCTTCCATTTACTAAGATGAGTTGCTCATTAATTGCTTTAGACATATAAATTCACTTTTAATGATAAGTAATTCCAATGCTTGTTTAACCTCAGATGAAAAAGTAAAACTGATACGGATATAAAAATAAAACTAGATTTAAACTAAATATAAACAAACAAAATGCAATTTAAAATAGATAAGAAATGTTTGTATTCAGCTAATGCTTTCTCTTTGTTGAAGTTTCATTTTAGAAGATATTAAATATAAATATTTAAAAATATAAATTTACCACATGAATCATAAAATTTGTGCCAAAAAAAATTTTTTTTTAACTGTTAAGAAAATGAGACATAAAAATGAGATAATTTTTTTCTGTTATTTCCATTATTTTAATGCATGAAAAGATAAGTATAATAATATGATAATGCATGGTAGGTATAAATTTAATGAAATTAGAAAATTACTTTCTCAAAAATTACTTTCAGAGTTGTCTCTTTTTTTTATGAATGCATTTTTGAAAAGTTTATTCATCTTATTAAAACTTTTTTTTTTAAAATTGTGATTCAAGTCAAAAGAAATCTAACAATTTTAGCACATATGGTACACAAAAACATTGTATATAAAAAGGTATTTACAAAGTAGATATGTAAGATCTGGGAATGATTGTGACATGTACACTACTTTTGTAATATGCACACATGCTATGATATATACTCAATTTTTATTTAAGGATTAATAATCATTGTATATCATCATAACATTGATGTTATTGATTTTTTGTGTGCATTTTATATTTTTAATGTAAATTTGTTTCTATTTAAAGGTACCATGACAGATGATCATGCTTTGTATTATGGTTTCTCTCGTTTTGCTATTGAACTTAATGAATTAAATGAAGAAGAAGCTCGTTTCCTGCCACAGACAGACAGCAGATTCCGACCTGATCAGAGGTTAATAATCTTTTTCTTTGATACTTTTTTTTTAATACTCTTTAAGTTTGAGACAGGAAAAGACCAGCAAAATATGTATAGAACTGAGAAATGGAGAAGAAAATGTATTTCAGAATTATATACTTACAATTAGTCATGTTGGCAAATTAATTATAAGATAGTTCAACTGTTTGAAGAGAATTAGATACAAATTCTTAGAAAAATGATAAGCTAGTGCTCATATTACAATAATTTAATTTTGTTTGTAATGGTAAGAAGAATTATGTTTTATCAAATATAGTTACAACCACTTTAATGAATATTAAAAAAAATCTGTATAAGTAATAATAGTTCAAATGTTTTTCTAGTGATGATGTTTTATCTATTTTTGGGGAATTTTTTCAGACTACTGGAAGAAGGTAAATTACAAGAATCTGAACAAGAAAAAGTTAGAATTGAACAATTGCAGCGAGATAAGAAGAGACAGAGAGAGGATATGAAAGTTAATTATGTGCCACAATGGTTTAGGTAAGATTTTTTTAATAATTGCATTTAATCATTAAAACATACATTCTTTTGTAGATGCACAGTTTTAAATAATGAACAATATTTCATTATGATTTTAAAACAAAAAAAAAATATATTTTATAGCAATGAATATTTAAAAGGTTAATTATATTCAAATCTATCTATTACAGTCAAGTGATGCTGAAAGCACTGGTTCCCACTAGATCACCAAATTTAATCAGCAAATGAGCCTGTTCAATACTTAATTGGGTGACCACTTAAGCAACCCGAGTCCTTTGTTTATCAAAAGTGACTTGATTCAGCATTAAATGACCCAAAAGAGGGTTGATATGCTGTAAAACAAAATAACCATCAAATCTCGAAATGATTAGTATTTTTTCAGATGATTTACCATTTCTGCATTTATTTTTCACCATCTTGATAAAAAAATACCTATCATATCTTTTGTGATTCAAGAAATCTTTTAAGAGGCGATAGTTTATGCTGAAATATTCTACAAGCAATTTTTGGGATTAATTAATGATTAATTTGTTTAGATTTGTGTGTGCGTGTATATATATATATATATATATATATATATATATATATATATACACACACACACTACGGAGAAAATTTTATAGCAAAACAAAAAAAAATTGTGTAGCTAAGAAAGAGTTCTACACAAATAAGGAGCTTAACAATGCTTTAGCAATATTTCTGCATAAATAAACTTAGAATTTACTGGAAAAGTAGTGTAAAAATAAATACTGCATGAGTATGGCATAAACTGACTTTAATGAAATTTAAGCTATAAAAGAGCTAAAATCTTTATCTGTAGGAATTAAATAGATTCAACAGAAAAGTGATGGATAATTTTTCTATTTTCCATTTTCTTCCATTTAGATTTATGTATCTGAACTCAGAATATTATCTGATGAGAACTTTGTTGAAAGGATTATTAGTGTTAACAAAGGTGTAGCTGTATAGATTTATATATAAATTGTTTGTATGTATATATGATCGCATTTTGCTAGGCCATGAACGTGCATTCCAAAACTATTAGAGTGTGAGATAAAAGATGGTACTCAAGTTTCCTTTACAGGTGTATTTTTATAGATAGTTTCATGGATGTATTTTATATCTGATTCATAATTTTCAGTATATTTTTATTTCTCTCAAAAAGGATAAAATGTCATCCATGTTAGTATTCTCAAACAGATCTCTCATATTTGCATTAAAATATTTCTTTCTGATTGGAGCAAAATATCCATACTCCACGAGGAAATGTTTGACAGTGCAGGATGTTTGACATACTCTTCACCCTGGTTGATCCTCCTGCTTGAGCATAAGAGTGCATAAG
This sequence comes from Doryteuthis pealeii, assembly GCA_023376005.1. Taxonomy (NCBI): domain Eukaryota; kingdom Metazoa; phylum Mollusca; class Cephalopoda; order Myopsida; family Loliginidae; genus Doryteuthis; species Doryteuthis pealeii. Next base: position 71,822,118 of record CM042150.1, read on the forward strand.
TCTTGTATGACCAATGCTCAGCCAAACCAGTATTACTTATTCCTCTTGGGATTTTCTATATCCTGGCTTCCATTCTTCTACTATTGGTTTAATTAATGTACTACTATTCCAATGTTGTTGCCATTGTTGTTTAGTAAATCTTTTTTATTTGGTTCTTTAGATCTGTATATGGGACTTTGCAGTTTTCATCAATTTCTTTATTCATGATATATTTTGCAGCTGAATCGGCTTTATCATTTCCTGTTATTCCAACATGACTTGGTATCCAACACATCACAACTTCTTTTGACTCAGATAGTGAACTAAGTTTACATAGTAACTTGATTATTAATGGATTGTCAAGTGTTTTGTTTTTTAGCGTAATTAGTACAGATAATGAATCAAAAAATATTATAAATTTTGTGTTTGTATTTATTGAAATAATGCTGACTGCTAGATCTATGGCACATGCTTCAGCATTGAAGATGAAGGTTTCACTTGGGAGATGTTTCTTGCTTATTTTCTTGTGACATACTGCTGCACTTCCTGTTGTGTTTTCATGTTTAGAGCCATCTGTATAGATAGGTGTATGACTGCAATAGTTTTCTTTAATCTTATAGAGTTCCTCCAGGAAATCAAAAGATGTGTATTTGCTTTTTATAATTTGCATAAGTCTAATATTATTTTTGGAGTTTGTATGATCCAAGCTGCAATATTTGGAGTAATTTTGCCATGTATTGTTGTTAGTTATATTTGTGATTCCTTGATAAGGGGTTCCATTCAGAGCCCAAATGGTTTTAGCTCCATCTTTTTGTTGATACAGGTTTCTATGTTATAGACAGAATGTATTTTTGTAGACTGGATTGGATGGACAGGATTTTAATTTTGTGAAGTATTGTAACGCTAGTTTTTTTCCATCTAAGGTTAGGAGGTGTTTCATTTGCTTCTGCATAAAGACTTTCAATTGATGAGGTCTTGAAAGCACCAAGCATCAGTCTTAGACTTCCATTGATTGTAGAATCAAGTATTTTAGATATGATTTTCCTGCTAATCCATACACGATGCAGCCATAATCCATCTTTAATCAAACTAAATTCCTGTAAAGCTTTTGTAAGGTTTGTCATTCTGCTCCACATGCGGAGTAGCTGTATTACTTTGTGACATTTATTTTTTAAGATGTTTCAAGTGAGGGATGAAAGTAAGTTTTTTTTATTGAGTATTACTTCCCAAAACTTATGTTATATTCAGGTACCAAATCAGTCTATCATTTATTATTCATTCCAGTGTCTTGCACAGGCAGCTGGGCAGGGAAATGGGTCTATAATTTTCTGGATTAGAAGGGTCTTTTCTGGGTTTGTGGACTGATATTATGGTCGTTTCTTTCCAAATATTTGGAAAATATCTTATGTCCATATATTATTGTATATTTGTTGGACAAGCTGTAGAGATTGTTGGAAATTGCCTTATGAACTCATAGTGGATTTCATCAAGTCCTACTGCTGTGTGCACCTTTTTAGAGAGGATTTCAATTCTTTTAGATTGGAAATTTCTGGATTTTTGGATTTAAAGTTCAGTTTGTATTTTTCTGCATTTTATTTTAAGATTAGGAATTTTTGTAGTTCATTTTTTCTGCATTTTATTTTAAGATTAGGAATTTTTGTAGTCCATTTTTTCTGGAGGAGTTTTTGGTGAAGATTTTAGTTAATGTATCTGCTATATTTTTTTGTCAGTCATTGTATTATTGTTTTGGAAAAGGTGTTTCATTCGTGTAGTATTTGCCAGATATTTTTCTAACCATATTCTAAACTGTTATTGCTTTGGAGGAGGAGTTTAATTTGTCAACATTTTCTTTTGGCTTCCTTCACTATTTTGTAGGCCATAGCTCTATGTAACTTGTAGTTGTTTCTTTGTTAAATTTCCAAAGAGATATCCTCCGTAGTCTTATTGCTTGTATACATTTGTTGTTGAACCATGGTCTGTTGCGTTTGTTAGGCATACAGTTTTTAGGGATGCATTCCTTTGCAATAGCAATAAATATCTCTGTATAAATCTCTACTGATTCTATAGTGTTGTTTTGTATTAGATTTTCTTTGCAGAGGTACTTATATAATTTCAATTGGCTTTAGTCAGTTTCCAACAGGATATATTTTCACTATTGCATTTAGTGTTTTCCAGGAGGATTGGGAAGTGGTCACTTCTATAAGTATCATCTTTTACATCCCAAGAGAAGTCCATATATATTGTTGGATCACACATGATCCAGACAATGACCGAATAATTTCCAGAAAAAGGGTTGATATGGAGGATTGGTAGTTATTGTATTATTGTTTATAGTGTGTTCAGGCTAGATTTTTCAGTTTGCATAAAATGGAAAGAAAACACAATCTCCAATTCAAAAATATCAGTATTTTAGAAAAACAAAAAATATCAACTAGATTATGGCTGAGGGGTAACAATTTACTCAAAGTAGACACCATCAGCTTCCATAACGGCCTTCAAAGATGTTGGGTGGCATGATGTCACCCTCACTTGAGACACAACCAAAGACCATCACAGTTTGGTGGTACTTGGTTTTCATAATATGTGCAACACCACATGTTGATCTGGGTGTTGTGCTGGTCCTGATAGAAGTTCTTTTCATCTAGAAAGAACCAGATCATCCCTGGCTCTCACAGGATACCTCAGCTTGTTCAGGGACTTTTTTTGTTTTCATCAAGTAGTTCACCTTGGCTTTGGCTGTTAGAATTTGTCCTTTGTGGCTCAATGAATGTGTGTTAATGAAGGTCCTTATTCAGGGCCAGCTTCATGGTTGTGACTCCAACACCCATTTCTCTCACTAAAGTCCGTATTCCCTTGTTTGGATTTTTCATCACTTTGTCCTGTATTTTTTTAATTAATTCTATCATGCAAACGCAGTCAGCTGCTGTGTCCCTTCATGCTGGTCACAGCTTAATAGTCTCTGTTGCAGCTGTCCATGTCACATCTTACAACCATTACAGTGTTCACAGAGCATTAGCCCTTTATCTACCAGAGCGCCCCAAACTGCCCAACAGTCAAAATGCTTGGAAACGCCCCCCCCCCCCAAAAAAAAAACGACCAAGATCATCAGCTCTTAGAAAATGGTTTAGAGTTAAAGAAGAGAAATGAATTAAATGAATACATTTCTATTCATTTCACCACACTATTGTGGATAGCAGTGGTAGATAGGGGGTTAAGCATCTGTCATGATGTTGGCATTTTGATACTTGGTGCGAATTATGATACTGGTAACTCTTTTCCAATATTCAGACAGCTTCATAAAAAAATTGTCAAATTTAGCTGAAACACCTTGATGACTATCCCATATCCTGATTCACAATAAATGTCACTACTAATTTGATGCATCAGTTTTCAAATAAAAAATGAAAATAACAGAAAAGGACTTAGGTAATATAAATAAACATGTAAAACTTTTTAAAAGTACATCTTAAGTATTCATTGGGGTAGATAAATGTTTCGAAAAACTTTTCATAATTTTCACTTTTTCGGTCACCATGAAATTTAATAAAGTAAATTCTGTTTGGAACCTATTCTAAATAAAAATCTTTTGTTATTGCTAATAGGCTTTGGGAAATATAGAATTCATAAACAATTTGACACCTATTTTTTATTTATTTTTTTATTAGCATTTAAAGCTTGGATAAATTTATTGAATTAATATTGGTTTTCTTGGCTTATTACTGCTGAAATAAAAATGTGTAATGTTTTAGAATGATGCAATTGATTGTGATTTTATTTTTCAGGAAAGTGGAAGTAAATGGAAGAGAATTTTATGAATTCACAAGAGAATATTGGGAGAAGAAAAAGGATCCTGGCTTTTCTCGAATGTCACTTCCTAAATTATGGTGAACTAAGATAGGACTTTATGTAAAAGGCTGTGAGATGATGAAAATAAAACTGGAAAAATAAGGGAGAAACCAAAAAAGATTAAAACAAGACTTCAAGTTGTGGTTTTGTGATAGTACATGACACTGTGGTACACTCTTCCTTCTCATCTTTCTCGTTGATTACTTCAATATCAGCCTGCCAACTCTAAATATTGTACATTTCATAATAGCAGTCTTTCATATACAGATGAATTCCTATCTGGCTCCATGTACCTACTTCCTAGACCAAATACAAACTCTGACATGCACCACCATGTCCAGAATGGAGCTTTAATTGGATGGTTGGACTGATGTTAATCTCAAATTTTAAAGAAATTTTTGTATGCAATCCTGAGGAAAGTCCCTACCATGGGGGGGATGATATCTGAGATAAGGAAATGATAAACCACAAAGAAGTTCCCCTCCCTAAAAAGCTTTATTAAAAAAAATAATGTTGGTTTTTGATATTGTGCAGAGTACAAGACTAGACCAGTCTATAAAAGTTTGGTGTGTGCCAGATTTGATGTTTAAAGCTTCATTTCACTAGCTCTTTTATAATTTGGTTTAGAGCATGGGAAAATAAGACCAGATATATTTGTGTGTGGAAAATGTCCACAAACATTTGGTCACAGTGCCTCATACACACTACATTTGGACTACAAATTTCCTTAGAGATATATTCTATTAGCTGCCCTCTATTGGTTATGTAGTGTTGGTAGGGGATACGTATATATATATATATATATATATATATATATATATATATATATATATATATATATATTGCATTTTGTGTAATTTGATTTACAGTAGAATGAAGGCAGACATATCTAAAATCATGGGATAGTCAACAGCTAATAATCAAAATTTATTTTCTTATTCCCTTCTTCAAGTTTCTTTATTAAAGTCACTCATTTTTGGCAGGTTTTAATTTCCCCCTTGAATATGTGAACTCATTATTTCAATACACAGTTGTTTTTTTTTCTTTTTGGGGGTGGGGGTCACTTATAGTGTTAAACTAATGTAATATCTTTAGGCTGCATTCAGTTGGTAGAGTTTTAGTGTAATTAAGTTGGCCTTACTTCACCTGGTTTATTAGAATGGACTTAAAAATCATTTTTAATAAAAATAACTTCCTGTGCTGATTTTTATTAACATTCACTGAAGCATTCAGTCATGGATAATAAATATAATGACTATATTTCATTATGTTTCAATTAAAAAATGAACCAGTTGATATTTTTAGTATCTTTTAAATACATTGCTTAAATTCTATTTACAACTTTGTTATGAATTTCTAGTATTATGTAAATATCAAACCAATTTCTGAATGTATTTTCTTATAATATGTGAAAATCCAAATTGTATTTAAATTACTGTATATTCAAAATGTTAGAATTTAATTTCCAATATTGTTATAAACTTTGATTAGAAACGGTTAGTAAATTTAAAAGAATCTTTTGGGTTTTCTTTATTTTGACAGTTGATCTTATTTAAAGGCTTGGACTAAATTTCTAAATAGTTCAATATCAAAGTTTTTTGGGTTTTTTTTTTTTAAGTAAGATTTCAGAACTGTTTTTTGTTGTTTTTTTTTTCTTTCTTTAAAACCGCCTTTTAAGCTATTTGGTCCTATTGTTGAAAAAGTGTTAAATTTGTATATTGAGAATTTGAAAATATTGTGAACCTTATAAATTTTTATAATTATTCATGGTAGATTTTTTTTAAATCTTAGATATCTGACTAGTTACTAAAAATAGCAGCTGAAATAAAAAGTATGTTCCTTTTATTTTACTATAAAGTTCTGTTAGTTTTGATAGAATCATATTTAAAAATTCTTGTCTCACAGTGAGACACAAGAATCTTGATTGTGAACATTGATTTTTTGATAAAATGTATAGTGTGTAGAAAATGTTATGTAGAATTAGCCAACAATATTCCCTTGCAAAAATTCATCATACATAAGCCAAAATTAAACAAACTTATTTCATCATTTAGTCATAGTTATCTAATTTATATTTCTTGAACACATTAAGGTTTTATAAATGTCAGTGGCATATAAATTTATGAAATTATAAGAAATGTGTTTGTAATATTTTAGCTTAATGGTTGATCAGTTCTTTTCCTGCAGATTTTATATTATAAGAAAAGTCATTAGCATCTCCAAATTGATTGCACTTTGAAATCCAGCCTCACACATCTTGATTCACTTATTTAAGATTGAGTAATAAATTGTTAAAGGAATGGCATTTTTAATGATTTTTTATTTTCATGTTTTTAAAACGATATTTAGATAATGCAAATAAATTTTCTCAATAGTTTTTATAAAAACAAATTCTATTATTGATAGATCTCAAATACATATTAAGTTGAAAATCAGTTATATGCTGGCAAGATATTTTATGGAGCTGATTTTATTAATTTTGTTTTTCTGTAAGGGTTATATTTGGTTTATGAATTCCTACATATATTTTAATTTTAAACTACAAAACTATCTCTAAGGAAATCCTTTTTTTCTATTTTTTGTCCTAATTTTGAAAACTGATTTTGATTATTAGAAAATATATTTTTTTTGTTTTTGACTGAAAAAAGTGGTTTTAGTTTATTTTTATTTTTTTAATAATAATTTAGAGAAAACTTGAAGGAGGGAATAATTTGCTTTAAAAAATTTTGAAGTGTAAAGAATTTAAAATACAGTGAGAATTTAACTTTTATTCTACACTTGTTATTTGCTGAAGCTAAGAATGTTGCAGTTTATTTGTTTTATTCAGTTCTCATTTAACTTTCTGTTAGACATGAAATTAAGACTTGAACTAACAAGTAAAAAATCATTGATAAAATGAACATACTTATAATTTCACCTACACTAGTAAGTAATAAATCATTATGATCAGGTTTACTCACTTTAAAACAATAAAAATTTCCAGTAACTTTACTAAAACTTCAGAGTTTAATTAATTTTCTTCTGACAATTTTATGCCATTTAATCTCTGCGACGTTTAATTATTAAAATCCACTGTTAAGCTTTTTGGGATTTGCAATTTTTAATTTCTTGCTATATCCAGTTTTATTATATACTATCTCAATTTTTAAATCTTATCTCTAATTGGTTTCTGCAACATAACTTATCTTCAAAATTTTCACTTAAAAAAGGAAGCAGGATGGAAAAGAAAAAAATTAAAATCTCTTTCCCACAAAAATTACTTTTATAAATAAATACTAGTTTAAAAAAATGTTTTAAATTCTATTTAAGATGGAATTTGTTATATTTTTGTTTGCCTTTTCTTTGTATCCCCTACTAAAGTAAAAACTAAGGTGTGAGATGTCTACTAACAGGATTGCTAAATACGGTAACCATATAAACTTGAATGCTGCCTTAGTTGCTTATTATATATTATTTTCTCATATTCTAAAACAGATGATTTAATTTGAAGTCCAACCGGACAGAAAGCAACACTTTGTCAAGTACAATAGAAAATTTAATTTGCCAGTAAAAGTAAAAATTAAATACTCTCCAAATTTTTGCAATAGCATTCCTATGTAAATGGCTATGAATATTAATAAGCACATTTGTATGATGCACTTTTCTTCTCAACTTTGAAACATATCAAATATGCCCCTTTTTACAAATTTTATTTCACATTTTACTAAATTTTCTTTATATTTGAATGATTGCTTTTTATACTTATTGGTTGTAAGATCCTGCATATGGTGGAGGTGTTTATCAATGATTGCCTTGTAGGTTTGAATCAAACCTAAATGTGAAGACCTCAAATGTTAAGTAAATATCAACAGCTTTGCTCCTCTTTAATCTATGTACACCTTAAACAACCAGTCACATTACATAAAACATATATTCTGGCCCTAACAAATAGGGAAGTTTTTATTTTAATAATATATGATTGAAAATGATGAAGTTTTGATTATTTTTTTATTTGATTTTTATATTTATTTTTTGGAAGATGTGGTCAGTGGCATCTTCTATTTTTCAGTTGAAACATTTAACGGTAAATGTTTGTCATGAACACATTCAAGCAGACTAAGATAGTGACAACTGTTTTACCTTTCACATAACTCAGTTCTCTATTAACAGATGGCAATTAGTCCTTGCTCTATCTCTGCCTAAAAGGGCTATTAAATGTTCCCTTTCTTTTTCTTTTTTTTTTTTTTCAGAATTGCAAATCCTCAACTCTTCCCATATTTGCACCTTTGTAATTTCTTTCCTTTAATAAAGCAATATTTATAGCCATTTTCTAAAAGCACAAACTAGTATCATACAATTATATTTACTTATATGTAGACATGTGTGCGCGCGCACACACACACACACACACACACACACACACACACACACACCACACCATTTAGTCAGTTGTATTCAACAAAATGTTTATTTTTTGTGGGGAAGGGATCAGTGCAGTAAACAATTGTATTCTGAAATATATAAAATGTCCATTTATTTTTTAAAATTTGGGGGAAATAAAGGAATTATCTATGAAACCCTCAAATTGTAAATGGGGATAATTTTGTGATGGTTTTTTTTTTTAAACTAAAATTTGGAATACGTCTTGTCAATAAATTAATGTAGACAGTTTTCTATAAGAAAAATGGGATTGAATCTAAAAACTTTCATATTAAAACCAGTGGAAACATCTAGATGCAAATTGCATATCCAACCATAAAATTCATTCTTGATGCATCCAAGGCCGCTTAATGGTTCTATGAAAACTATTTTCTTAAATATTAAATAATATTGCCAATGTTTATTGACTGTTACTTCCAGTTAATGATCAACTCTAAAACAAATGCTTTTTCTAAATATGCAGTGTGTTTCATGGACCATTAGACTTACCTTTATAACATAGCACCAAGTAATTTCAATGCCTTAACTTTATTATAGATATAAGTAACTTATCTAGGTAACTCAGGAAATTGTTTATTAACCAATTCTATCCTAACATATCACTGGAAAAGATAAAATGAGAAAGGTTCATGTAACAATTCTGTTTTTATTTGTAATAATTTTCTCTCAACTGTCATTTCCATATAAATTATATATCTATACATGATTTGTACTATTTAGATTTTTCGGACTGTTATCCTAATCTTTATTGCTATATACACAATGTTTCGGCCAATGTGCCCTCTGGCCTTCTTAAGATGTTTCTTGTTGAACTTGGGAGCCTTCATATCATAATCAGGAGCCTTCACAGGACTTCTTACCAAATCCTTTATTTAAACCATTGGGGACACATAGCATAACAGATATAAGGGTTGGGTTAATACAGTTCTAAATCAATCCTGACTACAGGCGAAAATAACATAGAATACTTAACATAGTTTAAAACTTGTACCTGGTCATTATTAACAGAATGAGAACTATCTACCACAATGGATTAAATAAAGGGATCTTTCCAAAATTCTGTGAAAGCAAAATTATCAAGCCTCATCTAAAAAATTAAGACAAATAATATACATGATGTGTATTGGCTTTTTAGAGTTTGAATAAACTACTTTCTGTTTAAAATATAACCCCCCCCCCAAAAAAAAATAAAACACAGTGTCCTAATGTTTACAAATTACTGTGTATAGGAGTTATCTTATGTTACTTGTAGATATTTGAATAAATGTCTCCTCTTCATAATCTAATAACTAATCTTTCATGTGGAGAAGTAAATTTTGTCTATGAAGTTTAAAGCAAAATTCTTGTCAGTTGTGAAAATATAATTCAATTGTAGTATCCCATTTTCGGTAGATGTTATTGTCTATTGCCTAATCAAAGATATTAAAAAATTAAAACGTGTGCTTTCTGGAAAGTTTGGGGCATTTTCAGCAACTTATATGTTCACAAAATGATCAATATAAGTTGCTTAGATGCCTAACATTATTTTTTTGTTGCTTTTTTAAAATTATTATAGTTATCCTCTTTTATTTTCTATTTTAAAAGGAAAGCTTCTTTTTTTTTTTTTTTTTTTTTTTTCAAGCAAAGGCAAAATAAAAATTCACAGGAAAATTTTAATATAGAACATTTAAAGATTTTGTTCCAGGAATGTTTTTTACTTAAATCAACTCTGGTGATGGGTTGTGTTTCTACTTTTTATAAACCCAGTGTTTCAATTAAAAACTCTTTTGTCCATCAATGATTCAAAGTCAAAAAATGTTTTGCATAATCTTTAAACACCAAACAAATAGTGATATATTAAGTTATTGGTTTTAGGCTGTGTAAAGTGCTGCTACCTAATTGATGCTATGTAAATGACAGATTTGATGGTGATATGGAATCTACTAAAAACACATTCATAGAGTGCAAAATAAAACACTGAAAAAAATCCAAGTTTTAAACTGAAATCTCAGTTTCTGATTTTTTTTCATTTCCATTGTCAGCAAACATGCAAACTTGTTGACAAATCTCCAAATAATCAAAAATTTAAAAAGTATATTAAATAGCAACTTACTATATAATTTAACAAAGCATATTTTGTGACCAAGCTAATTTTCAGAAAGCTTAATTTTTTTTCTTCTACATATAATGAATGATAGTTTCTGTAGCTGTAGCAGCAGCAGCTGCTTCAGGAGAAGTCTTAACAGTTCATTCCGCCCATATTATTGAATTTTGCTTCTCTTCTGAAATTGTCCCAGATAGAAGTGCTGCAGACTGTGTATATATATATATATATATATATATATATATATATATATATATGCATATATATATATATATAATGCATATATATATATATATATGTATATGCATATATATATATGTATATGCATATGCATATGCATATATATATATGTATATGCATATGCATATGCATATATATATATGTATATGCATATGCATATATATATATATGCATATATATATGCATATATATATGCATATGCACATATATATGTACATATATATATATATATATATATGCACACATATATATATATATATATGCACACATATATATATATATATATATATATATACACACACACACACACACACACACTTGTGTGTATAGTTTGGCCTTTTCCTTGATTCAGTCAGCACTCTTTAAGTCAGACTTGCTGTTTTACAATTTAAAATATCTTTCACCAGGTTTATCTTTCACTTTTCTTCAAAATAATTATTTTTCTTTTAAAGTATCTTTTTATTTGAGTAAATTGTATTTTCTTCTTCTTTTAGTGTATATTTAATTAAAGATTCTAATATGAAGCCTATATCTCTCTCTGTATCCCCAGCTGATTTGTATCAGCCAGTTACTGAGTAAATACTTTAACTTTCCAAAAATGATCCCACCTGGAATTTTATGACAAAGTTGTAAAACTCTGAATTTCAATTGATGCAAAGGAAAAATAAAACATTTCATATTTACTTGCATTTCTTAATTTTTCAGTTTGTCTTAGGTTTTTAGTGCTTCTTTTCAATGGCTCTGATGTTAGTTGCTCTTGCTTTTTATTTGTGACAGAATTTGAAAGTCTTTTCTGTCCTTGAATTTAAAAAGGGATTCAACATTGGCTCTATAATATTGTTAATTACATTTCACTTTACCATCAACTAATTTTCAATGTTATATTTAATAAAAATATTTCTAAGCAGCCAAGTTGACAACTAAAAGTACTGATTAAGCACAATAATTAAGAATAAAAGAATTTGAGTGAAACCATTGATGGGCAAGATGTCATCATTAAATCACCAGTTCCTGCTGCTTTTTTCACTTTCAATTTTTTCAAACACTCAATTAATTGTATTCCTTCATACAAAAATCTTGTCATCTGAAGGTTTGAGATCAAGTTGGCAAAGGATCAGGCTGTACCATTTATTTCAATACGGATAATTTGAATTTTTGTCCACTCCTCCTTCAAAACTACAGTGACTTGTTTTATTTAGTATTAAATATCCTACCCCCATAAATACTATGACTAAATTTATTCTAAACCTGCTAACAAAATTTGAGGTTACTTAAAAGTGAAAAATTTTTCATTTCTGTGGCTGCTGCAAGAGAAAAAAATATATATTCAAAATCTTGTAAAGTTTTGTTTTATCTAAAATTTCTATGGTAATTGACTGCTTTTCTTTCTTTAGTGTTCAAGCTAGGATTTTTTCTTTTGTCAAAATTGTAGCAAAATTTTCAATTTTCCTAAAAACAAAATTTCTCTTAGCGACTAGTGATTTCAATGAAGGTAGCAGTAAGACAACATGATGTCAAAATTGTGAAAATATAGTGTTTATCTATACATTGTTTAATTTTTTTCTAGTCATGCTATTTTTTTAAAATTCTAAGACATATAGCTTAACTGCTGTAATTAGTTTATTGAATTAAACAGAAGAGTGATATTGTTTTTGTTCAAAGTGAACTTCATTAGATGGCTGGTAATCTTGCAAAGTGCATATTGTAACCTAGTTTGGCCTGATAACTTCAAGTCTTTTTACTGGGCAGCTAATAGGAATACATTCTAATGATTTTTATCACAGTTATTTGCAATGTTTTTCAACATTGTAATTAATTTTCATTTCCGTTCATTTTCTGTATCAATCTAAATTGACAGCTAGTTTTAGCTGCAGTTTCAAAAGAAAAATAGTCCCAATCCCAAATGACAGCTGGTCCAATGAACTCCTTGAAAAATCTATGGAAATATGTACATCATTTGATTAAACAATGAATTTCTTTTTCTTTTTTTTTCTTTTTTTTTTTCTAGGTCAAAGGAAAATAAAAATAAAAGTATAATCTTAATACAAGTTGTCTGTTGATCCTTTTTTTTTTCTTTTACTTGATTCACAATTTATATTTCTTTGTCAACAGTGTTCAATAAATGTTTCATGCTAAATATACAAATACAATGCCTTAACATATAGAATACAAAATAAGTTGAATAGTAAAGAATAGCAAGAGAAAAAAAAAATGATGATGATTGTTTTGTGAATTTTTTTTAATTACTTTTTTTGTAATTTATTAATGGATAATTACTACTTGTATGATTACTTTTATGTTCTATTCATAAATTGCAATGGTGTTTTGGAATTTGTTGAGTTTTAATTATAAACATTAATTTAAGAAATATTATCAGTTTATTCTGAGAAAACAAAGATTGAATGTATTGATTTGGAAATTATGTAAGTAAATTCATCTACAGGGAAGAAGAAAATCTTATTTTAATTTTTACTCAGTTGTCACTTTGAATGTAATTTTGTTTTTTAGACATTTTTTTTTAATATATCTTTTATATCTAACCTTTTTGAATGAAAAAATAAACAAACAATACATCTACTGCTGAAGAATATTTTCTTTTTCTCCCTTCTATTTGGCATGGAACATTTAAGACATTTTCTTAACCACCTGTTAAGTATTTTCATGGATTAATATAATGAATGTTTTCTTTCTTTTTTTCTCTCAACACTTTTGAGTTTCATTAATTCAAATTCTGAGATCAATAGTTGTAAAAGATGTCTTCCGACAAATACTAACTTTTAGTGTTAACATTTGCCCTATGCTGTTTAGTTCCTTTTTTGAAATGACTATATTATTAGATATCCTTTAACTATTGGGTAATTCCTTAAATGATATATTAAATGGTTTGGTAATTAAAGAGACTTGTTAGCCTATCCTGCCAGTATTAAAAACAAAATTCTTGGTTTCTCTCTTTTGGAAATATCAAGAAATAGAAATATAATCTATTAAACAGTGCATATATCCAATATTTTTATATAACTTAACTCTAAAAAAAAAAAGCAACACTTGTCAGCTCATCAGTAGTAAGGGATCCTTTTATTGTTATTATAAACAGCTGTGGTCCTTGCATAAATAGGTACTTTAGCTAGTATTTGTATAAATATCTAAGAATCAAGGTACGTATTACTTACTGTATAAAGATCATTCAGTAAAAAATAAAAAATGTCTTTATTTATTAACACTTTATCTACCAGAGCGCCCCAAACTGCCTGATGATCAAAATGCCGGACCCTCCAAAAATGTCCGAGATCATTAGGTCTAAGAAGAGTTTTAAAAAAAGAGAAATGAATATATTTCTATTCAGTAGTAAAGGATCAACAATATGATACTAGCTTGTCAACTATTTCACCACACTATTGAGGATGGCAGTGGTAGATAAAGGGTTAAGTTTTACATTATTTATTTCAATTGCATCATACAGAACTTTAGGAAGACTCAGTGAATTTATACTTTAATTGTAATGAATACTTGAATCTTGTAAGCAAACATTTATCTTTACAAATCTGTACAGCTGATATGCAAAATCTAATTTACAGTAATCTCTTTCTATAATAAAATGACTCAAGATCAAATATGGAGTCAATTTGGGTAAATGATGTCAGCCAGTATGCAGACTATTCAGATGCTGCTGATAGAGAACATGGGCCGATAGATATTATTACATTTTTCAATACTTTTGCCCACAGTAATTTTATTTTTCTTTCAATTAAATTCATTACTTATAATTATTGTTCTTAATGATATTAACATAATGATATTAATGATATTAACATAAATAATTTAATAATACAAATAGAAACAATTATAATTCAATGATATAAACTTTTTAGAATCTATTCAGTTTTGTTTTGAAAGTTACACTCAGAGAATAATTGTGAACACTTATGTTAAATAGATAAAAATTATTCATTTTCATGTAAGATTTGTAACTTATTTGCATATTTTTCAGGACATGCCATTAAGATATATCATTTGTTGATAAAGAACCAGAATATCAATAGAATAGAAAAATACTTTTATTGTTAAAATCATGTTGATATGCATTTATTTTAATTAAATTCATCACAGCTTGTATAAAATACTCACTCCTATTAATGCAGCATCTTCTTGGACAGATTCAGTCATTTTTAAAAATACAATTCCCTCTTACAAAAATTTATACAAAATTTACCAATCAGCAATGTGATGTTTTAATTTTTCCCATTCATAAAATCCAGAAAAGACTGTCATAAATTTTTTCTTCAAATTTTTCATCTTGTGAAAGATTGAAGATGATACAAGTAAAATAGAAAGTTGTACTGTTGTTTTTTGTTTATTTTTCCCCTTCTTTTCTAATATTTTCCTGCTGCAGAAAAATAGAACTTGGTTTGCACATTTTTATTCCTACTTGTTTAAAAGCAGTCTCAACTAAATGCCTAATCATTTACGTTCAGTTAAAAGAGAAATTCAAATTCAATGAGATGATTATCATCTGTCTCTACTTCTGGTCTTTTTTGATTAATTTATGCAGCCATTTTTTTTTTTTTTTTAAATATCATTGTGCAAATACTTGAAGCTTCATATTGTGAATAGCCTGACAAACAAGTTTAGATAATCAATGGTCAGGTCCCTTCATAAAATCATTTATGATATTTGGTACTGAGGGATCAATCATGGGGGGTGGAGACAGGATGACCTGTCATAAATAATGGTAATTGCATCCATGAATCCATTGTACATCTTGATTGTTGGCAATCCACAAGTTTCTGTTAGCTTTGTCATGCTGGTTGATGAAATACTTTTGAATTAGCAAACTCCACCAAGAGATTGTGCTAAATTCCTGATTTGGAGATGGAGACTGTCAAGAATTTTTGGTTTGAAAGATCGGATCAACTGTGACAGAACACAAGGCGAGTGGTGGAAATGGGGATCGTGGAATTGAAAATTCCCTACCCCGAAGGACTTTCCACGGTCCCCATTTCTGCCACATGCCTCATGTTCTCTGTCACACTCCGCCTGATCTCATGATCACAACAAATGCATGTGTGGGGGGTGGCCTTTTGGTCCGCGGGCTCCTTCGAAGCGGGACATGTACCAATCTCCACCTCTGAATTGTCCGACAAGCTAGTGGTTATATCTGGCGACATCCATTGTTGCCAGATAACTGATCACTTTCATCATTGTCTGACTAGTCTGTCTCCAAAGCAGGGTGGAGATCGTGTACATGACATGGGATTCCATTGACCAGGACAGATTGCTGACTGACCACACCAGACACTTGCCCCCACTTAAATCTGGTGGTACATTGACTGCCTACAGCATATGGCTCGCAAACCCCCTTGTCATCAGGTGACTGCACAACGCCAACTCCTTTTACCTGAACCTCGTACATGTAGGGGACACGCTATCCTTTGGCGTAATGTTGTACCAGTATACAGTCTCCTGAATGGAGCACTGCTTCCTAGTGGCAATCCTCTTAATGCTGTGGTGACTTTTTTCTGTGATGCCATTACCCAATGATACATACGCGCATCGCAGCCGTAGTCGGACCCCCCATTCACGCAGAAACTGCCTTGCTTGTTGGCTGCAGAAGGTGGTGTCATTGTCAGCCAAAATCTCCTCCGGTGTGCCTCGTTCATAAAAGACGGACAATAGTTGTCGAATAACATTTGCTGATTCTTGCTGTGCCAGTGGTTGCTAAATTGCTCACGCGAAAAGACATTCTGGGCTTTGATCTATTGCTCGGATATGATGCCATCAAGATACTGGGCCCAGTCCTCATCACACGAGTTGGAACTGTGCAATTCCTGGAGGCCCTGGCATGTGCATCACTTCCCATTGATTGGCCAGACTTCAAGGTAGAGTTGATCGATGCCAGAAGATCTGAACTGCCTCATGGAAGTGGACGGACGATTAGACGCCAACTAAGCTACAGAATAGCATCACAGAGTACCCTGTATCCGCAAATGCTAGTATCGCATATGAACAGAAGCTATTTTGGCTTTTAATGTGCTGCATCGACGCATAATGGCAGACGTCAAGTTCGACCTTAAACTCATACCTGAATTCAACGGCTCCGTGTCTGTGGTGGACTTGGTTGAGAGGGTGGAGCTGACATGTCACTTATGTGTGGTCAAGCAGGTCGAGCTAGTCATTCCCCTGCGGCTAATAGGAGGCGCTTTGGATATTTACCAGCATTTAAGTGACAATGAAAATGCCAATGTTGGGCAGACCAAGGCTGCACTGTACAAAACCTTTGTGATGGACCCTTGCACAGCGTTAAAACACTTTACAACCCAGACATTAATGGCAGGCAAGATATATACGGACATGCTTAGTCCTTGGGGGTAGAGAATTTTCGATTCCACAGTTCCCATTTCTGCCACTCGCCTTGTGTTCTCTGTCACATCAACATATCAGCCTTATTGACCATGTAAAAAGAAAAGGACATAAATATTCATTTTAGATGTGAAATGCCTGTGATTGAACCATAGATAGATTGTGCCTTCTATTGTATTAGTGTTTTGTTTCCTCCCCGAATCAAGTTGGTCTCTTTGTTCATTTGTTCTGGGAGTTCTCCTCTAATTATGTGTTGGTACATTATCTCAATTAAGTAGAATGGACTCATTTTAGATCATGCCCATACTCCAGACAAATTTGTTTTTTGCTTTGCTCCTCTTCTTTCATGATCATTTTTTTTCATGGATGTAGATCTGAGAAAATTCTTTCCTATCACCCGTGGGGTTGGGAAAATGGATTTTTATTTTTGGAGAAAAAACTAGCATTATTAATTCTTTGTCAAAGCTAATGTTTGTTAGTGGAAGAATTTTGTAATTATTACACAATTACCCAGACTGATTACTTGAAAATTTAAAGGCATGATAGTCCCATAGATTTGTTTATTGAAGTTCGTGATCCTACTTTGTAACTCATATCTATGAATTTCTTATAGAAAATTTCAATTTTACTTAAACCCTATGCAATGTGTTTTGCCATGTCCCTTTTTCTATCTGGTTTTATCTTCAGCCATTCTTACAAGATTGTTGGCAGTTATTGAATCTTTGATATTATCATAATACATTTTATCCTGCCATTTTCATTTGAAGGCTGAAAAAAATCGAAAAGTCAAAGTAAAAAAAAAAAAGAAAAAAATTATAATTGTTGCATAAAATAATACCTTTATTTTCTAAAAGCACATTTTATTTCTATGTAAAAATATTCTTTTACAAAATAAAGATATTATTTCACAGAGTAATTATTAATCTTTTTATTAACTTTCCTCTTTCAATATTGATTATTATAGTATTAATACTGATGGAATAGGATAAAGACAGATTAAGAATTCTGTCTTAATTATCTTAATTTATTGAATTTAATCTGTATTATTAGATTATTATCTAATAATATTTATATTCCTTCTTTTTGAATTTATAATTGATTAAAAATCATTCGGTTTCAGTCTCCAAGTTAGAGCATTTTAAAACTATTGTACAATGTTATGGTAAGAAACACACAAAAAACAAAGAAATTGGATCATTATGATGTAGATGTATGACTGGATTTCTGTAGTATATATAATTATTTCATGTCTGCTCAGATTGATGAATGTAGAATTGGTTGCAAGTAGTAAGAATTAATCAAACAGTAGAAAGAGATTGGCAAAAAACCCAGCTGAAATCCAGAGAAAAAAAGTGGGAAATATCAATTCAAAACTCATTTGCTGCTTTTGTTCATTGATTTTACAAAAAATATCAAAATTCTTTCCATGCAGCCGTTGGTGTTCAAATCACAACATAGAAATAACATTTCTACTTTGATAAAAATCAAATGCTGCCATCAAATTTTCAAGTAAAGCTGTTAATAATAAAAAAAATACTGAATTTTCACATTTATGATTATTCCATGATTCTGGTACTATGTAACCCAGTACAACGTGTCAAAATATTTTCATTATTTTTGTCAGAAGAAATCAAAATCATTTGACATTTTTAAATATTTCTATTGCTTCTTATAAAAATAGTAACTATTAAACAATATTATTTCTATTAAAAAATCTACAGAAATATGTATAACAAAAATGTCTTCTTTTTCCACTGAAGATAATTTCTTTCTCCTTATGAGCAAATTGTTTTTTTTTTAATCAAACTTCTAGATTAGAATAGATTTTCATTTTGTTTCAAGTCTTTTTGAGAAACATCTTTCAAAATTTGTTTTTCTCTTGATCCATTGCTCCATGCACATTCCTTATTCTGTTTCCATGCAGAATTTTGGCCATCTTGATAAATTTCCTGCCAAATAATCAAAAATGCATTCCTTAAATTGAATAATTTACTTTAAGAGTTTATGCACAATAAAACAAAATAACAAAAGGATTTTAAGACATCAAAATTTGAGAAAACTTTTCAGTGAAATTTAATTTGAACTTCAACAATAATTTGGATTGAGAAAAAAGTCTATGACTCCTGTAAATGAAAACCTCATTAAAAGGTGAATTCCAGAAAGAATAAATATTTGAATAGCCAATAATACTGACTTCATAGCTCTAATTAAAGAGATTTCACTGATTTCAGTATTATTTCAATATATTACATTAACATCTAAGCGGATTTGTGGAGCTGGTACATGAAATAAAACCGAGAAGTTTTATTCCCATCTAATTAAGATGGGAATAAAACTTCTCAGTTCTATATCATTTTGTTTAAATTATGCATTTATCTTTAGAAAGTTGATACTGCTTCTAAGTACAGGTATATACAGCATTGACTTTTGTATAGTAGATAAATAATTACAGTTATATACAGCATTGACTTTTTGTATAGTAGATAAATAATTACAAGCAATAATTATTATACATGCAGAGGGTAGATATCTACTACTTTATGATAAAAAATACAAAATGTCCTGAAATACCTTTTTCCAAATAGGAACCTTTGCTTTTAATGTATCAATAGTTTCCTGAAGAGCTTCCAATGCTTCTTTTCTATGAGTGGATGAAATGGCAATCACAACACTTGCTTCAGTTACAGGCACTTCACTGCATAAGAGGATTTTAAGTTTAGAGTTAAAAACAAATTCAATATTTTTTTGTTTTGTTGCTACAATTAACTAGCTGAAAACTCATCCTACATATGGGATTTTAAGCAAACTATGATTTGTGAAGAATTAAGTTAATAAATGCTTTTGGGGCTAATTCTTCAATTTTAATAATGCTTGTTGCACATACTCTAAATGTAAATACAACATGGTCTTTTTTAAAGTTTTGAATTTTTGCTGATTGAAAAAATATCATTAAAATAAAGTCATAACTTTAGTTTTTGATGAAGAAATTTTCAGCTAGGCATTTACTTGATACAGTTAAACAAAACGTTAAAAATTTGGTTCAGCTAATCTGATTGATGGTTTCAGTTTAGCATTTTAATTAAATTTTAAATCAAAATACTTCATTAAAAACTTAAAAAGTATTGGAATTCTAATAATTTTCCACAACTAATATGCTAAAGACATTCTCCAAGGTCCAATGAACAACAACAACTTTAGTTATGATTACAGATAGACATGTTCTTGGCTGTTTATTATTTTGTAACATTAAAAATGTCAGATTGGTGGTGGAATTTGTGAGGTAATTTTAAGTTGATGATCAACAGTTTTGTCCTTCTTTCTTCCTCTGACAGCTTCTCTCTCTTTCTCTCACTCCAAGTTCATCCTGTTTTTTCTGGGCTTGCAAATTAACTTTGCCTTTGATCAAAAAATGTTCTTGATTCTCTCTTTCCTTAATCTTTTATACATTTTGTCACTCTGATCATGCTCCCACAATCCTTCTCATTTCCAATCTAATATAGAATATTCGCTTATGTTTCACTTCACATGTTCCTCTTTTCTTATTAAGGTAAGCAATATTTCAACCTTTACTTTCTATATTTAAACTACATGCCCCAATGATCTCAAAAGATCACATGACATAGTCCTATGTCCAAGTCGGTGCTATGTGCTCTCTTCCATGTTCAACATATTTACACTTGTCCCTTGCATGGACCACATGCCTCAAGTCTAAAATATGCCATGGCATCCCATTCACAATTGTTTGGCAATCATATTCCAGTTATCACCTTTCTCTTGCGTTGTACATCATGTGTTTGATGATTTTACCTAAATTTCCTCACTTATCTGTATTTTGGACAGCTCCTTCTCATCGATATCTGGAGGATGAATTTCTCAGATGCCTCCACACATAAGTAAAAATTAGGACTTTTGTTCAATGTAGGGCACCATGTTGTACCAAAAAGTTGCTTCTACAAGTGAGATCCCTCCTTTTTGGGCCATTGCTTTCACAGTCCGGTGGTGCCATTCCAATATTTCATTTCCTTTTTGCATATAGGCTACCCTATAGTTTTTTTTATTCTTTTATCAGAAGACCAAATCATTGACCATTATTACTTCCAATATTGAACCTCATTTGAGAAATACATTTTCCATGTAACAACAGCTGCTGTTTGTATACACAATTGCCAGTTGCCCAGACCCACAGTTGATTATTGACAAGTATGCACACCTGCGATAGTGTGTAATATTGACAGCTAACCATGTCCAATTATTTGTAATTTCAATTTCTCTTGGATCATGTACGCTTGGGGCAAAGTCAATTGATTGACATTTGATGCAGTTCCTGACCACACTCTGAACTTCCTCCCTTTTTACAAGAGGATCAACTTTTCACACCAAAGTTCTATCCACTCTTATGTAGTTCATCCCATGTGACTTCCCTAATTCTCCAGTCCCTAAACAAATTACTGGGACTTCTTCTTCGACATCCAACCATTTTTTTTCCTTGTGTTAGTGCATTTGTTTTTTTTTTCTGAAGGCACAAGCATCGTTTTTAATTGTAATCCAAATTCAGATATCATCTCTTTTAGTATTCCTAATCTCAGCCATACTATCATTTCTCCAGCGCCTTTCATACATATTCTTCCACTCACCCCAACAGTAGATTTTACCCAGCTTAGTACTGTGGCTGAATCAGTTCTTACTTCCACCTCTCTTAAGCCCTATTTATACAGCATCTAATTCAGCCACATTAATGTTTTCTTCTTAGCCATTCTTCATCTTCTACTATCAAACAACCAATCTCCATGACTACACCTTTAGCAATGCTACTAGTATCGCACCACACCACACCACTTGTTTTCATTTCAGGGATGTGCCATGTTCCAGTGACTGGGTTCTCTCTCCTGACCTCAGCTAAGGTTTCCTGCATCATGGCAACTTCCTCCCAGTCCTATTCCACTAGATCTTCTTTTCATATAGCTGCATGCCAGTTTCCAGACACCCCAGCAATTTACCACATATCAAAAACAATTCTCGCATGCTAATCCTTCCTGTCACTTGCTGGACCTCATTGCTCTTTCTTGTAGATTATAAGTTATCTCCCTTGGACTGAAAAGGAACACTAGCAAAAGAGGAGGAGAGTTAATTGGCAACAGACTATATATATGACGATCGTCCACCATTAGAGTGACTGCCATTCAACTGCCTTTAGCCAATTGGTAGCGGATTGAGACCAAGTTGTCAGATAATTTATATTATTTTCTGTTTTACACATTTCCACCTATACTGTGTCACAAGATGACAAACCAACAGACTTTAAAATCGTCACCAATTTTGGAAAATGGGGATTATTATGGAGAGTGGAAGGATGACTTAACAGTATTGCAAATGTATACAGACTTGCCTGGGAATAAACAGGGCCCAGCAGTTTTTCTCACTTTAACTGGATGAGCAAGAGATTGTGTTAAAGACCTACAAGCTGAGGAAATTGTTTCATGAAACAGGATGTAGGAAATAACATAAACACTGGATACATTATTTCTAAAGGATGAAATTATTCAGGTTTATTTGGCCTTTAAGGAATTTTATGATTACACGCGTCCTTCCGGAGTAAATATGATTGACTTTTTGACAAAATTTGAGTACCTATATCACAAACTGAGTAGTTTTAATCTTCAGTTACCTAAAGCTATATGTGTTTTTTTTTCTATTAACAGCTGCAAATATGTCTGACGAGAACGAGCGACTTTCTCATGCTAGGTGTGTGTCTATGACTTATGAAAATATGAAATGTACAATTAAAAAGATTTTTTTGGATCCTGCCACAACTAATAGGCTGATGGGAGAACCAGGTGTTAAAAATGAACCAGTTTTTGTAACAGAAAATAATAATACATTTCAAACAAGAGGTTGGTGTCAACAAGTAAATTTTAGAGGGGGTCAGAAAAATTCCAGCCGAAATTATGAAGCCAATATTGGTTACAATCCAATCGGCAAAGATGGACAAATTATGAGATACTTTAATTGTGACTCTACAAAACACTTTTTTTAGAGACTGCAGACAACGCCAAGAAAATAAAAAGAAAATACAAGAGATTCACATAACACTATTTAACACAGAACTCCATGCTACTGGGTTGGTTAAAGAGACTTTTGGAATGGACATATTGGATAGTGCCTGTACGAAAACTGTCACCGGTAAAACATGGCTGGACGTTTTTATTGATGCTTTTTCTGATCAAGACAAATTTTTTCTACTGAGACAATATTTAAGTTTGGAGACAGAGCTAAAGTTACTGCAACTAATAAAGTAAAATACAGTAAAGGTTGTAGGTGATACGATAGATTTGGTGTGCATCAGGCCACTACTGTATTCCACTTACAAATTTATTATTTGATGAGCAGGGTGAATTGAGAGTGTCTGTGGTGTTACACGATACTTCTGTAAAAACCTTAACGCCGACAGAGAAAAGAAAAAAGGCAATGAAGCTACACAGACAATTTTCACATGCCCTCAAAAGAAAAGTTATGTAAACTTGTGAGGTGGGAACAAGGATTTTTATGACGCTGAATTCCTTAAGATAATTGAAGAATGTTGCGATTCATGTGAAGTATGCATGAAATATAAACGTGTACCTTTACATCCAGTTGTAGCAATGCCCATAGCTGATGAATTTAACCAAGTTGTGTATATGGATTTAAAGGAATATATTCACAATAAAACTTGGATTTTGCATATGAGTGATTCAGCCATAAGATATTCTGCAGCCTGTTTAGTGTTTTCTAAACAACAAGATGAAATTGTGCAAAACATTTATCAAAGATGAGTGTCTTAATTTGGTGCCCCAAGAAAGTTTTTAAGCGACAATGGAGGAGAATTCTCAAATGAAAAATACAGGGAAATGAATGAGAAACTGAATATAGAAATTGCGACAACAACAGGTGAGTCACCATTTAGCAACAGGATTGTGGAATGTCATAATCAGATATTGACAGAGGCATTTTACAAGACTATGGCAGATGTGAAATGTGATCCAAAAACTGCACTGGCATGGGCAGTAAGTGCCAAGAACACCTTACAAAATAATGGCGGTTTTAGTCCAAACCAATAAGTATTTGGAGTTGAGGATAAATTTCCAGCTCTGGAGAGTTCATCTAGCGACATTATACATCAGAACGTGGAAGCCTTACACAGTGCCAGACAAAATTATATCGCAGCAGAGTCAAGTAAAAGGATCAGGACTCAGACATAAGGTACGTACTTATTCAGATGTGATGTATGATAATGGTGATAAAGTTTATTATCACAGAAAAGATTTTAAAGGTTGGAAAGGTCGTGCAGTTGTTCTTGGGAAAGAAGGACAAACTGTATTGGTATGCCATGGTGGAGCTTATTATCGTGTTCATCCACGCCAATTAATGAAAGTGAAGGACTGTAGTAATATGTACTTGGGCGAAAAGAGATCGGAATATAAAAAATTGGACAGAGTTACAAAAAGTTCATTAGCATCTGAAACTTTGGCATTAAATGAGGCAGCAGATGTAGGATTCTTCATTTCTTCTTTTGTGCACGGAATCTTTGGTATGGCTGGACTACCAATAGTATGATGCTATACAAACAATGTATCACTGAGTAGAGCTTTAGGCACTACAAATATTGTTAGTGATAGAAGATTGAGAGTGGACATGGCAAGATTGAGGAAAATGGTATCAGAGGGGGAAATTGAGGTATTTTGGGTAGATGGGAAACTACAACTGGCAGATTACCTGACCAAAAGAGGCGCATCTATGCTAAAATTGCTAGAGGTACTTAAAAAAAAAAATTTTTTTTTAAATGAGCTGCAACATTGATTATGAGTTATCTCCCTTGGACTGCTTCAGTAGAAGGAACTCTTTGGTAAAAGAGGAAGAAAGTTGATTGGCAACAGACTATATACACAACGATCGTCCACCATTAGAGTGACCGCCATTCAACTGCCTTTTGACACTTCTGAACACCAGTTCACCCACTCTTCCTTTTTTCAGCTTGATGACCCAGCACAGCTCATGCTTCCAAAGATTCTGGTGACATTGCTGTCAGTCGATATTCCTTAAGATGATTCACTACTTCCATCATCAATATCTTCATCGCATCTATTAAAATGCCATCTATGTATGAATTGGTGGTTCCTTTTGTTTTGTAATTCCTCACCAGCAGTTTTCAGGACATAGCATTAAGCCCAAACCCTAACCAAATCAGTAAGTTTTTCCTTTATAGTGCACCAGCTGATACTGCTATAGTTTCTTTGCGACATGTAACTGCAGGTAGGTTGACTTAAGTTCCACTATTGCAGTTCCTCTACTCAAACTGTCTCATCACACATGTCAATTATGTTGCTTTCACTATGACATTCTATAGATTTGTTCAGTTCACCTTTCCTTATTACAATTTAATCAATTTTGGTTTTCAAATTTTTCCTGGCAGTTTTACAGCAACACAAAATCATTTTAGAATGGATTTAGCTCAAGCTTTCTTTCCCCATCTTGTCTTTACATGTAAGTGTTTTTTGTTTTTTTAAAGGAGTTTTTTTTAAGTACCTACCTTTTTACGAGAATCTGAAAATACTTGTTTCTTGTTATAGATTTGATTTGCATCATTTGCAGAGAGCATTACCCTCTACTTATACTCCTCATAAAACAATGGAGATTTAAATGATTCTTACCCTAATCTGTGAATGATAGCAATTCGTCCCAACTTCCATTTTGACCGTATCTCCTGACAAATTTCTTTCATTTTCTTCTTTGCCATCGATTCATATGCTTCATATTCCAATTTCACAACTTCTTTACCATCAAAATGATCTCGAGTTGTTCCTGAAATAAACAAAAAATTCTCTAGTTTCTACCAACAAAGAAAAGTGTATGAAATATCTTAGAATTGATCTTAAAATTCTTGTTCCATTTTCATTGTAAGAAAATTAATATTCATTGCATTAATGGTATTATTTGTATTAAAAAGAAATTTGAGTGACATGGTATTTGGAACAGAGCTTCAAATAATTCTACACTAAATGTATCTTATACTAAAATATATTAGAAATTAATTTTAGGAAGAATATAACTTACCAATGAACATGGTCACTGCTCCACAGCTCGGAAGGACAACTGAACGTGAAATGTTTTCAATATTCAGTTGCTCTTCAGTCAGATCAATAATGTCCTCCATGTTAAAGATGAGTTTAGCTAAAATAAAAATAAATTCTCAAATAGACAAAAGCAGTTTTTGGTTTTTGCAATGAAATTGATGTTTACCAAAGCCAAGAACCGAAAAATTAAAATCTATGTAAAAAAAGAAAAGGAAAAAAATATGCAAAAATCATGTTTGTATTTTTTGTTTAAAGAATTCTTTTTTTGTTGTTGTTCATAGAAAATTTTAGATAATGTGAACAAATTATTATATAGATTATTCATTGATAAAGTTGAAATATAAATTAGGTACAAAGAATTTAAAAAAATATTTTTTAATAGCAACAATATGCTAAAGACAATAACAAATTAACTTATCAAATAATTTTATTTGAATCAATAATAGGTATGTGTGTATGTTATTTATTTTGACATGTGCATAAAAATCAACAGCTTACATGTTTGAGATTATCCTCCACTCAATGGAGGGAGAACTGCAATTTCATCTCCATTTGAAAGCTGAAAGTTGTCTTGGTCAGATAAATAATTTTCGTTAAGTGCAATTATAATGGTTTCTTGTAGAGGGAGAAGACTAAAAATAAAAAATAAAAACAGCAGAAAAAATATAAAAATCCAAAATGATTTTAAATTATGGAGATAATTGATAAAGTTTTATTTTAGAAAAATATTTTGATAGTTGTGTTTTTGATGTTTTTCCAAAATCAAATTTTAATTAAAATTTCCTTGAATTTCAAGGGAGATAACAAATATTTTCCACACGATCTTGATTAATCTATCTTTTAAGTTCCTATGAGCAATTAAAAAATAATAATTGTGGGCTACACATATATACATATATTAAAGCTGATTTAGTATATCATATATGATTTCAGAGCAATACTGGCTGTTTGTTCTGTACATTTTGTAATAACAACTGTTTCTCTCTATCTTATATTCTGTACCTTGTCTGGTAAAATAGAAAGTTTGTAGCAAACGCCATAACACTGTCTTTAATTCAATCATAAATTCTCTACCAAACCTAAAGTCATAGATGATAAGAATTTGAATTTCATCAATCCTATTTTCTAACCAACCAGGAAAAAGAGAAATAGTGTTATCCAAACAATCTGTCTTATTTGAAACTCCATTTTCATAAAAATCAGAATTTAGCTTTATTTTTCACTAACTGTTTGGGTTCCTTTCAAAATTGCATATATTAAAATTGATTTGCTTAATTTTTACACATTTTGCTTTCAGTATTCCTACATTTCTATTAAATTGAATATTCAACTCAACACTCATTGGTGAGGCCTAAAATACCCCCCCCCCAAAAAAAATGGGGGTGTCCTGGATAAATCATAAAGGAGCATTCCATGGAAAGGTCAACCTCAGTGCGAAATTAAAAATCTTAGAGTTTCTTCCTGAAACCCATTTTAGGACAATCACTAACCCTTGAAATGTCTCAAAAAAGGGTTGTAACTTATTCTTTTACACATTATGAATTCATAATGGCGGAATTAGATAACAGAATTTTTGGCTTAATTTTGAATTCCTACAATGTTATGTGTAATCATACATCAAGTCATGTTTTTCTTTCTCAAAATACTTGCATAATAGCAAAATTCATCATTAAAAGGTTTTTGCAACATTTTGAGTCATATGCACCATGATAGATGACCAGAAACCCAGCTAACTAATTCAGGTCACACATGTCACAAATTTCTTTCAAATAGATCTCCTTCTCAGATCCCTTCTTTAAATTGCTTGAAAACCTGTTTCCTCTTTCAGAACAATTTCTTTTGATAGGGTCAAACTATTGTTTTCTGGTTCTATCACTAATACAAAAAGATTTCCTATTACAACCTTGTTGCACACATAACCACATCAAGGAGAAGTGTTGTATCCACTTCTCCTTGTTTCAATACCTTCTGGTGAATTATTTTTACTCTAACATGGTTCTAGTACTACCTTTGGTGGTTTTAGTTTGGAATTAAACTTGGTTTATACATAATAGTAGCATTTTCCAAGTGCTCTTCCTAAGAAGAAGATGGTGAACTTAAATAGTTAATTGAACTCAAGTGTTTTATACTGTGAGTTTTTGTTTTTATCATCACTGTTCATTTCAACTTGAGTGCATCTGCATCTTCAAAGACAAGTCAGCAAGAGAAAATGATCCCGAGGAAGAAATCACATATTTTGAAGTTGGTGATTGGGTAATGGTCTAATATAACAAACAAAAGTATCCAGGGGAGATAACTGATGTTTTGAATAAAGAGGTTGTAGTATCTGCCATGCACCCAGCTGGTGGTTCGACTGAAAGGATGAATGCATTTACCCATTTTCAGCCGTTATTGCAAAAATCAACCCACCCAAAGTTGCTGGCAGAAGGGGACAGTTTTCATTTGATTATTTCAATTAACTATCATACACGTATTGAAATATGTACTCACATGTTTTGTTTAAACTATTTTGTTATTATTGACTTAACTTTAGATATAAAGATATTCTTGACGTTTTGGTTCTACATTTTCCTACTTTTTTGAGTAATGCTGCCTAAGAAACACCTCTATCCAAAAAAAAAAAAGCTTAAGAATTCTGTTTGATAAGTTATTGATTTGCAAAGATAGTGCTTATAAATTCTTTTACCATCAAAAGACTTCATTATGTAAAAGACTCAAATTATGATAAATCAAACTCAGTTGGCTAAAACTTTGCACAATGTCACACACGCAACTTTTTTGTCACAAACGTAACCCTAAGTATTTTTCAAATTTCTGAGATATTGGTGGTTTTTGAAAAATGAAAATTAGTTGTAGTTTTTCTTTGATCTATATGTAGCTTAACAAATTGTAATTTATTAGGTTTTCCTAATAAACTTCACAGGAAAATGAAAAAGGTTCTAACTAATTGAAAATCTTTGTCCACTGTTCGTCACACATGTAACCAAATTTTTCTGGTCTGTAAAATACCCCCTTGAAATTACAATGAGCCCTCTAACAATACATTTTGTTGAACCACTATTGGCACTACATAACTGGTAAATATTGACACTAATAAAAATCAATTTAAAGAAATTATACAAGATTTTTAATGAAATTTCCACTCTGAATGTCAGATATGTAACTGCTGAATGCTCCTAAACTGCATCCAGTTCTGGAGCTCTGCAGAGTGTAGTGCCACTCCTTCATTTCCATTACTCCCAGGTCCACTCTGATCCAGAGTGGTAGTATCTGTTAGGGTACCATGGGTCAATTAGATTGGAATATCCAATATCATATAACTGTGCAAATTGTTTGTATTAAGAATAACTATTTTAAACTACAGTTGTTCACAAATGATTATGATTATTTACCTGAAACTGCAATGATTCCTAAGTAGAATATTTGGTTTTACCAAAAACAGATTAAAACAAGACAAAAATTGTTTTCTAAAATTCCCTAGCACTAAAAAAAAAAAGCACATTTCATAAATTCTAAAGATAGACCTAAATCAGACTAACCTGACATCAAATCCTAATTAAAAAAAAACCCTCAGTTAAAAAAACTACCTGACCCTTTAAGGATGGGAATTAACAAGTTGGAATTAGAGAAGAGACAGAGAGAAGAGAAAAGGTGAGTTAGTAAAAAGATCCCAAGGCAAAAACCAAGTCTTATCCTCTAAGAAACTTTGGGGGACTGAGAAACAAGTTAAGACTTTTGAATAATACTAAAACATTTGCACTCATAAATTAATAACTATGCAACATATCTTTTTTAAACTGTTGCCCAGTAACAAAAATGATAATATATATAAAAGACAATTTTTGTTTCAAGTCAAACTTCTTTGTTACTTTTTACTGTTTATTTGTTTTATTGATGATCAGTTCACCTTTAACATCTTTATCACTTGGAAAACTCCTTAGTTATAAACTCAATAAGCATAATTCAACAACTTTCACATGACACCCCTCCATTCACCAATTATATGATATGCTGTCAAAAATCAACCAGCCAATATCAATTTTTCAGGCACCAATCACATGATTATTATTTTTTTTTTTTTTTTTTTTTTTACTTACTTTGTCTTATTAAGAATGATTGTTGTTATTGGACTGCTGTCTCAGTCAATTGTCTTTGCTAAATAATACTTACTACTGCTGTCTTTTACACACACACACACACACACACACACACACAAGTATGGACGTTTCACCACATATAAACAAACAGTTAATATACTTTATTTATTATGAGGTTATTAATTTTTCAAACATTAAATATGATATATTATATTAAAAGTTTTGTTTATTTCTACTTTATCATGTGATACAAACTTGGGACCTTGAATGAATAATTAAAAATGCATTTCTATAAAATTGACACTCCTATATTATTCTTGAACTTTAAATATCATAAACTAGCTGAAGTACCTGGGCAAGAGGTCAAATATGGATTGAATATACAAGTAAACCAGACAAATGTCAAAAATTCCTTTTATTTCATTTTTTCAAATAATATCTATTTTACAATCATTCTAATCAATAATTCTATTGGATTATTATACTAAGCAATATTTTACATTTAACCAAATGATCATGCTACAAAATTATTTTACATACCCAGCTTGAAGAACAACCTAATAAACCTTAATGTTTAATTAAATATAATTATTTTTGTCAGACAAATAAGTTGTTTTAAAGTTTAAAATTTTAAATTCTATACAGTTAGTTACAATCAGCAGTAAGCTGACTTCCCACTGATATTTTTTTTTAGGATTTTCATTAAGTGATCTCTCGATTTTCCCTGTAAGGAACAAAAAATTCCACTAGGCTCAATAAATATGCATAGAAAATTTAAAAGCTCTGCATTAAACCATTTGGCTGTTTATAGGACAGACAAATAAAACCTTCTCAATTATTAATATAAATTAATATAAATACTTTGATCAACACAGAATAGTAGTGGCCTTTATTTTAAGCTTTGCAAATTTTAAATAAAATATGAACATTTTTTGAAAAACAATCTACAAACATCTACTTACCAAGGAAATTTTCTGAATAAGGTGTTCCGTAGTTTGAAACCTGTGGTAATTTCACTCTTTAAAAATAATTGTATTTCTTTTCTTCCAGTCAATTCACGGCTCTCAGCAAAGAAGAGTAATTTTACCTGAAAGTAAAAATAATTTTAAAAACCATTCACATTAAACAATAAACACAAATCTTTAAAATATCAAAATATGAACCTTGTTACCTGCTAAGAAACTTTTTTTTTTTTCATGGAAAAAAGCAAAATGAAAACAGAATTGATAGGCTCAAAAGTTTCATATTAAATGCTAACCATAGTGAACATGCACTCATATGTGTTGAGGATAACTTTGAGCTACAGCAGCTCATGGATGATTTGACCTCAGTAAGCTACACTCAGCCCTGACCTCTGGGTCACACAAGTGGCAGATGGGGAGCGGTTGATTGTAGATTGCTTATGAAATATAATTTGCTTTCAGATTATCAGTGAAAAATTTATACATCAATATTTGTTCTGTTTAAAAGGGAGGGGGCCTAACTTTTAAATTGAGATTTCTCCAATTATTACTAAATAAGCTTGTTATTAAATAATATTTGTTTTTAGAATCTAAAACTATGAAATTTAAAACTTAAAATTAAGCGATTTATATTTTAAATGAATTTTATTTTTTCCTATTAATTAGGTATATAAATTCTTGCTCTCAAGGCTCATATGGATGGAGTGAACGGTAATATTTATTTTAAAGAATTTATTTCCATTGAATCAGTTTGACTGAAATAATTCAGAAA
Organism: Doryteuthis pealeii; assembly: GCA_023376005.1. Lineage (NCBI taxonomy): Eukaryota > Metazoa > Mollusca > Cephalopoda > Myopsida > Loliginidae > Doryteuthis > Doryteuthis pealeii. Next base: position 71,853,980 of record CM042150.1, read on the forward strand.
TTTAAAAGAAAGAATTCATTGATTAATAAGGCACCGGAATTGAGATGCCACTGTCCCGTATGTGAACTCCAGATTCCCGGATGATAGCTACAAGCATTTCGGCAACTGGGATTGAGTTGACAGTCCCGTATGTGAAGCACAGACGCCCAGATGATAGAAGCAGACCTGTGTATAAATAGAAGGAAAACACCCAGAAGCGGGGAGTGCAGAAACGATTGTTGCTACGCTAGCTGCTAGAGGATTTGATGACGACGACGAAGGAAAAGAAGTCAGTGTTTTCAAAGAGAAAGTTTAGCCTGCAAGAAGGGCGTTGGACTCGCTTCTTTTTGGCCCCCTCCCCTCAACAAAAACTTGTTGAGTTAAATCTTTATTTTCCCCCTCTATTTTTTTTCCTATAATTCTTTCCCCCTATTAACCAAAGAATTCAGCTCTATTCTACACAAATTACTTCTGATGGCAATGCAAGATTTCTGAATTCCTCTGAAAGTTCAAATGATCGTGATTGACTACTATGATGATAATTTCCAAATAACATTTACTCTGGAAAACTTTTCTATAGTAATTGTCAATTGCACAATCTCAGTTATGAAGTTCATCCAATCAATCGAGCTGATACTCAAAGACAAGATGTGATTCATTTAGCCTACAGTGTTAGTGATGATATTAAATTCTTTGTTCAAACTAATGCAGTAATGGCAGGGTTAGATGAATTGATTCAATAGGCAAAAATTAAATTCAAGGCAAAGAAATTGTGACCTTCAAAAAAACAATTAAAATCAAAAAAGGAAATTCACAGAGAGCCTCTCCCTCACTCACTCTATACACAGGAATTACCATTTTACTGACCCAGATACCTCCCCCCGCCCAAGATGTGGAGCATATTAGAGGAAAAATACATCAAAAGGTCTCCGAAATTCAAATACATAAAATATACATTGAAGCTGACAGTGGTAAAGAGAACAATATTCTTTCTTTTTTAACAATATAAATGTCTGGGATACCAAACATGTCCACCAGATCTTGTCTCTGTCTGTTTTGGTTTATTCGTTACTACTGGAGGTGGAAATGGTATTTGTGGGCTCACATTGAGCCATGCAGTGACTAAAAAGGCTGGTTTCAATCTATCCAGAGAAATGTTCTGCGTACAATTCTTAATGGATATGGTAAAATATTTTTTATGCCTTTCTAAGATCTTAAAGGGTCCTTTATATGGTGGTTGTAACGAATGTGTTCTGGCAAGGTCCTGCACAAAAACGTGTACATGTTTCAAACAGTTTTGAAACTTATGTGGGCTTCTTACATTGTGCAATATTTTTCTTTTAAATGATGGCAAACATCATTTAAAAGAAAAATATTGTTTTTAAAACTACGAAACATACATGCTACAAAGAAAATAACTGGGTATATTTGCGGAGTTCCATCCCGGCCTCCTGTCTCAAAAACCGCTAGCTGGTGGCTGCTGGAAAAAAAACAGCCACGATTGAAGTCTGTAGCCGAAGTGGTGTCACTTGAAAAAAAACTAGGGTTGGGGTCATTCTATGTCAATTCACCAGGGCGTTACACCTACCGACACCGAATTACCTGAAATTTGGCACAAATGTTCCCCTTCATGAGTTAGGAAAGTGTGCCAAATTATTTTGTCTTAAACCTTACCGTTCTGATTTTAGAGGGGGGTGTATAATTTTCCTATTTTGCCTCAAAATTAAGGCCGTGCGGTGTCACAGAATCTCAGTGTTTTTTTTTTAAATGTTAAAAAATACTTTCATACATTCAATATTTCTGAAATTTGGTATGTAGAGCAAATAAGGATTGTAGAATACAAATATCCAACTATTCTAACCCTATATCTGATAGAAAATTTTATTTTGCCCACCCAAATGCATGACTCCAAAATCAACAACTTTTCACCTATGTAGTTTACGGTCAGTCTATCGAAAAAAATTTAATAAGAATTACGACAAAAAAAGAAAAATAAGAATTACGACAAAAAAAAGAAAAATAAGAGGTAATTTATGAGTTTGTTTAATGTTTTTTCTTTCGAATGGAAAATTTTTTTCAAGAAAATATTAATTTTTCTGCAAGTTTCATTGTATTAAATATAGGGGGAGGAGGTAAATTTCACGGGGTGAAATAGGTGGTACCTATTGTTTATCTATCTATCTACCTATCTATCTATCTATCTATCTATCTCAGTCTATTCAAAACTATCCATCTTCATATCTATCTATCTATCTATTAAATACTAAGATTTTCTTTTATTACGATAAATTAACAAGAATTATGACAAATTACGATAAATATACCAGAATTACGACAAATCACGATAAATAAACCAAAATTACGACAAATTTCTATAAATAAACAAGAATTAAGACAAAAAAGAACCCCCCCTCTAAAATACATTTAACGCCCTAAATTGGTTGTTTTCTTTCAAGTAACACCGCCGAGACGACATAGCTGGGGTCGTTATTTTAAAATTCACCGGGCAACAATTTCGGAGGCATGGGACCGGGACGCACTTCTTCATAAATTACCGATTTATTAAAGTAATACCTGGGTGCCAGAGATCTCAATTGGATTCCTATTCTGATTAAATAAAAATTATTTTAATATAAAACTGTGTCTTTCATTTAAAGTTTTATAATTAAAAACAAAAATAATATTAGTTTATCGTTAGCGCATAATTAATATTTCACACATGTCATATACTAACAACATGAAATAACTAACTTTTATTAAAATCAAAAACTGATTGGTTACCTGGTCCAAAATTTCATTAAAATTGGACAATTCCCTGATTTTTGGTGATAGTTTGAATTTAAAAAAAAAAAAAAAAAGATTACCTCCCTTCCCGATTTTAAACTTCACTCACTAGTATAATTTAATCAAAATCAGATGTGTTAATCAGTGTAAAAGCATTGAATCAAAAGGAAAAGAAAACTTGATGTGTTGGGTGGTAAATCTGAAGTTTTCTGAGAAATCTGAAATGTAACTAAAACATTAGTTGAATAGTTTGTTTGTTGTGTACTAGGGGAAATATTACCTACATTTTGATTCTCTCACTAAAGGACGATTTGTTTCTCCACAAAGAAAAAGGATAAATTAAAGTTGTTTACTTAGTTTTTGTTCGTACATCATTTAATTTTAATCACTATCAATTTTATCTGAGCAAACAGGAATTTATTATGGTGAATAAAAAAATGAAGATACGGCGACTGTTAATGTAATTTTCTCAAAAAGAAAATCCTCAAGTAGAGGCAACAAAACACATACAAGTGATAAACAAACATTTTTTTAAAACATCAACTAGATACTGGTCAACTCAAATCAAAAAGGCTTGTACCTTCACCTTTATGCGATCAGTTTGTTCATCCTGGGTATTTTCCATCGAGAGAGGATAATTTTTTTAAGAAACAAATAAAAATAACGTTAAACTAAAGACACACGAAAAGAATACTCGCCCAATCACCATCTTACATCACATGATAACAAGTCCCTCTCTCTCTCTCTCTCTCTCTCTCTCTCTCTCTCTCTCTCTCTCTCTCTCTCTCTCTCTCTCTCTCTCCGAATCAGTGGTGAGGCGACGGGACTATAGGTACATAAACAGAAGGATAAGAAGCATTCTCTGAGTAGAGTCAGTTGTTACTTTGTTCCTACTTCTCGACTAGAAGGAAAAATGAAAACTAAATTCTCACCATTTAAGCAGATAGTTAAATAGTTGTAAAATCCACAATACACTGAATATTTACATTGTCTTTTTTTTTCTCTGCAATTGTAAGAAAATTAAAAAGACCCCCCCCCTCGCCCCAAAAAATCAATAAAATTAAATAATAGTAAGATACACTTTCGTTGGATCTTTTTCTGAAGCAGCTTGATTCACTTGGGGTTTTCATCATAATTAAGTCGATATGCACAACTTTACAAAAAGATTTGCAAATTTATAAACAAAACTTAAGAAGAATTTGTGAAATTGAAAGCAAAACTTGAGTTTGTTTGTTTGTTTTAAGTGGTTATTTATTTATTACGGATCCTTTTTTTTTTTTTTTTTTAACTTTTTTGCGATTAGTTTAAAACAAATTAAAGTAAATAGTTGTAAAAAGAAAATTTTCCAAAAAATAATAACACCATCGTTCTGGAATGGGCTAGGCACGTTTCTATTTCATGATTTGAAGAAAAAAATCGATTTAAAGAAGTATCGAAGAAAACTTTAAATCTGATTTTCGTTTCTAAAATTTCAATTGTTATTTTGTCAAAATGAAAAATTCGTCAAGTGCAGAATTCACCGAAACGAAGGTAAGTGAATGTTTTTTTGTTTTTGTTCTTTTTATTAAGACATTTATGCTCAGTAAAAGAAAAGAAAAAAATTCTCCAATTAAAATATTCTATATTTTTGTTTTAAAATATGTTATTAACGCAAATTTGTCTTTTTGCAATTAGACTTTTACAGAATCTTCCTTGACAATTGTTGTTAATGTATGATTTTCCCTTCTATTTTAGTTTTCAGTTTGAACTTTTTTTCCAGAGTAGTACACTTAAAATGGTATAGCATTCTCTGCGATTGTTTAAATACGTTTTCACTTCAATCAATTTTTTGTCTAGATTCTCTCTTCTGTGTTTAATTGTTGTTGTTTATGTTCACACCCACGTGTTTATGTTTCATAGGTACCACCAATTTTACCCTGTGAAATTTACCCACCCCCTACATTTAACACAATGAAACTTGCAGAAAAAATAATATTTTCTTGAAAATTTGGCGGACCTGAACTTTCAGAACCCCGTATGTAACATTTTCGTTTTTAATTTAAAAAATTTTTTTTTCAACGGATTATCATCGATTGCACACCAATCTATACGATTGAAAAAAAAAATTTCAAAAGTTATTCATTTTTCGAGTTTTCAAGGGTGCTCAGTTCCACGTATAAGTTTATCGTAAACCGATCCCCCATATCGGAACAGATGAAAAAAATGTTTTTTCTTCAATGGATTATTTACGATTACACACCAATGTATCAGATTAAAAAAAAAAATTCTAAAAAGTTATATATTTTTTGAGTTTTCAGGGGTGCTCAGTTCCACGTATAAGTTTATCGTAAACCGATCCCCCATATCGGAACCGCTCTACCATAGCAGTTGGGCTGAATTTGCAGTGACCAAAAAAAAAAAAACAGAACCCACAAACTTTGTAATAAAAATTTTAATTTTAACTGGGGGGGGGGTTAAAGGTTTGGGATTGGGATTTTTTCTTTTTTTTCTGGGTCGTGCAAGTTCAACCAATAGTTGTGTTAACGATAATAATGACAGAGACGTATTTTTGTTAGAGAAGAATAGACATTATTTTATTTATGATTGTAAAATATAGATAATTTATACTTTCAAAAAATTGTCAAAAAATAGTTCCAAAACCCAACCATAACCCCTAACTCTAAACCCAACCCTAACCCCTAGTTAAAATTAAAATTGTCAAAAAGTAGTTCCAAACCCCCCCCTAACCCCCCCTAACCCCCCCTAGTTAAAATTTAAAAAATTTATTACAAAGTTTGTGGGTTCTGTTTTTTTTTTAAGTCACCTTAATTTGGACACCTTAGTGCAAATTCAGCCCAACTGCAATGGTAGAGCAGTTCCGATATGGGGGATCGGTTTACGATAAACTTATACGTGGAACTAAGCACCCCTGAAAACTCGAAAAATAAATAACTTTTGAAATTTTTTTTTTTTCAATCGTATAAATTGGTGTGCAATCGATAATAATCCGTTGAAAAAAAAAAAAAAATTAAAAACGAAAATTTTACATACGGGGTTCTGAAAGTTCAGGTCCGCCGAAAATTTTTTCCATTCGAAAGAAAAAACATTAAACAAACTCCTGATGAATTTTTAAATTTTTTATCAGCTTACGAAAATAATGAAAATTATGATTGAAAAACAATGTTTTCATTTTTGCACTGTTAAATCAACTGAAATTTAACGTAGCTAAAAACAAGTTACGATAAGATGGTTTTTTTTTTTAATTCTATGAAAAATCAATTAATGGTCCGATTTTCACGAAAATTTCCATAAATGTTTACCATTGGATGTAAATACATCTGAAATAGTTTTTTTCCTAAAATATATTAGGGGAAATATTTTTTTACGAGGTCTATCATCTCCCTGTTTTATTTTATGAGATACAAAAAATGACGCGGTAGAAAAATTTTGTACTTTTTTTTCTATAAAGATAAGAGTCTGAATATCAATGAAATTGTATAACAATTTTTTTTCTATAAAGATAAGAGTCTGAATATCAATGAAATTGTATAACATTCAACGAAGTAGTTTTTTTTTTGGAAAAATTAATGAAATCGGAAATAAAAATTGCAAAAAAATGTCATAATATTAATATTTGAAAACTTTTTTTTGCTTATGTAATTGGTATGTACTATATTCTATTAAATTGTCAAAAAACATTTTTTTTTTTTTTTTAAGAAATTAATTTTTAAGAGATTTTCAATGTTTTGTGTGATTAAATATTTTCATTTTCTGCGTGAAATAAACTTATAAAAAAATTTTTTCTGCGAAAAAAAATCGAATTTTTCACGGATATTTAAAAATATGATTTTTAGAATTCAGGTGAACTAAAAGTTGGTCCGATCCGAGCTCGATTAATATTTTTAAAAGAATTTGTAATTTTTATTGTTGAATAGTAATGTATGGTTCTTAGAATATACGGAAGAGCAAAACTGACATATTTGTTTTACAAAGAAACGAGACGCTTCTGAGTAACCGAAGTTTGTTTTTCTTTGGTCAAAAAAGTTAAATAAAATAATTTTTTACGCTATTAGAATAAAAAGTAAGTATACATGATTATTTTATCAGTTTTTCTCTTAGAAAAAATATTCAGATTTTCATTTCATTTCATTTTCGATTTTTAAAATTAATACCAAAACCGAAGATATTTTTTAACGTCAATTTCACGGTGACATTTTAATATTAAATTTTTTCAAGTTTTTATTCATTTTAATAGTAAATTGTAATATTAAAGTTTTTAAAGATTTTATTCATTTTAATAAAAACATTTTGGCTAAAAAAGTTTGTCCGTTACACCCGTCCGTACTTAGATGCATAACCGTAAGAGGGTAATAATATGTATTTTTTTCTGTCTAAATTACGACCTGAAAATTACCCTTTCGCATATAATACGGATAGGTTTGTTTATTTTTTAAGATAACGATGTAATTTTTCCCAATCGGATAATTTGCTCTTTGAATTAACTGTTTTTCTTTGTAACAATCCTGTAGGATCTTTAATTGTTTTTTTACGAGATTTTTGATAAACAAAGTTCGGAAATATTTATTTCCGTTTTATTCAAGTAATTTGGGTTTTTTGTTGTTGTTTTTTTAAGCAATACGTAATTAAAAACAATCTTAATCCCCTAAAACCGTAACCCAATTCGCAAAATATTAATTCATAGAATGTAGTTAAACTGTCATTGGGTACCACCAAAAAACTTTCCGTTTTAATTTTCCGACCAAAATCAGAAGTCAGCCGGAAATTTTCGTGAAAATTGGACCATAAATTGATTTTTCATAGAATTTTTTATAAAGCTGGTAGTCATAACGTTAAATTTAAATTGATTTAACGGTGGCAAAAAGAAAACATTCGTTCATAATTTTCATTATTTTCCTAAGCTGAAAATGTTTTTTTAAATCATCAGGATTTTAAAAAATTGTTTCTTCTTTCGAATGCACAAAAAATTTTCAAGATAAAAAAAAAAGAATGTTTTAAAAATCGTTAAAAACCAATAATCGGTTATTAAATATGCACAAAAAAAGTATGTCCATTACAGCCAGTCATACATTAGATGTATAATCGTAAAAGGGAAATAATATGTAATTTTTCAGCCCAGATATCGACTTTCGAATTACCCTTTCGCAATACGGATAGGTTTATTTATTTTTTAAGATAACGATGTAATTTTTCCCAATCGGATAATTTGATCTTTGAATTAACTGTTTTTCTTTGTAACAACCCTGTATGATCGTTAATTGTTTTTTTTTTACGAGACTTTTGATAAACAAAGTTCGGAAATATTTATTTCCGTTTTATTCAAGATGGCCTAAACTGATCACGTGACCGTTTTGGTGATACCTAGTAAGTGTTATACTTTATTTTATTACCAGCCGATAAGTACGTCGACCCCGCGAACGTTTTGAAAAGAAAAAGAATTGAATGACACAAGAAAAAGGAGGACAAAAAAGGAGTTTTAGGTTAACAAATAACGAAGTGTTTATTTACCACATAGCAGAGTATAGTGGTTGATTTCTTCATTGGTTTGGTTATCAGCATCGCTGGCCGGGAAGAAGATATTGCTCATTGTCGACAGACAGGTAATTCGGAAAGCTGGAAATATGCTGGTGTAGCATCGCAGGCCGGGGAGGTTGGTCATTGTTGCTGGACTGATCATCCGGAGGCTGGAAATATGCTGGGTGAATCAAAGTGAAGAGGCTGGAACGAGGTCGATGGACGTCTTGTCGAAATTATTTTTCAACTTTCAGAAAAATACCGACCATTGAACTTAAAGTGACGTCAACAAAAAGATTAGGGGAAAAGGAGGCCTCGCTTGATAGTGAAAGAAGAATTTTTATTTACAAAATATCTCTGCAAAGGAGGCAAAAGAAAAATCAATACAAATTAGAATGATTGCATGAAATTCCCCATGCGCGTCCACTAAATGGAAAATTTAGGGGCCGAGTATCAAATACAAAATACATAATAGGATAAAAATGTATAAAAAGGGGGTTATACTTACTGTAAACAGAAAGGGTGTTAATCAACAAAATAACAACCCTTTAAAAATCTATATATTCTCTCACACAGGAGAAGTAAAAATAGTTCAACAAACAAAAAGTCGTTTCAATGTCTCTTGTTCCTATTCGCCAAATAAAAATACTTCTGGTTGAAAATTACTTTAACTGAAAGATAAACCTTCTTTCGATATTTCTTGTACCTTCTCGTCAAAGAACAAGGCCCTTATAGTCGAGAATAACGAATGGTTGAAAATAACGAAAGGTCTCCTCTGCGCTCCTCCTTGTTTTTCCACGCGTTGTCGTCCGTTTTAGTCTTAAAGGTGGACACTAACAACATTGTTTCTATCTTCGTCGTCTGAAGAATAAGAAAAAGGATCAGCGACCTTTTTCGCCAAAGGAAATGAAGAAACTTCGTGCCTGCTTTTCTTGGGATATTGCTGTCGTCTGCAAGCTAAAAAGTCACCCTTCTCAATTAGGGTTTTCTGGAACCGGCCAAAGTCAGTATTGTAGCTGCTAGGAACTTGTTTGCCAGCGCTATAAAATGGACAATCTGCTGGTTGCTTGCTAGAGATTTTAGGGGACACGTGACCGATCCCAGCTCCCGGAGCTAGCCCTTTTTTTGTTTGTTTTCGGTTGAGCAGGTGAAAGATAGAGTCGAAGGCAAGGTTGGATTATAGCCAAGCAGATGCCAGATCGGGAAGGAACGGGAACCGGTGCCACAAGCGAGTAGGAGCGGGTAACTCACACGCAAGGTGGACTTACTTTGGTGTTGGTGGCAACCTGTGCGAGTTTATTCAAGCTATGGAGATAACGGACGCTACACTGCGAGGTGCAATCGGCACGCTGGACAGGAGAGCAGAACTCTCAAGCACCTCAAATTCTTCGGGGAGCGTCAAAGAGGCATCCATTATCTGCTATTGTTGGTTGTCATCATAGCGCTTTTAGCGTTTCGTGTTGGCACGCCGAATTAAATTCCTGTTACTGGTTCGAGTCAAATGTCTCCTCATATTAGTTGCTAACACTGTTAGCGTTTGTTGACTACTGACTGGTATATGTTATAATATCCATAAAAATGAATATTTGTAAGTGTTCCGTCAGTTAATAAGGTTATGATCGCTGATTCTTGTTGAACGAAGCGTCGCTGAAAGCTTGGTTTGTCTGCCTACTGATTTGGTACAAGGGAGAATCGAAAAGTGGGTGAAGGATGCTATAGTATTGAGCAGCATAGTATTTGGCCTTCGATACCAGCAAGCCTTAAGACTTTACCTATCAAAGGCTGCACGACATTTCTTCTATATACATATGTATATAAGCTATTCGTTGTATCTTCATGTTGAATAGTTTGTCGTATCTTTTGCTTGTGTGGTTTTATCTTTGATTGTGGATTCCACAATCATCAGAAATAATACTTGGAAAGAAAATCCTCCTAACATGTCCGCTGTCCAAATGTGCCACAGCAGACCCACTTGATAGAATTGAATTGTATTTCCATTGTTTCAAGTTTTCAGCCAAACTGTTTGAACTCAAAATAATTCTACCTTTTCTTTCTTTTTCTTTTTCTTTGCTTCTTTTTACTAATCTTTTAAAAGAAAATTGAAAATAAACAACCGTTTCATATTCAAATCCCCTTTTTTTTCGAAATCTTCAAATGGACAAAAAAGAAAATTACCCGCCCCAGTATCAGAGGGTATATTTTAATGTTAAGTGACTATTTGATTTTTTACTTATAAATGCAAATTTAGAGCATAACTACTGTGCACTATCAAATAATTATAAAAATAAATAAATAATAAAACAACAAATTCCAAACCTAATAATAATAATAAAAAACAATGTAAAAATTAAAATTAAAAAAATATATATGAGAACATATTGATGCATATTCTCAGGACGCTTTATTTATTCGTTTTTGTTTTACAGTTTCATGATTCCACCTCTTGTTTGAATTGTTTTAGCATATCTAGAGATAAACAAATGATCATTACATTTCAACAGATTGGTTCTGTAATAAACAGGGTTAGTAGCAAGCGTATGGTGACGAGGAAAAACAAACACAGATTTTAAGTTTAACAATTGTATTAAAAAGGGAACATGAAAGTGTTGTAAAGTTGGAAATGATTTTAAAAGAGAAAGTTTGATTTTGGTGATAGTCAGTTGTGGCGTGAATAATAAAGTCAGTGAAATGTCCAGTTGTAGTGTAGGTGGTGATGTGGGCAGATAAACCAGTGGTAGTAGTTAGATGTTGGTTAGGTGGGCAGAGTCTTGTGTTTTAGTGGCTAATAGCGGGTTGGCATCGTGTATGATAGTTGGCGTAGTCTTGTTGTTGTAGGATGTTTGCCCCTTTAACTTGCCGGTTGGTCAGGGTAGGGGGTAGGGGGTAGGTGATAGATGTAAGTCCGCCGCCTTGTGATATACGTTTCGTTTTGCGAGGTCGGCCCTTGTTGATGCACTCGGTGCTGTCGCCAGGATATCTCTGCTTGTCGGCTCTTCAAAGCCGACATATAGGTTGTCGTGATCCAAAATCGGATCAACTGAAATCTTTTACATTTCTACCGGGAATAATTTGGATTGGGTGAAAATGCGAATTTTATTTATAATATTATTTTTTATTGTTTAGGAATTCTTGTTTTCCAGCCGGAAGTTTTGCTGGAGCCTATGCGTAGAACCATGTTATTTTGGTCGCTTCGTTTTAGGCTACCGTTGAGTTAACTTCCGTTTGGCGTCAGCAACTTATGTTTTGTTTTGTTGGCGAGTGTATGTATCTCTTTATTGCGGCGTGTGTGCGAATTGAATTGTTGAATTTAGTGGATCGAGAGATATCTATATTAGTGTATATAACAGTTCCTTTTGCTCAAATGTTACGTCGTATTGCTAAATAAAATTAGAAAAAGCGAACGTATCACAAAAGATCGATTAAATGCAGACCCATGTACATATTATTCATTTAGCTGCATGGCTATTTCCCTCAAAAATGGATCTTTATTTTAATTCAATAGATTTTTTTAAAATTACATAATGTGCCCATCTGTTTACTTTTATATTCAGATATTCATTTTGTTCAAGATTCATAAAATGATATTAAAATGTATGATTTACGCAAAGGATATGCAGGTTAATTAGAATAGAATCATTTTACGCAAAGTACTAAATATATTATTAATATAAAAAAAAGTCGTCGGGGCGACCGAATGTCGGTATCAGCCAATCAGAGAGGGAGTCTATCCCCTTTTCACTTGCGCTAGACAAAGGAGATTATTTTAGCATCTGAGGTGGAACGCCACACCACCATCATTTTACCGCATAAATCCCTGTGCTACTCATACGCTGAGTTGGCGAGGGCTGGCATTAAACCAGGAACCTTGGGATTGCTGGCCGAACGCTATACCGACTGAGCTAAACCGGCCCTTATAACTTTTATTCTCTGATATCTGATTTTAGCTCTTGTCAATTTGAAAGCTGTTAACATTCAATTGAGAAATTAACTTTCACGGCATTAAACACTTTCTGCCATTGAATTTTTAAATATGAAACAGTGTAACGTGGTTGTAGCGATATATTCACTGTACCAAAACGCGATATACGTTGTATCGTTCTAATAGCGATATAATTGTATAGCGGGTCTTGTCAACGTGCCTCCAAATTCAAGACACTAAAAAGGTGTTCGGCACGTGGCGGTCATCTTGTCGATAAAAAAAAGTACAACGCGAGAAACATATCGTCACAAGCTGCTATTTCCAGGCTCGTCTCGTCTCGTGGGTTGTGTCAGAGAGGAGGGAAGGCAGAGGGAAAGAGAGAGAGAGAGAGAACACTGTTAAATTACTGTATCCCACACTAGGGACAAGAGGTCCGTCCGTCCCCCTAGGCCTCAGAAAGCACCTTCAACTAAAACTACTACGATTTACTACTATTCGGACTCTGAGACAGCAGAATATGTTACAATGAGAATTTAATTCATTCATCCAAATTCCCAAGCAGGCACATTTTTCTGCAAACCACACCTTCTTTACTTTTATTAGCCTAAATCTAATCTAACTAAACTAAAACTGGAACATTATTCTCATTGAACTTTTGCGAATACTAACATTCACTTTCTAATTTATTTTATTTATTTATTTTTATTTATTTATTTATTTTTTGCGACAATTATACTTTCGTTTTATACTTGTCTACCATTGAAATTTATGCTTTGTATATTAAATACTTTTTGTAGTATCTTTGGTTGTTGTAACTTTTCTTTGGAACAATGCCCAGCTTCTCTCTGCTACCACTTTGTAATTGTATTCATTTCCATATATATATATATATATATATATATATATATATATATATGTGTGTGTGTGTGAATTTGATATATTGAAAAAACAAATGATGTTTACAAATGCATGGGATCCATCATCAGGAGAGAATGGCCCCGAAATGATGGGATCTTCAGGAGAGGAAGGCCCCGAAACGGTGCACATTCTCTCCTGATGATCCCATGCATTTGTAAACATCATTTGTTTTTTCAATATATCAAATTCACACTGTCGGATTAATTTCCTTTTATTTCACACACACACACACACATATATATATATATATATATATATTCGAAACTGGATTTTTTCTATAACTCGTTTAAAGTTCGACTTTTGAGACTGTTAAGTTCGATGTAGTGTCACTGATTATTATTATTGATAGAATTTATAATATAATTAATTACAAATGAATAAGAGGAAGAATTATATAAAGCATTTCATATTTATCCTGCGAAATTATAATGATAAGGGTGAGCGTGAATGATCCCATGCTATTATTAAGTTGTAAATTGAATTAGAAATTGCTTGATTCTCTATCTTAAATAATTTCAACGCTTTTACTCTAGCTGAAATATCACTATGGTGTGCTTTTTTTTTTTTTTTCTGCGTTACCACAACATACAAACATACGAAAATTGGATTATTATAATAAAGATCCCCTTACAAATTACTACGTGAAAACATGTTTAAATTAGGTAAATAAGAAAATAGAAAAATAGATGGACAAACAGGAATATAAATAAATTAGCAATGTTGATTTGCTGATCTATCATTATTCACACGATTTGCTGAGTGATAAAAGATTTCTAAGATATTTTGATTGACCAAGATAACGAGTGGCTGAACACTTAAAAAAGCCGGTATCTAAACTCAGATATTAAAATTGCCAATGTAGTGAGAATGTTTGGAATATGACTTGTGATGTGAGAAAATCATTTGATTCTATTTCTTTTACCAAAGATTTTCCTATTTTCTTTCATGAAGTGTTTAGACGTAGAAATCTTGTTGTAAATTGGTTTATTTAAAAAAATCTTTACAAACTATAAAAGTAAAATTCATCTTATAACAGAAAAACAGCACACCTTCTTAACAATACATAAGATCTCTAAAGAAAGAAAAGTGATTTCTTCTTTTTTTTATTATTTCTTCTTATTCGCTTTTTAGTACGTATTCAATTTATTTTAAATTTTTTCCCAAGTTTCATATATTTCCTTTTACTTTAACCTATAGACTACTATTAACAGCGTTTATTTACTCTTCTTAACGTAATTTATAGAACTTTTATTCCTATTTGTTCCCAAATAGATTCATTGAGTTATGCAGTAATCGTGTGTTGCATTATCTGAAAATAAATTTCATAGAAATGAATTTTTTTTATCTGCAGGCAAATATGTTCAGTACGGCCCAAATAATTAGATACCCAAATCACTTACAAAAAAAAACAATTTATTTAATCTGAAAGGTTACCTCTCACTTCTATCAATTTGCATAAAAAGCAAGATTTTAGCCACAAACTTATTGCTGATAAAAAATTAAAAAAACAATTCAAGGTCACATTCAATTTATTAACGTATGAAGATGCTCCAGAGACATCAACAACCTGTCCTAGGCTGTCACAGCCTAGCTCAGATATCGTTCCCGCTCAAGTAGTTTTCTCACCAACCTCTATAGGAAATGTTAATTTTATAGCTTTGTATACTGGCAGATGAAGGTCCCCTCTAAACATAGGCCATACAATTTAGAATTAATTTGTCTTTTTAGACAGGAGGTGTTAGGTGTGGGACAAACTTGTTTTACACGCTTACTCTAGCTATACCCAAAATGAGCCTAAAATGCGTTTTTGACAAAATGACTTTAGCCCACCATAGGGAAAATAATTAACCAAAAATCAGGGAATTATCGGATTTTAATGAAATTTTCAGTGTTTATGTATCAATGAATGATCATTACTTATTTTATTTAAAAACTTTCTGATTTTTTTTCAGGTCACTTAATTTTGACCCCCCTTATGTTGGGGGCGTAACATGTTTTGCGAGTTGGTCATTTTCGATAATAATTACAGTACAAATAAAGAGATAAAAGACCGAAGTTATGAATAGAAACAAAAAAAAAATGTTTACGGTTGCTGTTCTATGAGAAAATAAGTACCGAAAATCGAAAAATAAAATGTAAAAAAATAATAAATAATTATTTTTGGGGATATTTCTTTTTTACTCATTTCGATAATTATTTAATTGGCTATTATTTTATAAAAGAAAAAATTATACATCGATATTTTTTCTGCTTAAAAAGGGGAGGGGGTACATTTTCAATGGAGTTTTTCTTCAAAACATATACTTTTTTCGAAAAAAATAAGGTTTGCATTAAGTAGATATTTATTTTTAGAATCTAAAAATATAACATTTTAAACTTAACATCAGGCTTAAGTATTTTAAATGAATTTTATATATTAATTTTTCATAGCAAAAATACTAAATTAAAGTTTTGAAATAAAATAACTCATGCATTATAAAATTCATTAATTGATAAATCAATACTGAAAATTTCATTAAAATTTGATAATTACCTGATTTTTGGTAAAATATTTTTCCATCCCAAATGTTACGTTAAAATTGTAAACGAGCACCTAAAACCATTGAAAAAGAGGCTGAATTAATGTTATTGTTATAGTTAACAAATATAACTAGTAAAATAACAAGGATGGTGTTGAAGTTTCGCTTTCATCATGTAGCAATATTTTAATTTATACACGACACTAAAAATGAACAAGACAAGAATTGGTAGGGTTTTCTTTTTCTTTTTATAACCTTTAAAGTTTTTTTTTATCATTTAATTATGAATTTAAATTGTCCCACAACCTCGTAAAATTTAGAACATTTAACTTTAACATTTTCTTTATAACCATATTCAGCAGTGTTTAATTTGTTAAAATGATTTAAATTTTAGGTAAAAGTAAATATTTTGGCAAGACTTAGAATTTGTTTTAAGGGAATATTTTGTCTGTAAGTCATCCAAATAGTTTCCACAGAAATTCGATATATAAAAAAAAACATCATTATTGAATTGACATAATTTTGATTTTATCGTCACAAATACCATTATTTAGAAGAAAATTCGAGTAAAATGCTCAGATAAAGTTAGGTATGCTGAATTTACGGACTTTTCATACGTGCGCCAATTGTTAAAAATATTTCAAAACGTCAATAAAAAATAGAAACTTATTTTTTAACGATTTCTTTTACGTTTAATAAAATAATAATTCCAAGTTTATGTGTTAAAAAAAACCCCTAAAAACAAACAAATTTCTGTTACATATAACGTACGTTTTTGCATTTTAAACAAATTTACGATAAATTCTTAATCTTAGTTGACATATTAGAGCAACGTAATTTTCTATGGAGAATCATACATGTAATAATTTTTAGACTGAAACAAAAACAAATTACTAATTTAGCATTTCGTTGATGCTTTAGTATTTAACTATTAATTATTGAAAAAAAAAAGAAAGAGCCGGGAAAAACAGAATTAGAATGTGAAAAATTATTTATAATAAAATTCTATCAGAAATATTATAAAAAGCGAGACTTTATTTTCTACGATACATTTCTGATAAAGTATAGATAGATCTAAGTTAGGAGAATGAAATCGATTTACAGAACATTAATTTGGCCATTGTGCCTTTGTGTTGTTAGTAGTATAGTTCCACGAATTTTAACTTATTTGAACTTATTCACAGCAGCAGAATAGAATAGTATGTCTCCTACAGACTTCCATTAAAAAAATGACGACAATTTTTAATTCAAACATTATTTTAAATATTTAAAAAAATAAAGACCGTTATATGCTATCTCATCATTTTTAGCTACATATTTTTAATACAATATATTCTTTAATTAGATAAATACGATTTTGCTATAAAATGAACGGTGGAATTTATTTTACATTTTATGAATTTTAAAAGATCCCTAAAAAAGTAGGCAACTGGAACTTTTAATATAACATTTATTAGAAAATAAACTAATGATTTAGAAAAAAAGGATTAATTTTTATTTTATTTACGAGACTTAAGTTTCAAATATTAAGGCGTAAATATTCCTGCCAAACATAGATATTTTCAGGGTCATATTTCTCGCTTTTTATCGGCAAATTAATAAAGGTATTTTACAATGCCACCCCAACACTTTTATCGGCAAATTGATATAGGTATTTTATTCCCCCCCCCCCCCCCACAACACACAATTTTTATCAACAAATCTATCCAGATATTTTAACCCCCATCACCCGTTTAATTTTGTTTTTAATGAAGAACACAAATACAAATTTCAAATATGTACAGTGCTGTGTTTCTCGATTTTTATTGGGAAATATATGTAGATATTATACAATCCACTCACCTAATTGTTTCGGCATATCAATTAGATTTTTTACAACAGGCCCTGTTTAAAAAATCTTATTTCGGTGGTGGATGAATTTGTGCAAATGTCCATTGAATTTCTATAAAACACAATGCTTGCCCCAATATGACTACGTAAATAAATATAAACCTGTATTGTAGAAAATAATATTACCTAAACAGTTACCTCCCTTTGACTTGTTAACCACTTAGCCGGACACAGAGCCCAAGGGTCTCTTAGCCATAACCTCATGAGAAACCTCATGCGATTGGCTAAGGGCCTTTGTCAGCGACCAATTAGAGCACACATTACGAGGCTCAGTTTGGCCGCCAAATTTTGAGGGTTGATACCTTCTATCAGCCTCTTCCACTATGACTCTCGTCGAGGGACGACGTGTGCTTTTTCCACAGCATAGACGTTGAGGAACGATGGGACTTTGAAACAGTTCGAAAGGGCCGTCGACGCGTATTGTCAAACAAACAAAGCTAGCAAGACATTCCTACTTGGACAGATAAGTCACGCAAGCATTATCTTGCAACCAAACCATACCTTTACAGCCACATTATTCAATTGTAACACATTTGTAAACACACACATTTGTATCACAAGTTATACATTGTATTGTATATTGTATGTTACATATTATTGTTGTCTGATAAATGCATTCCGTTTTATAAGCCTTGTTGTGTTCGTTGCCTCTTATCTCTACCCTTATCTTGTATTAACAGCATATTTTTTCTATAGTATATAAACATAAAATAAACAAATTATTTTTGAAATTTTGGGAAATTGTGCTTTGTTCACACACAGACAGACACATATGTGTATATATATATATATATATATATATATATATTATATATATATATATATATATTAAATACAGTATATAATAGGATATAAACTTGTGCTTTGTTCACACACAGACACATATGTGTATATATATATATATATATATATATATATATATATATATATATTAAATACAGTATATAATAGGATATAAAATATAGGAAAAGTGACTACCCATGGTGCATTGCAACTTTTATTTGGCTATAAAAGCGACCTATTTTGGCCTGAACGGTGCACTACATTTTTGTTCTTCAATAACAGAGTGTCGAGAGAGCGAAAGAAGAAGAGGAAGAAGAGGAAAAAGAAGAAGAAGAAGAAGAAGAAGAAAAAGAGAAAGAGAAGCTGGTGGACAATTTTCAAGCTATTTCGGCTAAATTCGGAAACATGGACAGAATGTTTGATTACAGGTTGATCCCGGAGTTTGGTGGATCTCCCTCTGAAGAACCCGTCATCGAATGGATTCAGCGCGTTGAAATGATTTGCGAACTTTGCAGGAGAACGGATGTCGAGCTGATACTACCTGCGAAGTGGTGCCCTCACTGTGTACCAAGAATTTAACAAGGAAGATAAGACCAATTTTCAGCGCATAAAGCAGGCTCTTCTAGCCGCCTACGCCCCTGACTCGTTCAGTGCGTATGACCAATTCGTGGCGAGGAGACAGTAAACGAGTATTTTTTTGTTGCTGGACTGCCGCAGCACGTACGTCGGTTGCTGCGAGCGTCATCGCGCATGGATGATATGACAATGGGTGAACTCGTGGTCCGGGTACGGGCCATTATGACCGACACTGAGCAGCCCAAAGAGATCGTTGCTGTCGCTCAACCTGCTCCCGTGCCAGCTGGGACCCGGAAGAACGAAATTGTTTGTTACAAGTGCTCCGGTCCCAACCATTTGTCCAGAGATTGCTTGCTAGGACGCTCAGGCACAGCCCCTGAACGACCATCTCAGTTGCCACGGACGATTCGATGTTTCCGGTGTAAGAAGACCGGACACATTGCTTCGGAGTGTCCGGGAAACGCTGCAGGGGAGAAGTAATTAGCATCAGCTTGCTCCCCAGGGAAAGGAGAAATGAGGCGCTGCCAACAGTTGACGTACATGTTAACGGGAGGAAATGTATAGCCCTAGTAGACACTAGATGTACGCGGACGTTGGTCACCAGATTTGTGTGCCATGCCAGGAGGCTCGGACAAGCTAGGGTGCTAACAGCGGATGGAAAAACAATAAAATGCTGTGGGCGAAGCCGAATTCAGCTCTGTGTAAACAGCACTGAGCTTGTATACGTTAATGACCTAGTTGTAAATACGCGGTTGTTGGGGTTTGACCTTATACTGGGGAATGCCGCCATCAGAGCTTTTGGCAGCATGACCATCACGCAAGCTGGAACTGTGAGCTTTGGTGGGCGAGAGGCAAACGTATGCGCAGCAATCCAACTTGATGAGCCAGATTTCCGTGTGGATTATGATGAAGAACAGAATCGTTGGATTGCTAAATGGAAATGGTCCGGGGGACGAGCTCCAGAGCTTCTGTGCAATAAGGTACCGGAGTACCAAGTTCCCAAACATGCCCGAAAGAGCTACGAAGCCGAACTTCGTGATTGGATGGAGAATAGCTGGTTGCTGCCATACCCCGAAGAGAGACTTGGTCCACCTAAAGGACTGGTTCCGCTAATGGCCGTGATTCAGCACAACGAGCGTAAAGTGCGTCCGGTCATGGACTACAGTGAGCTGAATGAGCATGTCGATGCATTTACGGCTAATGCTGATGTGTGCGCGGCCACGTTGAGAGAATGGCGTAAGAAAGGTGCGAATGTGTCACTGCTTGATTTGATACATTAATTTACAATTGGTATATTCAATTGTTCTTTCAGCGATGTTGCAGACTGTATGTGTCTGTACGTAGTTGTGTTTGTAATGTGCTCATGTATTGTTTATATGTGTGATTGGATATGTCAAATTGTAGTAGTTTTGATAAAACAATGTCTGTGATTGAAACTTGTGTCGTGTTGAGTAGGATAGAGAAAATAGGAAACGAAAAATAAGAGACAGACCTGATATACTACATTTTGTGTCTTCGGACAGCGACTTCTCCAATTGTGTCGAGTTAGGGAGAGCTTTTGCTCTGTCTGTCGAGTTAGGGGCATTCGCTCCAACAGCTGCTTTTCAACTAAATGGGCCTTTTTATAATTCTCTTTTGTCATTGTCTACGTGATTATTAAAAAATTTAATATTGGAATTTTCAAAAATCGGCTGTTTTCTAATGACGTAAATATCGGATGATTTTGTAACATTCCAATGGCGTATATATTTTCAATGGAATCTAAACCATTGTTTATATTGTTGCTAAAATATTTCTAAACTAATATTTATTCGATTATCGTTTGTTTACATAATTCTAAACTTAACTTATACAATTGTAAAACTAATTATTTAAGAAAACTTAATTATTTTAATTTATTCAATTCCACATGCCGTAAAAATATAAGGGCCAATCCCTATAAATGTAAACGCATGTAACACTTTCTATGATTTTTTTTTTAGGGGAGGCTGTAACTGTTCCAAATAAAATTATTGCTCCCTTAAAATCACAACCCCCAAACCCCATGTTGAAGACCCTAGTAGTAAACACTATATGCTGAAGACCCTAGAATTTACATTATGGTGTGATTCACTACTTTGTTACAGAAGTTGAATATAATGAATTTAAGTATGTAGCTTGTATAGGTGCCACATATGAGATTTAAAGTTTCTATGTAGTACCTATACTATCTAACTTTTAAACTGGATATTGTAATTGTTACAGTATTTGTTTAGGAGTGTTTTTGTAAGTAAAACAAACAAAAAGCAATGTTGATTATGGCTAAGCAAAAACAGGCCAGACAATTTTATTGCGTTAGACAATGATGTCTGAAATATCAACTATCATTTCCGCTGTTTATGTGGTAACGAGAGCTATTTCCTCAGCGGTGCGAAATAATTAAAAAAGTGCTCTCAATGTGTTCTTCGATATGTCCACCAGGGTGCTGTATAGAGTCAATCGCAGCCAGTGAGGATTCACTTAAGTCTAACAGCTACTCACATGCATTATATCAGTTAAATAAATAGTAACTATTACTTACATCTTCATTGAAAGTTATTTCAAAGTATTTACACTTTTTTCAGTATTTTTATATGAAAATCAACAAGTTTTCTATTATATACAGTAAATCCCAAAATTATACCTCTAAACATTTTTTTACTTAAAAAATATTTTTCTTTCTTTCTCCTTTCCTGCCGTGTTGACTATTTTCTTTTTCTTTTCCTTTCTCTGATTTTTTTTCATTTTGGCTTTCTTTCCTTCTTTGTATTCCTCTTCTTCTTCCTATTGTCCTATGATGTAACCACTTTTAAGGGTCGATATCCGTGGACACGGCACCAGTTGTGAAAGTACCCGATCTGCACTCTTGCACCTTCGTTGCACAATGTCTAGACCCCAATGTTGTGATATTCTGTGCTGACTGATTCGAAGGGCACGAGTTAGAGACAGGTTCAAAAGGATTTAAAAAAGAAAACAAAAAAACAAAGTCTGATAATAGGACGCTGATGGCAAGAAAGTTAAGTCTATGTCGATTACCGGCTTCACTGAGTTGGGTTCCTGGCTATCTTTTATTTCTGCTGCTACTGAGACGATACTATCACCCCAACTGCTGGGCTTAAAACTGATTAAGGACTGGATCTTGATCTGAATATATGTAAAATCCACCCACACATCCCCCACGGCCG
>CM042150.1:71876161-71951161 GCA_023376005.1 Doryteuthis pealeii
AAGTTTTCTCGCAGATCAGATCTTTTTGCGTCAAAAAATATGAATATTAAATGTTTTTCTCACAATCTCAACCACTTTAAAAGTTAATTTTCCGATAGCCAATGATACACCACTATGATGACTTTTGAAGAAGTAATTCATTCGAGTTGAAAGCTTCACACTTTTTTTATTCAAACACAAAACCTCCTGCCTAAAACTACAACTTACTTTGACTAAGAATTAACGACAACAAAAAGCTCTTGAAATCCTTGTCAAGATGATACTTAATTTTTAGATGATTTTTTTATGTGCCTGGCTCGGGGAAATTGACGTTGGGTAATTTCCATGGAAGCCAGTCTTAAGTGGAAAAATCCGCTGCTAAAATATTGTGTCTCTGGTGACCTTTCTGGGTCACACACAGGGCTTATGACTACCTTCTTCACCCCTTCGAGATTTTTCACGGTGTTGAATTTTTTCGATAATGATCTTGAACTGGCTGGAACTGCACTATACTCTTTTGGGATATGATTTTGTAGCCTTTCTCCTCATGTGAGAAGACATCTTATTACTCACTCAAGTCTTTTATTTGACTATAGCACTGCCTCCTTCTGAGAAATGACAAAGATTGTTTAAAACTTCCCTTTATCTTAACAGCAACAGTACTAGCCTGTTACATTTATTTAAAAGGTAGTAGAGAAACTCCAATGTAGGAAAACGTAATATTCAGTATCATTTCCTTTCGTTTTGTACAAATAATTTTGAAATGCCTTTTGTGGTCAAATTGCCAATTAATACTTTAGTTTTTCCATACTCATGTAATGTTTCTTTTAATTCTTCTTTTATATTGTGGGACACTATGGTTTTAAGGAGAACATGGTTAAAAATTAAAAAAATAGAATGTGTTAAAGTTCCAAGCATTAGGTATATGGGTGGGTTGGTTTGTCCTTTTACGGACACAAAAGATTGGGCGTAAAGTTTAAGGGTGAAGTTGAACGGCCACCATGAAGTTAACCAGTTAAAAATAAAATCTTTAAGGGCTATCTGTTTAAAAAGCAGAAAGCTGTTTTTATGAGAAAAACCTCTTTTGGGGAAATTAATGTCGGAATATGTTGAGGACGCGAAGTCTGAAGAAAAAAAGTAAGTGTTTAATTTTAAGATAAATCATAGACAAAAATTCTGGATGAAATGAAGTGCCGGGAACATACTGGGATAGGGTACGGGTACACGTGCGAGATGTGTCGGGTAAAGGATAATTAAATACAAATATATCCAGTCAAGATTCCAGTCCTTAATCAGTTTTAGCCCAGCAGTGGGTGATAGATATCGTCTCAGTAGGCAGCAGAAATAAAAGATAGCCAGGAACCAACTCAGTGAAGCCGGTAATCGACATTAGGACTTAACTTTCTGCCATACAGCGTCCATTATCAGACTTTGTTTTTTTGTTTTCTTTTCTTTAAATCTTTTGAACTGTCTTCTAACTCGTGCCTTGAATCAGTCAGCACAGAATTCACAAACATTGGTCTAAGAAACATGTGCAACGAAAAGGATGCAAAAGAAGTTAGCAGATACGGGTTACTTCAAAAACAACTGATGCCAGTGTCCCAGGATATCGCCCTTAAAGTGGTTACATCATAGACAAATAGGAAGGAAGAAGAGGGAATACAAAGAAGGAAAGAAAAGCCAAAATGAAAAAAAACAGAGAAAGGAAAAAGAAAAAGAAAATGTCAACACGGCAGGAAAGGAGAAAGAAGAAAAATATTTCTTTAAGTAAAAAATGTTTAGAGGTATAATTTTGGGATTTACTGTAATATAATAGAAAAATTGTTGATTATCAATAAAAATACTGAAAAAAGTGTAAATACTTTGAAATAACTTTCAATGGAAGATGTGTAGTATACGTTACTATTATTTAACTTGATAAATTGCATGTTGAGATAGCTGTAGACTTAAGTAATCCTCACTGGGCGATTGACTCCTATACAGCACCCTGGTGGACATATCGAAGAAACATTGAGGCACTTTTTTAATTATTTCGCACGCCTGAGGAAAATAGCTCTCGTTACCACATAAAACAACGGAAATGATAGTTGAATTCAGACTTCATTGTCATAACGCAATAAAATTGTCCTGCCTGTTTTTGCTTAAGCCATAATGCAACATTGCTATTTGTGTTGTTTTACTTACAAAAAACACTCCTAAACAAATACTGTAAAATTACAATAATCCAGTTAAAGTTAATAGTCATAGGTACTACATAGAAACTTTAAATCTATATGTGCCACCGGTATAACAAAGCTACTACTAAATCATTATATTTCCAACTTCTGTAACAAAGTAGTGAATCACACCATAAAGTAAATCTAGGTCTTCACAGCATATAGTGTTATACTACTAGGGTCGTCAACATGTTGGGGTTTGGGGTTTTGATTTTTAAAGGGAGCATAAGGTATTTTGGAACAGTTTACAGCCTCCCTAAAAAAAAAATCATAGAAGTTTACATGCGTTTTACATTTTATAGGATTTGGCCCTTATATTTTTACGGCATGTGGAATTGAATAATTAAAATTAATTAAGTTTCTTAAATAATTAGTTTTACAATTGTTATAAGTTAAGTAGAATTATGTTAAACAAACGATAATCGAATAAATATTAGATTTAGAAATATTTTAGCAACAATATAAACAGATGGTTTAGATTGCCATTGAAAAGATATATACGCCATTGAATGTTACAAAATCATCACGATATTTTACGGTCACTTTAGAAAACAGCCGATTTTTGAAAATTCCAATATTAAATTTTTAATAATCACGATAGACCAATGACAAAGAGATATTATAAAAAGGCCATTTAGTGAAAGCAGCTGTTGGAGCGAATTGCCCCTAACTCGGGACAGACAGAGCAAAGCTTCTCCCTAACTCGACACAATTGGGGCAGAAGTCGCTGTCCGAAGACACAAAATGTAGATTATCAGGTCTGTCTCTTATTTTTTCGTTTCCTATTTTCTCTATCCTACTCAACACGGACACAAGTTTCATCACCAGACATTGTTTTATCAAAACTACTACAATTTGACATATCCAATCACACACATATAAACAAACATGGCACATTACAAAAACACAATTACGTACAGAACACATACAGTCTGCAACATCGCTGAAGAACAATTGAATATACAATGTAAATTAATGTATCACAGCGTGACACATTCCACCTTCTACGCCATTCTCTCAACCGTGGCCGCCGCACACATCCAGCATTAGCCGCTAAATGCAATCGACATGCTCATTCAGCTCACTGTAGTCCATGACCGACGCACTTTACGCTCGTTGTGCTGAAGTGCACGCCAGTTAGCGGAACCAGTCCTTTAGGTGGACAAGTCTCTCTTCGGGGTTATGGCAGCAAACCAGCTATCTCCATCCAAATCACGAAGTTCGGCTTCGTAGCTCTTTCGGGCATTTTGGGAACTTGGTACTCCGGTACCTTATTGCAACAGAGCTCTGAGCTCGTCCCCCGGACCATTTCCATTTAGCAACCAACGATTTCTGTTCTTCATCATAATCCACACGGGAATGGGCTCATCAAGTTGGATTGCTGCAGCAACGTTTGCCTCTCGCCCACCAAAGCTCACAGTTCCAGCTTGCGTGATGGTCATGCTGCCAAAAGCTTGATGGCGCATTTCCCCAGTATAAGGTTAAACAGCACTGAGCTTGTATACGTTAATACTAGTTTGTAAATACGCGGTTGTTGGGGTTTGACCTTATACTGGGAAATGCCGCCATCAGAGCTTTTGGCAGCATGACCATCACGCAAGCTGGAACTGTGAGCTTTGGTGGGCGAGAGGCAAACGTATGCGCAGCAATCCAACTTGATGAGCCAGATTTCCGTGTGGATTATGATGAAGAACAGAATCGTTGGATTGCTAAATGGAAATGGTCCGGGGGGACGAGCTCCAGAGCTTCTGTGCAATAGGTACCGGAGTACCAAGTTCCCAAACATGCCCGAAAGAGCTACGAAGCCGAACTTCGTGATTGGATGGAGAATAGCTGGTTGCTGCCATACCCCGAAGAGAGACTTGGTCCACCTAAAGGACTGGTTCCGCTAATGGCCGTGATTCAGCACAACGAGCGTAAAGTGCGTCCGGTCATGGACTACAGTGAGCTGAATGAGCATGTCGATGCATTTACGGCTAATGCTGATGTGTGCGCGGCCACGTTGAGAGAATGGCGTAAGAAAGGTGCGAATGTGTCACTGCTTGATTTGATACATTAATTTACAATTGGTATATTCAATTGTTCTTTCAGCGATGTTGCAGACTGTATGTGTCTGTACGTAGTTGTGTTTGTAATGTGCTCATGTATTGTTTATATGTGTGTGATTGGATATGTCAAATTGTAGTAGTTTTGATAAAACAATGTCTGTGATTGAAACTTGTGTCGTGTTGAGTAGGATAGAGAAAATAGGAAACGAAAATAAGAGACAGACCTGATATACTACATTTTGTGTCTTCGGACAGCGACTTCTCCCAATTGTGTCGAGTTAGGGAGAGCTTTTGCTCTGTCTGTCGAGTTAGGGGCATTCGCTCCAACAGCTGCTTTTCAACTAAATGGGCCTTTTTATAATTCTCTTTTGTCATTGTCTACGTGATTATTAAAAAATTTAATATTGGAATTTTCAAAAATCGGCTGTTTTCTAATGACGTAAATATCGGATGATTTTGTAACATTCCAATGGCGTATATATTTTCAATGGAATCTAAACCATTGTTTATATTGTTGCTAAAATATTTCTAAACTAATATTTATTCGATTATCGTTTGTTTACATAATTCTAAACTTAACTTATACAATTGTAAAACTAATTATTTAAGAAAACTTAATTATTTTAATTTATTCAATTCCACATGCCGTAAAAATATAAGGGCCAATCCCTATAAATGTAAACGCATGTAACACTTTCTATGATTTTTTTTTTAGGGGAGGCTGTAACTGTTCCAAATAAAATTATTGCTCCCTTAAAATCACAACCCCCAAACCCCACATGTTGAAGACCCTAGTAGTAAACACTATATGCTGAAGACCCTAGAATTTACATTATGGTGTGATTCACTACTTTGTTACAGAAGTTGAATATAATGAATTTAAGTATGTAGCTTGTATAGGTGCCACATATGAGATTTAAAGTTTCTATGTAGTACCTATACTATCTAACTTTTAAACTGGATATTGTAATTGTTACAGTATTTGTTTAGGAGTGTTTTTGTAAGTAAAACAAACAAAAAGCAATGTTGATTATGGCTAAGCAAAAACAGGCCAGACAATTTTATTGCGTTAGACAATGATGTCTGAAATATCAACTATCATTTCCGCTGTTTATGTGGTAACGAGAGCTATTTCCTCAGCGGTGCGAAATAATTAAAAAAGTGCTCTCAATGTGTTCTTCGATATGTCCACCAGGGTGCTGTATAGAGTCAATCGCAGCCAGTGAGGATTCACTTAAGTCTAACAGCTACTCACATGCATTATATCAGTTAAATAAATAGTAACTATTACTACACATCTTCATTGAAAGTTATTTCAAAGTATTTACACTTTTTTCAGTATTTTTATATGAAAATCAACAAGTTTTCTATTATATACAGTAAATCCCAAAATTATACCTCTAAACATTTTTTTACTTAAAAAATATTTTTCTTTCTTTCTCCTTTCCTGCCGTGTTGACTATTTTCTTTTTCTTTTCCTTTCTCTGATTTTTTTTCATTTTGGCTTTCTTTCCTTCTTTGTATTCCTCTTCTTCTTCCTATTGTCCTATGATGTAACCACTTTTAAGGGTCGATATCCGTGGACACGGCACCAGTTGTGAAAGTACCCGATCTGCACTCTTGCACCTTCGTTGCACAATGTCTAGACCCCAATGTTGTGATATTCTGTGCTGACTGATTCGAAGGGCACGAGTTAGAGACAGGTTCAAAAGGATTTAAAAAAGAAAACAAAAAAACAAAGTCTGATAATAGGACGCTGATGGCAAGAAAGTTAAGTCTATGTCGATTACCGGCTTCACTGAGTTGGGTTCCTGGCTATCTTTTATTTCTGCTGCTACTGAGACGATACTATCACCCCAACTGCTGGGCTTAAAACTGATTAAGGACTGGATCTTGACTGAATATATGTAAAATCCCACCCCACACATCCCCACGGACCCGACCACCCAGATGCCCGGCACTTCATTTCATCCCAGACTTTTTGTCTATGATTTATCTTAAAATTAAAACACTTACTTTTTTTCTTCAGACTTCGCGTCCTCAATATTCCGATCATTAATTTCCCCAAAAGAGTTTTTCTCATAAAAACAGCTTTCTGCTTTTAACACAGATAGCTAAAGATTTTATTTTTAACTGGGTTAACTTCATGGTGGCCGTTCAATTCCCTTAAACTTTACGGCCCAATCTTTTGTGTCCGTAAAAGGACAACCACCCACCCATATACCTATGCTTGGACTTTAACACATTCTATTTTTTTATTTTTTAACCATGTTCTCCCTTAACCATAGTGTCACAATATAAAAGAAGAATTAAAGAAACATTACATGAAGTATATGGAAAACTAAAGTATTAATTGCAATTTGACCACAAAAGGCA
This sequence comes from Doryteuthis pealeii, assembly GCA_023376005.1. Classification (NCBI taxonomy): domain Eukaryota; kingdom Metazoa; phylum Mollusca; class Cephalopoda; order Myopsida; family Loliginidae; genus Doryteuthis; species Doryteuthis pealeii. Next base: position 71,882,781 of record CM042150.1, read on the forward strand.
TGTTCAAAATTATTTGTACAAAACAGAAAGGAATGATACTGAAATATTAGTTTTCCTTACATTAGAGAGTTTCTCACTACCTTTTAAATAAATGTAAACAAGGCTAGTACTGTGCTGTTAAATAAAGGGAAGTATTTACAATCTTTGTCATTTCTCAGAAGGAAATCAGTCGCTATAGTTCAAATTAAAAGACTTAGTGAGTAATAAGATTGTCTTCTCACAATGAGGAGAAAGGCTACAAAATCATATCCCAAAAGAGTTAAGTGCCAGTTCCAGCAGTTCAAATCATTATCGAAAAATTCAACACCGTGAAAAATCTCAAAGGGTGAAGAAGGTATCACCTTGTTTACCAAGAAAGGTCACCAGAGACACAATATTTTAGCAGCGGATTTTTCATTAAGACTGGCTTCCATGGAAAATTACCCAACGTCAATTCCCCGAGCCAGGCACATAAAAAAAAATCATCTAAATTAAGTTATCATCTTGACAAGGATTCAAGCTTTTGTTTCTTAATTCCTTAGTCAAATAAGTTTAGCTTTTAGGCAGAGTTTTTGTTTGAATAAAAAGTAGTGAAGCTTTCAACTCAATGAATACTCTTCAAAAAGTCAATCATAGTGGTGGTATCATTGTGCTATCGGAAATTAACCTATTTAAAGTGGTTGAGATTGTGAAAGAAAAACATTATATTCATATTTTTGACCAAAAGATCGATCTGCCGAAAAACTTGAGCTGGAATATCAGTGGATCTTCCATGACAATGACCTAAAACGTATAAAATTTGACCAAGAAATTATCTATGGACAATAATATCAATGCTTTAGAGGGGTCAAACTAGAATCCAGAATTAAATCCGATTGAGAATTTATAGAGAAAGCTGAAATGGCGAAGAAACCTGTAGTCCTTAGCAAAATTAGTGGTTCAAAATCCCCGTTGAGACTTGTTGCAATCTAGTGCTGAAATACATGAACTGGTTACAAGCGATGGTAGATAATACAGACTTTGTAATTCATTAGTAAAATATACAGTTTCGCACATAAATAAGTACACCTCTTAAACAACAATAATGTCCTCATTAAATACCCGGTTTTGACGGAATGATATTCAGAACAAGTCAATCTGCCATATTGTTAAGGGGGCTCACGAGGGTTCCTTACTTCCTGTAAGGAAGTAAATATTGTTTATATAGACTCCCATCAAGTAGTCATTATTGTTTACCTCTTACTTGATTTTCTTCTAAACTAAAGATATTCAGATATCATTTTAATGAAATATAATCCAAACTAATATTAATAAGTATCATTTATTACAAAACTCTACAGCATTTAAACTCTGTAACTATATATATATATATATATATATATATATATATATATATATATAATATGTGTGTGTGTGTGTGTGTAGCAGTTCAAAAATAAAATACACTACTTATATACAGGCAATTTTTTTTCAAAACAATATTTTTGTGTTTTTGTTTTTTTGGTTTTTTTATGTTGCAATTTCATTTTTGTGCACACACGCACACACATTATATAAAAAAGCTTCATTTTTTTCATCGAAAAGTTATCCTGGTTACTTCCGGTAAAATATATCAAGGAAGTAATACAATACTTTTTTTAACATGGTTGGGGATCTGTTTGTAGAGTTCCCTGTACATTTCTGTTTGCCCGTCGCATTTTCGTATGTTCCTGGTTTTAATCGCGTGCATGGTGGCTGTCTTTGTACGTGCACAAATAGCCTCCACTTATTTGGTTGTCGATTCATCTGTCTCTGCTACTTTCAGGGTTGACACAATTGATAAATATGTATCCTCTTTCAATAGGGCTTTCTGTGTTCATTTGACACTTATCCCGAATATGAACTGGTCTACCAACATGGTTTCCTCAACATTTTGTTCATACTCTCATAACTTTATCTGTGTATGGAGTCTCTTTAAGAACATCTGCGCTGACCCATTCACTTTTTGCTGCTATTTCAGAATCTCGAAATTTTGACCTGGGCTTCGCGAAGAATTTAATTTATGTCGCCTTCCAGGTTTCTTTCTTATTCTGCCTGAAATACAAATGTATCAATAATGTCTTGGCCTTCGTCGGATGATCAAATTAATAGATAGTTAATTTTTGTGTCGTTACTTGTGTTACATTGCTTTTCTTGTAAATGTTTCCATTTCATTTCCTTGGTTGGAACTGTTCCAGTCCATGATGGGTGGGAGGGCTTAAACGAGCAACATGTTAACTTATTATTTCGAGAAGTTCAGGAAGAATTTTTTGAAAAAATCTTACCTTAATGGCGGTTTGTTGCACGTGTTGTCACTTTACTCTTTGAAAGTTTCTGTCGACAAGATTTTTTTTAATTGACGAAGTTAAGTGAATGCTTTTCTTAGTCCTTTACTTCTGACATCATGTTCTATTATCGTGTTACCCCGTGTGCATATAAGAGACAGGAGACGAGCTTTACAGTGTACGTCTTTATTCAAGCATGATATGACAAAAAAAGGGTTAGTTGTAAAAGGGTTAAGATTAGGAGAGTCCTACTAAGGGAGATAATATAACATAGGACACTTGCAATAACCAAACTCGTTGTGATTTTAGAAGAACTTAATCTTTGACTAATTGTTTTATGTGAGTTGCAATTTCACTCTCCCCAATTCCAAGCTATATCTCTAAAATGTCTCATAGTAAGATTTGGTTAAGGTCAATGTCGTCTTTTTCTTTTATTCTCTTTACAATATCTTTCCTTTTCTAAATTACACACAAGAAAGAAATATATGATCACATTATGAGTAAATCGACATTTCAGCGGATTGTCTAAAAAATGCAACATTTCGTTCAACAAATGGATAATTTATAACAGCTAAATGTTTTGAAGAAGCGGGTAGAGTATTTAGATGTAATTTTTAGAAACAAGCAGAAATGTTTTCTTTTGGCTATTTGCAAAACGTTTTATTTTTACTGAATTTTTCAGTATATATAACACTTATCTCAATTCATTTCCTTCGTCAACAACAATTTCCTTTTTCAAGAAAGTTTCTTGCTATTTTTTCTCATGTGAATCTAAATTAATCAGTCGAACTTTTCTAAAATAAGAAAATCCTTAAAAGCATGAGTAACGTAATGAGCTTAGAAGACTCATATTACTTTCTATTAAAATGTCCTTCACTGTTCTGAAGCTTAAAGTTACGTATCCTCAATATGAACTTTATTTTTCATAAATTCTATCTATAGATCACATCTTTTTAGAATTTTCCTATAAAATAGACAACCGTTTTTTTATATTAATTTCCATTTGGATTTATTAATTCATTGTTTTAATATTTTTTTACTAATTTTGATTGAATTGTACGCTGATTAAAATACAATATACATATCCAAATTATATTTCGACAGGCTTAATTCTATATTGATGATTGGAAAGAGTTTGTTTGTCCTTTATATATGACTAAACAGTTTAATGTAGAACACCAATATTTGCTATACATTCTTACTGGAAATAAAGAAAGATTTTAATGTAAAAAAAAGAGGGATTTTTCATAATCAGCGGGAAGCCATATTGCTGCAAGACGTACGGAGTTTTAATTCCAAACTTTTAAAGAAGTTAACGTCCTAATAAATTATTATTCACAATTGATTAAACATTATTAGTTTAGTCTATAGGTAGTTATCCAAGTAGGAGATATAGAATAATTACATGACATTATTGCATAGTTATGATTAGAAATCTGGATAGAAACAAAAATGTTTAAATCAATAAATCTCTTGTCACAAACTTAAATTTAAAATATTTCCCTATAAAACTGAAAATTTTAAGAGGATTTCATAAGATAATATAAAAATATAATTAATTAATCTTACAAAATATATCGTAATAAATACTGTTTGTAACCTTTCGGTGTAAATTTTTAATTGTCAACAAAAATTGTAAAATAACCATCTGCAATCAAAGTTTTAACTTCTTACTCGGCTTCGAGCGACACTTCAGTTAGTCAGAGAATAATTCATTGTTTATTGAACATATACTCTTTAAAAAAGACTGTTATCTTTAGAATGTATGTTTTGTATCAATCCAATCAAATTGGGCTATCTTATAACTGACAGCAGATTTTCCCATGTGTTTTGTAATATTCATGTCTCAGTTTCCTTTTTTTAGTTGAGAGGAAATGGATAATGACCCTTATGTGTCATGAGAAGAGTAGCGGTTGTAATGTTTTTAACACTAAAGGTCACGAAAACTTATGATTTCTGATATACAAAATTTTAAAGTGTTCAAATAAAATAACTCTAATTTGACGCCAGTGCAAAAAATAATTTTGTTTGTGTTTGTAATCTTGATGGTGCAAATGATTTTTTTTCTGACTGTTTAGTGTAGAATCTCTATTTACACTGATGACCACTTTGTAACCAGCGATATCAAATAAGAATGACAGATCCTATCTCGTTATTAATGTGCTTATTTTAGGACCAGATGTATATAAGAGGATAAGCCGATCTCGAGTGTGTTGAATAGTGCAGAATATATATATATATATATATATATATATATATATATATATATATATATATATTCTGCATATATATATATATATTCTGCATATATATATATATATATATATATATATATATATGAACAAGAAGAAAGATTTGAATGATTTTGATAAAGGCCAAATTGTTTCGGACAAAACCTTTCCAAAATGGTGAAGGTTTGTGCAGTGCTGATGTTCACTTATAGTGAGAGTACCTATTGACAATGGGTCTGAGGGAATTCATGTGGCACGAGACGCACATAGAAAATAAATTTTATAAATATTGTATGATCCCATTTCCGAACAACATCATTTTATTTAGATAAGCATTAAACATATTTTGTAAATAAAAACTATTTCTATTTAAATATCTGCATTTCTCTTCTGATTAATTAAAAACTATTTTTAATATAAAAACGTGTCTTTCGTTTAAAGTTTTATATAATTAAAAAAAATATTTTACTATTGAATTAACAACAGCAATATGAAATAACCATTTTTTAAATAAAATAAAAACTATTTCAATATAAAAATTTGGTGTGTTAATAAACACGAACTAACTTTAAAAAAAAATCTTACAGTGAAATTCTAATGTTAAAACATCGTCTGTTGTTTGTTTACAAACAAACGGAATTTTACTGTGAACATCAAAGATGTCCTTTTCCCATCTGGTCTCTGTTGGGTGCCTATTAGATGCTTGGTTCGAGTCATTTATGAACACGCGAGAATCGGAATTGGATTTTGTATATCAATGTAAGGTCTTTTTGTCTGATGAATTATGCTTTCTCTTAAATAACGTAGGCAGCAAGGTTTATGTCATCGTTATCCTAAGGGACAGATGGCACCGGGATGTATCGCACAAAAACAATAACCCGGCGGAGACAGTGTGATAGTTTGGGAAAGGATCTGCTGGGTATACTGGGTTTTATCCTTCATGAAATGGACTTTGTCGTGTACTACTTTTAGGCTGAGGAATATTCCTTCATGATAACAGGTATTTATTTATGGCAATAGAGCATCTTTCAGTAAAGCACATGATATCTGCGGTAATTGGTTCAGAAATATGAAGAAGAATTCACTGTGTTTCGACGGCAACCAAGCTCCCCTTAGCATAGGTTGAAATGTATCGGAGCAACGAATTCGAGATATAAAACCTCCGCCACATAACTTGCTGGTTTCATTTTGACACACACAATCCTGCAAAATACTTTGAGGTCTCGTACGACTATGCTTGATTGAGTAGAAACTTTTTTGCAGGCACATGGAGGACCACATTTTATTCGGCAGGTAGTCCCTACCCTTTATCAGTGAGGAAGGGAACTATTTCGATAAAAACTGTCGAAACTAGACATCACTACTTTTTATTCAAACAAATATTGCTGTAATTTTTTCATAGTCAAATTCCCCCAAATTTGTACCACGCCTCGTATATTTCTTATTGATAGTCATTGTATTTAGTAATATCGGTTTAAGAAAAAAACATAAACTATATATATATATATATAGCACTATATTGTTGATTATTATATTTAGCACAGACAAATAAATGGATCTTTGCATGAAGAATTTTTTCCAGTGTTGGATTGATTATATTCTTTATCAAGAAATTCATATCTAAAATGGCAATATAACATAGTTCTAACGAGCTCATTTTTTAAAATAAAAAGTTTGTTTTTTTCTAAACCAAAATACTTATATCCTATTATTTGTAGTAGAAATTATACAATAAAAAAAGATGTTATCTATTACTAAATTGTACATCACTGAAACTCTCAAACCAAAAATAGGAATTCGCAACAAATTTAAGAACACTTATGTGTGTGTGTGTGTGTGTGTGTGTGTGAGTGAGTGACAATTCCAACCATTAACTTTTCGAGACCAATTTTCTCTTAAAACTATTCACCTTAAGATATTATCTTTAAGTGGTTTCACTTGAAGGTGGTTGTACATCTTTTATGGCTCTCCTGAATCTTATGGACCTAATATATTCTATTTTCCCTCTGACCGTATTTTCACTCAACCATTGTGTCACGCGCACGCGCGCACTTTGTTGAACACGGTGAACATTTTATGTCTGACGATCTTTTCCGACCTTTTCAAGTTTTCTGGACATTTTTTAACGTCAGGGTGGAGTCGGTTGATAAGTCTACCGAAGGTTTCATCACTAGTACGTTCGTCACTTCGTAGTGCCATCCTCAGGTGTAGATGTAGTCAAGTTGGTTCTTTGTTCTTTTTAACACGCAACGTGGTAAGACAAACCAAGTAGCGGTAGGAGTAAGTAGGAGGAGGAACTTACAGGAATTATATGAAAGGTTGTGGGGAATCGGGGGGGGGGTAGAATTGGTGGGAAATGAGTTTTAGGCATTTGAGGCTGTGCTATATACAAAGTTGATCTTATTTAAAGTGGGCTTTTTTTTTGTTTAATGTATAGAGCTTCGAGAAGTTTTTGTTTCTTTCTTTGAGCAGTATGCGTGTGTTTTCGGTTAGAATTTTCCGGCAATTAGAGGGAGCATGGGTGTGATTTTAAGTGTTGTGTAATCGAGCTGGTATCAGATAAATGTAGTGTCAAACGGCGCGACATGGTTGTTTAGTCAGACCGATGTAAGTGCTTTCAATTTTAGAGAAGCAATCTACGGGACATTTGAATTTATATACTACATTAGTCCCGTTAAGACGATTAATCGGGTGGGGGTGGGGAGTTTTTCCTAGTGACAAGTTTGGTGGTTCTAAATTTGGGGTAATAAATGATTCATTTTACTTTATTATTAGGCTCAGTGGACATTAAAAAACTGACTAGAAAACTTGAAATGATCGGGAAAAACCTCGTCAGACATGAAATGTCCATCGTGTTCAAGAAAACATGTATAAAAAATACTGCCAATATATATATATATATATATGTGTGTGTGTGTGTGTGTGTGTGTGTGTGTGTGTGGCGCATGAGCAGCACAACATGGATATATGCAGTAAAGTGAGGGAGCTGATGGTGGGTGTGACGCTCCAATTCAGACTCAAAAACAATCTCCCTGTGCTAGTGAAAAGGGGCTAGATTCCTTCTCTATCCGGCTGAAACCGACAATAGGCCACTCCGCCGAATTTACTGATATATATATATATATATATATATATATATATATATATATATATATATAAATCATCCATCATCACCGTGATTCGACGTATCACATCTCCTCTCTGTGGCTTGAAACCCGAACAATTTTTCATCAAACTTCTTAACCACTTGGGCATCAGCACCTACAAGCAAGAAGCAGAATTTTAACTGATAAATACATACATAGTTATATATGTCAAAGTCATCAGAGAGCTTATTTTTTATTAGATTTAGGTTTGGGAGCATGTTATTACATACACACACGTGTATGTGTGTGTGTGTGTAAGTTAAGGTAGCGTGGACATGGAGTCAATGGCGCCTGGTTACTGGCAGTTTTTCACCTGTGCAATCCTCTGTGTGTGTGTGTGTAAAGAATATAAAAGGAAAAGTGAATAGCCAACACAGACAATCGGTTCAATTATTATTTCGTTTTTATTTGTCCAAAGATTTCTTTAGGATGATTTTATTAATTTACAGAGGGAAGAGGCAAAAGGGGAACAAGATGGCGGCGGCAGACGATGCAGCGGAGATGAAGGATGAAGAGGGGGGCAGGGTTATGGAGGAAATAGGGAGAAGGGAAAGATCAAAGAGGGAAAAAACATGCGACTGGCTGTCAGGGAATTGACATGGTCGGACTCGCAATATATAGACAATGTTTATATATTGATACAGGGTTGCTGTCGACAAAGTGGATGGAGGGAAAAGAATGATTGTGGATGAGAATGTAACTATACGAGGGAAAAAATTGAAAGGTCTGTATGTGAGGTAGGGAAATAAAATGTTTGATTTTTTTTATTCTTATTTTCATCCGTTGACCATCTTATTATTTTTATGTATTAGGATTTTTACCAAGATGTGAAAAGGCCTGGGTGTTGTTTGACAGTGTTAGTGTGAATGATAGCTGATTCAAAAAAGATTTCTGCTGTGGATGCTTGGGGAAAATTAAGTGTGGTCAATATCTAGCACGTGGGAGAAACGGGCATTTCGGTGATCATTTATTTTAATCGATCGTTGGTGTTCGTAGATTTAAATTGTGTTGGGTTTCAGATAGCTAATTTCTTTTTACAATCAATACAAGGGATAAAATAGACGCCAACGTTGGAGGTGTTTAAGTTATTTGTGCGTTTAGAAATGCTAGTGAAATTTTTGATGGTTTGCGATGTGGCTTGAATGATTGATATTCCTAATTTATTTAATGTATCATATAAAAGTCTATTGTGTATGTTGGGTAGGGAGACAAGTCTGTGAATATAGGGAAGGGCGGGTGTGTTATTGTTTAGTTTGATATATTGGCCTTAGTAGGGTTTTAGCGTGTTTATTCTTAGAATTTTTAGAATCTGGCCCCTGTAAGTGTAGATTACCCGATAATTCTACATATTTTAGATACGTCTGCGACATATTTATTTTCCTTCCTCAAGACATAAAAATAGAGAATATCGCAGACAAATAAAACTCTACTTAACCTTTCTTAAATTTAACATTTGAAGAAGAATCTAACAACACCTCTTTTCTTAAACATTCTATTTGTTAGAACATAAAATGATTTAACTTAGATATATCGCAAACCAAACAACAAAATTGACTACATACACTTTTACTCTCACCACACCAACAAAATCAAAACTGGCCTCATAATTCCCCTCTCCCTCATTTCTATCACGTGGTCTACCGCCTTCATCTTGTTCCACCTTTGCCTCTTCCTTCACCGTGTCTTTGCCTCATTCCCTCTCCCCTTTATCATTTTCTCACATATATTGTCTTTGTAAATTAATAAAATCATTCTGAAGAAATCTTTGAACAAATAAAAATGAAATAATAATTAAACCGATTGTCTGTGTTGGCTATTCACTTTTCCTTTTATATTCTCCACATTTCATCGGATTTTCTTAATCTGTTTTCTTTATATATACTAGCAAATATATGCACCCTCCGGGTGCAAGTATTTAAGTTTTAATTTAATAAAATATCATATTAAATTAGAAAGGCTAATGAAACTGAATAAGAATGCAGATAAAAAGATTTGGAACAGAGGGGGTATGATTGAAAAATAGAACAACTTTGAAACTAACTCTTCCATCATTTTCCATTACTCCCGTCTTTCATTGGTAAATTCTCCTAATTTAACGATTTAGTTAAAATAGGAAGTAAAGAATAAAATTACAGCTATTTCTTCTTGTTAATGGATTTCTTTTAAGATTTATTCCTGAGATTTTTGCTCATATTCAATAAGATAAAACCAAACAATTAGAAAATCAATAATACTAAGCAGATATTTATTAAAATCAAATTTTTAAGATCAATATGCAAATTAGCCTTCCCATTCACTCTGTAAACCGCTATTTTGTTGTACATATAAATACAGTTGCATGTTATTAGTATGTAGATATGGCCAACAGTATTTATAATGTAAAACAATTTTATTAATAATTGAGGTCTAAATTAAAATAAAATCATTGGGAATGTGAAGTAAATAACTAAGGGAATTGTGACTTGTATAGTAATATAGTTTCGGTTACAGACAGACAATCCTACAATCTCCATTATAATATATATATATATATATATATATATATATATATATATATAATCCAATGAGTGAGTTATGAAATCTCCCTTACGATGTAATGATTTACAATAGTCGTAATTGATAGAGGTTAATGTGTCACCTAGTGCTAGGGTCACAATGCAAAAATAACGAAGATTTAGTGTATAAGGATAATAGTATATTTCAGGAGACTTAGAAGAGTGAAGATTTCACAAGTAACCTTCGTCAGATGCTACTATGTTATAATGATTTATTATTATGAGAGCCAGTCTGGAACAGATTTTTTTTTCTTGTTTCATGGTCATGTGTTTGTTATTATTTTGACTTTATCGTATCCGTACCGAGCCACAAGGGTTCCTTCTCTAGCCAGTCATAAATTTTCTTCTCCGTTAGCTACCTGTCACAGACGGTCCAACTGTCTGAAGATTGAGTTCACTGATAATATTCTTCTCTTATGGTATTCTAATTTCTATATCCCACCTTAGTTTATATCCTTAAATGTTGTGCTTAATCTTTAAAATAACTTTAGGGGCATTTATATAGAATGAGGCAAATTGATGGTCTAATTTTAAATTAGAGTTTATATGTAAACCAGGGTTTTATATGTAGAGTTAAATTTAGATAAATTTAAACAAAATTAATGTAAGGAGCTAATTTAGATTTTATATGCAGAGAATTGAATACATTTGTATATGTATAAATTAAAACCTGTAATTTTCCTTTGTGTCCGCACTTCACTATCAGTTTGTTACGTTTATTAAGTATTGTTGTTGGCTAGACATTTTCAATCCAGGGGACATTGTCGGGTGTTTCTACAGTTGCATTTTCTTGCAATGCTGTTATCTCTAGTCATGGTGCTGTTGTTATTAATATCATAACCGGTGTCATTTCTATTTGTATTATTGTTCGTATCGATAATCCTCCTGTTATAGTATTCGTACCTTGAAAATTAGTTACTCATGTACACCAAATATAAATAGCATAGTCCACACACACAATAAAAAAAATGCCTTATATATATATATATATATGATATGAAGTTGTTAATAATTAGTCCGAAAGTGTTATTATTGGTACACCAAGTACTTTCGGTTCTTTGGATCTTTTCAGAACAATTCTCTCTCTCTCTCTCTCTCTCTCTCTCTCTATATATATATATATATATATATATATATATATATATATATATATAGAGAGAGAGAGAGAGAGAGAGAGAGAGAGAACCGAAAGTACTTGGTGTACCAATAATAACACTTTCGGACAAATTATTAACAACTTTCAAGATGATAACATCAAAGAAAATATAAAAATAGATGACTAAATAATAAAACTATATATATATATATATATATATATATATATATATATATATATATATGCATTTTTTTAGGTGTTGAGTTTAGTAATAAACATTGCTTCATGTGTATGTTAGAAGTATATTACAAGTTCAATATGGTGTTATAAGAATTTAATATGCTAGACAAAAAAAAAAAATTTTTTAAGAGACGAAATTTTCAATACATGAGGGAATTAATTTTCAATTCGAATTTAGTCAATTTTATGAGAAGATACAAAATCTGTAAACATAGAATTTGCTGAAGACAGTGAAAGACGCTTGACACGACAAAGTTTATGACCTTGGCCTTTATGCAATAAGTACATTCGTTAAATTAAGACTGTTACCCCCAGACTATATCCCCATTGCAGTTAAAAGTGTAGGGTCAACGTCAATCCTTGATACCTGAGTCGTTCCCCAAAAAGATTTCTGAGGAAGCTGAGCAATTTTGTTTTTTACCCAGACATACGTGTAAGAATCCCCACAATGATATTGACCTTGTATCGCATCCTGCTATCGTGAGAAGTCAGTTAAATAGCCCCATAAAGATAGATATTTGTAGCACAACCAAATTTAGATAATATTTTCAGGTATATTTTTGTTTGAAAATACTTATGCCTACATTGTCTGAGTCATTTTGCTTCCTGTTGGGATTGGATATGACCATTAATAAGAGACTGAGAATGATGATAAGTACTTTCACAGTGCTTAATTATTACTGCTGAATTAACGGAAGTCATCCTGAAGAGTCGCCCTTTTAAGAATAACAAGAGGACAAAGTCAACCTCCCTTTTCGTCATTAAAATTATGTGGCAACACTTATCGAGTAATTCTCTGAACTCTTTCAACATTTTCAGTCCATTGCAGTTACTATATTGTATTGTGTAACATTCATTATCTTTGAAATCAGTTTAAATAATATTTGGTACATTTTCCAATTTATGTAGAACAATGAAAACAGCACAGTTTATAGATTAAATATATAAATTTTCTAGACAAGTTTCACTTAAGTAAGATAGTCTCATACGAATTAATAATAGTCTCATACGAATTAAAATTGAATCAAAGGAAAACACAGAAATTTATAACTGTTAACATGAATTTATAAACAAGAAGTAAGATCATTATAAAAAGGAATGAAACATCCAATTCTGTTTACTCTAAGATTAGCTATGACAGAGTGCAGATATTACCTCGTGTAGTTAGGGAATTTTTTTTTTTTTTTTTGTGATTCGTATCCTTTCTTTTTTCGTATTATTAGTGTAATAAACAGAGTTAGTATGAAGTGTATGGTGGCAAAGGAAAAAACAAACACAGATTTTAAGTTTAACAATTTATTAGCAAAACACAAAAGGTTATACAGTTGAAAATGGTTTAAGAAGAATGTCCGATATTTGGTGATAGTCTATTGTGGTGTGAGTAGCAATGTCTGCTGCGCTTGGTGTTCGGTGGTCAAGTCAGTTGTAATGGAGAAGTCCCAGTGATGGTGGTCAGAAATTGGTTAATGTAGGCAGAAGATCCGATGTTTTAGTAGTCGGGTTTTTGAAGTCAGTTTGGTAAATTGATGATATAGAGTTTAGTAGTCGTCCGCCCCCTTAAGACTGACGGTCGGTCAGGGTCATGAAGTTAGGGGGTAGGTGAGAGATATAGGTCGGATGACTTGCGGTGTAGCCGATTTATATAGGTTGTCATGATCCGAAATCGGATCAACTCAACCCTTTTTAATTTCTGCCGGGAATGAATTTCATTGGACGAAAATGCAAGTTTTATTTATAATTTTATTTTTTTTATTCTAAGATTGCCCCATGTACGGAGCCTGGGTGCGCAAAGACGAAATTTCGTCATTTGATTTAACGCCTCGGCCTGTTTACATCCGGTTGACATTCTCTTTATTGCAGTGTGTGGGTGAATTGAATTGTTGAATTAGTGAATCGGGAGATATCTATATATGTGTATACAACATTAGCAAATTTCTTAAACATTTAGTCATTTGGATAAATTATTAAAACTAGCAAAAATATGTGCCCTCTAGGTGTAAGTATTTAAGTTTTGATATAATAAAATATTATCTCAAATTAGAAAAACAAAACTAGATAAGAACGCATATAAAAAGATTACACCTCTTTTAATTTTCTTTTAATTGATTTCTACATAAATTATTAATCATTGATTATTACGTTAAACTTATTTGAAACATTCTTCAGTTATGCCTCCCATAACTGAAGAATAGACCAGCTTTGACACTACCTCATCCCATCACTCCCGGCTTTCATACAGTTATTTCTTTTTGTTAATAGATTTCTTTTAAGATTTATCAACGAGATTTTGTTCACGTTTATTAGAATGAAATAAAACAATTAGAAATCAATAAAATTAGGTAGATATTCAGTAAGGTCAAATTTCTAAGACCAATGTGCAAATTAGCATTTCCGTTCACACTGTAAATCTTTATTTGGCTGTATATATAAATACAATAAGGTTAAAATTATTATTAATAAAATTGTTTTATATCATTAATACAATAATATAAAACAATTTTAGTTATAATTGAAATTAAGATAAAAAAATAAAATCATGGAGAATAAATACCTAAGGGAATTGTGACTTCGGTGGTAACGTAGTTTCGGTTACAGAGAGACACACATAATTCCATTTTTTTTTAAATGATTAAATTTTTCTGAGATTACCAATTCACCAGTAAATTGTTCTTGACAATTTTTTGTATCTTATATTGAATTACTACTTATAATTGAATCTCTATTTGTATTTTCTTATATTGCGCATATTGTTATTTTGTATGTGTTCTCTTTCAGCAAATTCTCTTTTGCTGTTAATCATAATTAAATATATTTTATTACTTAATTGTATAACTGTTTTTCCTTTGTTTTTCAATTATGCATTCTAAAGGCAAAAGTAACAGATAAACAAACACAAAACCTTAAAGAAGACAAAGATACAAACACTAATATCAGTAAATGAATACAATACATCTGTAGCGATTGTCTGTCCCTGTTTGGTCTGGAAGAGTTATCTTCCCTTGTTTTGAGGTTTTTACTGCTATGCGTCCCTGACTATTTAATCAGGGAAGCGCCAAGTTTGAATCCGTTTACGTCTATACCTTTTAGGCGAGTGGCTTTGCCACCCAACCAGCCTAAGTAAGTGACTTTTCTTCATGGACTCTCCATAACATCTTTATGGTACATTTATGTATCTGTTTTACACCTTTGTATACCTACTATTCTTATGTGTTACTTATGTATGTACTTTGTCATTTGTATACGTATACTTGTATAAATGTTTCTCCACGTGCTCATGTATTAAAATCCGTTTGTTACATTTCACACCCTTGTTGGAATATTGCTTGTACTTATATGTACCCCCGCTGGAAGGCCATCTAGCCTTAAGCCAAATATAATAACATTAAATCCTACACATCAAATATATAGTTTCTTTTGTATAAGCATGCAATACATAACTTCACCTGTAACCAAATTAAAAAATGAAATAAACTTCAAAACATTGTAGAGATTATATTTCTTACTTGCCATGGTTCTTCTCTTAGGCGTTAGGTAGTATTGCAAGTAGTCTTATAAAAGTGGTAGCACTAAAGTTAAACTTTCTTTGACCCTCTAGCCTTCAGAAGTATGATACACCAATTTGGTCTCTCTCTATAGGATAAGGGAGAGGACTTTAACCCCAGCATGCATGGTACAGGAGAGCTTTCACTCTTCTGCGTATAAAGGTAACACATACAAGTTGTGTCTCCTATCCAAAGGACTGGGGAACTTTGCCCCCAGACATTATTATTAATAAAATTGCATGACACACGAGAACATGTTCAAAGCTTTAAGTGTTATACTTTATTCTATTACCAACAGCCTTAAGACATTACAGGGTTAGTATGAAGCGTATGGTGGCAAGGAAAAACAAACACAGATTTTAAGTTTCAATAAATGTATTGGAAAAAGGAACATGAAAAATGACGAAAGCTGAAAGTGAATTTAAGAGAGAAAGTCTGATTTTGGTGATTGTCGTAAAGTGAATAATAAAGTCAGTAAAATGTCAGGATGGCCGTGGTAATGTTGTAGTGGGGTGGCGATGTAGGCAGAATTTTGTGTTTTGGTATTCTGAAGTCGATAGCTGGTTGTATCGTGTATGATAGTTGGCGTATTGGTTATCGCTGAATGATGTTTGCCTCTTTAAGTTGCCGGTCGGTCAGAGTAGGGGTTGGGAGATAGAAGTAAGTCTGCCGCCTTGTGATGTAGGTTTCATTGCGAGGGTTCCTCGTTGAAGTGTTCGACGCTGACGCTTGGATCTCTCTGTGTTGTCGGCTTTGAAAAGCCGACTTTAAATAGAATGCCGCGACCCAAAATGGGATCAACTGAAGTCATTTTCATTTCAGCCGGGAATCGTTTTCATTGGATGAAAACGCGAATTTTATTTACAAATTTATTTTATTTATTGTTTAGGAATTCTTGTTTTCCAAACGGATGTTCAATTTGGAGCCTATTCGTAAAAACGTGTTAATTTGGTCACTTCTTTTTTGGCTACCGTAGAGTTCACTTCCGTTTTGGCGTCAGCAACTTATGTTTTGTTTTATTGGCGAGTGTGTGTATCTTTTTATTGCGGTGTGTGCGCGAATTGAATTGGTAATTAGTGAATCGAGAGATATCTATTATTGTTTATGTAACATTACCTACTTCTATACACATATGTATAAGCTATTCTTTGTATTTTCTATCATGTTTTGTATTATACTGCCATTGAGTTTGCTCAGCCAATAAATATCCAGTTCTGTTAAAATTTGGTCGTCCTGGATTCATGCCCTTATTTACGCTGTGTTTTTCCTTGTCGGTGTCAGACGTAAATCTAGCCAAACTTAGATATTTACCATGCCATCTTTCTCGCTTTTTATCGACAAATTAACTTAGATATTTTACAACACCCTAAATTTGCGAGAATTGCGAACAAAGCACCACAAATGACACCTCTTCTATATATATATATATATATAAGAAAGTTTGATATGTACGTGTTGACTTATAACTCAGAAAAGAGAGGTTATTCAGATTCAAAATCTCGCATACACCTTGATATTCTTATAACTAAGAAACAGACCAAATTTGGTTATTGGTTTTTACTGATTAAGTGATATGATTAATTAATTAATTAAACAAAAATCAAACTATTTGCAATAATCGTGGTGTGGCTGCTGCTGCTAATATAAAAAAAAATCGCTGGCTGCTGGCTATATCAGCAGTGATTCAAAATGGTCACACAGTGCAGCTGCTGGTAATTTGAAGTAGACAAATTTGTGCCCTAATAATTTAAACTCGGAATTTTTCGCATATTTCCGGTCCAATCTTAGAAATATTAATTTGGTTAGAAAGAAAAGAAAATAATCTTTCTAAATATGTAATTTGTATGTGGTTTTATCAATAGAATTATTTTTTACAGCAAATTAAATAACAATAATAAACGAAAATATTTAATGATTAATAATAACTCATTTTTTTTTCATTTTAGAATAGAATATATCTATTTTTAATCAGTATAACTCAAAGCTTTTTTGAAAGAAACTATTCATGAAATAAACATTATTAGATTAACACGCGAAATATTCCACTTACAAATAAGGTAATGTATAGTTATTAGCTTCTTTGTTACTTTCAGGGATCAAAAAGGAAATAAATTAAACTGATAAACTTCTACAAGAAGGAATTAAGAACTGAATTTAAAATTATCGTACAAAAGAGCTTTAGGGAAGAAAAAAAAAAAACACTATTATTAACCAAAAAGAAAAACAAAAAAATTGTAATACGGACATTTGTAAGTATTCAATTCTTAGCATTTTATTGTTACATTTTAATACGGAAAAAAAAAACAATTTTTTTTAGGCGTGTTTCCTGCCAGTTGATTTCCAATACTAGAAATGTATTCGTTTAAATACATTTCTACCATTGGAAATCAACAGTCAGGAAACACGCTTAAAAAAAATTGTTTCAAAAATGTAAACAACAAAAAGAGACTATTCTTAAAATAAACGAATATTATAATACACTAATTCTTAGATTTTGTTTATCGTCAAATCTTTAATAAAGTTTAGGAATGTATCTTTTAAAATAATATCTTAAATGTAAGCAAAAAAAAACATTTCCTAAAATAAACAAACATTTTATTATACAAATTCTCGGCGATTTTTAAAAAAATTTGATAAATCATTTTCCTCTTATTTTCTCTCTTACTTCTGTTTTCTCCTCACTCACTATCTGGCGTTCCTAATTTTTTTTAGTCCGGGTACTTTTGCTAATTTTAATATGATTTAAACTTATTTGACAGCTTTTATTTTTTGGAAAAATATTGTTTCTTGTTTAAAGTTTTATTTTGATCTTCAAAACTCTAATAAGTTTAATTTGCATTAAAAAGAAGTGACATTTGTTTAAAATAAAAATTTTAAAAATATCTAAATGTTTATAGGTGCTTTATTTATTAGAAATTCTTGCAAATTAAGGTGCTACAAAAATTATTTATATTTACATTGCAGAATTAAAAAATGTGCTTCTATGCAAAAATGTTTACAGATAAATAGAAAACTTATTTTAAGTTTTGTTTTTTTTGTAAAAAAATCAATTGAAAAATAATTACACTGGTTTATTAGGGTTTGTGTTTTGTAAAAGTTTTTGTACAAATTCAATTGAAAAAAATTATCTGAGTTTTATATTTGTATTTTATTGGGGGTGGCATTGTAAAATCAAGAGAGCGTACGGTATGAAAATTGTTTTGAAATTTGAGTTTTGTAAAAATTCAATTGAAATTTGTACAAATTCAATCGAAGAACAAAATTATTTTATCCAGGAGAGGGGATTGTAAAATATCTAAATTGATTTGACAATAAAAAGCAAGGAGGGGCATTGTAAAGTATCTATATAATTTTTTCAATAAAAAGCGAGAAACATGGCACGGTAAATATCTAAGTTTATCTGGATTTACGCCTGACACCGTCAAGTAAAAACACAGCTTAATTAAGGACAGGATTTCCGATAAAATGTTATTAGACCCAAATATTGTGATTCGATTGACTTGTATTGTTAAACTCGACCACATCCTCTTAGCTCAACACTCTTTGTCCAACGTCATTTTCTCATAATTCTGCTATGCGCGCTCAAGCTCACCGAAACAAAAACTCAATCCTTCTGCAAGATGTTCAACTTTATATTTACCTTCCCCAATCCTACAATGCCTCTCATTTCTGATATGCACTATATAAAAACAGTTAAAACTTTTCAGTGCCACTTTTTCTCTGAAGTAAGTGAAGTTCCATTTTTTTTATTCAAACTTCAAATATTTTTTCACTTTTGTTGTGAATTGTTTTTATATTTATATCGTTCAAGGAAATGATATATTCAACCAACTACTATTCTTTCAACAACGTTATTCAGGTTGATTACTTTGTTGTAGTTTGCTTATCGAAATAAATAACACAAGTAGTCCAGCTGACGTTAACCAACGAGAAGTAATCACTTCCGCCTTTTATTCACAATAACAAAAGATGGCCGAAACGGTGCTTCCGTTTCTTATTAACCAATATACCACATCCCTCCCCACTTAGCTTGAAATTGCACATACATTTTTAACGACACCAAGAAACATCCATAGGTTCCTCCCAGGAACTCCGACAAGAACTCCCATTACTTGTAGGAAGCGTTGTCTGACTCTCGGACATAGTCACATCATCATCTGCAGCCTCTGGAGATTCCTGAGCAGCAATTTCCCCAGTTAAGAGCCTGGCACTGTGTCGTTTTCCCCTTTGTGTCTGGTTTCATGTTGGTGCGTTGTCTTTTGGCTTTATTCCCAGCATTGTTCCTTCTTTCCTTTTCTTTGCGTTTCTGAAAACGTGTTCTCATGCGAGTTCTGGGATGTTCATCTTCCAAGTGGTCACCGGTTGTTGAGAGGCTGCTATCTCTGTAGGGTGCAGGAAGCTGTGCAAAAGATGTTGAGTGCCCTGTAACCGTTTGTTCCCGTCTCCCGCGAGGCTACCTGGATTCTTCTGGACCTCTCACAACAGGTTCTGTTGGAATATTCGCGCGAATATGATCCACATGTATTTTCCATAATCGACCATCCTCTAACCGCACTCTAAAAGACAGTGGACCAAGTTGCTCTTCTAAAACTCTGGACAGCCATTTTGGCCTCCCTTGAAAATTCACCACACTAACACTATCTCCAATATGGAACATCCTTTCACTACGATATTTATCCGTTGTTCTTTTAGTATCATCTATTTTTGTGGTGATTTGGGTAGATAAATTTGGATACACAAGGTCTAGACGAGATCGAGGCTAACGGCCCATTAATAGCATTGCTGGTGATTGACCTGTTGTTGATTGCGAGAATAAACGGTATCAGGCTAATACACGCAATAAGACCACTCTTAATGGTTTGCACTGCACGCTCAGCCAGTCCATTTGAGGAGGGGTGATACGGTGCACATCTAGCATGCTTAATGCCATTCAGGGTACAGAACCTGGAAAATTCCTTACTAGTAAAACTGCTAGCATTGTCAGATACAATCACATGTGTACTCCCATGTGTGGCAAATGTGCGTCTCAGCATCCTTTTTGTTTCTGAAGAAGATGGTGATGACACAACATGTGCATCTATATATTTACTGTGGGAGTCGATAATTACTATAAACCACTTGCCCTGGATAAACCATGTGCACTGGGAACCAAGGCCTCCCTGGCCATTCCCATGGATGCAGTGCACTAACTTGAGGCATATTTGCACTATCTTGGTACATGCCACAACTCCTCACACACAATTCAATATCTGCATCCATCTTAGGCCACCAAATGTGACTACGAGCAAGAGACTTCATCCGTGAAATTCCTGGATGACTCTCATGTAATTCTTTCAGTAAAGCATCTCGACACTTTGCTGGGATAATCACCCGTGATCCCCATAAAACACAACCCAGTTGTTCCGATAACTCATCCTTCCTGGTTGAAAGTCAAGAGATTCTTTTTCCGGCCATCCATGTAAGATCCATTTACGCACTTGTGATAACACGGGATCTCTTGATGTGTAAAAAGCAACAGTTTTTGATGTGACTGGGATTAAGTCTAAAGCTGACATGGAGAGTACTAATTCCTCCGGACAAGGTAATGGCGTAAAATAGTCCTCTATAGGTAGCCGACTCAGTCCATCTGCATTGGAATTTTTTTAACCAGGTTTGTATTTTAGTTGATAGTGATAACTTGCTAGAACCAAGGCCCAACATTGCACTCTAGCACTTCCTGATGGTGTTATTGCGCAGTCCTCTTTAAAAAGTCCAAGCAGTGGTTTATGATCCATGATGATGGTAAATTCTCGACCATAAATATTATCGCGCCTTCTACTTCACCGTATAAATCTTGTCCAAAGCGTATATACGGCTTTTCGTTACACGTAGTTAAACTCCTTCGAGCAAAGAATAACAAACACCGTGGGTAGGGTAATTTCGTTTATTCCGTCCACAAGAAAGGGGTAAGAAACTGAAAAGTGAAGAAACAATTTTACAGTAACAATGTGACAAATACAGAGGTTACAACAGGTAATAATAAGATGGAAGACATGCACGGGAAATGCAAACAAGGTAAAACAGTGGAAGGAGGACTGACGAGTTGGGGTTAAGAAGATAACAGTTCCGTAAATATGGGGCAGTAAGAAGGACACGAAGGGACCAAATGAAGCCAGTAAAAAGTGTAACAAGCACATACGGTAATGTTATCAAACAGGGGTAAAGAGTTAAGAAAAGTACAAACAGGTTAGAGCAGTGTCCTTATGGGAAGTGTCAATAAAACAGAAAAGACGGTATCACCAGTTAATAATGTACACAAGTCTTTAAGTGAGGAAACATGAAAAAGGGATGATAAAACAGGGAACGAGAAAGGTCCAATAAGTCGTGATAAGAGGAGAAAGGCCGAGGGGGAGTTAGTCTTACCTATTTTCTGAGAGAAGAACAGGAAGTGGGAAGACAAAACACGTCCGTTCGATAGGCAAGCTAATGTGGAAAAGAATTAAGGGGCGCGCGCTCACTGAGGATTCTGGGTAACCCAAAATATCGTATTTCCGGTGGCGAAATAGTATCAGATGTAAACAAAGCAAGAAGGAAATAAAATGGTGTAAGGGGCACAACTCCTACGGGAATTCTAATCTAGGCGAGCCATGACAAATATATTTATGGAATTTGGAAACTCTAAAAATGACTGCTAGTCCTTCATGTTCTATCTGCATCCACCGTCATGATAAATTTAAGTTCAGCATTGTAATGAACCAAAACATTAGTTGACATTAGCAACCCCTTTGATTGCTTGAAGGCAAAGGCTTCGTCCTGTCCCCATTTCCAGGGAACTCCTTTTTGTAGTAATTTGTATAAGGGAGCTAAAACTGTGCTGATATTGTTTAAGTACCGCCGATAGTAATTAACAAAATCTAAAAAACTACACAGTTCAGACACATTCTTTGGGGTGAGTGCTTTATGAATTGCATTGACCTTATCTTGCGTTGAGTGGATTCCTTCAGAATCAATCCTATGACCCAAGTATGAAATTGACGACTTTTTGATTTCACATTTATCGCCTTTAAGTCGGAGACCAGCATCTCGTGATCTTTTTAATACTGCATACAGGTTCCTATTATGCTCTTCCATAGTTTGTCCTGAGATTAGGATGTCGTCGAGATAAGCAACTGTCTTTGGTATTCCTTGAATCAGTTGATATATAATCCTTTGAAATACTCCTGGCGAAGAAGCAATACCAAAACACAACCGAGTATGCATATGTCGGGGAAAAAATGAAAACTACTCACCTGCAAACTTCTGAGGGAAGAAAGCAGGAATAAAGATTGCGTAGTAATATATACATGTGGTTGGTGTCTACCTTCCTTTTGATTGGTCGAATTGGTAAATAAATACCTTGTCACCACTCACGAAAGTACTACGTTTTTTCTGGACTAATTCTAATAGACCTAAGGTTATGATTCCTTTTTACCCACTTGCAAGGTCGCAACAAGGTTTCTAACAAGCTTTTTCCCTATTTAAACTTGACCAGGAGGTCTTTATTTGTATCCTCACCCAAGTGAACTGGCAATTCGCCAAACATAAAAAGACCTTTATGTGTGTTTATCGTCGTTAGTTTTTGTGACTCTTCGTCCAAAGGAACCTGTAAATAAGCGTCACTCAAATCCAGTCTCGTAAAATACTGTCCACCCGAAACTTTAGAGTATAGGTCGTCTATATTCGGAATGGGATATTTCCTGACTCTGTACAGAATTCTTCTAAATGTCAGAGTAATGGCATTTTCTTGAGTGAAACAGATCCTCGTCTCCCAATTGTTGTAACTTGCTTATCGAAATAAATAACACAAGTAGTCCAACTGACATTAACCAACGAAAAGTAATCACTTCCGCTTTTTATTCACAATAACAAAAGATGGCTGAAACGGTGCTTCCGTTTCTTAACAAAACAATGGCCGAAACGGTGCTTCCGTTTCTTATTACCAATATACCATATACTTATAATTGTTTAATTGTAGGGAAATAAAAACTATTCTTTCAACTACCTTATTCAGGTTGATTACTTATAAGTGTTTAATTGTGTGGAAATAAAAACTTGTTAGAAAAGGTCATATATTATAAAATCCAGATCATTTAATTGTTTGACATAAAGCGATAACAGCGGATTCTATAAGTTTTCAATAGTCTTTAGTTTATTTATAAAGTAATATATGAGCGTCTTTTAAATAAAGGACTCTTAAATACAAATCTATTATTATCCAATTTTTATTTTCTGTATATTTTGTCGGTATACCTTTAATTCTAATTTATCTTCACTATATTTTCCTTTCAGTTACTTTTTACTGCAACACTTATACCATAATTCTAGTAATAATAACAATTCTTTAATCTCTCCAAATGCCTCATATCTATATGGCTAAATTTGAATGTCTGCAACTGGTCTTCCTGGTCTAATTAGTCACGTAGCTAATGTGTTAAGACATGTTTATCAAAGAAAAGGGATACAAGTTTGAAGTTTGGCCTAGTGGATAAAGGAGTTAGGTTAAGACAGTTCAAAGTGACAGTTATCTCTGGACTACAGGTTCAATCATGGTCAAGGGCAGCAGTAACATAGAATAATAATTAACACAACTTAATGCCTCTACCCCAGCTATGGTTAGCAGAATGAGAACAGGATACCCCCGTGGATTGAATAAAGGGTTAGGTTCAAAGTTCTGTGATGGTTCCCGATTACAACAAGGAGGTTCCCAAGTTCGAAAAAAGGTTCCGGAGTCTGAAAAGAAGGTTCCCGAGTCCGAGAAGGTTCCCGAGTCTGACAAGTTTGAATAAAGTTGTGATGAACAGCAACTGAAAAAAAGATGAAAGAAATACTTAATATTAATGTCATCAAAAAGTACGTAATGTTATCTTGCACAACTTTATAAGACTTATCTTACATTATTTTACTTTGTTACAAGAAACCAAATCATTTTGAACGAGATCATTTTTCTTGACAAATCCCATTCAACACATTTAAAACAAAATTCTAGAATTTGTTCAAGAAAGAGAGTTTTATGTATTTTATTCGCATACAAAAGATTTCATATATTATTAACAACAGCTTTAATATTTTAAAGTGTTCGCTAATCGATAGAAGAAGTGTAAAACAAACCAAATTCTTTATGATATCAGAATTTTATTTATAGAGATTTATAATGTTATTGAAATTTGATTAAAGTAAAAATCTTCCATGTGAACGTGAAATAGCGATTGTTTTTGACAAAAAAGAAGAGCAAGAAGCTGTAATAGAATGTAGATTGAATGAAAGAAGAAAAAAATGGAATTTCGCTTACCTTGTGAAAGAGAACTGGTACTGATAAGGGATTTCTTTTATAGAAAGATCATAGCAAACTGGAAATAAGAAGTATTCTTGGAATGGGAAAGAAAGGATAAAATCCATCCAAAAATAGAAATCAAGAATTTGTTTCGGAGAACTTGATGTAGCAACGTACTAGTCGGAGTGATTTAAAAAGGGACGTATAAGAAAGGTCGTGACGACGAGGAAGAGATTTAAGAATAAGTAGAAATTAGTGACATCCTAGGAGAAGCAGAGATGCTACAAACAATCAAACCTCACCTACATCGCATTGATTGTTTTTTTTTCTTCCACAAATGGAAATGATTAGTCTGCTTTGTTTAAGTTAACCAAAGGCGTTCACTGATAAAAAAAATCCAGAAATTAACAGTTGGAAACATAGTTCATCGCCTTTTACATAACATGAAAAAGTTGCATAACAAATAATAGAGCAAACAAATCAATCTATTCCTTAGACTTTACTAAATGGTGGTTAGTCTAATACTCAGGCATCAGATTGCTTACGGTACCTGATATCTTTCTAAGCCATCACCCATCTAAATCTGAGAAGGCTCTTTACTGCTTAACTTCAGTGATCCAGCAGGAACTGGTGTTTTAATCGTGACTTAACCATTGACTGTAAGTTGTTTAAAAAACCCAATCGTAACTTAAATTTGGTACAAATCTGCAATGTTTTAGTGAGGATCGAACTCAGTAGTCATTGGTTTGCAAGATTAGCTTGCTAACCATTGCTCCACAGCGAAGTATCCAAGAAATCTCTCACCGATTGTTGTGATGTCTGTGGTGAGCTATGGTTTTGATGTGTCAATGTTGATAATATTTTTAGTTGTAATTGAACAAGCCCGAACACATTGGTGTGTTTTAAAGTATATTCTTATGTGGCTCTCAAAGATAAGTCACTTATTTTTTATTTTAAATAGTAGATATTGTATTAACATTATGTCCAAATGCAGTTAACTTTCTCCCATAATACATTTCATTTTACAGGAATATATATTAAAAGTCACCTATTTAATAGAAAACAATCCTTGTGGACTTATACGAAGTCAGAACTTAGAAAAAAATTCAATTCATTTTTTTCGGAGTGGTGGATCCGTAGATCTCATAAGATCATTCACCTGCATTCTTCAAAGTCTTACTGTCATCTTGCCTCGGCTTGTCATGATACTAGACTTTGAGGAAGGAGAGCATGCAGTGCGTGTCGCACAAGCACATAACATGTTAACATGTACAGATATTTCTACAAGTCCCTCTGTGATAGAGGAATGGTGATGTGTGCAGGTCTGATGGCCTAGAAACACACAATTGTGAACATACACATGTCGATGCTCGTGGCTCATTTAACAGCACTGTATTGTCGATTAAACAGTAACGGACCTCGGTAATGTCGTGAGTGACTGAGCAGCCCCTTGAGTAGCCCTGTTCTCCCAGACATCTGGGAAGTGTATAGAAAAGTAGGCCTAAACAAATACCTGTTCACCTATCAAGCTGACCAGCAACATGCGGTTTGACAGCTGTTCCTATTAGCAGGGCAAAAACAAGAAAATATTGCAGCATAAATCAGGCTAATAATAGCCACCTGGAATGTCTGGAAAATTCTTGATCCTGAGCGATTGGAAAACCTCAAATAACGAACTGAAATCATGACAAACTTTCTTGATATGGGGTAGATATTGAGGCCCTTGTGGAAGACAGTTATAGCGATGAGGACCAATTAATAGAAGTGGGGGCTGGCTACACTTTCTCTTGAAAGGGCAGGCCGATGGTAGCTGTAAGGGGTTTGATGTTAGGTGGATCAAGCACTCTATCCTGAATCGGTCTCTACATAGGCGGCACATAACGGACATCATGGACACAACTTCTACATTTGACCCACCTGCGTGACGAGGGCTAGGCTGCTCAGTCACATATCATTGCATACGTGAGGAAGACGGAAGGGATTCACGTGTGATAGGGTGCATAAAAACAAATCTGGATCCTTGGACCATCTGCTTGCGTACAACCAAACTACTTGTAGAAATGGCCTTATTCTGTGAAGAAGCAGCAATTACCATACATAGCTGTATAAGAGAAAATGTCCTAATACGTAGATAGTCTTTTGTGTAGATAAAGTTCTTGAAGTTGTTGTCTAAAGAAGAAAAGTTAAAAACTTACATGTTGAACATGTGTTCTCGTGTGACACAATTTTGTCATGTCGAAAGGAGATGCATTTCATGCGTGTTACCTTGTCGAGGCTGAAAACTGAAAGAAGCATTTTTGATTTGGCGCTTCTGTATTTATAAGCCTGCATGCAATGACGTTTAGTAAGTGAAACACGAGAGGTAATTGTGTAAAGTAAGGAATGTAACTCCTTCAAGCTAAGGATTAAACAGACATTTTAGTTAATACTTAGTAGGTGTATGTGCGCACTTACATGCATTTAATATCCTATGACCAAATATGATAAGTAATTTAAATGAAGATATTACTACAATGAACGCAAGGAAATATTTTGCAATAAATAAGAAATGCTTAACAAATCCTGAATGCAATATAAAAAAAAAACCAGATGTATGGCCACTTGTCTCCTATCTTACAAACTATTCAAGTAAGATGACCAAGACATGTTAGGCACTGTTAGAAATGAAAAGTTCTCCTGTAGCTTCTCATACATTGGTGGTATTTACCACGTACCCCATGTGTACGGGTTAAGCACAAGACCCTATTAATGTGGGACCACCCATGAACCGAAGCTCATGGCAAAAAATGCATTGATCCCGTCAGCATTCCCCCTCAAGGGGGCGCCTCAGGCACTAGGCAATAAACATAAAAATTAAACCAATAGGAGTTGATCGTAATACATACAGTCTGTCTTTGTTTTCTACGATAAAAATCAGAAGTGACCAAATTCTTTTTTCTAGCATAGTTACAGAATTATCCGCTGTGATCTTTTTATTTTATATGTTTTCAGTATTTGAGCCTTCACTCGGTCAAATGCTTCAAGTTTCAACTAATCCGTGCCCCCTGCCCTCTACCCCTGCTAAGACTCTGGGGTCAGATTCTCTTCAATTAATTGATAGATCAAAATAAAACTTCATTTTTTTAGAAGATCCCCTTCTATATTTTGTTTATGTATCAAAATCTCAAATATTACAAACTAACTAAAGTATTCATCTAGAACGGTTAGAAGGTCAAAACTTGAATCACATGTAAAATGAGACTAACTTACAAATGTCAAATGTTCCATCTTTATTTCATTTTTCTAAACAATATCAATTTTACAATTTGTTGTCAATTCCTCATTGTGAAGTAAAAGGAAAAATGTCACTGTGAAGTAAAAGGAAAAATGTCTCTTATTATTATGGATAATTTTTTATCATCCAGAAACTGTATCAACAATATAAAAGTTTCAGCATTCTTCTATTCATGTGAGGCATCATCATTGTCATCAATATATGATTCAATGATGGGGGATAATCTTTGTAAGCGTAAATATGAGAGAAATTTTATTTTCCATGACGTATACCATACTTTAAATCGACGTGTACTTATATTTCTCTTGTATCTGAGAGTATACCTGCATACCAATGGATGTATACAGACATATACTCATATACTTATGTTTCTTCTTCAATAGTTCTGAGTAGCTGTTATGTTATCTGTGTAGCTGGATCTTACATTATGTAACTGTTATTTGTATGGCTGTTATCTTATATTCTGTATCTTCTAACTTTTCTGCTATCTGTGCTGAACTGGATCTTTTAACTAGTAACTGGATCTGGGCTGGATTTCTGAGTGTCGTATTGGCTTGATATGGAGAAGTCTTCGGTATCTTAGTCCATTGTTTAGTTCTTAGTAACAAACACAAGACTTTCTTTTTGTTTTGCTTAAGAGCTCTTTATTATTTAAGATCCAAATCAATCAAACGTGCAGAGATTTTGGTTTCAATGGACAGATCACTATTGCGACTCGTCCTGTTCAGCGCCAAGCCAAAATTTGATTTTCTTAAACTAACTTTCTCACGGCTCTGTCATCCAATAAGAGAAGAGGTCAACAGGTGCTAGATAGTAGACAGGAAGTGGATGGACAAAGTCGATAGGGACGTCTCGTTGGGGTAGAAAGTCTCAGGACTGAAAGTAATCCATAGTTGCTGAGAAAAGACTTTGTTTTTTGTCCCAAAAAAGGATAATTTTCTAAGCTGTAGCTATAACATCTGGAATGACAGCTAAAAGCAGGATAGTCTGTGGGCAGTAAGCAGTATCATGGCAGGGTAGAACATGGTCAGCAAAAGAGTTGGATCGTGGTCAGCAGAAGACTGGATCGTCAGCAGGTTAGATTATGGTCAGCAAGAAACCAGATCGAGTGTAGAATGAATCATGATCAGCAGAAGACCAGATCAGAGTTAAGGATTTTGTACTAGTGGGAAGAACGGCGGAAGGTGAAGGTTGCATACATTTTTGAGTACCGATTTGGGCTGCGATGAAGTTGTGAAAACTGTATGTGTTGTGTTTTTCAAGTGTTTTTCTGTTGGTAATTTAGGAATAATAGTAAACATTGACAATTTAACCTGTGATGTATGTTTGCTTCAGATGTTAATATAGATGACCTTTCCACACAAAAATGAGAAGTAAAACATGAACCAGAAGGTCGAGAGCAAACATGTCAATATAAAAATTGCAACTAATTTTCTGCTTGATAATGGCAAAGGAGTTGAAAGAAATAAAATGGCACCAATAACTACAATTATTTGACAGTTACACATCAACATTTTTTTGCTTTTTTTTTTTTTTAGTTTATCTTTGAAATTATCATTGACATTTGAGCATATTCAATTGAATAATAATGTGATTGTGAAGTTTACTTTAAAAGTCTGATAATTCTCACCAAATCACGGGAATTACTTTTTTATGATTAACATGGACAGGATATTTGCAATTATGAAAAATGCAATAACGTTTTAGTTGAAGAACTAAAATGTTATAATGTTTTGTCAGTTGAGGAACTAAAAAATTTAAACACTATTTTCTTTTGTTATTTTCTTGCATATTCAAAGATTTTAATGGGTTGAAGAAGTTATCAAGTTCCAAAAGCATTCCTTCTAAAATGTCATAAAATATCTGAATTAAAGTTAAAGGGTATTGAATTAATATTCTCATAAAATATTAACATTCTCAAGTTTGACATTAACCGCCATTTATTGAGCATAAAATATTGGAAACAGATAAATTATTCCTAATATTTAATTTGGAATAAAGATAGATTTCTACTTTCAAAGAAACCACCAAAGGCTAATGCCAGTACACACTCTAGGTTCTTGAGTTCAGCGGCTGAATGTTTTTCCTTGAATGTATATATATATATATATGTGTGTGTGTGTGTGTGTGTGTGTGTGTGTGTAATATAATGAAAAATTGAAAAGTTCATTTCGCCTATGCTGCAGTGTTTCAATCTGTTTCAATAGATCTTCATCAGGGCTTTTGTTTTTTCAGGAAAAATAAATTTATCACAGAGAATAAGAAAACTGTGCTTTGCATTTGCTTTGTCGGTCAGTCTATTTAAAAATTGTTGAATGAAAGACTAGCATTCTTGGATGTTTGAAAAATACAAAGAACACTGAAACAACGGTTGTAAAACATAAACAGACACAGATGCTCACTTACGTTGTGTGTGTGTGTGTGTGTGTGTGTGTGTGTGTGTGTGTGTGTGTGCATGTGCGTGTGTGTGTGTGTGAGTGTGTATGAGAATGTAAACAGATGTTCACTTTCGCTGGGTGTGTGTATGTGAGTGTGTGTAAGTGTGTCTGTGTGTGTGTAAGCATGAGTATGTGTTAAAATAAAATATAATTAATGAAAATATATATATATCCTATTTAGTAAAAGAAACGGTCCCCTAGATTAAGTAAAACATGTGTAGATTTTATTTACTGTTTATTTTCTATTTTTTAATTACAATTTTTGTTTTATTAATATAATATTTTTACTGTATTTTTAATTACGTGACGTGTGTATATGTGTCGTTTTATGAACTTGTGTTTTTTCAATTTTTCATTATATTACATACTGTCAGATTCACTTCCAATTTCTCTTCACGCACACACACACACACACACACACACACACACATATATATATATATATATATATATATATATATATATATATATATATATATATATATATATATATATACATTCATGGAAAACATATATATATATATATATATATATATATACATATATATATATATATATATATATACATTCATGGAAAAACATATATATATATATATATATATATATACATTCATGGAAAAACATATATATATATATATATATATATATATATATAAAGATAGGAAGGTTGGAGTAAATTCGACAGAATGTGGTAAGGATAAAGGAAAAGTGGACAAAAAGGAATAACTCAAAACAACTAGATGTGGAGAGATATATTTCGTTCTGCGGTTCTTCTTCAGTCAATTTATTAAAGCACCTTACATACACTTGTATTTATAGCAGATAAAGTGAGTGGGTGGGGGAGAGTTTAGTGAGTAATTCTGGATGGAAGGGAATGGTTTGTGAGGATTTGGTTGGTCAGAGGACATCTATCATGGAAAGTAGAGGGGGAAAGATCAAAAGATTGGGATTTGTTCATGGTGATAAAATGTGGAGGTAGCTTAGTGCTTGTTGGGGGTGGGGTGGGGTAGGGAGAAGTTGGGTAAAATTCTTGGTTGGTTATAAGGAAATTTTGGGAATAGTATGAGAAAGTTGTAGGGCATGGGGGCGGGGGCAAAATTAGGCCATCAGTTTTATGGTAGATGTGGATAGAATTTTTTCTTCTTTTTTTTGAGTGGGGAGGGGAGAGGAGACAGGAAGGTATGGGGTATTATTTATATAGTTGGCTTGGGGATTTTTTTTTTTTTTTTTTACATGGGACTGCATTTTTTAATCATTTTCATGGACTTTAATTTCATTTTCCTGAATTATAGCTTTTGCGATTGATACATTGCTTTAATAAATTGACTGAAGAAGTACCGCTTAACTTGGAACAGAATATATCTCTCCACATCTATTAGTTTTGAGTTATTTCCTTTTTGTCCACTTTTCCTTTATCCTTACAACATATATATATATATATATATATATATATATATATATATATATATACTTAGCCAGAGTTTGAAATTAAAACTTTATTATTCTATTTTTCTTTTATTATTTTCTTTGATTTTGTGTTTTTACTCATTGTCCTAATTTCCTGTTTCCTCCATTTATTTTTTAATTATTAAAGATCTAATTGCAAAAGAAAACATTTATTTTCCTCTTTTATCATTCATATAAATTAAAAGCTTATTTCAGGTTGACAACTCACCTTTTATAATCATCAATAAATTCCAGATAATTTTTTTTTTTTTTTGCTTTTAGATGATTATTATTAATCCTTATTATCATTAATGAAGAAGGAAAATATGAGTTAGAATTAATAATAACTCTAATTTAAAGCATTTTAAAAATGAATCACTTAGTTATATTCAATTAGGTTTCCAAATATTCTTCTGTGATATATATACTTTTATTTATCTATTTATTAAGCTGGAAAGCAATTCCCATCTTCAACAGCTCCTTCGATTAAAAATTGCACAGGAAAAATGCTATGCACGTATAAAATCTGATCCACCAATTTTTACAAGTAAGTATACTTTTTGTTTTTCATTCTGTTTAATATTAAAATATATCTCTCTTGGATTTAAATTGATAAGTTTTAATGGAGAAAAAACAATCATTTGTTTTTGTTTCTTGGAAAGATGATGATTTTTAGACAAAGAAATTTTCAATATTTCTGCAATGGTCTTTCGTTAATTCTTATCCTTTTAATATTTCCCTTTTTAAAAAAAAAATAATATTCCCATAATTTTTTAGACCAAATTTTCCTCACAATATTCTCAGCCATTTTCCCTTTGCATATCAAGAATGTTACTTAAGGAAAAATAATTAATGCAAGAATTTACTTTTCTATTTTTCAGGTGGTTTATGGTGCAACAGAACATGGGATGGGGTCACTTGCTGGGGAGATACAAATGCCTCTACAACAGCCAGCCAGAAATGCCCATCTTATATCCATGGATTTAATAAATTTGGTGAGTCATTTTCATTTACTTCCTATAAACTGGAGATTTCTATCAACTTATATGAAATAAAGGAATGTTTGTATATGTACAAGTATATTTTAAATACTCTATTGATGCTCTACTTGATTCAACTATATTTGGCTCAAGACATTTTAAAGGGTTAATTAAATACTATGTTTTAATGAGCTAATGTCACGCAATTAGCACGGATATCCATGACAATCTCTCACCAGCCTTCCCTATCATTCATTGTCCCAGAGAGGTCTTCTGCACAGCATCCAGCATCTTCGCATAGTTGGTCAATGTAGGTCCTTGGTGGGCGGCCCACATTAGCATGTCCATATGTTGGCTTCCACTGGAGAATGTCACTTATGAGCTCATCCTTGCTTCTCCAGCAGTGTCCAGTATGCCTTGTCTGTCTCACTCAGATGGTTTGTGAGATGGGGGGCAGGTGGCCATACAGCTGCTTCCTTGTGGGGTGCTGTTTCCACGACTTGTTCAAGACTGCACGCAGCATTCTTGTGCAGCTCCCATATAGCTTATTCTCAAGGCACCTCGTTAGGGTCCAAGTGGTGCAGCCATACAGCAGTACTGATATAACCACAGCCTGGAAGAATTGTCGCTTTAACTTGTCAGTGAGATCGGATTTCTATATGACTGATAATCTGTTTATAGCCAACCATGCCTTTCCTATTCGTGTACTAACATCACTTTCTGTGGATGAGATATTACTACCGAGGTATGTGAATTGTTCTACTGGCTTTAGAGGTTTACCGTTGAGTGTGGAGATGTCTCCTTTTTTTTTTTAAACACATAAACTCAGTTTTATCGCAGTTCACATGGAGGCCAATATTCTTTGCTGCCTTCTCCAGGCTATGCATAAGTGACTCGGCCTGTGCCTGTGTATCTGCAAGAAGTGCAAGGTCATCAGCATAGTCTGCATCTGTGACAGTCTGTGTGGGATATCGCCTGCTTCTTTCCTTTTTTAGTGTGAAACCTTTTTCTAATGTTTGGAAATATGAGTCAATAATCTTAATTTTCAAAAAATGTATGCAAAATGTATATTTGTTATAAATCTAAAGCTATGACAAAAGTAAACTCATAAAATTCAATGCCTCATTAAGCCAAGCACCTGCAAATCTTACAAAATTTTCTAAATTGATTTTTTCAAAATCATATCTTATATTAATTTCATTATCATTATCATTCAAAATATTAGAATTGCAGTATAGGAATTAACTTTGTTTAAATTCTCATTATAAACTTAATTATTTGAAAACCTTTGCTTTTCAAAATAAAAATAGCTAATACTTTTAAGATTGTTATTCATATATATCAAAAACAATTATTGTATAAGGATTAGTAGCATATGAGTTCAAAGTTAACACCCGCATTCCTATAATGCATTAGGCTATCACAAATGATAGATTTATACAGGATAACATGATTTAATTAAATCAACAGACAAGGATAAAACATGATTCAGTCCCAGACCAACAAAAAGGGCACAAAGGAGTTCCAAAGAACACAAGAATAAGTGCATTCCACCTTTATCTTGCATGTAGCAAGATAATGGGGGGATGCACTTACAGATATTCCTTTGGTTTTTGAGTGGTCTGGGAACAAAGTGGGCACCCATGTGCTTATTTGCTAATTGAGCGAGGGACTCATGTCTGTTTCATTCTGTGTTATGTCAGTAAAAGATGAAGGGCTAAAGGTTTACATTGTCATATGACCAACGGATATGTGATGTACAAAGTTCTGCCTACAATTCCAAAAGGGAGACAATTCTATTTTGTGTCTCAACACTTTTAATATACTTGTAAAGGTGTAAAGAAAATCAATTTCTTCAGCTTTACACACATTGAAATATTCTGACATTGTCTTAAAATAATAATAGACTGGGTTTAGACTTGAATGGAATAAAAAGTGCCAATACCTTTTCAGGACTTGGGTGATCATGGCTCTTCACTAGTTCCTTTCTTAGTAAACTGTAAATTACTGTTTTTTAGGAGAGATTGCTTTCTTCACAGATTGATATTAGAATTGTCTTTCAACTAGATTGGTTATCTACTACTCTGACTAGAGAACACAATCAGTCCTGCTATTTTGTTTATAGTTGAGGGAGAAGTAGTTTTATGCCTTTTTAGAGTTGGAAATAAATACAAATGGCCTTGGCTGGAATTTGAACTTGGTTTGCTGATTTAATTTTCTATTATGTCCCCTGAATGAACCCATGAATTTTGACTAATTCAAGAAATGTGTACATATTTGTACACTAGATTAAAAATTGTCAAACATTTTTTAAGTTCAAAAGTAAATTTCTTTTTAATCATAGTAATTCCCCCAATAGAAATAAGAAAAAGGTGAAAAACATTTTTAGCTAATTTTCTTTTATTTAGATTATCATTTTGGAAATGGTTATGTTTTAGATTTGGCATTTCGAAGATGTACAGAGACTGGTGAATGGTATCAAAGTTCAAGAACAAATAAAACTTGGACAGATTATAGTCAATGTATTCTTCCTCATAAATCGGTATGTATAATATTTAAATACAGCATGAAAAATATTAAAAAGTTTAATAATCTTTTAATAATCTTATCAAGTGCCTTTTAATAAAAAATCATTTTATAGGTTTGTTTTTTTTTAATAAAAAAAAGGACCTTTATTAGTTTTGCTTTTTACTTTATCATTATATAAAATTGACATGGTTTTAACCATTTTAGTGTATTGTTAAAGCATTTAAAAAGTGTTGACTTAGAGAGGATTATCTCCTGAACCCCATGAGAGTGACATGGGACACAAAGTCCTGTTTAGTGTGAGGGATACTCACATATACATATAAGTAAATAGAAAAATTGTTTGGTCCTGTCAACTTTTCTCTTTTGGAATGCTTCATGCATCAGGTATTGACCATGATCTTTCCTCTTTGAGTGAAATGAAAAGTTATGTTTTGAGGAAGAGTTGATGATTTGTTCTTTAGACAAGAAAATCCATAATGTCTATTTTTAATGATAATATTGTCTGAATCAGAAACTGGATTAGGATATTGAGCATTATCATTGAGTGAATATGTTTTTCTTTCTCTAAGTTGGCAATGTAAAAACAAGTGAAGATAAAGCCTAAATTATAAAATCTTTTCTTTAATGATTCACAAATCTTACTGTTTAGTTTTTCTCATGCATATATATGCTCCACCTTTTTCACCTTTTGTTGGTATTTCATAAATGTGAAAACAGTTGAAGTATTGGTTAATGTAACTCTTCTGTTTGTCATTGCTTCTGATTCCTTTCATGATCCTTATTATTGAGGAATCATAATGAAAATTTATACTTTTTACCAGGCTGAAAATAAATGGTTCATTTCTTAATATTACAGGTATAAAGAATGGCTTATTTGACGTAGATTGTAATTCTGAATTAAAAGCATCAGCAAATTGTAAATTCAGTCCAGTCAAACATTATTGCCAAAGCAAATACAATTAAGATCAAATATTTTCCCCTTCTATTTATATATTTTACAAATAGATTAAGAAAAATAACCTCTGGTTTCCAAATCATCTCCCTTGGTTATCTGTATAATAACTATATATATATATATATATATATATATATATATATATATATATATATGCTGAGTAATCATAATGAAGATTTATACTTTTCCCCAAGCTCATATATGGGAATCATAAAGATAGAAAAAAGAAAACTTCAAAATGTATGAGCTGTTACATTTATATGTAACAGCTTTAAAAATTCCCCTGAGTCTATTCTTTGATCATTAACCCCACACAATATTTGTACATCTAAATTTGGGAGAGGGTTGCTGATGGGACACCATGGCTTACACTCAGTCTTGGTTGATGGAATGCCATGCCATATCAAAGACCTTTTACTTCATTAAGAGAATGGATTCAGTAGCCATTGACCATTAAAGTGAGTCCTTGGAATGTGAGAGTGTGGTAGAATGCGAGGACAATAAATCATCAGAGCTACAGATTGCAGCCGAGTGTGAGAATTCTGCAGCCAGACATCAATCAACATGACAGATGATGATGATGATGACCAGTCTGACTGATATGATGAGATTTCTCACTCTCATTCACTTCAATCAATGACCCTCTTACTGAAGAAACACATGCAATTTTCGTTCTGCTACAGAGAAGCACAAGATGGAAGTGACCCCTCCCCAGCTGTTACCAGTGTGATCCAGCGATCAAGAGGGAGTGTAGCTTACCAAGATCAAAGCATCCGAGAGTTGGCAAGGTGGTGGCTGGAAGTTGTTGTCAATATCTGTGGGTAGGTGTGTGCAATGGTTGGCATTTATCATGATTGCCACACTACGCATGCAAATGTGTGGACACGTGCTGCTTACCATGTAAGCAGTACAAATTCTTAAGTCTTAACCACTATGCTCTTGTGAGAAGACCAGACAAATTTTGGTTAAATCCTACTTAACGGACATAAATTCCACCATTGTATGTCAAACCACCGAAAGAAAAAAATACTAAAAAATTGATTAACCGAATTTAATGAAATTTTCAGTGTTGATATATTGATGAATAAACAATATAATGCATCAGTTATTTTATTTGAAAACTTACATTTTTTTCAGGTCAGTTAACTTTGAACCAGGTATCTTTGTGGTGTAACACAGATTCACAAACATACATGATTAACTGACCTGAAAAATTTTTTAAAAAGAATTCTTGGATCAGGTTTTAATGTGCATTTAATGAAAATTTTGATATTGAATTAATGCTTTGTCATATGTATAATTCAAATAGCTTAGATATTTTTCTTAGTTTCAGTTGCATGATCATATAAACAACATTCTTGGCATTGCTAATTTTGGATATGCAGCTTCTTTAGTATCCCTCAGTGCTGCCATTATTATTATGGTGTCTTGCAGGTATGTATATATATTATATTATTACTCACTATAATCTTTTCTATAATTCATACTGAAGCACATTGATAAGAATTTAAAAAATAAATATTGAAAGAACTTTCCTTTGAATTTTTACAATGAGTTACCAAAATAAAGAATTATTCCATATTAAAATCCCAAATTTTAAAGTTTAAACTGTTTAATAGATTTCTACTTCTTTAATTAAATATCTTATATAGCCTCCCCCATAAGAATAATTCCTCAATTTATGTTTGTGTTCTTCAACTTACCTATTTCAATGTATTCTTTACAATTGAAATGGCCACAATTTAATCTATTTTTTTTTAAATAACTGAATGATTCTTAACATTTACACTGTTATAAATCAATTTTTTTTTAATTGATTTTTTTCTTAATTAATACTTTCTTTTGATTTCTTATGTAATATGCATTTGAATGTATTTTTCAATGCTACTTTGTTCTACTTATTTTCCAACTTACATTTTTGTTTAATATTTTTCCATGTATTAAAGTATTTTAAGAAAATTATAAAAAAAACTTAGAATCATGCAATATTCAACAGTCTTATTGTTTAGAATATCATCATTCTTTCATTTTATTTGTCTTTCATTTTTTTATATTCTTTTTTTTTTTTAGTTATAAAGAATTCTTAGCTTTTATCATTTAAGTTTTAATTTTCTATCTAAAATGAAAATTTCCTCTGCAAACCTGTTTTCTCCCATTAACTTTGGGATCATAAAATTTCTTTTCTAGGCGTTTCTATTATAAGAGTAATATTCTGCATATCAACCTCTTTTTGGCATTCTGTTTCCGAGCTTTTTTTTCCTTATTACGACAAAATCTTTTCACTCATGGTTATGCTATGACAGTTGATATGGAACAAGATGGAGGTGAACTTAAATTTAAAGAAGGTCCAGTAAGTATTATAGTTGAAATTATCTCTATTCTTTTCACTTTATGTTTGTTGTATTTTTTTTTTCATTTATTGTTTTTATCTTTGAAGTCAAACTATTCTTGTGCTAATAAATTCAAAAAATGAGACGACAAACTGGTAAGGTTTTTTCCAAATAAAATCATTTAAAAAAAGGATCAAATTGGAAAAATAAAAATGTATTTGAGTAATTATTTTGTTCATGTGATTCTTTACAAATAAATTGATCAAAATAAATTTGTGTCTTTAGATTAGTGGAGATGTATTGACAACAAATATTGCAGATGGAAGGTGTTCAGATTTAGATAGACTTTAGTGTAAAAACCTACCAATCATCAAAACAAAAAAAATCCAAGGATAAAATTTATCAAAAAGTTTCCTCTTTCTAAAAATTTGATATATCCTTAGAAGAGAACACTTATAAAAGTTTTTATCTTATTCTGTTTTTATTTATTGACTCTTTTCATTTTAGCATTGGGAATGTCGACTCCTCTTCACTTTTTTTATGTATGGATTATGTGTGAGTCAAGTGTGGGTATTTGTTGAGGGACTTTACTTACAAATGTTAATTTATCGAACTCTCTTTACACAACAGAGAAGTGTCAAATTCTACATAACATTTGGCTGGTGTAAGTATGATTTCTGTTTTTTTTATTATAATTTATTCATACTAAGGGCTTTCTCATTCTTTCTAACAAAAAAAAAAAAAAAAAAAGGTTATTTTTTTCTCTTAAAAATAGTAAACTTTTCATCACCCATCCAACACTCATCTAATTCTTCAAGATGATTGTTTTCCCTGAAGAAAAAATGAGAGGGGCATCTTTATCTATTGACATATCATAGAAGTCTTGGAAGAAGACAAATGAAAAATCTTTTTCTTTAAAAAAAAAAAAGAAAGAAAGAAAAACCAGAGACTGAATAATGGAAATCATTCTTCAAGAAATATTTGCAGGCCGAGGATTCTAACCTGTAAGATAGATTACCATTTTTCTGGTAGCAAGAGTAACAAAATAGGAAAAGGTGCTGCACTTTTCATAACACCCTTTTGATAACCCCTGTTTCCAGATTCTGAAACCTTTTGTCTTTAGTAAAGCCTTTATCCATTCATATGCAAATGACTTGATAAGGTGAAAGATCTGTTTACACCTATGACCCTACCAGCAGATGCCCCTGCTGCAGATCATCACAATTTTTCTTTTATCTGAATTGAAAAACAAACACAATTATTTTTCCACTTATAAAACAGGAGCTGGAAACTCATTTCATTTATCATTAGCTGTAAAGTCCCAAATATTTTAGTCCATTTGTTATATACATTTATTATTAAACACTAATGTTTATTAGTAGGAAGAACTTAATTTATTCTTATCAGAATTTTATTTTTAAATCTGGTTTTATTTTTAAAATAAACTTAATTTGATATTCAAGAAATAAACTTAATTTGACATTTTTAGAATTAGTTAACAATCTGCTCTACCTTTACAATTTTAAACTAGTAACACCAAACAGTTTTTATAAATAATTATAAGTTAACACATATTGAGAAGTTAATGTTTATAGCACCATTTAGCTATTGTTCATATTACAAATATGTAAAGAGAACATAGTGATCAAAAAGATTGTGTTATTCTCTTTACATATGATTATCAGGGAATTGGAAAAATCATAGGGAAAAAATTATGAAAAAAAGTTACTGACTTTGTTTTTGGCAAGTAAGTTTTCTGCTAGATGTCTGTCTTATATGGTTAAACAAAAAGATAAAGATTTGATTTAGTTAAAATGATAGACACAAAGTAAAGGTCCAGTTTAGCATTATAATTACATTGTAAATTGAACCTCTCATTAAATTATCTAATTTTGAACTAAAAAAAAGTAAACCTAAAACAGGTCCACTTGAACAAGTTTGAGCCAGTGTCTGCAAAGGCATGGATGTGATGACTGCGATGGCTTAGTGCATCCATCTGAATGCAGCATGGTTTCTAGGCATCATTGCTATCTCCACTGTCACCAAAGGGAGTAACTCAGAAGGGCTTCTCTGAAATCGTTCCCCATTCCACACGAGTTGACTGTGTCCTGTCATGTTTATGGACAATATAAGTGGAGTATTTATCTGGAGTATTGTTGGCGACCATGACTGACTCCTGTTCTGTCGTAGCTTTCATTCTGGATGTCATGAGCGTCTGGCATACCTTTTTCAAGTAGCCAGTCAGTCCCCGCTGGTCAGTTTTTTCGACTTGATCCACTGGGATATGAAGTCTTTCTACATCCCCTGCAAGGTGTAGTGTATCATGGGGTTGAAGCTGTATTGGTTTCCTGAAATCGTTATTTGTGGTCTGACCTTTGCACGTTGGATAATGTAAGGGGGTGCATACTGTTGTGAAGGTGAGGGGTCAATTTGTCTGTGGTCTTCAGGCAAACTAACCAGGTAATTCCATGTCAAATCATCCAGGCCATGTCACCCACCCACTTAAATGTTTCTGAAATTTTATAAAGGTGTGGACTATGTTACAGTTAGACAGTCCCCAAAATTTGATTTTCCAATTCCAAGAATTGGCAGAGTTATGTTGATTTTTAGCTCTCCAAATTTGGGGGTTGCGAAAAATGGCGACTATTTGTAATCTGTTTCTGTCTGGAAAATGAGTTCTAGAGCTTCCCTGCTTCTAAAAATTGTGATGGCAAAGTTGTGTACCGTGGGTCTTCTCAGCTCAAACAGTAATCTGTTTGCTTCGAAAGTACAGGCCATCCTTAGCTCATTTCTAATCACTGCTAGGTCTTACAGTCTGCATATGTCCTTGTATTAAGCCCATGTGTCAATAAAAAATGTCCAGTCACTGTCTGTTGCATCTAGTTCTATTGAGGGTCTCTCTGTTTTCCTAACCGGGGACGTATTTAACTGCCCATTTATTCTTTTCTCCCAGAGTGTGATATTTTCCTGTTGTAGTTCCACAAGTTACCTCATAAGCTCCAAATATTGTTGGTCTATGTTTATTTGTGGCGTAGCCATTATTACTTTTTGAAGTTTGAAGTCAAAAACGTCCTCACAGCACCATCTAAAGTACGAAAGACGTGGTCTGTAGTTTTCAGACGTCAAGAGTTGAATTGCAAATGGCTACTTCTATCCTTTTATTTATATTCTCTATCTGACCAAGGGCAGATCACACTTTTCAGCTTAGACACAGGGGCAGATCACTCTATTCTACTTATACAATGATGTGAAAGAAAGAAAGAAAATGAACAGTGAAAGATGAATCACATTAACTGAAGATAACAAAAGACCAGAGATATTGACAAACAATTTAATACAGAATAAAATCAAAGAATCAAAATGGAGGTGATGGGCAAGGAGTTTGCTGAAATCTACTGTTTGTACACTACGACAGTACCAAAGAAATATTCCTTGCATGTAATGTATCCCCCATATGAGATTAGTGAAGTAATATCACACGGTGAGGAGAAACCAATTGTATCCACTTCCAGCACCTAAACAACAGCGGAAAATATTAAGCACAAATAGATAAAATAGGTTTTGTGGTAGTAAATGACGTAAAGAAGTTTCTTCATCAGATGCTTTATGGTCAAAATTTCCCCATAGTGATCATAAATCATTGTTAGGACTCTTGGTTGAAATGAAAACAATACTACCATTAACGTCAAGATTAATTTAGAGATGGGCACTGACATTGTCAGCATATGAATATACTTTGCGATATAGGGAAGGATGTGACATGTCAAACACTGATGCCCTTAGTAGGATACCATTGAATAAGAAGTTTCCAACACCAGTGCCAATCGCAGGAGAATACTCTGATTGATCAATTAAACTCATCACTGATGGTTGCAAGAAGCATAAAATAATGGATTTTTCGGGATCTAGTGATATCCAGAGTATTGAATTTTATCCAGTCAAAATATCCTGATAGAGCAGGTCAGGACACTATACAACCATATTTCACACATAGAGATGAAATAACAGTGCTCAAGGGTTGTCTATTAAAGAAACAACATGTTATCATTCCAGTGGAAGGACAAAATGTGAGAACTACATGACATGCATCCAGGTGTGTGTTGGATGAAGGCCTGAAGCCTGAAGCTTGGTTTGGTGTCAGAAACTGATAGAAATTGAAATATATGTTCAAAGCTTTTTGGCGTGTCAATTGAATTGTAAACTCCTGGAGCCATATGACCTTTAGGCACCCCTTTCACCCTTCAGAAGGACATGTTTTTCATTTACAACGTCAATATCCAGTTGTTTGTTAACATGATTTTTAGAGTCTTTTTTTTAATTATAAAACTAACCCCTAAATCTAATCCTAACCCTAATCCCAACCCCTAACCCTAACCCAAAACAAACAACCGGATATTGACGGTGTAAATGAAAAACATGTCCTTCTGAATTGAGATCAAAAAAGGGTGCCTAAAGGTCATATGGTCCAATTCCTGCAATTTCCTCATTGCACCCCTGTGAATTCCCACAAGAACCACAACAAAGGGTCAAGCAGAACTAGTAGTCCTTTAAGGACTTGTTATAAAGATAAAGGAAGGAGATATTGAAACACCAGTATGTAAAACACTCTCATATTGTCATACTGCACTACACACTAACACAGGTCTATCACCCGTTAAATTGCTGATGAAAAGAAAACTGACCACAAGACTTAGTGGAGTACATTCAGGCCAACAATTGTGCATGTACAAAAAACAAACAGTAGCAAAGGGTAGGCATGATCAACATACAAAGCAAAGAGAGTTCATGGAAAGAGATTGTGTATTTGTTCAAATCTTCATTGCCCATGAATAATGGATCTCAGTTGTAGTAGAAGAAAGGTCAGCATCTGTTTCAGTGCATGTGACAGTGGCAAATGACAGATAATCTGAAGACATGTGACAATGGCAAATGACAGATAATCTGAAGACATGTGACAATGGCAAATGACAGATAATCTGAAGACATGTGACAATGGCAAATGACAGATAATCTGAAGACATGTGACAATGGCAAATGACAGATAATCTGAAGACATGTTGACAATGTATGTATCCTTAGTCTGGTCTGTAATGGCACTTTGAACTGAAAATTTGGATACAAACAAAATTGAGTGGGGGTGTTGAGAAGACCCAGTGACTCAATAAAATCAAGTCCAAAAAGATTGTGTCTCAATTCCGCTATATCTTGCCAGATGTGGTCTTATCCTCAATCCTGATTGTTGCAGGCAATTCACACGTTATATGAACCCACTCCCTGGAAGCATTCCACGCTACATGTCTTGTAGGTGTTAGTGGAGGCTGGCCTATGGTTTTCCATAGTCTCTGTGAGATGAGGGTTATGTCCGAGGCAGTGTCAATTTGCAAATGAACAGGATGGTTTTTCAGTTCTACCGACATATATTCCCGGTTTGACTTTGTGTTGGGGACAAAAGTTGTTAGCACACTATTAGTGTGTGTTTTTCTTTTCGGTATGTATTTGTTTTGTGGTCACTTGTGTGTTGTTTTGCATACACCCCCCGTGGTACACAATCCTTTCTTGGGTCCTTATTGGTTGCATTTACGACAGTAGTGTGTTTTGAACAGACATTTTCATGCAAAGGTCCAGCCGCCACAATTCCAGCAAGCAGATGGAGGTTTCTTTTGTATTAAGTTAGGTGATGTTGAGTACTGTTGTCCTTAAATGGTGTTGATTATGGATATTGTTGTTGCAGGTACTATTATATCATATGTGAATCATCTTTAAGATTCACCAGCTAATGACATTCCTCTGTGACTTGATTCAGAGTAATGTCTGAATTTTGTTCTATCTTAGACAGAATGCTTGTGTAGAAATAACTTAAGCACTTAAATTGTTTGTCTGTGATGGAAGAGATTTTAAACTGCTCACATTCTTTGTTGACGGTGGTTGAGTAAGTAGTGAAATTGACTGTATCACATTTTGACTGTATCATATTTTGTAGTATTTAGACATTGAAAAGTGAGGTGTGTCCATCAAAAATCTTTTTTTAAGGTATCTACTGTTTCTGCAAAACTATGATCCCATGGTTTTTTTGATAAAATTTGGCTGACATATTTTTCATGTTCAGCTGGACCAATCTTCCATAACAGGAGCCTCACCTTCCAATCATCCATTTTTTCTTTAAAATCTACATTGAAAAGATCCTCAAAACGAGCAAACCATCTCAGGAAATCAGTGTCCTCGTGAAATTCTGTGATGGAATTTTCGATAGAATCTCCTAACTCTATTAATTTTGTTTCCACAAGAGTCTGTTGCAATTTTTTTGTTTTTTTTTCTGTAAAAAGTTCCATTAATATAAGCT
Organism: Doryteuthis pealeii; assembly: GCA_023376005.1. Taxonomy (NCBI): domain Eukaryota; kingdom Metazoa; phylum Mollusca; class Cephalopoda; order Myopsida; family Loliginidae; genus Doryteuthis; species Doryteuthis pealeii. The sequence goes on from CM042150.1 coordinate 71,927,454, forward strand.
TTTACTCTAAAATTTATTGAATGGCCGGATCCATTTTTCTTTAAGAAAAAAGGTGTGTAAAATATAATATGAGTTCTTGTGTGTGCTCCAAAATAAATCCCACATTGTCAATTTCTTTTTTTTTCTTTTTTTCTTTTTGAAATCCTTGGTGTTTGTTGAATATTTCTGCATGTTTGAAAAATCCTAGCCAATTTGTTATGTTGGAAACCTCGTGGTTAATATTTTCCAAGTGTTTGGAATCCTTTGTCATCAATTCTGTTATGTTTTTACATATAAACAAAATATGGAGCAAGGCCAGTTTTTAGCGAGGTTTTATTTAACACAGGGTAGAGAATGCTTCTACCCTAAAAGTGACTTAATTAGCTCACATGTGTGTAAGTCCAGCCAGCACAAACCCCAATCCAAAAGTGTCATAGTGGAAACCCCACTTCCGGGTTCCCACAATGCAACTTTCAAGGGAGACAACTCTCCTCTACTGATCAAGGGGAGTAACTCTAGAATTTTTTTTAGGTCTGGGACCTAACATTAAACTGGCTAGAATCATAAAACAGAAGTGAAGTATGGTCCAGAAATTTATTTTCCTCACACTTACCTTTCCTCTCAGAATACTTCACTTCATGAATTTTTATTTTATTTTGGCTGGTTTTATAGTGTTTATTTCATTTTTATATTTTTCCATTGGTATATGAAAAGTCTTATTTTCTCAGACACATTATATGCACTCCCTAATACTTGCAACCTGTTGTCAGTACTTTAGGCTAGCCTTAAAATGCAGGTATTCAACTCAAACTCTTTAGATGTTTTGACTCCAAGTAACTGGTTTTATCTCCATGCTCATCTTATATCTTAGTTCACTTGTTTGAAATCATTTGTTTCATTTTTTGTTTTTAGGTTTCCCATTAACATTCTTGCTTCCTTGGGTGATAGTGCGTGTGTATTATGACAACACATTGTGAGTAAAAATAAAAGTTACATTTCCTCTTTTTTCTAAAACCCAACAGACATTATGATTCTGCATAACACCAAATACAAATCTTTCTTTCATAATAAAATGTATTGCATCATAAGAAAGAATTTTAAAAAGTAGACTAGATTCTTAAAGCATACTCAATTCCTTTTATAAAACAGAGAATAGAGAAATATATTTTATATAGTCACAAAATAAAAAAATAAATATTTCATTCATTCAAATATCAAAAGTCCAAATGAAATTTATTTGCCAAACAAATAATTTCTTTTGAAAGAAGCAAACAACATATTTTGTAGTGGAATGTTTCTAATCAAATTGCAAAGATGTTTAAACTTATTCTGTAACTGAATGTTTAACCACCTTTCTTTAGAAGCACATTTGACACATGGTCAGTTTAAAGAGAGGTTCTTTGCACAATGTCAAATAATCCCAGCTTTCACAAAGTCTTGACTTGTTTTTCCCCACATCCTGTTCACAAAAAATAATACAATTGAGAACAAATATCACCGAATAAAAAAACTGATTATGTAATGTTTTATATTGTAGTTAACCAATATTCCTTTATTTGTCTTGTGAATCATTTTGTGAAGTTTGTTGAATTCAGCAGGAACATTTTATTATAATTCAAATGTCCATTCATCCATATCACTAAATCTCTGTAATTTTTGGCTAGATTTCAACCAAACTTTCAGACATTACCTGGCATAAAATATTTACCTTTAAAAATACTTAAACTATCTTTTGTAAAGTAACAACTTTTTATTCACATAATTCATTCATTTATTTTTATCATATTTTAATTTTATTTTTTTAAACTTTTGTACATTACTATTATATATCTACCTTTTTCTTTTTAAATCTCCATAACAGCAGATGTAAGATAACAAAATCTTTACTTTTCATTTTTGTAAATGAAATAAAGCTTTAATGTTATATTACAATCATTTTGAAATTACGAATAGTAAGTTGAAGAGAAAAAGAAAAATGCAAATTATTATTTTTGTTGTTGTGTTCCTTTTAAGCTACCGTGATTTAGCAATAAATACATTCTACATATATATTTGTATAAAAAAACATGCAGAAATAAAGATCCAGTTTAGAAGTATATCTAAGTATAAATTGAACATCTGTTTCATAAAGATGAACCCAAATTAAGGTTCATATTAGCATCATACAACCCCTAACAAAAAATATGGACTTACAAACATTTCTTACATTATTTTTAATCCATGAAAAATAAACTAAGCAAAACCTATTTATATAATATCTAAACTTAATTAAAATAATGTATTTATTTATTAAATTTTTTTCAACATAAAGAAGAGGAAAAAATTATGGAATCACTAAATTTTGAAGAAAGAATTTTGGAATCACAAAAAAAAAAACCTCATCAGTATTTTATGACAGCCTCAATTCTTCAAGATTTAACTAACAAAAAACAATATTTTTCATCAACCTGCTTCCATCTTTCTTGAATAGTGCTTGAAAAATTAGCCTTACAGTTTGGAGCTATGTCTTGGACCAGTTTTTTTTATTTTGCCCATACATTTTGATTAAATTAAGATCTGGGCTGTTTACTGGCCATTTTATTAAATTGGTTTGGTTTGTTTTGTTTTACAGCATATCAACCTCAGTGGGTCATTTAATGCCGATAAAGTTTTGAAATAAATCAATTCTTAATGGATAATACAATTTTTTATAAATACATTTTTCTATTTAACCCATAGATGGAACCCTAACAGGTACTACCACTCTGGGTCAGAGTGGACCAGGGAGCAATGGTGATGAAGGGGTGCTCCACATTCCCCAAACCTCCCCATTTTATTAAATTGATATGCTTTGTCTCTCTTTGCTCTGTGAGAAGATACATTGTCATTCTGAAAAAATGACTTTCTTACCCTCAAATATATATTCTATTGATTGAATTAGAAAATTATTCAAAATTTTAATTGTATTGACTGTTGATGTAATGACTCTGCCATCTCCCTAGTCTTTTACTTGACATACAACTCCATATCATAAATGACTGGGTGATTTTTTGTTTTGTTTTCACCAGGCAGTCATTATTATATATTTCATTGGCATGACACTAGACAAAATGCAGATATATGATTCATCATTAAATATTATTTCCATCCAATTATCTCTACACTCTATGATTTCTTCTCTTTAGCCCACTTCACTGTTTGCTTTCTATATTTAACTCTTAGGACTGATTTTGTTTAACTTTTTTTGAATTTAAATTCTATTTCATTAATTCTAATTTATTTCAAACTTTTCTTTTACAGACATTAACTCCTGTTTATGTCCATTTATTTTTCATTCTTTAATTTTCTATTTTCTATTTTCAATGTGAATATCTAATACTGGTGACTTTGATCACATTCCATGTTGACTTTGTAGTGTGTGTGTGTGTGTGATGAGAGCTAATGGTTTTGACATGTGAACACGTTCCTTGTTGGATTTATTGCAACAATTTAGTGGCAATTGAAATGAACCTGGACACATTTGTTTAAACCTGTTTGTGATATTAGATTTTGAAAGTGAGATGGATGTTAGGTATAAGTAAATAAAAGATCTTAACACAACATAATATATGAACGTCAGTGACTATCTTAAAACCTGTGTGCAATAAGGATAAGTACTGCAAGTTAGTGCAATTTGTATAGCGTCTTGATCAATATGATTATCAGTTTTCAACTTTGTGTTAGAATCATCTTTGTGTGTTGTAAATTGCAGGGTAGAAGTGTTGGGAAGATAATGCAAGTGTGTGTGCGTGTGTTTGAGTAGTGAAAAGTCTGGTAAGTAAAATGTTCAAATTGGAATAGACTCCTGGAGGGGCCTGTTTGAAATGAGTTTTTTAAATTTTTTTCTGATTGGTTCAAAAACATAATTTTCATTTTAGTGTCAATTTTTTAATACCATATGGGGCCACATGAGTTCCCCTTAAAATAATACTTTTGTCATTTGAGTTTTTGGACGCCTGATATTAATATTGGCTTCTGAGATGCAAACTGATGATTCATCTATTAACCTTACTATTTTGAACCAATTATGGCTGTCATGCATCAAAATAATTTATTTCATTTGAAAAGAATCAACCTCAAATAAGCATACGACTATTCTCTGTTTTATAATAATAATTATATATTTATAAAACTCCTAATTGTTATCCATATCATGTAATTGTAAGAATATTTCATAACACTCTGTTAACTTTTGACAGCAGTCAATCATAGACTATAGCCTTCTAAAATCATACTTCCTTTATTTGGTTGACGCAGGAGGTAAGAAGGTATATTTTTAATTCCATTGCAGATATTAAGATAAGTACACTTGCTTTAATATATTAAATTATATATATTATATGCAATTTTAAACGTTTAATGCCTTATATTATGAATCTTAAAGTGTAATAATGCTTTATTAAAATTAGTGCATTTTATTCAGCGAACAGAATATGAATGGATATTTCCCATAAACTTTGGTCATCGACAGGTTGTATTGTTTACATTCGTACCGAAAAATAAAGAAAATCCTGACTATCAATCTAATTTCTTAAAAAACGGACATTTCTAACTTGCGGTCTTCTGAGCCTTCAAATCTTTATGCTTATCATGTTTATATAATGAATATAAGAAAGTAAGATATTTACCCAACCTCAATCATCACGGTTAGGATGTGAACCAATAATGTCACAAGCTATCAAGCATCCTGCTAGGATCAACCCTGCTATTCAGTAGTAATGGATCTTCAAAACTAGCTTGTTAACCATATACAACCATGATGGGATAACCCCATGATTGTAACAAATATAATTCAATTTTTTTTCTGCCCTTTTAAAAAATTGTATAAAATGTAAACTTATTATTTACCTGTTTTTTTTTGTTGAAAATGAATGAAACATGAAGAGCACAATCCTTGAAATGAATAAAAAATCCTATGAATCCAGAGTTCTACACTTCAAATGATATTACAACTTAGCTCTTCAAATAGTTGGCTTATCAATTTTTATGAAGATACTTTTTTTGGCTTTGGACTGGATGGAATTTTCCCATACCCTATTACGTTTCAGGGTGCCATGTTGAATAATTCCTCTTACCTGATTATCTCTTGTTGCACATGGCGTAAGGGAGTACCTGGTGGCACCATCTCCTCTAAAATAACATGCAATAGTTTGTCCATGTACCAGTAACATGGAATTATCCTCCTGACCTGACTTACTTATCAAACACACTAAGGTAAATTACCTTTTCCTACAGTTAATGGAGAGAATTTAATAATGCCTTCCTAAGAGCAGTTAGTTTTCATAGTGAATGGAAACATCAGGCCATATTTAATTATTGTGCTTGTAACTGTTCAAGCATTAATCTCCAGAAATGCTAATGATTGTTAAACATCATCTTTTATTAAAGCTTGTCAACAGAATATAAATGAAATTATGTATTATGTTTTTAATAGTTTTTTTTTATTAAGTTTCATTTAAATAAGATCTTTTAATACTCTTTTCATCAAAATAAAGAGTCAAGAAATATATAGAATTTAGAAGTATTGGCACAATATTAGGAAAACTGATAATTTGCTTATTACTAATCTGTTTGTTTCTTATAAAACAGACAGTTAATTTTGGTTAATAATCATGGCAAATAGTTACCCCTCCATCTATCAGAAGTTTACAAAAAATCCATAAGTGGCATGACTATTATCTTTTCTCTTAATGTATTGTTAGCAAACTTCTTAGATGCTTAACTTTTTTAAACTAAAATTGTTGAAAAATCCATTGATTACAAAAAAATCTTTCAGGTGGCTCTGGAGTGTAAACAAAAAGTTGAAATACTGTACATGGATAACCGGGGCCCAATAACAGAAACTATATTTAGTAAGTATTTCTTCATTTTGTTCTTTTTCTTGGTGAATAAGATTCATTAATCAACTGTTATATTGTTTAGTAAAGTACAGGTCCGCAAGAATGGCCTATTGTCAGTATCAGCCAAACAGCAAGGGAGTTTATAATCTTCTTTCGTAGCACTAGAGTCAGGGACGATTGTTTTGCTGAAGTTGGGCTAACGGCCATACTCCGTCAGTCTCCGCATACTGCAGCAAGATCAAACTTACCTCAAGCTGTGCTACTCCTGTGGCTCGTTAGCTGGAACAGTATCAAACTGGTACCTGTTGCGATTATTCAGTATATAACATAATTGTGTAAAGTTTTTCTACTTTTGTTATTTATTGAATCTTAATGATTATGAAAGACTTATTACTTAATTTTTCCATAATATTATTAAATGTAAATGGTATGCTATCATTCAATAATGTGTAGAGTTTTGGTATGAATAAGTCCCAGGAGAAAATCTTATATGTAAAAAAAATTGTTCTCAAGAGAATATGTTGCTGCAGAGATATAACTACTTGTATAAAAATTTAAATTTCCAGACTTCAAAAAAGAAAAAAAAGAAGATATTTGTTGTTTAATAATGTATTATATTAATTAACATTAATAATTAGATTACAGAAAGTTCTTCAATGGAGATGTAATAATATTATCGCCAATCCAGATTTTAAGAAAAAATTTTGAATGAATAATCCTTCAGTTTTACTCACTATTATATTTTAAGATTTAAAAAAGATTTCTCTACAAAACTTGAAAATTTTCACAGCAATAATTAAATATCATAAGATAATATAAAAATATAATCAGTAAATCTTTTTCTCTGGATGTGGATTCATCTTTTGTAGTAAAGTTCTATTTTGAAAAACCTGGAAAATCAATTATCAGTTGATCAATCTAGTTTAAATGTATTAGGAATTTTCTATGATTTCTAATATTTTCTTTATATATATTAATCTTTTATAGTAACTAATTACTTGTTTTTTAACAATTGCTGTGTTTATTTTTTATTGATGACAAATAACAAACAACTTTAATGAAAGACAAACAAGGAAAGAATTATTCCTATAATGCTAAAACAAACTAATATTATTCTTTTCATAATAATTTAACCATACACCATTTCGACAAGAAATTTTAAACATATGTGTATATGAAAATGGTAAAAAAAAAACATTTGGAAATCTTTGAAAGAACAAGTTTGATTGTTGATTAAGAAAAAAGAATATAAGAACCATAAAGGTAGATTCATATGAAAAATGAAAAAAGGGAAACTTTGAGGAAATACAATGGCCAAATATATAAGACTTCTATATAATTAGTGTGCATATAACTAAAATACTTCATATTTAAGGCATTATTTCGTTAAACATTCTGGTAAGACTGCATTGCCAAGATGGTATGTTGCTATATAGGTGGATAGTTGATACACATCAGTAGTATCTAGATAGTAATACAACATTTTCCGTTGCTAAGCAAAATCATAACAAAGTGTAAAAAGAAATAATAAATTAGGATAATGTGACGCAGAGAAATCACAACACGTAGTGGTCCAAAGCATACAACAAACTATATCTGGTGAGTAAAATAAGATCAGGGGGATTTGTAACGCAATTGGGAAGATTGAACTCAACATCCTCCTGAATCCATGGAGTTGTGGATTGATGGCGGGACTTTACTTCGTTGCGCACTTGTAAATCACTAGACTGTATTGATTCGGATGATCGGATGTAGTGTGATCATTTTCAAGGCCTGTCATAACAGAAGGCGGAGTTGCAATTTGAGGTCTTGCTGATGAAGACAGTGATGTATGACAAGGTGCACAGGAACGTGACTGCGATTAGAGTTTCGATTTCGCAGACTACTGTTTTGGGTTAAACGAACAACGAACGTCAAGACCGAATGCGGTTTACTGTGAGAAGCATTTGCTGAAACGAAAGGATTACTGGTTGTAAATTGAATGACTCCATTGAAAAACTTATTATACGATAAAGTTAGAAAGTCAATATTGTTGTGAGCCTGCTTTGCTTGAGAGAGAAAACAGGGACTGGTTCTTCATTGTAATTATCAGGGAGATGGAATTTTCCCAGTTTTCACTTCCATGTCTGGCAATGACTGTAGATTCCTGTAACCAGAATACTTAATAATGAACATACTGTTGGATTTGCCTCAAATGTTCAACTTTTCATCCAGGGAGTCCATTTTGCAAGGCCAAAGAAATCAGTGTTAAGAGGAGGTTTGAATTCATTAGTCATTGTAGAGAATGATTGTTTCCATCAAAATGCATTGGAAATCTCAAGAATCTCTTGTGAGAAAGTTTTTGTCTTCCCTGAAACAAATTTCCTCACAAAGACACTATTCCCCTTTGAATATTTTACCAAGGATATTACAACTTAAAAATGACAGGTTTCTTAAAAACTTAAACTGAATAAAACTCATTTGGAACAATATTTTACCATACCAAACAAATACAGCATTTATCAGCTGAGAAATTAAAACCTCTACACAGAGTAAAGCACAAAAATTAGTAACATGATACCTTTCACATGATTAAGTAGACCACTAGAGCCCTCAAGGCATGAAACTCTATTAGATTCCTTACAAAGGCCATTAAATTTCTTGAATTCAGCAGCTACATCAGGCAACCAGACACGTAATGAAAAATCTCACTATCCACCCCATAAAAGCAAAGAAACCACTACCATAAATGGTAGCATGCTATTTATACAAATCCAATTTATAATTTTCAAAAAAGAACGAGAAAACCAAAAAAATAAAAAATGGTCTGGTGAAAAAATCAAAATTTTTAGCAAAAAGTCACACTTTTACTTTTCCAAGTTAACACTGCCATATACTCACAAAAACATAATCCGTAATGAAGGCATCCCTCACTAGTTTTTCCATGGTATTGTTCCTACTGTGATGGCTTTGAGTGTGAAGTTTTGCTGATTTTGGGAAGTTCATGACTAAATTTTGTCTCACGTTTCAAGGCTTGGTTGACATCTTGTGATGACGATATGCCGGAACTATCTCTTCTTCTACTTTATGCAAATGTTATTCAAAATTTGTCTGTGCTCTCGTCATAAGATTATACATCAGTAACTATTCATAGACCCTTGTGGGAATCATTTTGGTTAGACAGTTTGTTACAAATCCTCTCTTTGCAATTCTTCATGAAGTTCTCCTCAAAAGTCTTCTCATCATTATCGATATCCTTCTTGAACAATCAGTGAAATTCGGTTCAATATCAAAGCTTGTCTTTGGCAAGGATGTTTACAAAAAATTGTGCTAAATAAATTATTCATGAAAATACGGAAAATAAGATATTTAAGACTTGATATGTAATTGTTGTCACTATACTTTTCATTCAACTAAAAGCATAAATAGTATAACATGCTGCACGATGCATGGTAAAGATAGAATTTCTGCCATATCCAGCGAGGTTGTCAGTCTAAGATGGATAATTTAATACTCCCACAATTATGTATATTTTACTTTGCAGGCGGATCTACCCGGCAAAGCCCGGAGAGGAGATAAAACATGGGTTTTGATAATCGTTTGCAGATTACTTACTACTGATGACATCACATGGTAAACTTGCAAATTGGTCGGAAAAGTTAAAACATATTAAGGGTGACCCGCAAAAAACAGACCCAAATTCAATTTATTTATTTTCCATTAAACTAAACCTAAACCCCAACCTACCTAACCCCCTAGTTTAAAATTAACAGTTTTATTACAAAATTTGTGGGTTCGTTTTTTTCTGTATCCAGGGTGACCCCAGAACACATCTGACGAACGAATGTGAATTAAAAAAAAAAGTTGAGTTGTTGTTAAATTTTTCATTGATGTATTTAAATCGCTGTAAAAATAATTCAATCTATGAAAAGATTTTCTTTTCTAACCAAATAAATATTATTTAAAGATAGGAACAGAAATATGCGTACAATAAGATATTGATTTTATTGTTAAAATTATACACTAGAATTCTAGGCTGACAAGCCAAAATATTATTTTTAACATCGCTGTAAAAAATAATTCCATTGATAAAAACTCAAATCAACATATTTAGATAAGATTATTTCATCTCTTTCGAACCATATAAATATCTTAAGAAAAGATGAAATCATAAATAGGCAGAAAAAAGAATTTGTTTTCCTTAAAATTTAGTCTTAAAAAAATATACTTATCATCCACTCTCTGAAGCCAATCTTTTTTTTTTTTAACCTCGCTGTATAAAAATAATTCAATGATAAAATGCATAAAAATTACATATTCAGAAAAGATTTATTCATTTCTTTCCAACGCATTAATAAACTATTTAAGGATGGATAAGAAAAGTGATAATTTTCCGAGCAGAACGGCTTAGAACTGCAAAATTTATTCACTAAAATAAACTTCACTGCTGGTAATCGTGTAAATCACTGTAAACAAAAAGTCAACCAGCTAACAATATTTTATTATTATCAGCAGGGTGCTGTATACAGTACAGTTCACAATTGGGTGATTTTGGCTTAATTAATTAATTATATCCCTTACTTATAAAATCAATAACCAAATTTTGCCGTGTTTCTTAGTTAGAAGGAATTAATCATATGCAAGATTTCAAAATCTGAGTGACTCCTCTTTTCTGAAGTTCTTAGATTGACACATATCATACCAAAAACTTTCTTTTAAATATATAATACAACATTGCTATACGGACAGAAATTTAACAGCCTCCCAAATTATCCCAAGGCTGTAACTAAATTTTCTTTCTTTTTTACCTGTATGATGGGGTATTTCAAAATTTGATTATCTATTCCTCAGAACTCATTCTTTCAAATAAGTCTGTTATTATTGTAATCTGAGTTCCTTATACTGAACTAGTACCATACAGTAGCTTAGGTAGGACATAGTGGTGGGAACAGCCGCTGTGATCGTTTAAAGTAGGACAAGTGTTAAAAATACCCTGCTATGCAGGATCAAAAAAGTGATTCTATTCTTGTCTAAATGAACTAAAGTGAGTATTCATCTTCCTAAAGTCGTAATATGTAGTTAACAGACCACTTTCAGATTAATCGTCTGAATCCAAAGATTTTTCCCCAGCTGGCTCTGTAAATCTGTTTTCATTTTTTACTCATTAAATTGATATTTCTCAACTTTGTATTTACTTTTTTTTACTTATTGTAATTAAATCATAGCTAATAGTCGTGTAAAAAATGGAAACTTTTTACTAGTTACTAACTCTATTCAAATTATGATTATGCTAGATTTTATCATTATCTATTTTAAAACTTTATTGAGGCAGGAAATACTTTAAATACTGGATCAAACCAGAAAATTCTTAATTAAATTTCTCATTTAAAAAACATGATCTTTTTTTCTTTTATTTACTTGATATTTTAGATTATTTCCTGTTTTTCTTGATAATTCCTGTGTCCTCTACATACGTACTGAGCCCCAGGTAATGAATCGAAACGTACAGGTAAGGAAGTTAACTTTGATAAGATAATTACTTATATTGATTTCCTTTTTTACTTTATGGACCTATGTATATTGATTATTGTTGATCCTGATTTAATTATAATTATTAACTCTATTCTGAAATATTTTTTTGCATATAAGTAAGTAAAGTACATATTAGCATCACAATCTCCAACAAACAATTTGGACTTTCCCACATACCAACACATTACTAAACAGGGGGATGTTGTTAATATACGTCTAACTGCATGCAATAGGAATACACACCAAACGAACCTAATGTGTCAGTTACCATATTGTAAAACTCCTGAGTGTATAAACATGTTTCCAAGTTTCCTCCTCATCAAGGCTTTGTTATTACTTACTAAATGAACACTTCAGTGCTTAAGCCAAATAAATCCAAATTACCCTGAAATATCAATACACGAACAAAAAGTAAGGATAACTATTTAAAAAATATTTATTCCTGAGTCCTAAAGGTGTCATTTGGTACATCAGGGTTTCACTATTTACATTAGTTTAATGTCCTTTACATGAATTAAAATGTACTTCATTTTACAATGCAAAATACATTTAATTCATTTAAATAAAAGTCCATACACATTGATATATCCAATTCCACAATGGTAGCATACAATGTAGAATTTAAACAATAATTTATTTCTTGAATTAATGCAAAATATTAGCAATAAATGAAATAACAAACAGATAATACATATTAAAGTTTGCCTTTTCATATCCCAGTTTTAAAAAAAGGCGTACCTGTGAGTTCTTTAAGTGAGTATAAAAACAAGTCATACACACTGATAAACAAGATAAGAACTGAGTTTTATTTTCAGAAGATTTGGTGTCCGAGTCGGTGTGTGTATGTGTGTGCACATGTCCGGAAATACTCCTTTATTTATTAGGTTTATCAACAATACATAAATATAAATGTACAATAATAATATCAGATATATTAGACAAGATTAGTATATAGGTTTCAACTCTTTAAGATACAGGTTACTGATCATGACTGAGATAAGATTGGAGCAAGGATTTTCTTTTGCAACCTTTGGCTGGCAGCTGTGTGTAGACTCGGTATAGACACGAAGGTTCCAGTCCTAAATTTCATAACGCTTGACTGAATTTATTTTAAAATTTTATTTTTTTTCTTATAGCAAGGCTACTATAATAAGCACTATATGAATTATAACCTCTGCTTTAAACTAGCTCTTATGAATTCTATAAGCTGTCATGAATTCAAACTTCTACATTGACTGATATATCTTACTTAAATGTGTTTTTGAAATCGACAAATGTCCTTAGATTCTGGTGAATTAATTCACTATTTAATTAGGAAAATGAATACACACAGTCGACAACCTTTTAAAATATCTAACTACTAAACAGAATTGGTTTTAAGCAACAGGTAGAATCACTTATTGAAAAAGATCATGGATTATTAGTCCCTGGTTTTATCCATGTTCAATGTTTGAATGCTTTTACCATTTCATAAACTCTTTAATATGGATACATAAAAAACTTAAAAGTAATTCTTTCTCTTTTCAGATTTCTATTAAAGATCCAACAAAGCTGATCCATTTTCCCCTGATAACACATTAAGAATTTGAATGTGGGTGCAACAAATCTATTAGAGGATCTACTTTTGAACTTTTGTTTTGAAAAATACTTTATCTATTCATATCATGGTCCATTAATAGAATTCCACCTGAAATACACTTTTCTGGCTGGCTATAAATACAAATTCTATAAATCAAGACTTATGATTCTAGAGTCTGGTTAAGTTTAGCCATTCTGTAGATTATCAATGATTGCGCTACACAATAGTAAACAATTCAACAGAAGGCTTCTGATCCACTTATTATATATACCAACCTTTTAAGTAAATAAAATAACCTATACTGATTAAAATAGACAAATAGTTTAATAAATTAAATTTTTGATTAAACTTTGTGATTAGCATAAAAAGAAGAGTTAACATACATGGAATGGTACTTACATAATTTAATTATAACGTGTTTAATCGACCAGACCTGATTTTGATTCTTTTTGCTAAAAAGTAATCTTTAAAATTTGAAATTAACAAAGAAGGAAAACTTATACAGGAAACCTTTATTATTAAATACAACTCGGAAAAGAAAATACAAACAAGGTATTAATTGATACTTTTTTTTTCCGGTCTGTGATTTAGATTTAAACTTAAAAATGAATTCTTATGTTGATTATAGAAAATGAAAACTTTGAAACTTATTTCACTAATCCATGGATACTCTTCATTTATATTATTTAGTTTAAATTCCATAATTTTTAATTTTGTTCACATTCATCTGTAAAAAATGAATTAACAAAAAATCAAATGAAATGATATTAAATAGTTCACAAGATCTGCACGCAGAATTGAACATTTCATCAAGCAGAAAATTGAATTGTTAACAAACTGTAAACAGAAATAATATCAAATTTCCAAATGCAATATGGTACTTTTTTTTCTAATGGTAAGAATAACTTCTTTTGTTTGTCACCAGATTTTATTTTAATCTGGCACACAACCCCACCACACACACACAACAAAACACACACCACACACAATCATCATGCACACACAATCAGCTATCGTATGATTCATCTAACTGGTGTAACTTACTAGTTGAAGAGCCTTCTATGTTAGGGTAAAATGTCAAGACTCTGTAGCGAAACTCTTTTATTTTACAATATTACTGTGAGTAATAAATATTCTCACTGAATAGTTACAACATGGTTCATTATTACATATAATTATTACCCAGCAATAACAGAAAAGTATTTCTCATTCTATTCTTTTTATTAACCTCATAGTTAACTATTGTTGCCCAGAAAAATTTATCATATTTTTGTAGAGAAATATTTTCAAATAAGTGAGTGATCTTATGATTTAAATCTTTTATCAATATTACTAGTACTAACTAACCAATAAATGGCTATGTAAAATTTATGATGCATCTACAACTTGAAGAACTAACTGATAAAACCAAATTAATCATGTTTTTAAATGTGAATAAATTATTTTAATAAGTTGATTATTTTTTTTTTTAGTTAAAAATTTTAAGTCCAATATGCCATGCCAAATTTTTGTAGCTCTTATATCAAACTATTTTGTCATTATCTTCTTAATTAATCTAGATTAATAATAAGACTGATATCTTATTGTATGCTATTGAATTTTCATACCTGATTTCAAACATTTTAGAAAATAAATTGAAAATGTAAATGTAAATTTAAAGAAAGCAACAAGAACAGCAGTAGGGATAACATCTAATGAGATGTAATCAGTCAACAAAAAACCCAAAATGCTGGCTATTCCATACTTCTTATCTTTTCTTATTTGTAGGAAAATTTGCAAGTTAATGCCATGCTTGTTCCAGCTTTTTTGGGGTTCAAGTTTTGTTATGATTGATTCCTCCACCTATTATCAACTGTCGATGTTCTTACTTATTTTCAATGCTGTTAGCAGTTCTTTCCGGTAAATACTCTTTTTTTAACTGCTGTCAGGTTAGATTTTATTTGCACAGTTTTACTAAGAAAATAAGAATGTCCCATCGTGAGCTTGCAAAAACAGTTTATTTTTAAGTATCAGATTTACATAAGAGAAAAAAAACTTATGAATTAATACGAGAAAAGTGCATTTTATCAAATTTTAGTCTCTCTTTGTGCAGGTTCCTTCATTCCCCTTGGGATTACATTGGGTTTTTTACTTATTTGAATGATTTAAATGTTATGGAATTATTCAATTTTGATCCATTTACCATAAAGAACCAATGGAAATATAATCAAATATTAAATAACACATTTCATTTACTCTGTTTACTTCACTTGATTTATAATTCTTTCGAGAATTAACTATTTCTAAATAACAATAAAATATTTCACTTTCAAAATAAAAATAAATGAGTTCTCTCAAGACTGTTTTTGTCTCCTTTCAGACTTTGAATGAAGAAAAATAAAAGATATTACTTTGTATTTATGTATTAGAAAGAAGTATTACAGTTAATTGTTTATTGTTTATTTCTTGGTACATGATGTAGAATATGGCACATGGCAGAATTAAATTTCAAGTTGGAATTTCTGTAACAAAATACAAAAGATTCTTCTACTTTAATTTCATAAGACCGACTTCAGCCTTTATTTAACAAATAATCATTGCAAATGGGAAAGTATTCCATTGATGGTTGCTTGTTTCTCTATTTAGACAACTGCAAATTCTTTTCCCATGAACGCTTCAGTAATCTTCAAATTGCTTAATTTAAAAAAAAATTTTTTAAGTAAGTAGATTCATAGAGTATAGATTTTAAATGTTTTAATATGTGTGTGTAGAACAGAAAAAGTTTGAATAAGAAGTGTGTAATGTTCATGACGTAAATTTTGTATGTAGAATTAGCAAAGTTTCGATAGGAAATAAAAGTTTGGGTGGACTACGACCTGTGAATGGATGTAGTGAATGTGAATGCAGTGGCACCGATGATGGTAGATAGTAGTAAACCTGACTCAGAAGGTTGATATTTGTTTTGGTAATCAACAAGTCGAAAATGTGGGCTTGAAGTTAATTCTGAGACATCTGTTTCATTCTTCGATTGAAAGTTTAGTGACTGTAATCATGGTAGCGTCGCCTTCGGAAAGTGGACAGGGAGTCTGTGGTTGTGATTTTTTTTCGTCGTTAAAGTAGCTACAAATAGCTCCGCTTTTGATATTTATTTGACGGTCACAGCACCATGATTTTTTTGGGTCCAATTGAACTTCTGACGACAAAATGTATAAATATTTTTTTAATCTTTTTTGTTTGGAAAAAAGAATCGTGTTTGTGTTTTTTAACTATTTGGATATAAATTATAGGAATTTTATCCTATACATCAACTCTGAATATGAATTTGAAATAAAGTCTTTTTTTATTGAATATTTTCTAGAAGACCCATTTTATTTTTATTTTAAAGGAACAACCTCAAGCCACTCTTTAATCGGTTTGACCTACGTTTTATTTTTTTTTCATATAATTCAATGTGCAATATAATTCCACCAATTTTCTGGTTTGGAAATCACAACTTTTTAGCAGAATTTTGGAACATTTAAAATTATTTGGTTATAAATACTTATAAATATTTTCTTAAAATCTGTCAGCTTATCTAATTTCATTTCCTAGATTTTGCATTTAACTCATAAAGCTGAAATGATTCAATGATAGATTCAATTAATATTTTTTAAATTTAAAAAATGGCCTAATGATAACCATACATGGATTTCCGTTCATACACGTCAAACAACTGAGGGATGCTGATACTGACGGGCTGAATGGATAGAGGTAAATGGAACGACCCGACAATATCGCAAGTTGTTAAAAGATCGCACTGTTTATGTAGTGGTATGAAACAGCCAACATATCACAAGGTGGTAAAACGGAACGGCCAACAATATCACAAAGTGGTAAAGAAACGACCCAACATATCGCAAGTTGGTAACGGAAGGCCCAAGCAATATCGCAAAGTGGTAAGAAGACCCAACAATATCGGCAAAGTGGTAAAAGGAACACCCCCAACAATATCGCAAAGTGGTAAAGACGGCCCACCATATGCAAAGTGGTAAAGATAACGACGCCAACAAATCGCAAAGTGGTAAAGGAAGCCCAACAAATCGAAATGAACGCAACAATCGCAATGGTAAGAAACGACCTCAAAATATCGCCAAAGTGGATAAAGGAACGACCCAACAACTATCGCAAAAGTGGTAAAGAACGACCAACATATGGCAAAGTGGTTAATGAAACGACCCAACAATATCCAAGTGGTAACGACATGCAAAGTGGTAAAGGAAAGACCCAAAATATCGCAAAGTGGTAAAGAATGACCCAACAATATCGCAAAAGTGGTAAAGAACGACCCAACAATAGCAAAGTGGGTAAAGAAACGACCCAACAATATCGCAGTGGTACAGGAATGGCCAACAAGATATCGCAAAGTGTACAGGAAGCCCACCATATGCAAAGTGGTAAAGAAAACGACCCGACAATATGCAAAGTGGTAAAGAAACGACCCACATATCGCAAAGTGGTAAAGGAACGACCAAACAATAATCGCAAAGTGTAAAGAAATGACCCAACAATATCGCAAAGTGTAACAGGAACAGACCAACAATAATCGCAAAGTGGAAGGAACGATCCAAGAATATCGCAAAGTGGTAAAGGAACGACCAACATATGCAAAGTGGTACAGGAATGGCCCAACAATATCGCAAAGTGGGTACACGAATGGCCCAACACATATCGCAAAGTGGTACAGGAATGGCCCAAAATATCGCAAAAGTGGTAACAGGAATGGCCCACACAATATCGCAAAGTGGTAAAGGAACGCCAACAATATCGGCAAAGGTGGTAAAGAACGACGCAACAATATGCAAAGTGGTAAAGAAACGACCCAAACAATTCGCAAAGTGGTAAAGGAACGACCAACAATATCGCCAAAGTGGTAAAAGAAACGACCCAACAATATCGGCAAAGTTGGTAAAGAACGACCCAACAATATGGCAAAGTGGTAAAGGAACGACGCAAACAATATCGCAAATGGTAAAGAAACGACCAACAATATCGCATAAGTTGGTACATGGAATGGCCCATACAATATCGCAAAGTGGTTAAGGAACGGCGCAACAATATCGCAAAGTGGTAAAAGAAACGACCCAACAATCCGAAAGTGGTAAGAAAACGACCCAACAATATCGCAAAGTGGTAAAGGAACGACCCAACAATATCGCAAAGTGGTAAAAGAAATGACCCAACAATATCGCAGGGTAAGTTCGTAAAGGTAAGAGCCCCAACAATATCCAAAGTGGGTAAAGGAACGACCCACAATATCGCAAAGTGGTACACGGACATGGCCCAACAATATCGCAAAGGTGGTACAGGAATGGCCCAACAATATCGCAAGTTGTTAAAGGATCGACGGGTTTACATAGTAGTAAGGACGGCACAACAATATCGCAAAGTGGTAAAGGAATGACCCAACAATATCAACAAGTGGTTAAAGATCGACTGCTGATGGTAGTAGTTCTTGTCCTAAAAGGACAGGTAGAGACTACTAGAGTTGTGCTGACCAGAGGCAAGTGACCGTTGTGGAGAGGTCAGGTGAGAGGCAGGAAAAAGGTCTCAGCAGTCAAAGTTGCAACAACAGCAGCAGCAGTGAGCCAAGGTCACATCAGGAGCAGAGAACAGGAATAGTAAAGATCAGGAATCTCAGGTGAAGGTGCCGGGTAGATGATGAATGTCGATCCTTGAAAAAGGTGCTGTATATATCGTAGATTTAGCATGGCGTCCTCCACTGCAGGTGCTTTAGTTCAGAGGAATTTTCTCTGACGTCGCTTAACAATACCAAGCTATTGTAATAGTATTATTTTCGCCTAGTATGGTTTGGAATTTAACTGGAATGTCTTATTTGTGCATAAATTAAGACTTGAAAGTTTTAGGAGTAGACGCTAAGCTGACTCATATCCAGTACAAAAAGGTGAAGGTCAAAGGTAATTGTTTCGGACTGCTGCTTTGAAGAATCAGAAAGTGGGTGAGGGAAGCAGCGTGATATGAAGCTGCGATATTTTAAATTCTAATTATTCCTTAGTAATAAATATTACTTATCCGGTAATACTTTTTTGGTACGATCAACATGCCACTCGCTCGAGTTCGGCCCTATGACATCAGCTTTGACACACCCACAAATTTTTATGAAAACAATGTCTCTTCGCTTACATGAGTACGACCAAGACCAAACATTTATTTCACTTTTAAAACGTAATATTTTTTAGCTTAGAAAATTTAAAGTTTTAAAATAAAGAAAACAACTTTGAATCATGTAAATTTAGGGTTCTACAAATATTTTTCTTTACTGCCAAACTGCCACTCACTTGAATTTATTTATTTTTTGTTTTGTTTTTGTAATAAAGTTTTTAACTCAAAGATCTTATTATTATTTTATCAAGTGAGGGGAAACTGAAATGATTGTTTGATTTCTAAAAAGAAAAAAAATATAAAGATTCGTGCAATTAAATAATTGTTAATAAAATTTTATATAAAAATATAGAATCAATTTTATTTATAAATAAAAATGTAAATAAATAAAATTCATAACTAAAAGAAAAAATGTTTGTAGAAGTTGTTTTCTTTATTTAAAACTTTCAATTTTCTAAGCTAATAAATATTACGTTTTAAAAGTAAAATAATTGTTTCATGGCTTGTAACCAGTGCCCTTTAAGTATCCAGAGGCACTGGCTGTACCGAAGAGAATTTTGTTTTCATAAAATTTGTGGGCGTGTCTAAGCTGATGTCATAGGCCAAACTCGAGCGAGTGGCAGTTGATCGTACCAAAAAAGTATTACTCTTACTTATCTATCTGCAGGTCCTCCAATAATTACTAACACCAATGCTATCCAGTACAAATCTAATTCCAGCCATATTCTATATTCACATTCATCTTTACACTACTACTACTGTTGTTTCTGCTGCTGCTGCTGCTGGCTGTTGTTGTCAAATCATTAACTTAATATACGTTCCTAATGATTTAAAAAAAAATAAAACAGAAAGTATAGCTTGTATAAGAATGTAGATGTATTCCCAAATAAATTATTTGTGAATTATTTTGATCTGCAAAATATTTTCTAACCTTTTTAGGGCTTAATATTGGCATTGCTGTTGTTTCCTCCATGAAGAGGTATGTAATTTTTTGTAGGTTTATAAATATTATACATTTAATAATTTTTGCATTAAGTGTTTGCAATCTCAGATAAATTTGGAGTTAGTGTTTATTGAGTTTGCTTCAGTTTCATAACTGTTATCTGAAGATAAAGAATTTTCATTATTTTTATTATTCCACACACTTTTGAATTAGAATCCATGTTTTTTCTCTTCAGTGTTTTACACTTAGGTGCTTCATTTTTAGACAGAATCTCTATCACCTATTTTTATAATGATTAAACTTTGATACATATGTTGCCATAATACAGCAAAAATGGCATATTTCCACCATTATTTTCGTTTGAACATTTTTAAAATGCTATAACTTAAAGAATAAAGCAATTTCAATGCAATTTTCAACTTAATAACGGAATAAAGCCTGTCTCTGAGGTTATTTAGATTTTAAAATGAGATAATTGTTAAAGACTTATTATAGAGTACTTCTTATTAATTGACCAATTATAATATTTGTATAAATTGTAATTTGATATCAAAATGAATGGCTTATTAAAGTTTAAAGTGATATGAAAATAAATCTTTTAAAGTATGTCATCAAACATAAAATTATTTTTTGTTCATACAAACAATCTTTGATGTACTCATTTGCAGGTACATGCAAACATTAAACATACATTTAATCGCTTTATGATGAGACAACGCAGTACAATGAATCTACGCTCCAGTACAAGTCTGTATTTCAGTCAACGTCAGAGTTCGATCACCACACAGAATACGCAATACCCAAATACAGAGATTGATGACTGCTATACAGTTGCCTTCAATACACACCAATAATTGTGGCAGCTACAAAGGTAAAGTTTGCAATAAACCTTACAACAATGGAGCTAACGCAGACTTAGATGGTTGTACATGGCTTTACATCTAGGCATTAATGTCTTGACTCAAACTTCCAAATGCAGTTTAAGTGATCGCAAATGATAAACCAGATGGCACATATTCCATTTGAGATAAGTGATCAGCAAATGAAGTAAACAGACGGCACATATTCCATTTGAGATAAGTGATCAGCAAATGAATAACACACGGCACATATATTCCATTTGAGATAAGTGATCAGCAATGAATAAACACACGCACATATTCCATTTGAGATAAGTGATCAGCAAATGAATAAACAGATGGCACATATCCTATTTGAGATAAGTGATCAGCAAATGATAAACAGATGGCAACATATTCCATTTGAGATAAGTGTCAGCAAATGAATAAAGATGCACATATTCCATTTGAGATAAGTGATCAGCAAATGAATAAACAGACGGCACATATTCCATTTGAGATAAGTGATCAGCAAATGAATAAACAGAAGGCACATATTCCATTTGAGATAAGTGATCAGCAAATGAATAAACAGATGCACATATTCATTTGAGATAAGTGATCAGCAATTGAATAAAACAGACAGCATATTCCATTTGAAATAAGTGATCAGCAAATGAATAAACAGACGGCACATATTCCATTTGAGATAAGTGATCAGCAAATGAATAACAGACGGCACATATTCCATTTGAGATAAGTGATCAGCAAATGAATAAACAGACGGCACATATTCCATTTGAGATAAGTGATCAGCAAATGAATAAACAGACGGCACATATTCCATTTGAGATAAGTGATCACACAATGAATAAACAGACGGCACATATTCCATTTGAGATAAGTGATCAGCAATGAATAAACAGACGGCACATATTCCATTTGAGATAAGTGATCAGCAGTTGAATAAATAGATGGGACATATTCCATTTGAGATAAGTGATCAGCAAATGAATAAACAGACGGCACATATTCCATTTGAGATAAGTGATCAGAAATGAATAAACAAGGGACATATTCCATTTGAGATAAGTGATCAGCAATGAATAAACGACGGCACATATTCCATTTGAGATAAGTGATCAGGCAAATGAATAAACAGATGCACATATTCCATTATAATATCACAAGACAAAAACTGTAACATCTGATATAAACACAACAGATACAAACATATTACAACTGTTGAAAACAGCTGTAAACACCAAGTGCCATGGCAACCCAACAGTTTATGTTGAGAGAATTAAAAATACAAAAAGAAAAGAAAAAGTAATTTCATCTGCTTTAATTGTGATAAAATAGTTTGATGTTTTAAATTTGATGAGGTTTCTAAAATAAAATTTATAAACAATTTTTTGGTAATTTTGGTTTTTGTTGTCCAAATCTATGTTATGATTTAGTTTGGTGGCAATCTAGCGAATTTCAGTCCATGTTAGCTATTTTCTACCTCGTGCTTTTGTTGGCAAATTAATGAGACAAAAAGCGATATTTTACACACTAACAACACCCCCACAGTTTTTTTTATCGACAAGTCAATGTGATATTTTACAATCCTCCACTTTAAAAAAAATTTTTTTCAATTTATACAAACTTCAATTGAATTTTTACAAACTCAAAACTTCAAATTTCAAAACAATTTTTATAACGTACATTCTGTTTTGATTATAACAATCCCTCCCTCCACTATAAAATACAAATACAAATAAGAATCAGACAATTCGATATATTTCTCAATTTTATTTCAAAACAAATGTCACTTCTTTTTAATACATTTAAACTTATTGAGTTTCGAAACAAAAATTAAAGACAAGAAAAAATGTTTTACATAAAACAAACAATAAATAAATGACAACATATATATATATGAATAACATAAATACCAAAATATAAACACATATGTATGACAGTTTCAAAAACCTGGAAAAAAAGGGGGTTTTGTCAAAAATCTTGAAAATATTTGTAATTTGTCCTGGAAAATTAGAATTATTGAGGCAAAATTATGTTATTGTTACACTTAACAAATATAACTAGTAAAATACAAGGACAGATTTTTTTTGTTTTTGTTTTTATTTTTAATGCTCACAAATCTACCCAAGATTTCCCAAATTAGTCATGAATATAAAGTTAAAAAATATTTATATTTCCTCTTCAATATGGCCTAAACTTATCATGTGACATATTTTGGTGGTACCTACCGGACTCTTGCCTAATTTACTGTTTTTACTTGCCATTGTCTGGCATAATTCCAGCAAACTAAGATATTTTCTAAGTCTTGTTTTCTACTTTTTATTGGCAAATTGATGTAGATATTTTACAATCTCCTCCCCCCCCCCACCATTTTTATCCGCAAATCAATTCACCGTGTAACCTTTTTTGATGAATTTTACAAACATATCTCAATATTAGGTACTGCAATTTTGGCCTTATAGACATATTTTTTTAAAAATAAATTTAATCCTTTTGATTGAAAAAAAAATCCAAAAATAAGGGAATTATCTGATTTTAATGAAATTTCAGTGTTGATGAATTAATTTTATAATGCATTAGTTATTTTATTTTCAAAACTTTCTGATTTTTTTCAGGTCACTTAATTTTGACCCTGACTGATATTTTTTGATCCTTTGGGGCTTTTGGGGTATATACTTTTGAAACTAATTACATTCTGAATAAAAAGACAAAAGACCAAAGGGGTGAATGAAGAAAATAATTATTTTAAAAGGAGCACTCTTGTAGAAATTAAGTACTGAAAATTTGAAATTTAAATGTAAAAAAATAAACTAAGAAAAATTTTTTTAAATTCT
>CM042150.1:71958661-72025248 GCA_023376005.1 Doryteuthis pealeii
TAATTTTCCAGGACAAATTACAAATATTTTCAAGGATTTTTGACAAAACCCCCCTTTTTTTTCCAGGTTTTTGAAACTGTCATACATATGTGTTTATATTTTGTTATTTATGTTATCATTATATATATGTTGTCATTTATTTGATGTTTTGTTTTAGTAAAAACATTTTTTCTGTCTTTAATGTGTTTGGTTTCGAAACTCGAATAAGTTTAAATTGTATTAAAAAGAAGTGACATTTGTTTTGAATAAAAATGAGAAATTATCGAAATTGTCTGATTTCTTATTTGTATTTGTATTTTATAGTGGAGGGGGGGATTGTATAATCAAAACAGAATGTACGTTATAAAAATTGTTTTGAAATTTGAGTTTGAGTTTTGTAAAAATTCAATTGAAGTTTGTATAAATTGAAAAAAATTTTTTTTAAAGGTGGAGGATTGAAAAAATATTCACATGACTTGTCGATAAAAAAAACTGTGGGGGTGTTGTAGTGTGTAAAATATCGCTTTTTTGTCTCATTAATTTGCCAACAAAAGCACGAGGTAGAAAATAGCTAACATGGGACTGAAATTCGCTAGATGCCACCAAACTAAATCATAACATAGATTTGGACAACAAAAAACCAAAATTACCAAAAAATTGTTTATATATATTTAGAAAACCTCATCAAATTTAAACATCAAACTATTTTATCACAATTAAAGCAGATGAAATTACTTTTTCTTTTCTTTTGTATTTTAATTCTCTCAACATAAACTGTTGGGTTGCCATGGCACTTGGTGTTTCAGCTGTTTTCACAGTTGTAATATTGTTTGTATCTGTTGTGTTTAATATCAGATTGTACAGTTTTTGTCTGTTGATATTATAAATGGAATATGTGCCATCTGTTTATTCATTTGCTGATCACTTATCTCAATGGAATATGTGCCGTCTGTTTATTCATTTGCTGATCACTTATCTCATGGAATATGTCCCATCTGTTTATTCATTTGCTGATCACTTATCTCAAATGGAATATGTGCCGTCTGTTTATTCATTTGCTGATCACTTATCTCAAATGGAATATGTCCCATCTATTTATTCAACTGCTGATCACTTATCTCAAATGGAATATGTGCCGTCTGTTTATTCATTGGCTGATCACTTATCAAATGGAATATGTGCCGTCTGTTTATTCATTTGCTGATCACTTATCTCAAATGGAATATGTGCCGTCTGTTTATTCATTTGCTGATCACTTATCTCAAATGGAATATGTGCCGTCTGTTTATTCATTTGCTGATCACTTATCTCAAATGGAATATGTGCCGTCTGTTTTTATTTGCTGATCACTTATCTCAAATGGAATATGTGCCGTCTGTTTATTCATTTGCTGATCAACTTATTTCAAATGGAATATGTGCTGTCTGTTTATTCAATTGCTGATCACTTATCTCAAATGGAATATGTGCCATCTGTTTATTCATTTGCTGATCACTTATCTCAAATGGAATATGTGCCTTCTGTTTATTCATTTGCTGATCACTTATCTCAAATGGAATATGTGCCGTCTGTTTATTCATTTGCTGATCACTTATCTCAAATGGAATATGTGCATCTGTTATTCATTTGCTGATCACTTATCTCAAATGGAATATGTGCCATCTGTTTATTCATTTGCTGATCACTTATCTCAAATGGAATATGTGCCATCTGTTTATTCATTTGCTGATCACTTATCTCAAATGGAATATGTGCCGTGTGTTTATTCATTTGCTGATCACTTATCTCAAATGGAATATGTGCCGTGTGTTTATTCATTTGCTGATCACTTATCTCAAATGGAATATGTGCCGTCTGTTTATTCATTTGCTGATCACTTATCTCAAATGGAATATGTGCCATCTGTTTATTCATTTGCTGATCACTTAAACTGCATTTGGAAGTTTGAGTCAAGACATTAATGCTAGATGTAAAGCCAGTACAACCATCTAAGTCTGCGTTAGCTCCATTGTTGTAAGGTTTTGCAAACTTTACCTTTGTAGCTGCACAATTTATTGGTGTGTATTGAATGCAACTGTATAGAGTCATCAATCTCTGTATTTGGGTATTGCGTATTCTGTGTGGTGATCGAACTCTGACGTTGACTGAAATACAGACTTGTACTGGAGCGTAGATTCATTGTACTGCGTTGTCTCATCATAAAGCGATTAAATGTATGTTTAATGTTGGCATGTACTGCAAATGAGTACATCAAAGATTGTTTGTATGGAACAAAAATAATTTTATGTTTTATGACATACTTTAAAAGATTTATTTTCATATCTACTTTAAACTTTAATAAGCCATTCATTTTGATATCAAATTACAATTTATACAAATATATAATTGTCAATTAATAAGAAGTACTCTATAATAAGTCTTTAACAATTATCTCATTTTAAAATCTAAATAACCTCAGAGACAGGCTTTATTCCGTTATTAAGTTGAAAATTGCATTGAAAATTGCTTTATTTCTTAAGTTATAGCATTTTAAAAATGTTCAAACGAAAATAATGTGGAAATATGCCATTTTTGCTGTATTATGGCAACATATGTATCAAAAGTTTAATCATTATAAAATAGGTGATAGAGATTCTGTCTTAAAAATGAAGCACCTAAGTGTTAAAAACACTGAAGAGAAAAAACATGATTCTAATTCAAAAGTGTGTGGAATAATAAAAATAATGAAAAATTCTTTATCTTCAGATAACAGTTTAGAAAACTGAAGCAAACTCAATAAACACTAACTCCAAATTTATCTGAGATGCAACAACTTAATGCAAAATATTATTAAATGTATAATAGTTTAATACCTACAAATTACATACCTCTTCATGGAGGAAACAAAACAGCAATGCCAATATTAAGCCCTAAAAATGGTAGAAAATATTTTGCAGATCAAATATATCACAAATAATTTATTTGGAATACATCTACATTCTTATACAAGCTATACTTTCTGTTTTATTTTTTTTAATCATTAGGGAACGTATATTAAGTTAATGATGTTGACAACAACAGCAGCAGCAGCAGCAGCAGAAACAACAGTAGTAGTAGTAGTAAGTGAATGTGAATATAGAATATGGCTGGAATTAGATTGTACTGGATAGCATTGGTGTGTAGTAATTATTGGAGGTACCTGCAGATAGATAAGTAAGAGTAATACTTTTTTGGTACGATCAACTGCCACTCGCTCGAGTTTGGCCTATGACATCAGCTTTAGACACGCCCACAAATTTTTATGAAAACAAAATTCTCTTCAGGTACAGCCAGTGCCCTCTAGGATAACTTAAAGGGCACTGGTTACAGCCATGAAACAATTATTTTATTTTAAAACGTAATATTTATTAGCTTAGAAAATTGAAAGTTTTAAATAAAGAAAACAACTTCTACAAACATTTTTTCTTAGTTATGAATTTTATTTTATTTACATTTTTATTTATAAATAAAATGATTCTATATTTTTATATAAATTTTTATTAACAATTATTTTTAATTTGCACGAATCTTTATATTTTTTTTTCTTTTTGAAATCAAAACATCATTTCATGTTTCCCCTCACTTGATAATAATAATAAGATCTTTGAGTTAAAACTTTATTACAAAAACAAAACAAAAAATAAATAAATTCAAGTGAGTGGCAGTTTGGCAGTAAGAAAAATATTTGTAGAACCCTAAATTTACATGATTCAAAGTTGTTTTCTTTATTTAAAACTTAAATTTTCTAAGCTAAAAAATATTACGTTTTAAAAGTGATAAATGTTTGGTCTTGGTCGTACTCATGTAAGCGAAGAGACATTTGTTTTCATAAAAATTTGTGGGTGTGTCTAAAGCTGATGTCATAGGCCGAACTCGAGCGAGTGGCAGTTGATCGTACCAAAAAAGTATTACCGGATAAGTATATTTAATTTACTAAGGAATAATTAGAATTTAAAATATCGAGCTTCATATCACGCTGCTTCCCTCACCCACTTTCTGATTCTTCAAAGCAGCAGTCCGAAACAATTACTTTGACCTTCACCTTTTTGTACTGGATATGAGTCAGCTTAGCGTCTACTCCTAAACTTTAAGTCTTAATTTATGCACAAATAAGACATTCCAGTTAAATTCCAAACCATACTAGGCCGAAAATAATACTATTTAACATAGCTTGGTATTGTTAAGCGACGTGTCAAGAAAATTTCCTCTGAACTAAAGCACCTGCAGTGGAGGACGCCATGCTAATTACGATATATACAGCACCTTTTTCAAGGATCGACATTCATCATCTACCCGGCACCTTCACCTGAGATTCCTGATCTTTACTATTCCTGTTCCTGCTCGATGTGACTTGGCTGACTGCTGCTGCTGTTTGTTGCAACTTTGACTGCTGAGACCTTTTTCCTGCCTCTCACCTGACCTCTCCAGCAACGGTTCACTGCCTCTGGTTCAGCACAACTCTAGTAGTCTCTACCTGTCCTTTTTAGGACAAGAACTACTACCATCAGCAGTCGATCTTTAACCACTTTGTGATATTGTTGGGTCATTCCTTTACCACTTTGCGATATTGTTGTGCCGTTCCTTTACTACTATGTAACCCGTCGATCTTTAACAACTTGCGATATGTTGGGCCATTCCTGTACCACTTGCGATGTTGGCCATCCTGTACCACTTTGCGATATTGTTGGGTCGTTCCTTTACCACTTTGCGATATTGTTGGGTCGTTCCTTTACCACTTTGCGATATTGTTGGGTCGTTCCTTACCACTTTGCGATATTGT
Organism: Doryteuthis pealeii; assembly: GCA_023376005.1. NCBI lineage: Eukaryota > Metazoa > Mollusca > Cephalopoda > Myopsida > Loliginidae > Doryteuthis > Doryteuthis pealeii. Next base: position 71,963,439 of record CM042150.1, read on the forward strand.
TGGTCATTCTTTACCACTTTGCGATATTGTTGGGTCGTTCCTTTACCATTTGCGATATTGTTGGTCGTTCTTTACCACTTGCGATATTGTTGGGTCGTTTCTTTACACTTTGCGATATTGTTGGGCCGTTCCTTTACCACTTTGCGATATTGTTGGCCATTCCTGTACCACTTTGCGATATTGTTGGGTCGTTTTCTTACACTTTGCGATATTGTTGGGTCGTTCCTTTACCACTTTGCGATTGTGGTCTTTTTACTTTGCGATATTGTGGTCGTTTCTTACCACTTTGCGATATTGTGGCGTTCTTCCACTTGCGATATGTTGGGTCGTTTCTTACCTTGCGATATTGTTGGGTCGTTCTTCACTTTGCGATATTGTTGGGCCGTTCCTTTACCACTTTGCGATATTGTTGGGCCATTCCTGTACCACTTTGCGATATTGTGGGCTATTCTGTACCACTTTGCGATATGTTGGGCCATTCTGTACCACTTTGCGATATTGTTGGCCATTCCTGTACCACTTTGCGATATTGTGGTCGTTCCTTTACCACTTTGCGATATTGTTGGGTCGTTCCTTTACCACTTTGCGATATTTGTTGGTCGTTCCTTTACCACTTTGCGATATTGTTGGGTCATTTCTTTACCACTTTGCGATATTGTTGGGTCGTTCCTTTACCACTTTGCGATATTGTTGGGTCGTTTCTTTACACTTTGCGATATTGTTGGGTCGTTTCTTTACCACTTTGCGATATTGTTGGGCGTTCTTTACCACTTTGCGATATGTTGGCCATCTGTACCACTTGCGATATTGTTGGGTCGTTTCTTTACCACTTTGCGATATTGTTGGGTCGTTCCTTTACCACTTTGCGATATTGTTGGGTCATTTCTTTACCACTTTGCGATATTGTTGGGTCGTTCCTTTACCACTTTGCGATATTGTTGGGTCGTTCTTTACCACTTTGCGATATTGTTGGGTCGTTCTTACCACTTGCGTATTGTGGGTCGTTCCTTACCACTTTGCGATATTGTTGGGTCGTTCCTTTACCCTTTGCGATATTGTTGGTCGTTCTTTACCACTTTGCGATATTGTTGGGCCGTTCCTTTACCACTTTGCGATATGTTGGGTCGTTCTTTACCACTTTGCGATATTGTTGGGCCGTTCCTTTACCACTTTGCGATATTGTTGGGTGTTCCTTTACCACTTTGCGATATTGTTGGGTCGTTTCTTTACCACTTTGCGATATTGTTGGGCCGTTCCTTTACCACTTTGGCGATATTGTGGGTCGTTTTTTACCACTTTGTGATATTGTTGGCGTTCCTTTACCACTTTGTGATATTGTTGGGCTGTTCCATTACCACTACAATAAACAGTCGATCTTTAACAACTTGCGATATTGTCGGGCGTTCCTTTACCTCTATTCCATCAGCCGTTCCAGTATCAGCATCCTCAGTGTTGACGTGATGAACGGAATCCATGTATGGTTATCATTTAGGCATTTTAGAATTTTAAAAAATTATTGAATCTATCATTATCAGATTTCAGCTTTATGAGTTAAATGCAAATCTAGAATGAAATTAGATAAGCTGACAGATTTTAAAGATAAAATATTTTAAGTTATTTATAACAAATAATTTTAAATGTTCAAAATGCTGCTAAAAAGTTGTGATCAAAACCAGAAAATTGTGAATTATTATTGCACATTTGAATTATATGAAAAAAAAAAAAACTAGGTCAAACATTAAAGAGTGGCTTGAGTTGTTTCCCTTTAAAATAAAATAAAATGGTCATTCTAGAAAATATTCAATAAAAAAAGAACTTTATCAAATTCAATCAGAGTTGATGTATAGGATAAAATCCTATATTTTATATCCAAATAAGGTTAAACACAAACACGATTCTTTTTTCCAAACAAAAAGGATTAAAAAAATATTTATACATTTGTCAGAGTTCAATTGGACAAATCATGGTGCTGTACCGTCAAAATAGAATATCAAAATCGGAGCCTATTTGTTAGCTATTTAACAGACGAAAAAATCAACAAACACAGACTCCCTGTCCACTCCGAGGCGACGCTACCATGATTACAGTCACTAAACTTTCAATCGAAGAAACAGATGTCTCAGAATTAACTTCAAGCCCACATTTCGACTTGTTGATTACCAAAACAAATATCAACCTTCTGAGTCAGTGTTTACTACTATCTACCATCATCGTGCCACTGCATTCTACATCACTAATCCATTTCACAGGTCGTATTCACCAAAACTTTATTTCCTATCGAACTTTGCTAATCTACATACAAATTTTACGTCATGAACATTACACACTTCTTATCAAACTTTTCTAGTTCTACACACACATATTAAAAACATTTAAAATCTATACTCTATGAATCTACTTACTTGAAAAAATTTTTTTTAAATTAAGCAATTGGAAGATACTGAAGCTGTTCTGGGGAAAAGAATTTTCAGTTCTAAAAATAGAGAACAAGCACCACGTCAATGGAATAACTTTCCCATTTGCAATGATTATTTGTTAAAATAAATGAGCTGAAGTCTGTCTTATGAAATTAAAGTAGAAAGAATCTTTTGTTTTTGTTACAGAAATTCCAACTTGTAAATTTAATTCTGCATGTGCCTATCACATCTGTACCAAGAGAATAAACAATAAAATTAACTGTAATACTTCTTCTATTAACATAAAATACAAAGTAATATCTTTTATTTTTCTTCATTCAAAGTCTGAAAGGGAGACAAACAGTCTTTGAGAGAACTCATATTTTTATTTTGAAAGTGAATATTTATTGTTATTTAGAAATAGGTTAATTCTCGAAAGAATTATAAATCAAGTGAAGTAAACAGAGTAAATGAAATGTGTTTATTAATATTTTGATTATATCTTCCCATGGTTCTTTATGTAAATGGTATCAAATTGAATAATCCCAATAGACAGTTTTAATATCATTCAAATAAGTAAAACCAATGTAATCCTCAAGAGGGAATGAAGGAACCTGCACAAAAGAAGAGACTAAAATTGATAAAATGCACTTTCTCGTTTATTCATAAGTTTTTTTCTCTTATTGTAAATCTGATACTTAAAAATAAACTGTTTTTCAACTCACGTTGAGGACATTTCTTATTATTCTTATAAACTGTGCAATAAAATCAATACAGCAGTTAAAAAAGAGTATTACCTGGAAAGAACTGTAAAGCATTGAAATATAAAGGTAAGGACATCTACAGTTGTATTAATATGTGGAGGAATCATCATAAACAAAACATTTGGAACCCCAAAAAGTGGAACAAGCATGGCTGTAAACTTTGCAAATTTCCTACAAATAAGAAAAGCATAAGAAATGAATAGCAGCATTTTGGGTTTTTGTTGACTGATTTACATCTCAATTAGATGTTCATCCCTACTGGCTGTTCTTTGCTTTCTTTAAATTTACATTACATTTTCATTTTATTCTAAAATGTTTAATCAGTATGAAAATTCAATAGCATACAATAAGATATCAGTCTTATTTTAATCTATATAATTAAGAAGAAATGACAAAATAGTTTGATAAAGAGCTACAAAATTTGGCATGCATATTGGACTTAAATTTTAACTAAAAAAAAAATTAATCAACTTATTAAAATAATTATTCACATTTAATAAAACATGATTAATTTGGTTTATCAGTAGTTCTTCAAGTTGTAGATGCATAATAATTACATAGCATTATTGGTTAGTTAGTACTAATAATATTGATAAAAGATTAAATCATAAGAGTCACTCACTTATTTGAAAATATTTCTCTACAAAAATATATGAAATTTTTCTGAACAATGTTAACTTCATAGGTTAAATTAAAAAATAGAATTGAGAAATATCTTTTCTGTTATGCGGTAATAATTATAGTAATAATACCATTTGTAACTATTCAGTGAAAATATTTTTACTCACAGTAAATATTGTAAAATAAAAAGTTGCGCTACAAGTCTTGACATTTTACCCAACATAGAAGGCTACTTCAACTAGTAAGTGATACACCAGTAGTGGAATCAAATATATAGCTTATAGTGTGTGCATGTGTGTGTGTGTGTGTGTGTGTGTGTGTGTGTGTGTGTGTCCAGATTAAAATAAAAATCTGGTGACAACAAAAAAATGGTTATTCTTACCATTAGAAAAAAAACTTACCTATTGCCATTGGAAATTTGATATTATTTCTGTTTACAGTTTTTAACAATTCAATTTTCTGCTTGATGAAAGTTCAATTCTGCTCAGATCCTTGAACTATTTAATATCTCATTTGATTTTTTTTTAATTCATTTTTTTACAGATGATGTGGAACAAAATAAAAATTATGGAATAAACTAAATAATATAAATGGAAAATATATGATTATGAAATAATTTCAAATTTTTCATTTTTCTATAATCAACATAAAATTCATTTATATAATTTAATCTAAATCACAGACCTGAAAAGTTATCAATTAATACCTTGTTTTTTTTTTCTTTTCCGGGTTGTATTAATAATAAAGTTTCCTGTATAAGTTTTCCTTCTTTTGTTAATTCAAATTTTAAAATTACTTTTACAAAAAGAATCAAAATCAGTCTGGTCATTAACACTTATATAAATATGTAAGTACCATTCCTGTTGTTAACTCTTCTTTTTATCTAATCAAAGTTTAATCAAAAATTTAATTTATTAACTATTGTTTTGTAATCATATATTTTATTGTACTTAAAAGGTGTGGTAGGTATATAATAAGTGGATCAGAAGCCTTCGTTGAATTGTTACTTGTGTTAGCCAATCATTTGATAATCTAACAGAATGGCTAAACTAACCAGACTCTAGAAATCATAAAAGCTGAATTATAGAATTTGTATTTATAGCAGCAGAAAAGTTGTATTTCAGGTGGAATTTCTATTAATGGACCATGATATGAATAGATAATATTTCAAAACAAAGTTTCAAAAAGTAGATCCTCTAATAGATTTGTTGCACCCACATTCAAATCTTAATGTGTATCAGGAAAATGGATCAGCTTTGTTGATCTTAATAGAAATCTGAAAAGAGAAAAAATACTTTTTAAGTTTTATGTATCCATATAAAGTTTATGAAAAGGTAAAACAATTCAAACATGACATTGATAAAACCAGGACAATAATCCATAATCTTTTTCAATAAGGATTCTACTGTTGCTTAAACAATTCTGATATAGTAGTTAGATATTTTAACAGGTTGTCACTGTGTGTATTCATCCTAATTAAATAGTAAATTAATTCACCAGAATCTAACATTTGTCGATTTCAAAACACATTTAAGTAAGAATATATCAGTCAATGTAGAAGTTTGGAATCATACAGCTTATAGAATTCATAAAGAGCTTTTTAAAGCAGAGTTTAATTCATATAGTTTATTATAGTAGCCTTGTATAAGAAAAATAAAATTTAAAATAAATTTCAGTCAGGTTATGAAATTTAGGACTGGAAGCCTTCGTGTCTATACCGAGGTCTACACACAGGTGCACATAGGGTGCAAAGAAAATCCTTGCTCAATTTAATCTGCAGTCATGATCAGTACCTGTATCTTAAAGAGTTGAAACCTATATACTAATCATTGTCTAATATATCTGATATTATATATTGTACATTTTTATGTATGTATTGTTGTAACCTAATAAATAAAGGAGTCATTTCCGGACATGTGCACACACATACACACACCGACTGGCACCAAATCTTTTGAAATAAAACTCAGTTCTTATCTTGTTATCAGGGTGTGTTGACTTGTTTTTATACTCACTTAAAGAACTCACAGTTACCCTTTTTAAAAACTGGGATATAAAAAGGCAAACTTTAATATGTATTAATCTGTTTGTTATTTCATATGCTAATATTTTGCATAATTCAAGAAATAAATTATTGTTTAAATCTATTGTATGCTATGTGAATATTGTATATATCAATGTGTATGGACTTTTATTTAAATGAATAAATGTATTTGCATTGTAAAATGAGTACATTTTAATCATGTAAAAGGACATTAAACTAAATGTAAAATATTGAAACCCTTTTACCAAATGACACCTTTAGACTCAGGGGAATAAATATTTTTTTAATTATTATCCTTACTTTTGTTGTATTGATATTTCAGGTAATTTGGATTATTGGCTTAGCACTGAAGTGTTCTTTAGTAAGTAATAACAAGCCTGATGAGGAGGAAACTGGAAACATGTTTATACACTCAGGAGTACAATATGGTATGAACATTAGTTCTTTGGTGTGTATTCCTATGCATGCAGTTAGAACTATATTACAACATCCTCCCTGTTTAGTAATGTGTTGTGGTATTGGAAAGTCCAAATTGGTTTGTGGAGATGTGATTGCTAATATGTACTTTACTTACTATATGCAAAAAATATATTCAAATAATTAAATAATTATAATAAATCAGATCAATACATAATCAATACATAGGTCCAAGTAAAAAGGAATCAATATAAGTAATTATTTATCAAAGTTAACTTACCTTTACCTGTACGTTCGATTATTACCTCGGGCTCGAGTACGTGTGTAGTAGGACACGGAGATTATCCAGAAAAACAGAAATTAATCTAAAATATCAAGGTAAATAAAGAAAAAAAAAATCATTTTTTAAATGAGAAAATATAAATTAGAATTTCTGTTTTGATCCAGTATTTAAGTATTTCTGCCTCAATTAAAGTTTTAAATAGATAATGATAAAATCTACATAATCATAATTATGAATAGAGTTGTAACTAGTAAATTTTTCCATTTTTTATCACACTAATCTAGCCTATGATTTAATAACAATAAGTAAAAAAAAGTAAATACAAAGTTAGAGAAATATCAATTTACATGAGTAAAAAAATGAAACAGATTACAGAGCCAGCTGGGGAAAAATCTATGATTCAGACATTAATCTGAAAGTGTCTTTAACTACATATACACTTTAGAATGAATACTCACTTTAGTTCATTTAGACAAAATAGAATCACTTTTTGATCCTGCATAGCAGGGTATTTTAACATTTGCCTACTTTAAACCAGTCACAGCGGCTTTCCCACCACTATGATCCTACATAAGCTACTGATGGTTAGTTCAGTATAAGAACTCAGATTACAATAATAACAGGACTTTATTTGAATAGAATGAGTTCTGAGGTGAATAGATAATCAAATTTGAAAATACCCCATCATACAGGTAAAAAAAAAGAAAATTTAGTACAGCCTTGGGGAAATTTGGTAGGCTGTTAAATTCTTCCTATAGCATTGTTGTATTTTATATATAAAAGAAAGTTTTTGGTATGTATGTGTCAATCTATAACTCAGAAAAGAGAGTCACTCAGATTTGAAATCTTGCATATAGATTAATATCCTTCTAACTAAGAAACACGCAAAATTTGTTATTGATTTTTACTAAGTAAGGGATATAATTAATTAATTAAGCCAAAATCACCCAATTTGTGGACTGTCTGTATACCAGCACCTGCTGATAATAAAATATTGTTAGCTGGTTGACTTTTTGTTACAGTGATTTACAGCGATTACCAGCAGTGAAGTTTAATTTTAGTGAATAAATTTTGCAGTCTAAGCCGTTCCGCTCGGAATTTATCACCTTCTTGATCCAATCTTTAAAATATTTATATGGTTGGAAAGAAAATGATATAATCTTTCTGAAATATGTAATTTTTATGCATTTTTATCAATTGAATTATTTTTTACAGCGAGTTAAAAAAAAAAAATTGGCTTCAGAGAGCTGATAAGTATATTTTTTTTTAAGACTAAATTTTAAGGAAAAAACAAATTCTTTTTTCTCGCCTATTTATGATTCAATTCTTCTTTAAGATATTTATATGGTTCGAAAGAGAATGAAATAATCTTTCTAAATATGTAATTTGAGTTTTATCAATGGAATTATTTTTTACAGCGAGTTAAAAGATAATATTTTGCTTTAGTCAGCCTAGAATTCGTAGTATATATTAACATAAAATCAAATCTTATTTATCGCATATTTCTGTTCCTATCTTAAAATATTTATTTGGTTAGAAAAAAATCTTTTCATAGATTGAATTATTTTTTACAGCGATTTAAATAACATCAAATGAAAAAATTTAACAACAACTCAACTTTTTTTTATTAATTCACATCGTTCGTCAATGTTTCTGGGTCACCCTGATACAGAAAAAAACAGACACCACAAATTTTGTAATAAAACTGTTAATTTTAACTAGGGGGTTAGGGTTAGGGTTGGGTTTAGGGTTAGTTTAATGGGAAAAAATAAATAATTTGGGTTCTGTTTTTTCTGGGTCACCCTGTAATATGTTTTAATTTTCCGCACCAATTTGCAAGTTAGCCATGTGATGTCATTCAGTAGTAATAGATCTGCAAACGATTATCAAACCATGTTTTATCTCCTCTACCCGGGCTTTGCCGGGTAGCGCTGCAAGTAAATAATACATAATTGTGGGATATAATTATCCATCTTAGACTGACAAACCTCCTGGATATGGCAGAAATTCTATCTTACCATGCACGTCTGCAGCATGTTTACTATTTATGCTTTTAAGTTGAATAAAAGTTATATGCAACAATTACATATCAATGTCTTAAATATCTTATTTTCCTATTTCATGATAATTTATTAGCACATATTTTTTGTAAACATCCTTTGCCAGACAGAGCTTGATATTGAACCAATTTCACTGATGTCAAGAAGGAATATCGATAATGATGAAAGACTTTGAGGAGAACTTCATTGAAGAATGCAAAGAGAGGATTTGTAACAAACTGTCTAACCAAAAATGATTCCAAAGGGTCTTATGAATAGTTTACTGAATGTAGTAATCTATGACGAGACACAGACAATTTTGAATAACATTTTCATAAAGTAGAAGAGGAGATATTCACTAGACATATTCTCATCACAAGATGTCAACAGCCCTTGAAAACGTGAGACAAATTTATTCATGAACTTCCAAAATCAGCAAAAACTTCACACTTCAAAGCCATCACAGTAGAACAATACCATGAAAAACTAGTGAGGATGCATTCATTTACGGATTATGTTTTGTGAGTATAGGCAGTGTTACTGGAAAATGTAAGTGTGACTCTTTTGTAAAAATTTTTTGATTTTCACCAGACATTTTTATATTTTTTGGTTTTTTCTCTTCTTGTTTTTGAAAAATTTATAAAATTGGGATTGTGTATAAATAGCATGCTGACCATTTATGGTAGTTTTTCTTTGCTTTTTGGGCTGTGGATAAGTGAGAATTTTCATTACTGTCTTGGTGCCCATGATGTAGCTGCTGAAATTCAAGAAATTTAATGGCTGTTAAAGGAATCTAATAGATTCATGCCTTTGATGCTCTAGTGTCTAACTATCTATTGAAGGTATCATTACTATTTTTTTTTACCTCTGTGTAAGGTTTTAATTTCTCAGCTGATAATTTATTTTGGTCTTTGTATGTAAAATATTGTTCGAAATAGTTTTATTCAGTTTAAGTTTTAAGAACCTGTCATTTTTAAGTTGCTAATATCCCTTAGGTAAAATATTCAAGGGAAGTATGTCTTTTGTGATGGAAAATTTTGTTTTCAGAAGAACAAAACTTCTCACACAGAGATCCTTTGAGATTTCCAAGGCATTTTTGTGTGGAAACATCATCTCTATCATGACTAATGAATTCAAATCCTGTCCTCTTTACACTGATTTTCTTTGGCCTTGCAAAACTGACTCCCTGATTGGAAAAAGTTGAACATTTGGAGGCAAATCCAACATATGTTCATATTAAGTATTCTGGTTACAGGGAATCTACAGTCCTATGGCCAGACTATGGAAGTGAAAGACATTGGGAAAATTCCACTTCCCTGATAATACAATGGAAGAACCAGTCCCTTGTTCTCTCTCAAGCAGAAGCAGGCTCCTCAACAAATATTGACTTGTCTAACTTTATCTATAATAAGTTTTTCAAGTGAGTCCATTCAATTACAACAGTAATCCCTTTCGTTCAGCAAACTGCTCTCACAGTAACCGCATTCGTCTGACGTTCGTTGTTCTTTACCCAAAAACAGTAGTCTGCCGAAATCCAACTCTCTCGCAGTCACTTCCTTCACTCTTGTCATACATCACTGTCTTCATCAGCAAGAACTCAAATGCAACTCCGCCTTCTGTTAAGACAGGCCTTAAATGATCACACTAACATCCGACATCCGAATCAATCACAGTCTAGTGATTTTACAAGTGCGCAAACGAAGTAGTCCGCCATCAATCCACAACTCATGATTCAGGAGGATGTGAGTTCAATCTTCCCAATTGCCCGTTACAAATCCCCTGATCTTATTTTACTCACCAGATTATAGTTGTGTTATCTTTGGACCACTACGTGTGTGTTTTCTCGTCACATTATCCTAATTTATTATTTCTGTTTACACTTGTATGATTTTGCTTAGCAACGGAAAATGTTGTATACTATCTAGATAACTGGTGTGTATCAACTATCCACTGATATAGCAGACATACCATCTTGGCAATGCAGCTCACCAGAATGTTTAACGGATAATGCCTTAAATATGAAGTATTTTAGTTATATGACACTAATTATATAGCAATGTCTTATATATTGGCCATTTTATTTCCCTCAAAGTTTCCTTTTCATTTTCATATGAATCTACTTTTGATTGGTTCTTATATTCTTTTTCTTAATCAACAATCAACTTGTTCTTATCACAAGATTTCCATTTACCATTTCATAACAACATATTGTTTTAAATTTCTTGTCCAAGAATGGTGTATTTAATTATATGAAAAGTATAATATTGTTTGTTTTACATTATAGGTAATAATCTTTCCTGTTTGTCTTTCATTAAAAAGTTGTTTGTTATTTGTCACAATTAAAAAAATAAACACAGAATTGTTAAAAAGTAATTGTTACATAAAAGATTAATATAATATAAGAGAAATATTGAGAAATTCATAGAAATTCCTATATATTAAAATAATGATCAACTGACAATGATTTCCAGTTTTTCAAAATAGAACTGTTACTACAAAAGATGAATCCACATCCAAGAGAAAAGAGATTTACTGATTATATTTTTTATATATCTTATGCTATTTATATTATTCTGTGAAATTTTCAAGTTTTGTAGAGAAAATCTTTTTTAAATCTAAGGAGTAAAACTTGAAGGAATTATTTCATTCAAATTTTTTTCTAAATCTGATTGCTATAATATTTATTACATCTACAATTTGAAGAACTTTCTGTATATGCTAATTATTAATGTTTAATTAAATATGAATAATTATTTAATACAAAAATATCTCTTCTTTTTTTCTTTTGAAGTCTGGAAATTTAAATTTTATACAGTAGTTATATCTCTGCAGCCACATATTTCTCTTGAGGAACAATTTTTTTTACATTAAGATTTTCTCCTGGGACTAATTCATACCAAAAACTCTACACAATTATTAATTATAGATACATTTACATTTAATAATATATGAAAAATTAAGTAAATAGTCTTTCATAATCATTAAGCATTCAATAAATTAACAAAAGTGAAAATTTACACAATTTTTCATACTGAATAATCGCAAGGTACCAGATTTGATACTAGTTCCAGCTCCGAAGCACAGGAGTAGCACAGCTTGGGTAATTTGATCTGTGCATATGGGAACTGACGGTAGGTATGGTAGACCCACTTCAGCAAAACAATCTCCCTGATCTAGTGCTATCGAAAAGAGTATAAACTCCTTGCTGTTTGGCTGATACTGACAATAGGCCATTCTGGCGGACTTTACTTTACTAAACAACATATACAGTTGATTAATATTCTTATTCACCAAGAATAAAGAACAAAATGAAAATACTTACTAAATATGTTGCTGTTATTGGCCCCGTGTTATCCATACATATTTCAACTTTTTGTTTACACTCCAGCACCTGAAAAGATTTTTTGTAAATCAATGATTTTTTTCAACAATTTTAGTTTAAAAGTTAAGCATCTAAGAAGTTTGCTAACAATACATAAAGAGAAAAGATAATAGTCTGGCATATGGATTTTTTTAAACTTCTGATAGATGGAGGGGTAACATTGCCATGATTATTAACCAAATAACTGTCTGTTTTATAAGAACAACAACAGATGTAGTAATAAGCAAATTATCAGTTTCCTAATATTGTGCCAATACTTCTAAATTCTATATTTTCTTGACTTTTATTTTGATGAAGCTATAAAAAATCTTATTTAAATGAAACTTAATAAAAAAAAACTATTAAAAACATAATAAATATTTCATTTATATTCTGTTGAGCAAGCTTAATAAAGATGAATTTTAACAATCATTTACATTTCTGAGGATTTATGGCTTAACAGTTACAAGCACAAATAATTAATATGGCTGAGTTTCCATTCACTATGATAATGCTCTTAGGAAAGCATTTTATTAATTCTCTCCATAACTGTAGGAAAAGGTAATTTACCTTAGTGGTTTATAATAAGTCAGGTCAGGGATAATTCCATGTTACTGGTACCATGACAACTATTGCATGTTATTTTGAGAGGAGATGGGTGCCACCAGGAACTCCCTACGCTTGCAACAAGAGATATCAGGAAGGGGAATTTATTCAACATGGCACCCTGAAAACGTAATAGGTTATGGGAAACATCCATCCATCCAAAGCCAAAAAATCTTCATAAATTGATAGCCAACTATTTGAAGAGCCTAATGTAATATATTTGAAGTAGAACTCTGGGATTCATAGGATTTTTTTATCATTTAGGAATTGTCTCTTCATTTTCATTCATTTTCAACAAAAAAAAAAACAGGTAAAAAATAATAATTTTCATTTTATACAATTTTTTAAAAGGCAGAAAAAAAATTGAATATATTTGTTACAATCATTGGGTATCCCATCATGGTGTAATGGTTAACAAGCTAGTTTTGAAGATCCATTACTACTGAATAGCAAGGTGATCCTAGCAGGATGCTTGATACTTGTGACCTTATGTCACATCCTACCCTGATGATTGAGTTGGGTAAATATCTACTTCTTATATTCATTATATAAACATGAAGCATAAAGAATTTGAGGCTCAAAGACCAAGTAGATAAATGTCCTTTTAAGAAATAATGATAAGTCAGGGATTGTTTCTTTATTTTTGGTACAATGTAAACAAGTACAACCTGTCATGAACCCAATAGTTTATGGGAAATATCCATCATATCTGTTCCTGAATAAAATGCACAATTTTAATAAAGGCATATACACTTTAAGATCATAATAAAGGCATATAAACTTTAAAAATTGCATATATTATATATAATTTAAATATATTAAGCAAGTACTATCTTAATATCTGCAATGGAATTAAAAATATACCTCTTACCCTCCTGGTCAACAAATAAGGAAGTATGATTTTAGAAGGCATAGTCATGATTGACTGCTTTCAAAGTTAACAAGTGTTATAAATATTTACAATTACATGATATGGATAACAATTGAGTTTTATAATATTATAATTATTATATAAAACAGAGAATAGTCTATGCTATTTTGAGTTGATTCTTTTCAAATGAAATAAATATTTGATGATGCAGCCATAATTTGTTCAAAATATTAAGTTAATAATGAAATCTCAGTTGCATCTCAGTAAGCCAATATTAATATCAGAGCGTCCAAAACTCAAATGACAAAAGTATTATTTTAAGGGAACTCAGTGGCCCAATCATTGGTATAAAAAATTGACACTAAAATGAAAAATTATGTTTTTGAACCAATCAGAAAAAAATTTAAAAAACTCATTTCAAAAGGCCCCTCCAGGAGTCTATTCCAAATTTGAACATTTTACTTACCAGACTTTTCACTACTCAAACACACGCACACACACTTGCATTATCTTCCAACACTTCTACCCTGCAATTTACAACACACAAAGATGATTCTAACACAAAGTTGAAAACTGATAATCATATTGATCAAGACGCTATACAAATTGCACTAACTTGCAGTACTTATCCTTATTGACAACAGGTTTTAAGATAGTCACTGACGTTCATATATTATGTTGTGTTAAGATCTTTTATTTACTTATACCTAACATCCATCTCACTTTCAAAATCTAATATCACAAACAGGTTTAAACAAATGTGTCCAGGTTCATTTCAATTGCCACTAAATTGTTGCAATAAATCCAACAAGGAACGTGTTCACATGTCAAACATTAGCTCTCATCACACACACACACACACTACAAAAGTCAACATGGAATGTGATCAAAGTCACCAGTATTAGATATTCACATTGAAATAAGAAATAGAAAATTAAGAAATGAAAAATAAATGGACATAAACAGGAGTTAATGTCTGTAAAAGAAAAGTTTGAAATAATTAGAATTAATGAAATAGAATTTAATTCAAAAAAGTTAAACACAAATCAGTCCTAAGAGTTAAATATAAGAAAGCAAACAGTGAAGTGGGCTAAAGAGAAGAAATCATAGAGTGTAGAGATAATTGGATGGAATAATATTTAATGATGAATCATATATCTGCATTTTGTCTAGTGTCATGCCAATGAAATATATAATAATGACTGCCTGGTGAAAACAAAACAAAAAATCACCCAGTCATTTATGATATGGAGTTGTATGTCAAGTAAAAGACTGGGGAGATGGCAGAGTCATTACATCAACAGTCAATACAATTAAATTTTGATAATTTTCTATTCAATCAATAGAATATATATTTGAGGGTAAGAAAGTCATTTTTCAGAATGACAATGTATCTTCTCACAGAGCAAAGAGAGACAAAGCATATCAATTTAATAAAATGGGGAGGTTTGGGGAATGTGGACCACCCTTCATCACCATTGCTCCCTGGTCCACTCTGACCCAGAGTGGTAGTACCTGTTAGGGTTCCATCTATGGGTTAAATAGAAAAATGTATTTATAAAAAAATTGTATTATCCATTAAGAATTGATTTATTTCAAAACTTTATCGGCATTAAATGACCCACTGAGGTTGATATGCTGTAAAACAAAACAAACCAAACCAATTTAATAAAATGGCCAGTACCAGCCCAGATCTTAATTTAATCAAATGTATGGGCAAAATAAAAAAAAACTGGTCCAAGACATAGCTCCAAACTGTAAGGCTAATTTTTCAAGCACTATTCAAGAAGATGAAAAGCAGGTTGATGAAAAATATTGTTTTTTGTTAGTTAAATCTTGAAGAATTGAGGCTGTCATAAAATACTGATGAGGTTTTTTTTTTTTGGATTCCAAAATTCTTTCTTCAAAATTTAGTGATTCCATAAATTTTTTCCTCTTCTTTATGTTGAAAAAAAATTTAATAAATAAAATACATTATTTTAATTAAGTTTAGATATTTATATAAAATAGGTTTGCTTAGTTTATTTTCATGGATTAAAAATAATGTAAGAAATGTTTGTAAGTCCATATTTTTTGTTAGGGGTTGTATGATGCTAATATGAACCTTAATTTGGGTTCATCTTTATGAAAACAGATGTTCAATTTATCTTAGATATACTTCTAAACTGGATCTTTATTTCTGCATGTTTTTTTATACAAATATATATGTAGAATGTTATTATTGCTAAATCACGGTAGCTTAAAAGGAACACAACAACAAAAAATAATATTTGCATTTTCTTTTTCTCTTCAACTTACTATTCGTAATTTCAAAATGATTGTAATATAACATTAAAGCTTTATTTCATTTACAAAAATGAAAAGTAAAGATTTTGTTATCTTACATCTGCTGTTATGGAGATTTAAAAAGAAAAAGGTAGATATATAATAGTAATGTACAAAAGTTTAAAAAAAATAAAATTAAAATATGATAAAATAAATGAATGAATTATGTGAATAAAAAGTTTGTTACTTTACAAAAGATAGTTTAAGTATTTTTAAAGGTAATATTTTATGCCAGGTAATGTTCGAAAGTTTGGTTGAATCTAGCCAAAAATTACAGAGATTTAGTGATATGGTGAATGGACATTTGAATTAATATAAAATGTTCCTGCTGAATTCAACAACTTCACAAAATGATTCACCAAGACAAATAAAGGAATATTGGTTAACTACAATATAAAACATTACATAATCAGTTTTTTTATTCGGTGATATTTGTTCTCAATTGTATTATTTTTTGTGAACAGGATGTGGGGAAAAACAAGTCAGACTTTGTGAAAGCTGGGATTATTTGACATTGTGCAAAAGACCTCTCTTTTAAACTGACCATGTGTCAAATGTGCTTCTAAAGAAAGGTGGTTAACATTCGAGTTACAGAATAAGTTTAAACTCTTGCAANATTTATTTTTCGAGTTTTCAGGGTGCTCATTTTCCCCGATATAGTTATAGATATTCGAACCCCCATATCGAAACCGCTCTATCTTAACAGTTGGGCTGAATTTGCACTAAGGTATCAAAATTAAAGTGACACAGAAAAAAACAGAACCCACAAATTTTGTAATAAACTGTAAATTCAAGTAGGGGGGTTAGATTTGGGGTTAGGGTTAGGGTTAGGTTAGGGTTGGTGTTGGGGTTGGTGTTTAAGGTAAGTTTAATGGGAAAATAAATTAAATAATTTGGGTTCTTTTTTTCTGGGCCACCCTAACTTTGACACATTTGCGCCAGTTTCCTTTCGAGCGAGCAGTTCCGATATGGGGTTCGATTTACTATAAACTTATACGGGAAATGAGCACCCCTGAAAACTCCAAAAAATAAAGAACTTTCAAGAATTTTAAAAAAATCTGATTGATTTGGTGTGTAATCGATAATAATCCATTGAAGGAAAAATAAATATTTAAATAAAATTTTCTTTTTAGCGGTTCCGATAAGGGGGTCAATTACGATAAACTTATACGGGAAACTGAGCACCCCTGAAAACTCGAAAAATAAATAACTTTTTTGAATTTTTTTTACAGTCTGATAGATTGGTGTGCAATCGATAATAATCCATGAAAGAGAAAAAAAAATTAAAAACAAAAATTTTAGAGGGGTGTTCCAAAAGTTCAGGTCCGCCCTATTTAAAAAAAAATCTGCCTATTTATTTATCATTAGAATTATGATAAATTAAAGAACACATTTTCTCATTCAAGTTACGTACATTAAAATCATTTTTATTTTATGTTTAAGGTAAGAACATATCATACACTGTTTTGTTTATATACGAAATGTTAACTACATCGTATTTTTATTATAATTTTTGTTTTATTTTATTTACAATACGAATACAACTATGTTTACTTAGTTACGAAATAAGTAGTTATAATTTAACTTCCTATTTTTGTAAAAGCTTTTCTTTCTAAAATTCTTTTGTTTTTAATTTTTTCGTATATATTACAAATGAGTTGATTATATTATATTTATTAATAAACGAAATAAAATGTATTAAACAATAATAAGCGCTTATTATTTATTTAATAAATAATAAGCGCTTATTATTGTTTTTTTACTTCGCTCTTTCTTACCAAAAAATATTTGTAAGACAGATTATTTCATTTCTTTTCTAACTAAATTAATATTTTAAAGACAGGAATAAAAAGATTGCGATATGAATAAGATTTGATTTTTTCGTTAAAACATACTTTTGCTGTCCGAAGCAAAATAATTTTTTTCTAACTCGCTATATAAAAATAATTCAATGATAGACTCGTACAAATTATAAATTGAGCAAGATTATTTTCTCTTCTTTTCACGAAAAGTTTCACTGAAACTCCAGTTTGAAAATAATAATAGTATTTTGGGACAATTTTAAATTCAGTTTTTAATTGCTTGATAAGTTAGAAATAGATTGTAATTTATTTCTTTGAATTTTTCTACATGACAATTCAAATCTAGTTCTTAACGATAAGAGAATGCAATATCTATTTTGCTTACATTTTAAAACGTTTCATTAGTTCTCTAAACTATTAAGACTTTTTTTTTAAAACCATTAGTATTAATTACAAAACAACTCGTTTTATCATTTTTTTTTATTTACATTTATACAACCCTATACTGGTGACTGATTTTTATTGACATTTAAAATCTTATTTAAAAAAATGTAACCGTAAACTTGTGTTTTGAAACAATTTTCATTTTTCTACAATTTTTTGTGCATGACAACAATTTAAATTAAGTGAGTGTACATTGTACAATAAAAGTTAGTTTCAAAAACATACGATAAATATAAATAAATATTTAGAAAGATTATAAAAAAACGAATTTATTTTACGTTAAAATTTAGTTTGTCGCTAACATTTTCATTGTTTCTTTCTTTCTTTCTTTCTTTCTTTCTACTGCTAAAACAGCCAGGCGAGTCGCTAACATTTTCGTTCGTTTCTTTCTTTCTTTCTTTCTTCTGCTGATAAACAGTCAGGCGAGCATCCGCTGATAGACCAAGCATTAGCAGCAGCAGCAGCTATGTCTATGGCTTTCGAAAAATCGTTTGATTTTTGTTTGATTAATCGATTAAATCCCTTAATCAGTAAAAATCAATAAACCAAATTTGGAATTTTCTTAGTTAGAACGATATCAATGTGTATGCAAGATTTTAAATCTCAGTGACCTCCCGTTTTTGAGTTATACGTCGACACGTACATACCAAAATCTCTGTTTTATATATTTAGATATATTATAATATATATATATACTCTTTTTATATAATATATATATATATATATATATTATATATATATTATATTACTCTTTTTATATATATATATTATTATATATATATATTATATATATATATATATATACTCTTATATATATATATATATATATATATCATATATATATATACTCTTTATATATATATATATATATATATATATTATATATATATATACTCTTTTTAATATATAATAATATATTAATATATATTATATATATATATATATATATATATACTCTTTTATATATATTATATATATATATATATATAATATATTATATATTTTTATATATATATATATATTATTATATATATATTATACTCTTTTATATATTATAATATTTATATATACTCTTTTTTATATATATATATATATATTAATATATATACTCTTTTTATATATATATATATATATATATTTTTATACTATTATATATATATATATATATACTTTTTTATATATTATATATATATATATATATATACTCTTTTTATATATATATATTATATATATATATATATATAAACTCTATTATATATATAATATATATATATTATATATATATACTCTTATATATTATATATATATATATATATAATATTATACTATATAATTATTATAATTATATATAATATATTATATATATTTATATATATATTATATATATATATACTTCTTATATATTATATATATATATATATATCTTATATATATATTATATATATATTATATATATATATATTATTCTTATATATATATATATATAATATATATTAATATATATTATATATATTTTATTATAATATATATAATTATCTTTATATATATATTATCTATAATATATATATTATAATATTATCTTATATATATATATTATATATATATATATTCTTATATATTATATATATACTCATATATATATATATATATATATATATTCTAATATATATATATACTCATATATATATATAAGAGTATATATATATATATATGTATAATGGATTCTCCCGTCGATTTCATCGTATAAGTGTCTAAAAGCAAAAACAGCTCAAATGTTTATGGCTATTGTGAGATTTCAGTCAGCCAGCGATTTGCAGATGAGGCAATAGTGGAGCAAGTGTCAGGGTGCCGGAAAGAATTGGTGGTTGGGTCGAATGTACCTTTGTCTTGATCTTGCCTCCTTTAATTTCACTTCAAAATTCTTTATTCCATTCCGAAAGGTGGCTTTCCATTTGTTTCTGTCCCATGCCAAGTGAACAATATATTCCCAAATATGTGAAAGATTTCACATACTTCAGGTTTTTGCTATCTACTGTTATTGGGATATTTGGGAATTGGTGAACGGGTGGTTTTTGTTTTACACCATTGATCTGCTTGGGAGAAGGGGGAGGCTGATACACAACCTCAGTTTTCCTTATGCTGATGGTGAATCCAAAAGCCTTACAGGCATTCAAGAAGCGATTCACAACTTCCTGAGCTTCTTCAAGAGATGTTGCCACCAAAGCCGCATCGTCTGTGAACAAGAGATCACGTATGACACTCGAACGCACACGAGTCCTCGCTTTGAAATGCTGATGGTTAAAAAGGCCACCACTTGGCAAAATCAAAATTGAACACCACAAGTCGAACCCACATAAGCATAGTGGAGCATCACCAAGAAAAAACAATGCAAAGAGAACTGGGGCCATAACACAACCCTGCTTTGTACCATTGAAAACCTCCACATCAGACACCACAGCGCCCCTCATACACTGGTGAAAAGATATGATGACACTAAGTATGTTGTCATGAATACCAAGTTTCCTGAACACCCTCCACACTGCCTCTCTGTGTCACAGGTTAAGTCGATAAACACCATGTACAATTCCTGATTTTTCTATCTCACTTTCTCTCAACGTGACGAAGGAGAAGATCATGTCAATAACACCATGGCCAGCTCGAAAGCCACATTGTGATTCTGGGTAAATTTCATTGACGAGATGTTGAATTATTTCTGTTAAGAATAAGTCGAGCTAAAACCTTTCCTGCAACTGACAACAGAGAGATACCCCAGTTTTAGACAAAAGTTTGACCTTAAATAATAGATTTAATTAATTTTAATTCGTTTTTAAAATTCGTATCAGCCGATTTTTTGGGTATACCTAATATATATAAACAAAAGAATTTTAAAAAATTTTCTTAGTTTATTTTTTTACATTTAATTTCAAATTTTCAGTACTTAATTTCTACAAGAGGTGCTCCTTAAAATAATTATTTTTCTTCTATTCACCCCTTTGGTCTTTTGTCTTTTTATTCAGAATGTAATTAGTTTCAAAAGTATATAACCCCAAAAGCCCCAAAAGGATCAAAATATCAGTCAGGTGTCAAAATTAAGTGACCTGAAAAAAATCAGAAAGTTTTGAAATAAAAATAACTAATGCATTATAAAATAATTCATCACACACTGAAATTTTCATTAAAATCAGATAATTCCCTGATTTTTGGATTTTTTTTTCAATCAAAAGGATTAAATTTATTTTTAAAAAATATGTCTATAAGGCCAAAATTGGCAGTACCTAATATTTGAGATATGTTTTGTAAAAATTCATCAAAAAAAGGTTACACGGTGAATTGAATTGCGGATAAAAAGTGGTGGTGGGGGGGGGGAGGAGATTGTAAAATATCTACATCAATTTGCCAATAAAAAGTGAGAAACAAGACTTAGAAAATATCTTAGTTTGGCTGGAATTATGCCAGACAATGGCAAGTAAAAACAGTAAATTAGGGCAAGAGTCCGGTAGGTACCACCAAAATATGTCACATGATAAGTTTAGCCATATTGAAGGAGGAAATATAAATATTTTTTAACTTTATATTCATGACTAATTTGGGAAATCTTGGGTAGATTTGGTGAGCATTAAAAATAAAAACAAAAACAAAAAAAATCTGTCCTTGTTATTTTACTAGTTATATTTGTTAAGTGTAACAATAACATTAATTTTGCCTCAGATAATTCTAATTTTCCAGGACAAATTACAAATATTTTCAAGGATTTTTGACAAAACCCCCTTTTTTTTCCAGGTTTTTTAAACTTCATACATATGTGTTTTATATTGTTATTTATGTTATCATATATATATATGTTGTCATTTATTTGATTGTTTTGTTATGTAAAACATTTTTCTTGTCTTTAATTGTTTTGGTTTCGAAACTCGAATAAGTTTAAATTGTATTAAAAAGAAGTGACATTTGTTTGAATAAAAATGAGAAATATATCGAAATTGTCTGATTTCTATTTGTATTTGTATTTTATAGTGGAGGGGGGATTGTATAATCAAAACAGAATGTACGTTATAAAAATTGTTTTGAAATTTGAGTTTGAGTTTGTAAAAATTCAATTGAAGTTTGTATAAATTGAAAAAAATTTTTTTTAAAGGTGGAGGATTGTAAAATATTCACATTGACTTGTCGATAAAAAAAACTGTGGGGGTGTTGTAGTGTGTAAAATATCGCTTTTTTGTCTCATTAATTTGCCAACAAAAGCACGAGGTAGAAAATAGCTAACATGGGACTGAAATTCGCTAGATGCCACCAAACTAAATCATAACATAGATTTGGACAACAAAAAACCAAAATTACCAAAAAATTGTTTATAAATTTTATTTAGAAACCTCATCAAATTTAAACATCAAACTATTTTATCACAATTAAAGCAGATGAAATTACTTTTTCTTTTCTTTTTGTATTTTTAATTCTCTCAACATAAACTGTTGGGTTGCCATGGCACTTGGTGTTTACAGCTGTTTTCAACAGTTGTAATATTGTTTGTATCTGTTGTGTTTAATATCAGATTGTACAGTTTTTGTCTGTTATATGAATATGTGTTATTCATTTGAATGGAATATGTGCCGTCTGTGCTTTTCTGATCACTTATCTCAAATGGAATATGTGCCATCTGTTATTTTGCTGATCACTTATCTCAAATGGAATATGTGGTCTGTTTATTCATTTGCTGATCACTTATCTCAAATGGAATATGTGCCGTCTGTTTATTCATTTGCTGATCACTTATCTCAAATGGAATATGTGCCGTCTGTTTATTCATTTGCTGATCACTTATCTCAAATGGAATATGTGCCGTCTGTTTATTCATTTGCTGATCACTTATCTCAAATGGAATATGTGCCATCTGTTTATTCATTTGCTGATCACTTATCTCAAATGGAATATGTGCCTTCTGTTTATTCATTTGCTGATCACTTATCTCAAATGGAATATGTGCCGTCTGTTTATTCATTTGCTGATCACTTATCTCAAATGGAATATGTGCCATCTGTTTATTCATTTGCTGATCACTTATCTCAAATGGAATATGTGCCATCTGTTATTCATTTGCTGATCACTTATCTCAAATGGAATATGTGCCATCTGTTTATTCATTTGCTGATCACTTATCTCAAATGGAAATGTGCCGTGTGTTTATTCATTTGCTGATCACTTATCTCAAATGGAATATGTGCCGTGTGTTTATTCATTTGCTGATCACTTATCTCAAATGGAATATGTGCCGTCTGTTTATTCATTTGCTGATCACTTATCTCAAATGGAATATGTGCCATCTGTTTATTCATTTGCTGATCACTTAAACTGCATTTGGAAGTTTGAGTCAAGACATTAATGCTAGATGTAAAGCCAGTACAACCATCTAAGTCTGCGTTAGCTCCATTGTTGTAAGGTTTATTGCAAACTTTACCTTTGTAGCTGCACAATTTATTGGTGTGTATTGAATGCAACTGTATAGAGTCATCAATCTCTGTATTTGGGTATTGCGTATTCTGTGTGGTGATCGAACTCTGACGTTGACTGAAATACAGACTTGTACTGGAGCGTAGATTCATTGTACTGCGTTGTCTCATCATAAAGCGATTAAATGTATGTTTAATGTTGGCATGTACCTGCAAATGAGTACATCAAAGATTGTTTGTATGGAACAAAAAATAATTTTATGTTTTATGACATACTTTAAAAGATTTATTTTCATATCTACTTTAAACTTTAATAAGCCATTCATTTTGATATCAAATTACAATTTATACAAATATTATAATTGTCAATTAATAAGAAGTACTCTATAATAAGTCTTTAACAATTATCTCATTTTAAAATCTAAATAACCTCAGAGACAGGCTTTATTCCGTTATTAAGTTGAAAATTGCATTGAAAATTGCTTTATTCTTTAAGTTATAGCATTTTAAAAATGTTCAAACGAAAATAATGTGGAAATATGCCATTTTTGCTGTATTATGGCAACATATGTATCAAAAGTTTAATCATTATAAAAATAGGTGATAGAGATTCTGTCTTAAAAATGAAGCACCTAAGTGTTAAAAACACTGAAGAGAAAAAACATGATTCTAATTCAAAAGTGTGTGGAATAATAAAAATAATGAAAAATTCTTTATCTTCAGATAACAGTTATGAAAACTGAAGCAAACTCAATAAACACTAACTCCAAATTTATCTGAGATGCAACAACTTAATGCAAAATATTATTAAATGTATAATAGTTTATAAACCTACAAAAAATTACATACCTCTTCATGGAGGAAACAAAACAGCAATGCCAATATTAAGCCCTAAAAATGGTAGAAAATATTTTGCAGATCAAAATAATTCACAAATAATTTATTTGGAATACATCTACATTCTTATACAAGCTATACTTTCTGTTTTATTTTTTTTTAAATCATTAGGGAACGTATATTAAGTTAATGATGTTGACAACAACAGCAGCAGCAGCAGCAGCAGAAACAACAGTAGTAGTAGTAGTAAAGATGAATGTGAATATAGAATATGGCTGGAATTAGATTGTACTGGATAGCATTGGTGTGTAGTAATTATTGGAGGTACCTGCAGATAGATAAGTAAGAGTAATACTTTTTTGGTACGATCAACTGCCACTCGCTCGAGTTTGGCCTATGACATCAGCTTTAGACACGCCCACAAATTTTTATGAAAACAAAATTCTCTTCAGGTACAGCCAGTGCCCTCTAGGATAACTTAAAGGGCACTGGTTACAGCCATGAAACAATTATTTTACTTTTAAAACGTAATATTTATTAGCTTAGAAAATTGAAAGTTTTAAATAAAGAAAACAACTTCTACAAACATTTTTTCTTTAGTTATGAATTTTATTTTATTTACATTTTTATTTATAAATAAAATGATTCTATATTTTTATATAAATTTTTATTAACAATTATTTTAATTTGCACGAATCTTTATATTTTTTTTTCTTTTTAGAAATCAAACAATCATTTCATGTTTCCCCTCACTTGATAAATAATAATAAGATCTTTGAGTTAAAACTTTATTACAAAAACAAAACAAAAAATAAATAAATTCAAGTGAGTGGCAGTTTGGCAGTAAAGAAAAATATTTGTAGAACCCTAAATTTACATGATTCAAAGTTGTTTTCTTTATTTAAAACTTTAAATTTTCTAAGCTAAAAAATATTACGTTTTAAAAGTGAAATAAATGTTTGGTCTTGGTCGTACTCATGTAAGCGAAGAGACATTTGTTTTCATAAAAATTTGTGGGTGTGTCTAAAGCTGATGTCATAGGCCGAACTCGAGCGAGTGGCAGTTGATCGTACCAAAAAAGTATTACCGGATAAGTAATATTTAATTTACTAAGGAATAATTAGAATTTAAAATATCGCAGCTTCATATCACGCTGCTTCCCTCACCCACTTTCTGATTCTTCAAAGCAGCAGTCCGAAACAATTACCTTTGACCTTCACCTTTTTGTACTGGATATGAGTCAGCTTAGCGTCTACTCCTAAACTTTAAGTCTTAATTTATGCACAAATAAGACATTCCAGTTAAATTCCAAACCATACTAGGCCGAAAATAATACTATTTACAATAGCTTGGTATTGTTAAGCGACGTGTCAGAGAAAATTTCCTCTGAACTAAAGCACCTGCAGTGGAGGACGCCATGCTAATCTACGATATATACAGCACCTTTTTCAAGGATCGACATTCATCATCTACCCGGCACCTTCACCTGAGATTCCTGATCTTTACTATTCCTGTTCCTGCTCGATGTGACCTTGGCTGACTGCTGCTGCTGTTTGTTGCAACTTTGACTGCTGAGACCTTTTTCCTGCCTCTCACCTGACCTCTCCAGCAACGGTTCACTGCCTCTGGTTCAGCACAACTCTAGTAGTCTCTACCTGTCCTTTTTAGGACAAGAACTACTACCATCAGCAGTCGATCTTTAACCACTTTGTGATATTGTTGGGTCATTCCTTTACCACTTTGCGATATTGTTGTGCCGTTCCTTTACTACTATGTAACCCGTCGATCTTTTTGCGATATTGTTGGGCCATTCCTGTACCACTTTGCGATATTGTTGGGCCATTCCTGTACCACTTTGCGATATTGTTGGGTCGTTCCTTTACCACTTTGCGATATTGTTGGGTCGTTCCTTTACCACTTTCGATACGTCATTTCTTTACCACTTTGCGATATTGTTGGGTCGTTCCTTTACCACTTTGCGATATTGTTGGGTCGTTTCTTTACCACTTTGCGATATTGTTGGGTCGTTTCCTTACCACTTTGCGATATTGTTGGTCGTTTCTTACCACTTTGCGATATTGTTGGTTTCTTTACCACTTTGCGATATTGTTGGGTCGTTCCTTTACCACTTTGCGATATTGTTGGGTCGTTTCTTTACCACTTTGCGATATTGTTGGGTCGTTTCTTTACCACTTTGCGATATTGTTGGGCGTTTCTTTACCACTTTGCGATATTGTTGGGCCATTTGTACCACTTTGCGATATTGTTGGGCGTTTCTTTACCACTTTGCGATATTGTTGGGTCGTTCTTTACCACTTTGCGATATTGTTGGGTCGTTTCTTTACCACTTTGCGATATTGTTGGGTCGTTTCTTTACCACTTTGCGATATTGTTGGGTCGTTTACCACTTTGCGATATTGTTTCTTTACCACTTTGCGATATTGTTGGGTCGTTCCTTTACCACTTTGCGATATTGTTGGGTCGTTTCTTTACCACTTTGCGATATTGTTGGGTCGTTCCTTTACCACTTTGCGATATTGTTGGGTCGTTTCTTTACCACTTTGCGATATTGTTGGGCCGTTCCTTTACCACTTTGCGATATTGTTGGGTGTTCCTTTACCACTTTGCGATATTGTTGGGTCGTTTCTTTACCACTTTGCGATATTGTTGGGCCGTTCCTTTACCACTTTGCGATATTTCTTTACCACTTTGTGATATTGTTGGGCCGTTCCTTTACCACTTTGTGATATTGTTGGGCTGTTCCATTACCACTACATAAACAGTCGATCTTTAACAACTTGCGATATTGTCGGGTCGTTCCTTTACCTCTATTCCATCAGCCGTTCCAGTATCAGCATCCTCAGTGTTGACGTGATGAACGGAATCCATGTATGGTTATCATTTAGGCATTTTAGAATTTTAAAAATATTATTGAATCTATCATTATCAGATTTCAGCTTTATGAGTTAAATGCAAATCTAGAAATGAAATTAGATAAGCTGACAGATTTTAAAGATAAAATATTTTAAGTTATTTATAACAAATAATTTTAAATGTTCAAAATGCTGCTAAAAAGTTGTGATCAAAACCAGAAAATTGTGAATTATTATTGCACATTTGAATTATATGAAAAAAAAAAAAACTAGGTCAAACATTAAAGAGTGGCTTGAGTTGTTTCCCTTTAAAATAAAAATAAAATGGTCATTCTAGAAAATATTCAATAAAAAAAGAACTTTATCAAATTCAATTCAGAGTTGATGTATAGGATAAAATCCTATATTTTATATCCAAATAAGGTTAAACACAAACACGATTCTTTTTTCCAAACAAAAAGAGATTAAAAAAATATTTATACATTTGTCAGAGTTCAATTGGACAAATCATGGTGCTGTACCGTCAAAATAGAATATCAAAATCGGAGCCTATTTGTTAGCTATTTAACAGACGAAAAAATCAACAAACACAGACTCCCTGTCCACTCCGAGGCGACGCTACCATGATTACAGTCACTAAACTTTCAATCGAAGAAACAGATGTCTCAGAATTAACTTCAAGCCCACATTTCGACTTGTTGATTACCAAAACAAATATCAACCTTCTGAGTCAGTGTTTACTACTATCTACCATCATCGTGCCACTGCATTCTACATCACTAATCCATTTCACAGGTCGTATTCACCAAAACTTTATTTCCTATCGAACTTTGCTAATTCTACATACAAATTTTACGTCATGAACATTACACACTTCTTATCAAACTTTTCTAGTTCTACACACACATATAAAAACATTTAAAATCTATACTCTATGAATCTACTTACTTGAAAAAATTTTTTTTTAAATTAAGCAATTTGGAAGATACTGAAGCTGTTCATGGGGAAAAGAATTTTCAGTTCTAAAAATAGAGAACAAGCAACCAGTCAATGGAATAACTTTCCCATTTGCAATGATTATTTGTTAAAATAAATGAGCTGAAGTCTGTCTTATGAAATTAAAGTAGAAAGAATCTTTTGTATTTTGTTACAGAAATTCCAACTTGTAAATTTAATTCTGCATGTGCCTATCACATCTGTACCAAGAGAATAAACAATAACAATTAACTGTAATACTTCTTCTATTAACATAAAATACAAAGTAATATCTTTTATTTTTCTTCATTCAAAGTCTGAAAGGAGACAAACAGTCTTTGAGAGAACTCATATTTTTATTTTGAAAGTGAATATTTATTGTTATTTAGAAATAGGTTAATTCTCGAAAGAATTATAAATCAAGTGAAGTAAACAGAGTAAATGAAATGTGTTATTTAATATTTTGATTATATCTTCCCATGGTTCTTTATGTAAATGGTATCAAATTGAATAATTCCCAATAGACAGTTTTAATATCATTCAAATAAGTAAAACCAATGTAATCCTCAAGAGGGAATGAAGGAACCTGCACAAAAGAAGAGACTAAAATTGATAAAATGCACTTTCTCGTTTAATTCATAAGTTTTTTTCTCTTATTGTAAATCTGATACTTAAAAATAAACTGTTTTTCAACTCACGTTGAGGACATTTCTTATTATTCTTATAAACTGTGCAATAAAATCAATACAGCAGTTAAAAAAAGAGTATTTACCTGGAAAGAACTGTAAAGCATTGAAATATAAAGGTAAGGAACATCTACAGTTGTATTAATATGTGGAGGAATCATCATAAACAAAACATTTGGAACCCCAAAAAGTGGAACAAGCATGGCTGTAAACTTTGCAAATTTCCTACAAATAAGAAAAGCATAAGAAATGAATAGCAGCATTTTGGGTTTTTGTTGACTGATTTACATCTCAATTAGATGTTCATCCCTACTGGCTGTTCTTTGCTTTCTTTAAATTTACATTACATTTTCATTTTATTTCTAAAATGTTTAATCAGTATGAAAATTCAATAGCATACAATAAGATATCAGTCTTATTTTAATCTATATAATTAAGAAGAAATGACAAAATAGTTTGATAAAGAGCTACAAAATTTGGCATGCATATTGGACTTAAATTTTAACTAAAAAAAAAAATTAATCAACTTATTAAAATAATTATTCACATTTAATAAAACATGATTAATTTGGTTTATCAGTAGTTCTTCAAGTTGTAGATGCATAATAATTACATAGCATTATTGGTTAGTTAGTACTAATAATATTGATAAAAGATTAAATCATAAGAGTCACTCACTTATTTGAAAATATTTCTCTACAAAAATATATGAAATTTTTCTGGGAACAATGTTAACTTCATAGGTTAAATTAAAAAATAGAATTGAGAAATATCTTTTCTGTTATGCGGTAATAATTATAGTAATAATAACCATTTGTAACTATTCAGTGAAAATATTTTTACTCACAGTAAATATTGTAAAATAAAAAGTTGCGCTACAAGTCTTGACATTTTACCCAACATAGAAGGCTACTTCAACTAGTAAGTGATACACCAGTAGTGGAATCAAATATATAGCTTATAGTGTGTGCATGTGTGTGTGTGTGTGTGTGTGTGTGTGTGTGTGTGTGTGTCCAGATTAAAATAAAAATCTGGTGACAACAAAAAAATGGTTATTCTTACCATTAGAAAAAAAACTTACCTATTGCCATTGGAAATTTGATATTATTTCTGTTTACAGTTTTTAACAATTCAATTTTCTGCTTGATGAAATGTTCAATTCTGCTCAGATCCTTGAACTATTTAATATCATCATTTGATTTTTTTTTAATTCATTTTTTTACAGATGATGTGGAACAAAATAAAAATTATGGGAATAAACTAAATAATATAAATGGAAAATATATGATTATGAAATAATTTCAAATTTTTCATTTTTCTATAATCAACATAAAATTCATTTATATAATTTAATCTAAATCACAGACCTGAAAAAAGTTATCAATTAATACCTTGTTTTTTTTTTCTTTTCCGGGTTGTATTAATAATAAAGTTTCCTGTATAAGTTTTCCTTCTTTTGTTAATTCAAATTTTAAAATTACTTTTACAAAAAGAATCAAAATCAGTCTGGTCATTAACACTTATAATAAATATGTAAGTACCATTCCTGTTGTTAACTCTTCTTTTTATCTAATCAAAGTTTAATCAAAAATTTAATTTATTAACTATTTGTTTGTAATCATATATATTTATTGTACTTAAAAGGTGTGGTAGGTATATAATAAGTGGATCAGAAGCCTTCTGTTGAATTGTTACTTGTGTTAGCCAATCATTTGATAATCTAACAGAATGGCTAAACTAACCAGACTCTAGAATCATAAAAGCTGAATTATAGAATTTGTATTTATAGCAGCAGAAAAGTTGTATTTCAGGTGGAATTTCTATTAATGGACCATGATATGAATAGATAATATTTCAAAACAAAGTTTCAAAAAGTAGATCCTCTAATAGATTTGTTGCACCCACATTCAAATCTTAATGTGTATCAGGAAAATGGATCAGCTTTGTTGATCTTAATAGAAATCTGAAAAGAGAAAAAATACTTTTTAAGTTTTATGTATCCATATAAAGTTTATGAAAAGGTAAAACAATTCAAACATGACATTGATAAAACCAGGACAATAATCCATAATCTTTTTCAATAAGGATTCTACTGTTGCTTAAACAATTCTGATATAGTAGTTAGATATTTTAACAGGTTGTCACTGTGTGTATTCATCCTAATTAAATAGTAAATTAATTCACCAGAATCTAACATTTGTCGATTTCAAAACACATTTAAGTAAGAATATATCAGTCAATGTAGAAGTTTGGAATTCATACAGCTTATAGAATTCATAAAGAGCTATTTTAAAGCAGAGTTTAATTCATATAGTTTATTATAGTAGCCTTGTATAAGAAAAAATAAAATTTAAAATAAATTTCAGTCAGGTTATGAAATTTAGGACTGGAAGCCTTCGTGTCTATACCGAGGTCTACACACAGGCTGCACATAAGGGTGCAAAGAAAATCCTTGCTCAATCTTAATCTGCAGTCATGATCAGTACCTGTATCTTAAAGAGTTGAAACCTATATACTAATCATTGTCTAATATATCTGATATTATATATTGTACATTTTTATGTATGTATTGTTGTAACCTAATAAATAAAGGAGTCATTTCCGGACATGTGCACACACATACACACACCGACTGGCACCAAATCTTTTGAAATAAAACTCAGTTCTTATCTTGTTATCAGGGTGTGTTGACTTGTTTTTATACTCACTTAAAGAACTCACAGTTACCCTTTTTAAAAACTGGGATATAAAAAGGCAAACTTTAATATGTATTAATCTGTTTGTTATTTCATATGCTAATATTTTGCATAATTCAAGAAATAAATTATTGTTTAAATCTATTGTATGCTATGTGAATATTGTATATATCAATGTGTATGGACTTTTATTTAAATGAATAAATGTATTTGCATTGTAAAAATGAGTACATTTTAATCATGTAAAAGGACATTAAACTAAATGTAAATATTGAAACCCTTTTACCAAATGACACCTTTAGACTCAGGGGAATAAATATTTTTTTAAATTATTATCCTTACTTTTGTTGTATTGATATTTCAGGTAATTTGGATTATTTGGCTTAGCACTGAAGTGTTCTTTAGTAAGTAATAACAAAGCCTGATGAGGAGGAAACTGGAAACATGTTTATACACTCAGGAGTACAATATGGTAACTGACACATTAGTTCTTTGGTGTGTATTCCTATGCATGCAGTTAGAACTATATTACAACATCCTCCCTGTTTAGTAATGTGTTGTGGTATGTGGGAAAGTCCAAATTGGTTTGTTGGAGATGTGATTGCTAATATGTACTTTACTTACTATATGCAAAAAATGTATTCAAATAATTAAATAATTATAATAAATCAGATCAATACATAATCAATACATAGGTCCAAGTAAAAAGGAAATCAATATAAGTAATTATTTATCAAAGTTAACTTACCTTTACCTGTACGTTCGATTATTACCTCGGGCTCGAGTACGTTGTAGTAGGACACGGAGATTATCCAAGAAAAACAGGAAATTAATCTAAAATATCAAGGTAAATAAAGAAAAAAAAATCATTTTTTAAATGAGAAAATATAAATTAGAATTTCTGTTTTGATCCAGTATTTAAGTATTTCTGCCTCAATTAAAGTTTTAAAATAGATAATGATAAAATCTACATAATCATAATTATGAATAGAGTTGTAACTAGTAAAATTTTTCCATTTTTTATCACACTAATCTAGCCTATGATTTAATAACAATAAGTAAAAAAAAGTAAATACAAAGTTAGAGAAATATCAATTTACATGAGTAAAAAAATGAAACAGATTACAGAGCCAGCTGGGAAAAATCTATGATTCAGACATTAATCTGAAAGTGTCTTTAACTACATATACACTTTAGGAATGAATACTCACTTTAGTTCATTTAGACAAAATAGAATCACTTTTTGATCCTGCATAGCAGGGTATTTTTAACACTTTGCCTACTTTAAACCAGTCACAGCGGCTTTCCCACCACTATGATCCTACCATAAGCTACTGATGGTTAGTTCAGTATAAGAACTCAGATTACAATAATAACAGGACTTTATTTGAATAGAATGAGTTCTGAGGTGAATAGATAATCAAATTTGAAATACCCCATCATACAGGTAAAAAAAAAGAAAATTTAGTACAGCCTTGGGGAAATTTGGTAGGCTGTTAAATTCTTCCTATAGCAATTGTTGTATTTATATATATAAAAGAAAGTTTTTGGTATGTATGTGTCAATCTATAACTCAGAAAAGAGGAGTCACTCAGATTTGAAATCTTGCATATAGATTAATATCCTTCTAACTAAGAAACACGCAAAATTTGGTTATTGATTTTTACTAAGTAAGGGATATAATTAATTAATTAAGCCAAAATCACCCAATTTGTGGAACTGTCTGTATACCAGCACCTGCTGATAATAAAATATTGTTAGCTGGTTGACTTTTTGTTACAGTGATTTACAGCGATTACCAGCAGTGAAGTTTAATTTTAGTGAATAAATTTTGCAGTCTAAGCCGTTCCGCTCGGAATTTATCACCTATTCTTGATCCAATCTTTAAAATATTTATATGGTTGGAAAGAAAATGATATAATCTTTCTGAATATGTAATTTTTATGCATTTTTATCAATTGAATTATTTTTTACAGCGAGTTAAAAAAAAAAAAAATTGGCTTCAGAGAGCTGATAAGTATATTTTTTTTTAAGACTAAATTTTAAGGAAAAAACAAATTCTTTTTTCTCGCCTATTTATGATTCAATCTTCTTTAAGATATTTATATGGTTCGAAAGAGAATGAAATAATCTTTCTAAATATGTAATTTGAGTTTTTATCAATGGAATTATTTTTTACAGCGAGTTAAAAGATAATATTTTGCTTTAGTCAGCCTAGAATTCGTAGTATAATTTTAACATAAAATCAAATCTTATTTATCGCATATTTCTGTTCCTATCTTAAAAATATTTATTTGGTTAGAAAAAAAATCTTTTCATAGATTGAATTATTTTTTACAGCGATTTAAATAACATCAAATGAAAAAATTTAACAACAACTCAACTTTTTTTTATTAATTCACATCGTTCGTCAATGTTTCTGGGTCACCCTGTATACAGAAAAAAACAGAACCCACAAATTTTGTAATAAAACTGTTAATTTTAACTAGGGGGGGTTAGGGGTTAGGGTTGGGGTTTAGGGTTAGTTTAATGGGAAAATAAATAAATAATTTGGGTTCTGTTTTTTCTGGGTCACCCTGTAATATGTTTTAATTTTCCGACCAATTTGCAAGTTTAGCCATGTGATGTCATTCAGTAGTAATAGATCTGCAAACGATTATCAAACCATGTTTTTATCTCCTCTACCCGGGCTTTGCCGGGTAGCCGCTGCAAGTAAATATACATAATTGTGGGATATAAATTATCCATCTTAGACTGACAACCTCCTGGATATGGCAGAAATTCTATCTTTACCATGCAGTCTTGCAGCATGTTTACTATTTATGCTTTTAAGTTGAATAAAAGTTATATGACAACAATTACATATCAATGTCTTAAATATCTTATTTTCCTATTTCATGATAATTTATTTAGCACATATTTTTTGTAAACATCCTTTGCCAAGACAAGCTTGATATTGAACCAATTTCACTGATTGTCAAGAAGGAATATCGATAATGATGAAAGACTTTTGAGGAGAACTTCATTGAAGAATGCAAAGAGAGGATTTGTAACAAACTGTCTAACCAAAAATGATTCCACAAGGGTCTATGAATAGTTTACTGATGTAGTAATCTATGACGAGACACAGACAATTTTGAATAACATTTTCATAAAGTAGAAGAAGGAGATATTCACTAGACATATTCTCATCACAAGATGTCAACAGCCCTTGAAAACGTGAGACAAATTTATTCATGAACTTCCCAAAATCAGCAAAAACTTCACACTCAAAGCCATCACAGTAGAACAATACCATGAAAAACTAGTGAGGGATGCCTTCATTTACGGATTATGTTTTGTGAGTATATGGCAGTGTTTACTGGAAAATGTAAGTGTGACTCTTTTGTAAAAATTTTGATTTTCACCAGACATTTTTATTTTTTGGTTTTTCTCTTCTTTTTTTGAAAATTATAAAATTTGGATTTGTGATAAATAGCATTGCTACCATTTATGGTAGTTTTTCTTTGCTTTTATGGGGTGGATAGTGAGAATTTTTCATTACTGTCTGGTTGGCCTGATGTAGCTGCTGAAATTCAAGAAATTTAATGGCTGTAAGGAATCTAATAGATTCATGCCTTTGAGCTCTAGTGTCTACTAATCTTTGAAGGTATCATTACTATTTTTTGTCTTTACTCTGTGTAGAGGTTTTAATTTCTCAGCTGATAAATGTTATTTGTTTGGTATGTAAAATATTGTTCCAAATAGTTTTATTCAGTTTAAGTTTTAAGAACCTGTCATTTTTAAGTTGTAATATCCCTTTGGTAAAATATTCAAAGGGGAAGATATGTCTTTTGTGAGGAAATTTTGTTTCAGGAAGACAAAACTTCTCACAAGAGATTCTTGAGATTTCCAAGGCATTTTTGTGTGGAAACATCATTCTCTACATGACTAATGAATTCAAATCCTGTCCTCTTACACTGATTTCTTTGGCCTTGCAAAACTGACTCCCTGATTGAAAAAGTTGAACATTTGGAGGCAAATCCAACATATGTTCATATTAAGTATTCTGGTTACAGGGAATCTACAGTCTATGCCAGACTATGGAAGTGAAAGACATTGGGAAAAT
The DNA here is from genome assembly GCA_023376005.1 of Doryteuthis pealeii. Lineage (NCBI taxonomy): Eukaryota > Metazoa > Mollusca > Cephalopoda > Myopsida > Loliginidae > Doryteuthis > Doryteuthis pealeii. The sequence continues at coordinate 71,999,031 of CM042150.1, forward strand.
TCCACTCCCTGATAATACAATGGAAGAACCAGTCCCTTGTTCTCTCTCAAGCAGAAGCAGGCTCCTCAACAATATTGACTTGTCTAACTTTATCTATAATAAGTTTTTCAAGTGGAGTCCATTCAATTTACAACAGTAATCCCTTTCGTTCAGCAAACTGCTCTCACAGTAACCGCATTCGTCTGACGTTCGTTGTTCTTTACCCAAAAAACAGTAGTCTGCCGAAATCCAACTCTCTCGCAGTCACTTCCTTCACTCTTGTCATACATCACTGTCTTCATCAGCAAGACTCAAATGCAACTCCGCCTTCTGTTAAGACAGGCCTTAAATGATCACACTAACATCCGACATCCGAATCAATCACAGTCTAGTGATTTACAAGTGCGCAAACGAAGTAGTCCGCCATCAATCCACAACTCATGATCAGGAGGATGTGAGTTCAATCTTCCCAATTGCCCGTTACAAATCCCCCTGATCTTATTTTACTCACCAGATATAGTTGTGTATGCTTTGGACCACTACGTGTGTGATTTCTCTCGTCACATTATCCTAATTTATTATTTCTGTTTACACTTGTATGATTTTGCTTAGCAACGGAAAATGTTGTATACTATCTAGATAACTGGTGTGTATCAACTATCCACCTGATATAGCAGACATACCATCTTGGCAATGCAGTCTACCAGAATGTTTAACGGAATAATGCCTTAAATATGAAGGTATTTTAGTTATATGACACTAATTATATAGCAATGTCTTATATATTGGCCATTTTATTTCCCTCAAAGTTTCCCTTTTCATTTTTCATATGAATCTACTTTGATTGGTTCTTATATTCTTTTTTCTTAATCAACAATCAACTTGTTCTTTCAAAAGATTTCCATTTTACCATTTCATAACAACATATTGTTTTAAAATTTCTTGTCAGAATGGTGTATGTTAATTATATGAAAAGTATAATATTAGTTTGTTTTACATTATAGGTAATAATCTTTCCTTGTTTGTCTTTCATTAAAAGTTGTTTGTTATTTGTCATCAATTAAAAAATAAACACAGAATTGTTAAAAACAGTAATTGTTACTATAAAAGATTAATATAATATAAAGAGAAATATTGAGAAATTCATAGAAAATTCCTAATACATTTAAAATAATGATCAACTGACAATGATTTCCAGTTTTTCAAAATAGAACTGTTACTACAAAAGATGAATCCACATCCAAGAGAAAAGAGATTTACTGATTATATTTTTTATATTATCTTATGATATTTATATTATTCTGTGAAATATTTTCAAGTTTTGTAGAGAAATCTTTTTTAAATCTAAGTGAGTAAAACTTGAAGGAATTATTCATTCAAAATTTTTTTCTAAATCTGGATTGCTATAATATTATTACATCTCCATTTGAAGAACTTTCTGTAATGCTAATTATTAATGTTTAATTAAATATGAATAATTATTTTAATACAACAAATATCTTCTTTTTTTTCTTTTGAAGTCTGGAAATTTAAATTTTATACAAGTAGTTATATCTTGCAGCAACATATTTCTCTTGAGGAACAATTTTTTTTACATTAAGATTTTCTCCTGGGACTAATTCATACCAAAACTCTACACAATTATTAATATAGATACCATTTTACATTTAATAATATATGAAAAATTAAGTAAATAGTCTTTCATAATCATTAAGATTCAATAAATTAACAAAAGTAGAAAAACTTTACACAATATTTTCATACTGAATAATCGCAAGGTACCAGATTTGATACTAGTTCCAGCTAACGAAGCACAGGAGTAGCACAGCTTGGGTAATTTGATCTGTGCATATGGGAACTGACGGTAGGTATGGTAGACCACTTCAGCAAAACAATCTCCCTGATCTAGTGCTATCGAAAAGAGTATAAACTCCCTTGCTGTTTGGCTGATACTGACAATAGGCCATTCTGCGGACTTTACTTTACTAAAACAAATATACAGTTGATTATAATTCTTATTCACCAAGAATAAAGAACAAAATGAAAAATACTTACTAATATAGTTGCTGTTATTGGGCCCCGTGTTATCCATACATATTTCAACTTTTTGTTTACACTCCAGCACCTGAAAAGATTTTTTTGTAAATCAATGATTTTTTTCAACAATTTTAGTTTAAAAAGTTAAGCATCTAAGAAGTTTGCTAACAATACATAAAGAGAAAAGATAATAGTCTGGCACTATGGATTTTTTTAAACTTCTGATAGATGGAGGGGGTAACATTGCCATGATTATTAACCAAATAACTGTCTGTTTTATAAGAAACAAACAGATGTAGTAATAAGCAAATTATCAGTTTCCTAATATTGTGCCAATACTTCTAAATTCTATATTTTCTTTGACTTTTATTTTGATGAAGCTATTAAAAATCTTATTTAAATGAAACTTAATAAAAAAAAACTATTAAAAACATAATACATAATTTCATTTATATTCTGTTGAGCAAGCTTAATAAAGATGAATTTTAACAATCATTTACATTTCTGGAGGATTTAATGGCTTAACAGTTACAAGCACAAATAATTAAATATGGCTGAGTTTCCATTCACTATGAACTAATGCTCTTAGGAAAGGCATTTATTAAATTCTCTCCATAACTGTAGGAAAAGGTAATTTACCTTATGTGTTTGATAATAAGTCAGGTCAGGGATAATTCCATGTTACTGGTACCATGACAAACTATTGCATGTTATTTTGAGAGGAGATGGGTGCCACCAGGTACTCCCTACGCATTGCAACAAGAGATATCAGGAAGGGGAATTTATTCAACATGGCACCCTGAAAACGTAATAGGTTATGGGAAACATCCATCCATCCAAAGCCAAAAAAATCTTCATAAATTGATAGCCAACTATTTGAAGAGCCTAATGTAATATCATTTGAAGTAGAACTCTGGGATTCATAGGATTTTTTATCATTTAGGAATTGTCTCTTCATTTTCATTCATTTTCAACAAAAAAAAAACAGGTAAAAAATAATAATTTTCATTTTATACAATTTTTTAAAAGGCAGAAAAAAATTGAATATATTTGTTACAATCATTGGGTATCCCATCATGGTGTAATGGTTAACAAGCTAGTTTTGAAGATCCATTACTACTGAATAGCAAGGTTGATCCTAGCAGGATGCTTGATACTTGTGACCTTATGTCACATCCTACCCGTGATGATTGAGTTGGGTAAATATCTACTTCTTATATTCATTATATAAACATGAAAGCATAAAGAATTTGAAGGCTCAAAGACCAAGTAGATAAATGTCCTTTTTAAGAAATAATGATAAGTCAGGGATTGTTCTTTATTTTTGGTACAATGTAAACAAGTACAACCTGTCATGAACCCAATAGTTTATGGGAAATATCCATCATATCTGTTCCTGAATAAAATGCACAATTTTAATAAAGGCATATACACTTTAAGATCATAATAAAGGCATATAAACTTTAAAATTGCATATATATATATATAATTTAAATATATTAAGCAAGTACTATCTTAATATCTGCAATGGAATTAAAAATATACCTCTTACCTCCTGGTCAACAAATAAGGAAGTATGATTTTAGAAGGCATAGTCATGATTGACTGCTTTCAAAGTTAACAAGTGTTATAAATATTTACAATTACATGATATGGATAACAATTGAGTTTTATAATATTATAATTATTATTATAAAACAGAGAATAGTCTATGCTATTTTGAGTTGATTCTTTTCAAATGAAATAAATATTTGATGATGCAGCCATAATTTGTTCAAAATATTAAGTTAATAATGAAATCTCAGTTGCATCTCAGTAAGCCAATATTAATATCAGAGCGTCCAAAACTCAAATGACAAAAGTATTATTTTAAGGGGAACTCAGTGGCCCCAATCATTGGTATAAAAAATTGACACTAAAATGAAAAATTATGTTTTTGAACCAATCAGAAAAAAATTTAAAAACTCATTTCAAACAGGCCCCTCCAGGAGTCTATTCCAAATTTGAACATTTTACTTACCAGACTTTTCACTACTCAAACACACGCACACACACTTGCATTATCTTCCCAACACTTCTACCCTGCAATTTACAACACACAAAGATGATTCTAACACAAAGTTGAAAAACTGATAATCATATTGATCAAGACGCTATACAAATTGCACTAACTTGCAGTACTTATCCTTATTGCACACAGGTTTTAAGATAGTCACTGACGTTCATATATTATGTTGTGTTAAGATCTTTTATTTACTTATACCTAACATCCATCTCACTTTCAAAATCTAATATCACAAACAGGTTTAAACAAATGTGTCCAGGTTCATTTCAATTGCCACTAAATTGTTGCAATAAATCCAACAAGGAACGTGTTCACATGTCAAAACCATTAGCTCTCATCACACACACACACACACTACAAAAGTCAACATGGAATGTGATCAAAGTCACCAGTATTAGATATTCACATTGAAAATAGAAAATAGAAAATTAAAGAAATGAAAAATAAATGGACATAAACAGGAGTTAATGTCTGTAAAAGAAAAGTTTGAAATAATTAGAATTAATGAAATAGAATTTAAATTCAAAAAAGTTAAACACAAATCAGTCCTAAGAGTTAAATATAAGAAAGCAAACAGTGAAGTGGGCTAAAGAGAAGAAATCATAGAGTGTAGAGATAATTGGATGGAAATAATATTTAATGATGAATCATATATCTGCATTTTGTCTAGTGTCATGCCAATGAAATATATAATAATGACTGCCTGGTGAAAACAAAACAAAAAATCACCCAGTCATTTATGATATGGAGTTGTATGTCAAGTAAAAGACTAGGGGAGATGGCAGAGTCATTACATCAACAGTCAATACAATTAAAATTTTGAATAATTTTCTAATTCAATCAATAGAATATATATTTGAGGGTAAGAAAGTCATTTTTCAGAATGACAATGTATCTTCTCACAGAGCAAAGAGAGACAAAGCATATCAATTTAATAAAATGGGGAGGTTTGGGGAATGTGGAGCACCCCTTCATCACCATTGCTCCCTGGTCCACTCTGACCCAGAGTGGTAGTACCTGTTAGGGTTCCATCTATGGGTTAAATAGAAAAATGTATTTATAAAAAAATTGTATTATCCATTAAGAATTGATTTATTTCAAAACTTTATCGGCATTAAATGACCCACTGAGGTTGATATGCTGTAAAACAAAACAAACCAAACCAATTTAATAAAATGGCCAGTAAACAGCCCAGATCTTAATTTAATCAAAATGTATGGGCAAAATAAAAAAAAAACTGGTCCAAGACATAGCTCCAAACTGTAAGGCTAATTTTTCAAGCACTATTCAAGAAAGATGGAAGCAGGTTGATGAAAAATATTGTTTTTTGTTAGTTAAATCTTGAAGAATTGAGGCTGTCATAAAATACTGATGAGGTTTTTTTTTTTGTGATTCCAAAATTCTTTCTTCAAAATTTAGTGATTCCATAATTTTTTCCTCTTCTTTATGTTGAAAAAAAATTTAATAAATAAAATACATTATTTTAATTAAGTTTAGATATTATATAAAATAGGTTTTGCTTAGTTTATTTTTCATGGATTAAAAATAATGTAAGAAATGTTTGTAAGTCCATATTTTTTGTTAGGGGTTGTATGATGCTAATATGAACCTTAATTTGGGTTCATCTTTATGAAAACAGATGTTCAATTTATACTTAGATATACTTCTAAACTGGATCTTTATTTCTGCATGTTTTTTTATACAAATATATATGTAGAATGTATTTATTGCTAAATCACGGTAGCTTAAAAGGAACACAACAACAAAAAAATAATAATTTGCATTTTCTTTTTCTCTTCAACTTACTATTCGTAATTTCAAAATGATTGTAATATAACATTAAAGCTTTATTTCATTTACAAAAATGAAAAGTAAAGATTTTGTTATCTTACATCTGCTGTTATGGAGATTTAAAAAGAAAAAGGTAGATATATAATAGTAATGTACAAAAGTTTAAAAAAATAAAATTAAAATATGATAAAAATAAATGAATGAATTATGTGAATAAAAAGTTGTTACTTTACAAAAGATAGTTTAAGTATTTTTAAAGGTAAATATTTTATGCCAGGTAATGTCTGAAAGTTTGGTTGAAATCTAGCCAAAAATTACAGAGATTTAGTGATATGGATGAATGGACATTTGAATTATAATAAAATGTTCCTGCTGAATTCAACAAACTTCACAAAATGATTCACAAGACAAATAAAGGAATATTGGTTAACTACAATATAAAACATTACATAATCAGTTTTTTTATTCGTGATATTTGTTCTCAATTGTATTATTTTTTGTGAACAGGATGTGGGGAAAAACAAGTCAAGACTTTGTGAAAGCTGGGATTATTTGACATTGTGCAAAGAACCTCTCTTTAAACTGACCATGTGTCAAATGTGCTTCTAAAGAAAGGTGGTTAAACATTCAGTTACAGAATAAGTTTAAACATCTTTGCAATTTGATTAGAAACATTCCACTACAAAATATGTTGTTTGCTTCTTTCAAAAGAAATTATTTGTTTGGCAAATAAATTTCATTTGGACTTTTGATATTTGAATGAATGAAATATTTATTTTTTATTTTGTGACTATATAAAATATATTTCTCTATTCTCTGTTTTATAAAAGGAATTGAGTATGCTTTAAGAATCTAGTCTACTTTTAAAATTCTTTCTTATGATGCAATACATTTTATTATGAAAGAAAGATTTGTATTTGGTGTTATGCAGAATCATAATGTCTGTTGGGTTTTAGAAAAAGAGGAAATGTAACTTTTATTTTTACTCACAATGTGTTGTCATATACACACGCACTATCACCCAAGGAAGCAAGAATGTTAATGGGAAACCTAAAAACAAAAAATGAAACAAATGATTTCAAACAAGTGAACTAAGATATAAGATGAGCATGGAGATAAAACCAGTTACTTGGAGTCAAAACATCTAAAGAGTTTGAGTTGAATACCTGCATTTTAAGGCTAGCCTAAAGTACTGACAACAGGTTGCAAGTATTAGGGAGTGCATATAATGTGTCTGAGAAAATAAGACTTTTCATATACCAATGGAAAATATAAAAATGAAATAAACACTATAAAACCAGCCAAAATAAAATAAAAATTCATGAAGTGAAGTATTCTGAGAGAAAGGTAAGTGTGAGGAAAATAAATTTCTGGACCATACTTCACTTCTGTTTTATGATTCTAGCCAGTTTAATGTTAGGTCCCAGACCTAAAAAAAATTCTAGAGTTACTCCCCTTGATCAGTAGAGGAGAGTTGTCTCCCTTGAAAGTTGCATTGTGGGAACCCGGAAGTGGGGTTTCCACTATGACACTTTTGGATTGGGGTTTGTGCTGGCTGGACTTACACACATGTGAGCTAATTAAGTCACTTTTAGGGTAGAAGCATTCTCTACCCTGTGTAATAAAACCTCGCTAAAAACTGGCCTTGCTCCATATTTTGTTTATATGTAAAAACATAACAGAATTGATGACAAAGGATTCCAAACACTTGGAAAATATTAACCACGAGGTTTCCAACATAACAAATTGGCTAGGATTTTTCAAACATGCAGAAATATTCAACAAACACCAAGGATTTCAAAAAGAAAAAAAGAAAAAAAAAGAAATTGACAATGTGGGATTTATTTTGGAGCACACACAAGAACTCATATTATATTTTACACACCTTTTTTCTTAAGAAAAATGGATCCGGCCATTCAATTTTTTTGTTTTTTTTTGTAAAGTTCCATTAATATAAGCTTTTACTCTAAAATTTATTGAATGCCGGATCCATTTTCTTTAAGAAAAAGGTGTGTAAAATTAATATGAGTTCTTGTGTGTGCTCCAAAATAAATCCCACATGTCAATTTTCTTTTTTTTTTTCCTTTTTTACTTTTGAAATCCTTGGTGTTTGTTGAATATTTCTGCATGTGTTGAAAATCAGCCAATTTGTATGGTTGGAAACCTCAGTGTTAATATTTCCAAGTGTTTGGAATCTTTGTCATCATTCTGTTATTTTTTTAATATAACCAAATATGGAGCAAGGCCAGTTTTTAGCGAGGTTTTATTAACACAGGGTAGAGAATGCTTCTACCTAAAAGTGATTAATTAGCTCACATGTGTGTAAGTCCAGCCAGCACAAACCCCAATCCAAAAGTGTCATAGTGGAAACCCACTTCCGGTCCCACAATGCAACTTTCAAGGAGACAACTCTCCTCTACTGATCAAGGGAGTAACTCTAGAATTTTTTTTAGGTCTGGACCTAACATTAACTGGCATAGAATCATAAAACAGAAGTGAAGTATGGTCCAGAAAATTTATTTTCCTCCACATTACCTTTCTCCGAATACTTCACTTTCATGAATTTTTATTTTTTTTGGCTGTCTTTATAGTGTTTATTTCATTTTTATATTTTCATTGGTATATGAAAGTCTTATTTTCTCAGACACATATATGCACTCCTATACTTGCAACCTGGTTGTCAGTACTTTAGGCTGGCCTTAAAATGCAGGTATTCAACTCAAACTCTTTAGATGTTTTGACTCCAGCAACTGGTTTTATCTCCATGCTCATCTTATATCTTAGTTCACTTGTTTGAAATCATTTTGTTTCATTTTTTGTTTTTAGGTTTCCCATTAACATTCTTGCTTCCTTGGGTGATAGTGCGTGGTGTATATGACACACAATTTGTGAGTAAAATAAAGTTACATTTCCTCTTTTTCTAAAACCAACAGACATTATGATTTGCATACACCAATACAAATCTTTCTTCAATATAAATGTATTGCATCATAAGAAAGAATTTTAAAGTAGACTAGATTCTTAAAGCATACTCATTCCTTTTATAAAACAGAGAATAGAGAAAATATTTTATAATAGTCACAAAATAAAAAAATAAATATTTCATTCATTCAAAATATCAAAGTCCAAATGAAATTTATTTGCCAAACAATAATTTCTTTTGAAAGAAGCAAACAACATATTTTGTGTGGAATGTTTTCTAATCAAAATTGCAAAGATGTTTAAACTTATTCTGTAACTGAATGTTAACCACCTTTCTTAGAAGCACATTGACACATGGGTCAGTTTAAAGAGAGGTTCTTTGCACCATGTCAAATAATCCAGCTTTCACAAAGTCTGACTGTTTTTCCCCACATCCCTGTTCACAAAAATAATACAATTGAGAACAATTCACCCGATAAAAAACTGATTATGTAATGTTTTATATTGTAGTTAACCAATTTCCTTTATTTGTCTTGTGAATCATTTTGTTAAGTTTGTTGAATTCAGCAGGAACATTTTATTATATTCAAATGTCCATTCATCATATCACTAATCTCTGTAATTTTTGGCTAGATTTTCAACCAAACTTTCAGACATTACCTGGCATAAAATATTTACCTTTAAAAATACTTAAACTATCTTTTGTAAAGTAACCTTTTTATCAACATAAATTCATTCATTATTTTTATCATATTTTATTTTTATTTTTTTTAACTTTTGTAACTTATACTATATATATATCTACCCTTTTTCTTTTTAAATCTCCATAACAGCAGATGTAAGATAACAAAATCTTTACTTTTCATTTTTGTAAATGAAATATAAAGCTTTAATGTTATATACAATCATTTTGAAATTACGAATAGTAAGTTGAAGAGAAACAAAATGCAAATTATTATTTTTTTTTTTGTGTTCCCTTTTAAGCTACCGTGATTTAGCAATAAAATACATTCACATATATATTGTATAAAAAACATGCAAATAAAGATCCAGTTTAGAAGTATTATCTAAGTATAATTGACATCTGTTTCATAAAGATGACCCAAATTAAGGTTCATTATTAGCATCATACAACCCCTAACAAAAAATATGGATTACAAACATTTCTTACATATTTTAATCCATGAAAATACTAAGCAAACCTTTAATAATCTAAACTTAATTAAAATAATGTATTTTATTTATAAATTTTTTTCACATAAAGAAGAGGAAAAATTATGGAATCACTAAATTTTGAAGAAAGATTTTGGAATCACAAAAAAAAAAACTCTCATCATTTTTTATGACAGCCTCAATTCTCAAGATTACTAACAAAAAACAATATTTTCATCAACCTGCTTCCATCTTTCTTGAATTAGTGCTTGAAAAATTAGCCTTCAGTTTGGAGCTATGTCTTGACCAGTTTTTTTATTCTTGCCCATACATTTTGATTAAATTAAGATCTGGGCTGTACTGGCCATTTTATAAATTGTTGTTTTTTTTTTTGTTTACAGCATATCAACCTCAGTGGGTCATTTAATGCCGATAAAGTTTTGTGAAATCAAATCATCTTATGGATAATTACAATTTTTTATAAATACATTTTTCTATTTAACCATAGATGGAACCCTAACAGGTACTACCACTTGGGTCAGAGTGGACCAGGAGCAATGGTGAGAGGTGTGCTCCACATTCCCAAACTCTCCCATTTTATTAAATATGCTTTGTCTTTGCTCTGTGAGAAGATACATTATCTCTGAAAAATGACTTTCTTACCTCAAATATATATTCTATTGATGAATTAGAAAATTATTTCAATTTTAATTGTATTGACTGTTGATGTAATGACTCTCCACTCCCACTAGTCTTTTACTGACATACAACTCCATTCATAAATGACTGGTGATTTTTTGTTTTGTTTACCACGGCAGTCATTATTATAATTTCATGGCATCACTACAAAGCGATATATGATTCATCATTAAATATTTATTTCCATCCAATTATCTCTACACTCTATATCTTCTCTTTAGCCCACTTCACTGTTCTTTCTTATATTTAAACTCTTAGGACTGATTTGTGTTTAACTTTTTGAATTTAAATTCTCATTTATAATTCAATTATTTCAAACTTTTCTTACAGACATTAACTCCTGCTTTATTCCATTTATTTTCATTTCTTTAAATTTCTATTTCTATTTCAATGTGATACCTATACTGTGACTTTGATACATTCAATGTACTTTGTAGTGTGTGTGGTGTGTGATGAGAGCTAATGGTTTTGACATTGAACACGTTCTTTTGGATTATTGCACAATCTTTAGTGCAATTGAAATGACCTGGACACATTTGTTAACCTGTTTGATATTAGATTTTGAAAGTGAGAGATGTTAGGTAAAGTAAATAAAAATCTTAACAAATTATATATGAACGCCAGTGACTATCTTAAAACCTGTGTGCCAATAAGGATAGTACTGCAAAGTTAGTTCAATTTGTATAGCGTCTTGATCAATATGATTATCAGTTTTTCAACTTTGTGTTAGATCATTTTGTGTTTGTAAATTTGCAGGTAGAAGTTTGGAAATAATGCAATTGTGTGTGCGTGTGTTTGAGTAAGTGAAAAGTCTGGTAAGGTAATGTTCAAATTTGGAATAGACTCCTGGAGGGGCCTGCTTTGAAATGAGTTTTAAATTTTTCTGATTGGTCAAAAAACAAATTTTTCATTAGTGTCAATTTTTTATACCAATTGATTGGCAGATTTCCCCTTAAAATAATATTCATTTGATTTTTGGACGCTCTGATATTAATATTGCTTACTGAGATGAACTGAGATTCATTATTAACTTAATATTTTGAACATTATGGCTCATCATCAAATTAATATTTTGAAAAAATCAACTCAAAATAGCATAGACTATTCTCTGTTTATAATAATATTATAATATTATAAAAACTCAATTGTTATCCATATGTTAATGTAAAATATTATACAATTGTTAACTTGAAAGCAGTCAATCATGACTATGCTCTAAAATCATACTTCCTTATTTGTTGACCAAGGTAAGAGGTATATTTTTAATTCCATTGCAGATATTAAGATAGACTTGCTTAATTATTTAAATTATATATATATATATGCAATTTTAACAGTTTATATGCCTTTATTATGATCTTAAAGTGTATATGCCTTATTAAATTGTGCATTATTCAGGACAGAGTATGATGGATATTTCCCATAAACTATTGGGTTCATGACAGGTTTGTACTTGTTTACATTGTACCAAAATAAAGAACAATCCCTACTTTCATTATTTCTTAAAACGGACATTCTATCTACCTTGGTCTTTGAGCCTTCAAATTCTTTTGCTTTCATGTTTACTATAATGATATAAGAAGTAGATATTTACCCAACTCAATCATCACGGGTAGGATGTGCAATAAGGTCACAAGTATTCAAGCATCCTGCTAGATCAACCTTTTCTATTCAGTAGTAATGGATCTTCAAACTAGCTTGTTAACCATTACACATGATGGATACCAATGATTGTAACAAATATATTCATTTTTTCTGCTTTTAAAAATTGTATAAAATGAAATTATTATTTTTTACCTCTTTTTTTTTTGTTGAAAATGAATGAAATAAGACAATTCTAAATTGATAAAAATCCTATGAATCCAGAGCTTCTTATCTCAAATGATATATACATTAGGCTCTTCAAATTTGGCTATAATTTATGAAGATTTTTTTGGCTTGGATGGATGGATGTTTCCATAACCTTATTACGTTTTCAGGGTCATGTTGAATAAATTCCCCTTCCTGATATCTCTTTGTTGCAATGCGTAGGGAAGTACCTGGTGCACCCATCTCCTCTCAAAATACATGCAATAGTTTGTCATGGTACCTAAACATGGAATTATCCTGATCTGATCCTATTATCAAACAATAAGTAAATTACCTTTTCCTACAGTTATGAGGAGAATTTAATAAATGCCTTTCCTAAGAGCATTAGTTCCATTAGTGAATGGAAACTCAGCCATATTTAATTGAATTGTGCTGTTGTAACTGGTTAAGCCATTAAATCCTCAGAAATGTAAATGATTGTTAAATTCATCTTTATTAAGCTTGCTCAACGAATATAATGATATGTATTATTTTTAATAGTTTTTTTTTATTAAGTTTCATTTAAATAGATTTATAGCTTCATCAAATAAAGTCAAAAAAATATAGAATTTAGAAGTATTGGCACAATATTTAGGAAACTGATAATTTGCTATTACTACATCTGTTTTTTCTATAAAACAGACAGTTATTGGTTAATAATCATGGCAATGTTACCCCCCATCTATCAGATTATAAAAAAATCCATTAGTGCAGACTATTACTTTTCTCTTTTCATGTATTGTTAGCAAACTTCTATAATGCTTAATTTTTAACTAAGAATTGTATTGAAAAAAATCATTGATTTACAAAAAAATCTTTTCAGGTGCTGGAGTGTAAACAAAAAGTTGAAATATGTATGGATAACACGGGCAATAACAGCAACTATTATTATTTAAGATTTCATTTTGTCTTTATTCTGGTGAATTAAGATGTTATAATGACTGTATATTGTATTTTAGTAAGTAAAGTCCAGAATGTCCCTTTAGTTGTCATTACAGCCACTAACAGCAAGGAGTTTATACTCTTTCGTGTAAGCACTAGATCAGGGAGATTGTTTGATGCTGAAGTGTCTCCATACCTTATTCAGTTCCCATATGCACAGACTAAATTACCCAAGGCTGGCTACTCCTTGCTTCGTTAGCGAACTAGTATCTGTACCTTGCGATTATTCAGTATGAAAATATTGTGTAAAGTTTTTCTACTTTTGTTAATTTATTGAATCTTAATGATTATGAAGACTATTTACTTAATTCATATATTTTAAATGTAAAATGGTATCTATTTAATAATTGTGTTTACCCAGGAGAAATCTTAATGAAAAAAATTGTTCTCAAGAAATATGTTGCTGCAAGATATAACTACTTGTAAATTTAAATTTCCAGACTTCAAAAGAAAAAAAAGAAGATATTTGTTGTATTAAATAAATATTTTTAGCATACAGAAAGTTCTTCAATGAGATGTAATATTATAGCAATCCAGATTTAGAAAAAAATTTTGAATGAATAATTCTTCAAGTTTTAGATTTAAAAAGATTTCTCTACAAACTTGAAATATTTCACAGATAATATAAAATATATAAGATAATATAAAAAATATAATCAGTAAATCTCTTTCTCGGATGTGGATAACTTATCAGTCTATTTTTTAAAACTGGAAATCAGTGTCAGTGATCATTTTATTTAAATGTATTAGGAATTTTCATGAATTTCTCAATTTCTCTTTATTATATAATCTTTTATAGTAACAAATTACTGTTTTTAAACAATTCTGTTTATTTTTAATTGATCGAACTAACAAACAACTTTTAATGAAAGACAAACAAGGAAATTATTACTTTATAAGTTAAACAAACTAATATTATACTTTCATATAATTAAATACCATTCTGACAAGAATTTTAACAATATGTTGTTATAATGGTAAAATGGATCTTTTGAAAGAACAAGTTGATTGTTGATTAAGAAAAAGAATATAAGACCAAATCAAAGTAGATTCATATGAAAAATGAAAAGGGAAACTTTGAGGAAATAAAATGGCCAATATATAAGACATTCTGCTATATAATTAGTGTCATATAACTAATACCTTCATATTAAGCATTATTCCGTTAAACATTTCTGGTCTAGACTGCATTGCCAAGATGGTATGTCTGCTATATCAGGTGGATAGTTGATACACACAGTTTATCTAGATAGATACAACCATATTTCCGTTGCTAAGCAAATCATACAATGTAAACAGAAATAATAAATTAGGATAATGTGACGAGAGAAATCACACACGTAGTGGTCCAAAGCATACACAATATCTGGTGAGTAAAATAAGATCAGGTGGATTTGTAACGGGCAATTGGGAGATTGAACTCACATCCTCCTGATCATGAGTGTGATTGATGGCGGACTACTTCGTTTGCGCACTTGTAAATCACTAGACTGTGATTGATTCGGATGTCGGATGTTTAGTGTGATCATTAAGCCTGTCTTACAGAAGGCGGAGTTGCATTTTCATGTCTTCTGACTGAAAGACAGTGATGTATGAAAGAGTGAAGACGTGACTCCGCAGAGAGTTGATTCGCAGACATACTGTTTTTTGCGTAAAGAACAACCTCACTCAGACCAATGCAGGTTATGTGAGAGCAGTTTGCTGAACGAAGGGATTACTGTTGTAAATTGACAATACTCCACTTGAAAAACATTATAATAAGTTAGCAAGTCAATATTGTTTGAGGCTGCTTCTCGTGAGAGAGACAAAGACTGGTTCTTCCATTGTATTATCGGAGTGAATTTTCCCATGTCTTTCACTCCATAGTCTGATGCTGGTAATTCCCTGTAACCAAATACTTAATATTGAAATATGTGGATTGCCTCCCCTGTTCAACTATTTTCAATCAGGAAGTCATTGCAAGGCCAAAGAACATCAGTTAAGCAGGGCCAGATTGATTCATTAGTCATTACGAGAATGATGTTTCACACAAATGCCTTGGAAATCTAAATCTCTGTGAGAATTTGTCTTCCTAACAACATCTCACAAAAATATCTTCCCTTTGAATATTTACCCAAACAGGTAATTATTACACTAAAATGACACGTTTCTTAAACTCTATACTGAATAAAATAATTAGAACAATACTTTTACATACCAAACAAATAACTTTATCACCTCGAGAAATTAAAACCTCTACACAGGTAAGACAAAAAATAGAATGATCTCAAGATATAGACACTAGAGCTCAAATGGCAGAATCTATCTAGATTACCTTACAGCCATTAAAACTTTCTGAATTTCAGCACTACATTCGCAACAGACATAATTGAAAATTTCTCACCTATCCACCCATAAAAGAAAGAAAAACACACCATAAATGTAGCAAGCCTATCTATCACAAATCACATATTCTTATAATTTTCAAAAAAGAAGAGAAAACCACAAAAAAAATCAAAGCTCTGAGTGAAATCAAAATATTTTACAAAAGAGTCACACTTACATTTCCAGAAACAATGCACACTACTCACAAAAATAATCCGTAAATTAAGCTCCACACTAGTTTTTCATGGTATTTTCTACTGTGATGGCTGCGGTGAACGTTTATTGCTGATTTTGGAGTTCAATGAATAAATTTGTCTCCACGTTTCTCAACGGCTGTTGACATCTTGGCATTTAGAATATGTCTAGCAACTATCTCCTTCTTCTACTTATCGTAGAATCTATTCAAAATGTCTGTGTCTCTCATAGATTACTACATCAGTAAAATATCTAGCCTTTGGATCATTTTTGGTTAGACAGTGTTACAAATCCTCTCTTTCATTCTTCTATGAAGTTCTCCTCAAAAAGTCTTTCATCATATCGTATCCTCTTGACATCAGTGACAATGTTCATATCAAGCTTGTCTGCAAAAGGAGTTTACAAATAAATATGGCTAAATAAATATCATGCAAATAGGAAATAGATTATTTAGACATTATTATGTATATATTTGTCACACTATAACTTATCAACTTAAAGACCTTAATAGATACACAATGCTGCAAGACTGGCATAGTAAAGATAGATTTCCTCCACTATCCAGGAGGTTTCATCTAGATGGATAATTTATTCTCCCACATTACAGTATATTATTTACTGCAGCGCTACCGGCAACCCGGTTAGAGGAGATAAAAACATGTTTGATAATCGTTGCAGATCTATTACTTAACTGAATGACATACATGGCTAAACTTGCAAATGCGAAATTAAAACAATACGGTGACCCAGCGAAAAAAGAACCCAAACTTATTTATTTATTTCCATTAAACTAACCCTAAACCCAACCCTACCCCTAACCCCCCTACGTAAATTAACATTTTATTTAACAACATTGTTGGTTCTTTTTCTGTATACAGCTGTGACCCAGACATTGACGCCGATGTGAATAATTAAAAAGATTGAGCTTGTGTTACATTTTTCATTTGATTTATTTTCAAATCCTGTAAAAAATAATTCAATCTATTGAAAAGATTTTATTCAACCACAACAAATATTTTTAAGATAGAACAGAAATTTGCGATAAATAAATTTGATTTTATTGTTAAATATTATACTACGATTCTAGCCTGACTAAAGCAAAATATTATCTTTTAACTCGCTTAAAACAATTCCATTGATAAAAAATCACACTACATATTTAGAAAGATTACTATTCATTGTTCCTTCGAAAACAAACCCATTACTAAATAATCTTTAAAAGGAAGGGATTTTTGGGGCGAATTTTTTCATAACATAGGCGAGAAAAAAGAATTTTGTTTTTTCCTTTAAAATTTAGTCTAATAAATAAAATAACTTTCTACTCTCTCTGCAGCACATTTTTTTTTAACTCGCTGCTAAAAAATAATTCAATGATAAAATGCATAAAAAATTACCATATCGAAGATTATATATCACTTTCTTCCCAACATAAATATATTTAAAGATTGGATCAAGAATTTGATAAATCGAGCGAACGCTAGACTGCAAATTATTCACTAAAATTAAAACTTCACTGCTTCGGTAATCGCCGTAACATCACCTTAACAAAAAGTCAACAGCTAACCAATATTTTATTTACTACGCGATGTGTTTGTAACAGATCAGTTACCGCCAAAATTGGGGATTTTGGCTCTAAGTAATAATTATATCCGCTTAACTATATAAAATTTCCATAACCAATTTGCCTCTCTTCTATAGTTAGAGGATATAATCATATAGCAAGATTTCTCAAATCTGAGTACTCATCTATTTCTCAGTATAGATACCAATACATACACTCAAAAATTTCTTTTATATATAAAAACAACCATTGCCTATAGGAAATTAAACAGCCCTACGCCAATTTCCCCAAAGCCTTACTAAATTTTCTTTTTTTCTTACCTATGATGGGTATTTCCTTCATTTGATTCTCTATTCACCTCAAAACTCACTTCTATTCCAATAAAGTCCTGTTATTATGTAATCTGATTCTTATACACTAACAACCATTCAGTAAGCTTATCCGAGATTCATAGTCGTGGGAAAGCCCTGTGACTGTTTAAATTAGCAAAGTGATTTTAAAATACCCTCGCCTTATGCAGGCATCAAAAAGTGATCTCTTTTGTCTAAATCACTAAGTGAGGATCATTCCAAAGTGAATATATTAGTTCAAAGACACTTCTCAGATTAATGTCTGAATCATTACTTTTTCCACCTGGCTCTGTAATCTGTTCTATCATTTCTCTTACTCGATGTAATGATATTTCTCTACTCTGCTATTTCTTTTTTTACCTTTATTGTTATAATCAATATGGCTAGATTATGTTATAAAAAAATGCGAAAATTACTAGTTACAACTCTATTCATAATTTACATTAGATATGTAGATTTATCATTAATCATTTTATAAAACTTTAATTGTATGCAGTAAATACCTAGATACTGATCAACCATGTAAATTCTATATATATTCTCATTATAATAAATACATGAATTTTCTTGTCTTTACAACCTTTATAATTTAGCAATTAATTTCCTTGTATTACTTGATAATTTCCTGGTCCTACCTTACGAACTACTCGAGCACGAATGTCGTAATAAGTCGATACGTACACGTAAAGGTAAGTTAACTTGCAAAATAATTTACTTATTGATTTACCTTTTTCATTGACCTATGGTATTGCATTATGTAATTTGATCTGAATTTATTTAAATATTTACATTATAATACATTTTTGCAGATAGTAATGTAATTATTACTATTAGCATTCACATCTCCAACCAAACAATTGGACCTTTGACCACATACCACAAACATTAATCTAAACAGCGCGAGGAAGTATGTATTAATTTAATTACTTTATCTAATGCATGCAAGGAATATCTAACCAAGATACTATGTTATTACCATATTTGTACTTCCTGAGTGTATTTAAACATGTTCCTGGTTTTCCTCCCATCAGCTTTGTATTATCTACTAAAAACACTTCATCTATAGCCAATATCAAATACTGAAATATCAATATACAACCAATATATAGTTAAGTGATAATAATTTAAAAACAATATTTAATTCCCCCTGCTCATAACAGATGTCATTGTTAAAAGGTTCAACTAGTTTACTCATTAGTTAAGTTCTTTAATGATTACCTTACCTCATTTTCTACTGTATCCAAATACCACTTTATTCATTTAATAAAGTCCAACACAGTGATATATACAAGTTTCACATAGTCACTACATTAGATTAACAATAATTTATTCTAATTATGCAAAACTCGCATATGTAACAACACACAGATAAAATACATATTAAGTTGCCTTTTTTATCTATCCCAGTATTTAAACAAGTGTAACCTGTGAGTTCTTTAATGTGAGTGTA
Organism: Doryteuthis pealeii; assembly: GCA_023376005.1. NCBI lineage: Eukaryota > Metazoa > Mollusca > Cephalopoda > Myopsida > Loliginidae > Doryteuthis > Doryteuthis pealeii. Next base: position 72,018,386 of record CM042150.1, read on the forward strand.
TATAAACCAAGTCAAACACCCTTGACTAACAACCTAAACTGAGTTTATTTCAATACAAGAATTTCGTGCCAGTCCCGATACCTGGGCTTATGTGTGACATATCCGGAAAGGACTTCCCTGTATCTATATAGGTTTACAAACAATACATACATAAAAAATGCAAGTTTGAATTAATACCAACCACTGTTATTAACACTAATATATATATTTCAGATAACTTAGACATAATGATTAGTTATATACTTTCTAACTATCTTTAAGATATATCTACGGTATCAATGACCTGCGATTAAGACTTTAGCAAGGTAATATTCTTAGCACCCTTATGTGCATGCCTGTGGAAGTAGACCTCGTTATAGACCCGAGGTTCCAGTCCTAACATTTCATACCTGACTGAAGTTCTAATTTTAAATTTTATTTTCTATACAAGCTACATTAATAACTATGATTGAATTACACTTCTGCTCTTAAAATAGCTATCTTTAAATTCTATAAGCTGTATGAAATTCCCAAACTCTAACATTACCTGATATATTCGCTACATATAAATGTGTTTGAATCGATCAAATGTTAGATTACTGTGAATTAATTCTATTTAAATTAGTATGAATACACACAGTACAAACTATGTTAAAACTATCTAACTTTACTATAATCAGATGTTTAGCAACATAGAATCCTTATGCAAAAGATTATGAATTATTCGCTGTTTTATCAATGTCATGTTTGAATTGTTTTACCTTTTCTACAACTATCGGTATACATAAAACTTAAAAAGTATTTTTTCTCTTTTTCAGATTCTATTAATCAACAAACTGATTCCATTTCCTGATCACTCATTAAAGATTTGATCGTGGGGCAACAAATTATTAAGGAAGTCACTTTGTTGGAAAACTTTTTTTTGAAAATCTTATCTATTTTCCATATCATTGTCCACTTAACTCAGAGATTCCACCTGTGAAATACATAACTTTTCTAGCTGCAATTAAATTACAAAAAATTCTAGTAATCAGCTTTTATGCATTCTAGACGTTCTGGTTAGTTTACCATTCGTGATTATCAAAATATATGGCTAACACAAGTAACAATCAAACCGAAGCCTTCTGATCCACTTCTTAATAACCCATACCACGATTTTAAGGTAACGAAATTCAAATATATAATGATTATCAACAAATTAGTTAATAAACTTAAAATATTTTGGTAAACTATTGCATTAATAAAGAAGAAGAGTTAACTAACAGGAAATGAGTACTTTATCATTATTTATATATAAGTGTTATATGACCAGACTAGCTTTTGATTCTTTTGTAACAAATAATTTTATAATTTGAATTTACACAAAAAGAGGAAAAACTTATACAGGAACTTAGTTATTTAATACTAACCCGCGAAAATGACAAAATAAAAACAAGGTTATTTAAATCTGATATACTTATTTTCGGTCTAGTATTAGAAATTAAATATTATAAATGAACATTTTATGTTGCATTAAGAAAACATGAAAATTGAAATTATTTCATAATCATATATTTTCCCTTACTATATTATATCTAATTCCCATTATTTTTCATTTATGTTCCACATCATCTATATAAAAAATAATTGACATTAACAATAACAAATAACACTATGATATTAAATAGTTCAAGGAACTCTGAGCAGATTGAACATTTCATACAAGCAGAAATTGAATGTTAAAAAACTGTAAACAGACAATAATATCAAATTTCCAATAGGCACATTAGGTAAGTTTTTCTTCTCTAATCGTAAGAATAACAATTTTTTGTGTCGTCACCATATTTATTTTAATCTGGACACACACACACACACACACACACACACACCATATCACACACATGCACACACCTAATAAGCTTATATAATTCTCGATATCCACTATGGTAGTTATCCACCTACTAGTCTTAAGCTAGCCTTCTCATGTTAGGGTAACAATGTCAAGGAATTCTTAGCGCAAACTTTTTATTCTTACAAATCATTTAACAGTGAGTTAAAAACTTATTCTTCAACTGAAAGTTACTATAATGGTTTTATTACTAGTCAGATTTATTACCGGATAACGAAGAAAAGATGATATACATCGTAGTTTTTTAATTTAACTATGAAGCTTAACATTGTTTCCCAAGACAAACTCATTTCAACATATATCATCTTTGTAGATGAAATATTTTATAATAAGTGATGTGACCTCTTAATATGAATTTAATCTTTCTATCAATTTATTATCTAGTACTTAATAACAATACTCTTCTATGCTATTATTAATGCATCTGTACAACTTGCAAAGACCACTAACTGCATAAAACCAAAATTATCTCAGTACTTTTACTTATATGTCGAAATATATATGATTTAATTAAGTTGATCTAACTTTTTTTTTTATGTATTAGAAAATTTAATCCAATATGCATTGCCAAAATTTGCTAGCTCTTTATCAAACTATTTTGTCATTTCTTAACTGTATTATAGAATAAATTAAGTACTGATCATATCTTATTTGTATCTATTGAACATTTTTTATCCATACTGATTATAACATTTTAGAAATTAAATGAAAATGCATGTAAATTTAAAGAAGCAGTAAGAACAAGCCAGTAGGCATGAACATCTAATTGAGATGAATTCAGTCAACGAAAAACCCAAAAATCTGCGATTCAGTCTTCATGCTTACTCTATTTGTAGGAAAATTTGCCAAAGTTTACAGCCGATGCATTTTGTTCCATTTTTGCGGGTTCGGCACAATGTTTTTGTTAATGATGCATTCCTCCACATATTAATTACAACTCGTAGATGTTCCTTACCTTTATATTCAATCTTATACAGTTCCTTTCCAGGTAATCTCTTTTATTTAACTGCTGTATTGTATTTTATTGCATCAGTTCTATCAAGAATATATAAGAATGTCCTAACGTGAGTGCAAATTACAGTTTATTATTTAGTATTCATGCATTCTCATCAAGACGAAAAAAACTTATGAATAAATACGCAGACAAGTGCATTTTATCCAATTTTTAGTCTATTCATCTGGTTGCAGAGTTCCTCATTCCCTCCTTGAGATTACATTGGTTTGTACTTATTTTGAAGATAGTATAAAAACTGTCTATTGGGAATTATTCAAATTGAATACCATTTACATAAAACCATGGGTCAAATAAAATTCAAATAGATTAAATAAACAATTTTCATTTTACTCTGTTTACTTTCACGTTGCATTTTATCAATTCTTTTGAGAATTAACCTATTTCTAAATATACAATACTAATAATCACTTCAAAATAAAAAAATATGAGTTCTCTCATAAAGACTGCTATTTCTCTTTCAGCTTTGAATGAATGAAAAATAAAAGAATATTTGTATTTTATTCGTACTAGTAAGAAGTTATTACAGTTAATTGTTATTGTTTATATCTCTTTTGATCAGATTGATAGGCACATGCAGAATTACAATTACAAGTTGCATTACCTGTAACAAAATACCAAAAGATCTCTGTTCTACTTTTAATTTCATAGGACAGACTTCAGTCATTATTTCTATAACAACAAATCCACTTGCAAAGGGAAAAGTTATTCATTGACTGGTTGCTCTGTTTCTCTATTTCTAAACTGAAAACTTCCTTGTTCCCATGAAACGCTTCCAGTATCTTCCAAATGCTTATTTAAGAAACACGAATTTTTTCAAAGCAAGTAGATTTCATAAGTATAGATTTTAAAGTTTATTTATATTGTAGCTGTAGAACTAGAAAAGTTTTGATAATGAAGTAGTGTGTAACTGTCATGACCGTAAAAATTTGGTATGATACGAATTCAGCGAAGCTTCGACTAGAAATAAAAGTTTGGGAGAATACGACCTTGAAATGGATTAGTGATTGATTAGAACTGCGATAGTATTGGCACGACTGATGTAGTATTAGTAAACACTGATCTTCAGAAGGTGATATTTGTTTGGATAATCAACAAAGCTCGAAATTGTGTGGCTGAATATAAATTTCCTTGAGACATCTTGCGTTTCTTCGATTGAAAGTTTAGTGACTAAATCATGGTTAGCGTCGCCTTCGGACGTGGACAGGAGTCGTGTTTGCTTTGATTTTTTCGCTCTGTTAAATACGCTCACAAAGTAGGCTCCGATTTTGTATTCTATTTTGACGGCTACAGGCACATGATTTGTCCAATGACTCTGACAAATGTATCAATATTTTTTTATTCTTCTTTGTTAGGCGAAACAAAGATAATCTGCTGTTTTGTGTTATAACCTTATTGGATATACAAGAATATAGGATTTTATTTCCTACTACAATCACTCTGATATGAATTTGATCTTAAAGTTCTTTATAATGTACTAATTTCTACGATTAATGACTATCTTTTTTTTATTTTAAAGCGGAAACAACTCAACCACTCTTTAATGTCTTGACTAGCTTTTTTTTTTTTTTCAATCAATTCAAATGTGCAATAATAATTCACAATCCTTCTGTTTTGATCACAACCTTTTTTTTAGCAGCATTTGACATTTAAATCTATTTGTTATAAATACAACTTAAAATATTTATCTCTTAAATCTGTCAGCTTATTTCTATTTCATTTCCTAGACTTTGCATTTAACTCATAAAAGTTCTGAAATTCTGATAACTGCTATGTTCCGAATAATGATGGTTCTTAAAATTCTTAACTAAGAAATGCCTTAAATGATAACCATACATGGATCCGTTACATCACGTCAAGAACACTTGGTGAGCTGGACTACTGCTCGAAACGGCGTGTATGGAATTACAGCCGTAAAGGCAACGACACCGGACACAATATCGCAAGTTGTTAACAGATCGACCTGTTTAATCGTAGTGTAATTTGAACAGTTAGAACCCACTGTAGGCCAACAATATTCACAAAGTTTTTTGTAAGACCGCTGTTATCTACAATCCAACAACTTATCACACATAGTTTTGGTTAAAGAATGACCTAAACCAATATCACTTCGTCACCCAAAGTGGTCAAGGAACCCGAAGTATTGCTCACTTCCATACAATATCGCCAAAGTGTTAATAGAACGAACTAATACATTCCCAACTCACATATCCCAAGTCCCATTTAAGTAAGACGCACCCCCAACTAATATCGCCAACAGTCGTAAAAGGAAAGCACGGACCCAACCAATATCTGCAAACCCCAGTTGGTAAAAAGAACGACGACTCCCACACAATATATACCGCAATAATGGTAAAGGCCAGACGGATCCCACATATCGCATAAAACCTAAGTGGCTATACATAGAAAACGAACCCAAACCTAATATCGACAACATGCTGTAAAGAAACGACTCACTCACAAACCCAACAATATTCGAGCCCAATCAAGGTGCTAAAGGAAACGACCTCCCAACAATATCGCAAAGTGGTAAAGAAACGACCACTCAACAATATCCGCAAAGTAGGTAAGAGACCCACACCAATATCACGTATCGTGACCCCCAGTTGTAAAGGGAACGGACTCCCAACAATATCGCCAAAGGGTAAGAAACGACTCCAACAATATCGCCAAAAAGTGGCTAAAGACGACCTTCCCAACATATCCGCAATCAGTGATAAAGAAAGACCACCCCAACCTAACTATCCGCAAAAGTGCTACACGGAATCGGGCCAATCAATATCGCAACGTGTAACTTAGGTAACCGGTTCCCAACCAATATCGCAAAGTGTAAAGAACGAGTACCATACAAATATCGGCAAGAATCGGTAAAAACAACGATCTTTTTCCCATTCAAATACTCGCAATAAGTGGCGGTAAAGGAACGATCTCCAACATATTCGCAACAACAATGGTAAAGAACATGACTTTTCCCAACCAAATCATTATTCGCCATATGGTAATAGCATAAACGCCCAACCAATTCGCAAATGTTCAATACAAACGATTTTGGTGCCTTAATCACCCACATACACATATTCGCAACAAGTGGTAAACAACACGACTTATCCCCAACAATACTCACAACGTACATCATTGATCAAAGAAAACGACCACCAACCAATTATCGCAAAGTCGAAAGAAACGGACAGCCAACTATATCGCAAGTCGGCTAAGATTCAACAATCTATCTCGCAAAGTACTTTTACGACCTATACCCAGACAATATCGCCCCACATCGGCTAATAGTGACACAGAACCCAACCAACATATCGCCCAATCTAAGTTTTAACGACTCCACACAACTATCTGTACCTGCTACAGGTGAACATAGGCCCCACACTATTCTTCAAGTGTACCAGGCAATTGCCCCAATCAAAACTAATCGCAAAAGTGGCTACAGAATGCCTCACAACAATAATCGCAAGCTTGTTATTTATTGCACGTGATCATACACTTTATTATAAAGAACGGCCACTCAACAACTATCGCTGAAGTTGGTAAAGGAATGACCCAACATAATCACAAAGTGGCTTTCAGTTAAAGGATCGACTGCGTGATGTAGTATCTCCTTTCCTAAAGTAGAGTATGAGCATTACTAGAGTAGATTGTGTGACCAGACGCAGTTTTGAACGTGTTGCTGCGAGAGGCTCAGGTGAGAGCAGCATCAAATAAGGTCTCAGCAGCAACAGTTTTTCAAAAACGCAAGAGCATGACCATTTTTGAAGCAGGAACAAGAATCAGTAAAACGATCAAGGAATCTCAGGTGAACAGGTCCGGTGTAGATAATGAATGTCGATCCTTGAAAAAGTGCTGCTATACAATCGTTTTTTTTGCATGGCGTCCCTCACAATGACAGTGCTTTGGCTTCACGAGGAAATTTCTCTACACGTCGTTAACTAATACCAAGCTATATGTAAATAGTATTACTTTCGGGCGCCGTAG
>CM042150.1:72025348-72027848 GCA_023376005.1 Doryteuthis pealeii
AGTAAATATTATATATTAAATATATATAATATATAAAAGAGTAATATATATATATATATTATTTTAAAAGGTATATATACTATTATATATTATATATTATAAAAGAGTTTATATTAATTTATATATTATATATATATATATTATAAAAGAGTATATATATATATATATATATTTTATAAAAGAGTATATATTTATTATATATATATATATATAAAAGAGTTATATATTATTATATATATATATATATATATATATTTTAAAAGAGATTATAATATAATATATATATATATAAAAAGAGATATATATATATATATATATATATATTAAAGAGTATATATATATTATATATATATATAAAGGTAAGAAATATATATATAATTATATATAAAAGAGTATATATATATATATATATATATAATATATATATATAAAAGAGTAATATATATTTATATATATATAATAAAAGAGAAATATATATAATATATATTATATATAAAAGAGTATTTATATTATATATATATATATAAAAGAGTATTATAATATATATATATAATATAAAAGAGTATATTATATATAATATATATTATATATAAAAGGAGTATATATATATTATATATATAATAATAAAAGAGTTATATATTAATATATATATAATATATATATATATATAAAGACTATATATATATATATATATATATTATAAAAGACTATAATTATATATAAATATATATATATATAAAAAGGACTATATATATATATATATATATATATAAAAGACTATAATTATACATTATATTATATAAAAGGGAGTATATATAATATTTATATTAAAGAGTTATATATATATATATATAAAAGAGTATATATATATATATAACATATATATTATATTAAAAGAGTATATATATATATATATATATTATATATAATAAAAGATTATATATATATATATATATATATTATATATATATATATATATAAAAGAGTTATATATATTATATATTATATATATATATAGAATAAAGAGGTTATATATTTATATTATATAATATATAAAAGATATATATATATATATATATATATAAAAAGAGTTATATTAATACTATATTATATATAAAGAGTATATATATAATATATATATATAAAAGAGTATTATATATTATTATATATATAAAAAGAGTTATATATATATATATTATATTTTATATATAAAGAGTATATATTATAATATATATATATATATATAAAGAGTTATATATTATAATATATTATAATATAATATATATAAAAAGAGATATATATATATATATATATATATTAAAAGAGTAATATATATATATATATATATTTATATAAAAGAGTTTATATATAATTAATTATATATATATATATAAAAGAGTATATATATATTATATATTACTTATATATAAAAGAATATATATATATATATATATATATATATATATATAAAGAATATATATATATATATATATATATATATATATTATATTATATATATTTATAAAAAATATATATTATATATATATTATGATATATATATAAAAGGAGTTTATATATATATATCATATATATATATATAAAAGAGATATATTATATATATTAATATATATATATAATAAAAGAGTATATATATATATATATATATATATATATATATTATATATATAGATATAATATATATATATATATATATTAGATATAAAAGAGTATATATATATATAATATATATATATAAAAGAGTATATAATGTAATTTATTGTGTACAGTGCTCAGGTGCCACAACTCATCAAAGTCTCATGTCAGGTACACAGAATATGTTGTGCCAGGAACATGAACGTTCACAGTAGTAATATGGATGTATGTGTGTGCATGTGTATGTGGAGAGTGGCATCAGGTATAGTGTTGGCGGACTACAGGAAGCATGGAGGCTTTGAAAGCCTCAGTGCTCCGGCAGCCTACAACAGATGCAGGCAGTTTATTCCATGTCTCCGCAATTCTGAGCGAAAAAATGTTTCCGAAAGTCACGTGAACAGTGCTGTTTTCTGACTTTGTAGGCATGCCCACGTGTATTGGAGAGATGGAGATCAAAAAGGTGCTCCAGGTTGCTGTTGTTCAGATGATTAATGACCTTATGAACATTTACCAGGTCAGTTGCCAGACGCCGAAGTTCAACGAATCCATTCCCAGGGCTGCGAGACGTCAGAGTATGGCAATTCCTGGTGGAGGGTACTCGCCTGGTTGCACGTCTCTGTACAGTTTCTAGGAGGTTAATATTCTGAGAAAGGTAGGGGTTCCAGACTGGTGATGCAAACTCCAAGTGTGGCCGTACCATGGCTTTGTACAGCTTCAAATAGATAGCCGGTGAGCGGCTGACAAAGGTCTTGCTGAGTGACGCCAGGACGCCCTCGGCCTTTTTGGCAATTTTGGAGATGTGTTTTGTCCAACGTAAATCATTGCTGACAGTAATACCAGATCACGT
>CM042150.1:72035348-72327293 GCA_023376005.1 Doryteuthis pealeii
ACTGTTTAGTGCTCTTATAGCTCAGGGGCTGAGGAGCATTCCTTCACCTCCTATAGTGGCATTTGTGGAGTTTTTCCATGCAGATGCAGACACGAATGTCCATCCATTACCTGATTCATGATATTTTATATCTAGTTCACTATGATCAAATCTATGCTCTTGTATACAGATCATGTCTCTATTTTTGTCCTCTGCAGATGCAGTTAACTCGGACAGTTGGTTTATCGTTTTTAGTGTTCTGACATTGAATGTTACCAGATTTAAGGTTTGTTTACACCTTAGTAGGTGTGTTTTACTTCTAGGTTCTATGGTTGTCTTTTTAGATATAGTTTTCAGAGCTACGACGTTGGTAGTGGGTATGTCTTGTTTGTCTGCTCTAGGTGTAATGCGGTTTGTGTTTTATGTTGTTGGGGCGCCATAGCAGATTTTTCGACACAGGCCAACACTCGAACCCGTGGACGTTGAGACACTGTAGCAAATTTTCCGACACAGGCCAGTGTTCGAACCCATGGATGCGCACCTTTATCAGCGAGAGTGGCGATGTTGTATGATTTGATATTTTTGTGTACTGTCATAGGTTTGGTTGTCTCGATGTCATCGATACCTTTTGGTGGCTAATTTGACTCATCAATAGACACCGGACTTAGAGATGAGGAGCAGTAGTTTCCTGACTGAACTGTTTGATCCTGGCCGTTGGCCCGCTTTTAGGCTCATCCGCCCAGCATCATGTGAGATACACTGTTGATCCATTTTGGGTTCATCCGCCGTGTCTCACATCCACCACGCTGCTACCCATGGTTTCAGTTGTGAGGCATGATGCATAATCTGCCTCAAGTTGTTTCCCCAAGAAGGGGTAAAAAAAATTTTTTTTTAAATGGAAAGAGATCCATCCACAATTAAGTTTAAACTTAGTTTAAGTCAAATTGTCCCCTACCATTTTGACACAAAGAGAACCATTTCTCAGTCGAGGGTCTTCTTAGTGAAAGGTGGATTTAAATCAGTTGTGATAGGGGGTAAGAAATTCTACACTCCTGTGTTAGTCTTAGTGAACAATATTAGCAGACATTTTTGATAAAATTTAAGGAAAAAATATGACAGAATTAGACGCAAAATTCATACAAAATTAGTTAACCAACAACTTTTCTCTCATCCTGAATTCAAACGAATATTAATTCTGAAAATGTACTTACAAATTATATCATCAGATATTATATATATCGATAATTAACAGCTCTTGAATAGGCTCAGGCATTTGAAATAGTATGTTGTTAGCTTGGGTACCAAAATTCAAACATATATACTAGCCAGTATATATATATATATATATATATATATTATATATATATATATATATATATATAAAAGTATATATATATATAGAGAGAGAGATATAGATATATATATATAGATATATATTTATAAAGATAAAAGGTGGCTTACCAGTGATAATGGGTGTGATCGCTGGAGGTGCAAAATTCAGGGGTTAAGTCAGCGATATAACAAATACAAAGTGCTCAATACGAAGTAGAGCAAATTTATTAAAAAATGGATACAATCTATTGTATCCATTTTTAATATATATATATATATATATATATATATATATATATATATATATATATATATATATATATATATATATATATATATATATATATATATATATATATATATATATATATATATATATATATATAAATTTATCTTTACATAATGTTAATTCTTTAAACCATAATACCCTCTTAAAATTATGGTCAGTCTAGAGCTGTTAATATCAGGAATAACGCTTTGCCCTTTGTAATTTAAATATTTAATTTATAATATTTAATCTATTTGAAATTTAAAAATACTCATAAAATATAGTTTCCTAAAATTATTCACCAATCTTTCTAATATATAATTAAAGATAATCTTTCTATTTATTTACTGATCTATCTAATTAAATTAATATATTTTATTTTATTTTACAACTGAAAAAAAAAGCTAAGTAAATAAATTCTTCTATTTGACCATTATTATTTTGAATTCAAGATAGTTACAATGTAGCAATATTCACCGGAAGTTAACCAGACAAGATTAGATATATATACATATAAAAATTCAAGCCCATTCTCAACAGATATTTCAAAGGTAAGAGATCAATTTTATCTTCTAATAACTTATAAAATAATTATATTAACTTGATGCTTCAAAGGAATCTAATAATAGATGAGAAAAACTTTCTATCAGGGACCCCACTCTCAAAAAGTGTTTTAATACTTTTGAGAGTATATATATATATATATATCTAGATGGGGAGTGTTAGAATGGTAATGCAGTTCCCCAACACACTTATATAAAAAAACAATTAAAACAGACACACACACACATACACATACATATTTATCTTGACCAATTCTTACAATCCAAAATTCTGGACTAACACCCCCAAGCACCCCTGCCCCTACTGACAACCTACTGTTTTCACCATTTTGAGAATGTCCATCATTGAAGCAAGAACTATATTCAAGTCCTGAAGAAGGTCTAACAGACCGAAACGTTGCATTGTCGACAATAAACATCCAGTTTCCATAACATCCCGTGTCTGTCTACTTTTCTCCACATATTGTCGGATTAACCTCCTCATATTTCTCCCATATATATATATATATATATATATATATATATATATATATACTCATATATATTTTTATGTTTTTTTAAGTTGGGCGTTATTACGAAGCATCTAAAAATAAATGAATGAACTCGATGTTATGGAGTATTGGATTCACTTATTTTTTTATTATTATTTTTTATCCTAAATTTTCGGGTTCGTTAGATACCCTTTATCAAATGACTGTTGTTCCTGTTCAACGGATCTTTTTTCTCTGTTGTTATTGACAGTGGCAGCGTCTGTAAAAAAATTTAAAATAACAGAGTATTCTGATGTCAGCGTTCTGTCCCCTCTCGTGAGTTTTTAATTTTAGAATCCATTTAGTTTCTGCTTGTTTTCGAGATTGCATTGTTGGAAATGCGTGTTCTATTAGAATGCATTTGAGGTGTGTAAGGTTGTGTGGTAGGGTGTTAAAATGAAGTGCTATTGTACTATGCGGGGATTTGAGTTTTATTGTGGATTTGTGGTTATTTAGTCTAAAAGATGTTGATGTTTCTCCCACATATCCGCTATTTGTGCATTGTGTGCAGTATATGTAATATATGATGTTAGCGCTATCGCATGTTAGGTGTGGTGGATGGATTGTTATGTTTCGTGTGGGGTATTTTTTATTTCGGTTTCCGAAATGGCTGCAAATTTAGCATCTAGATTCGACAATTCGAGCTCTAGATGAATATACTAAAAAGAGCAAAGAAAGACTAATAGCAGCAGCCAGAAAAAAACAATTGCTACATATGGACGAGGACAAATATAATAAGAAAACAGAAGTGGGAAGAAAAACAATTATATGGACACTTCAAGCGACAAACAGGAGAGATCACACATCAAAAGACATGGACATGGCTAAGAAGGGGAAACCTCAAAGAGAAACTGAATCCCTTATAATTGCAGCACAAGATAATGCCATTAGGACAAATTATATAAAAGCAAAAATAGATAAAACACAATGGAATAGAAAGTGCAGAATGTGTGGGGAAAAAGACAAAACCCTCAATCACATAATAAGCGAATGCAGGAAACTAGCACAAAAAGAATACAAGACTCGGTACGACTGGGTGGGAAAGGTGATTCACTGGGAATTGTGCAAAAAATTCAATTTTCACCATTCAACTAAATGGTATATGCACAAACCAGAATCTGTCCTAGAGAATGAGTTGCACAAAATTTTGAGGTACAGACAGAACGTCTAATCCCAGCCAGGAGACCAGACCTAGTGTTGATCAACAAGAAGAGAACATGTCATTTCATGGATTTTGCTGTCCCAGACGATCACCGAGTGAAAGTGAAAGAAAGCAAAAAGATAGACAAATACCTTGGACTTTGCCAGAGAACTAAGAAAACTGTGGAACATGAAGGTGAAGATTGTGCTAATTGTAATTGGTGCCAAAGGAGTCTGCGAAAGAGTCTGGATGAACTGGAAATCAGAGGAAGAATTAAAACCATCCAGACTACAGCATTGTTGAGATCGGCTGGAATACTCAGAAGAATCCTGGAGACTTGAGGAGACTTGCTGTCATTCAGACTCCAGTGAACCACCGTCTAAGACGGGTGTGAAAAACTAATAGAGTAATAATAATAATAATAATAATAATAATAATAATAATAATAATCCTAACAATTCCTTAGAATTATTTTATTCGTAAATAAAATTTTAATGATTAAATTAATTTCATGTCTTTTGTAATTAACAACACATTAAAACAAAATGTTTTTATTAAAAATCTATTAGATTCAATTGAAACTCAGGATTAAAGATAAAAGGATGAAAAGAATTAAAATCTAGTGAATTTGTAAAAACTAAAAACCTCATTTTTTTAGAAATAAACTTTAAAGAAATTTTCGATATAAATTTGTAAAGGAATATTTTCATGATTTTTATATCAAAATAATTCTAACAACTTTTTAGAATTATTAAAAAAAAATTATTCTTTGAATTTGATATATATATAAATGTTAAAAATCATCTCTTTATTTGAACATAGCTTTGTCATTAATCTTTTGATGAATTAATAAATTATGTTCATTAAAAATATCAGAGCACTCTTCACTTTTCCTAGAATTAAAAGAAAAATGCTTCATATTGTAGATTTTATTGTAAATTTAAATATATATCAAATGATACCAATATTCAAATACAGTATTAGTTTATTATCTAATGAAAATGATCTTATAAAAAATTAAATATAATTATGATTTTTTCTAATGTGGTGATGATAAAACAATAATAAAAATGAAAACATAAAAATATATAAAACACATGACAAACATATTTTATTGAGCATGATTGAAAGTGTACATTTTTTTGCAATTTGCTTGAATAATTTGAGTATAAAACTATGGAATTTCATTCCTCCAATTCTAACACAGAATTGGATTACAAAAAAGCAGTTTGATTACAGAGGATAATGTTCTTTTTAAAAAGTTTTAATGAAAAAAAAAAAAAAAATTCTTTATATTCTGATGAAATGAATTAATAATTTTATTTTCCCTGAGTTTTCCAATAAGGCAGAAATTTTACTCTTAACAAAAAGTAAATATGAAAATTATACCTACTGACACCTAAGCATAGACATTGTTGGATGGGGTGATCAAACAAATAGATAATTTACCCATCTTCCTACCCACTGGATCACCAGTAATTTATACTCTGGATCAAGCCATCTTATTGAGGATGATGGATCAAACAGTGGGTTATAGACATTATACAACAAATGGTGGTGAGGGCAGCACCTTCTACACAGGTAGGATTGGTTATAATGTAACAGGGTTACCAGTAAAGATATGTTCTGAATATATCCTTTTGCAACAAGAAAATGGGCAGTAGATGTTCAGATGTAATATATTCAATCTAAAATAATGCATGACAAATTACAGAGTATTAAACGGTGACATTATGCATAAATGGAGTTAATTTTTGTGATTAATTTCCAACAACATGATGAAATAAATGTTAATCTCAAAAAAGTTTTTAACCAGTTTTAATATAATTTTATAAGATGTATTTTCTTATTCTTTCATATAAAATATACGCTAAAACAATGCATTCATCCAAGCACCAATATTAAAATATATTTTTCTTCTTGCAAAAATATTTTGAGAATTCAGGTGCATTTTATTTAATGTTAATAGGAAATATAAAATAATAAAAAATATTTTTGTTGAAATAGATATGCTTTAAATTGAAATGTCTAGAAATTTAAATGAATATAGATTTTATTTGTATGTATTAAGGTGATGGTTTTGATGGAATGAAAATCTCAGAATCTTTTTTACTTGTGTTCTTGGTTTCTTCCCACATTGCATGAAACTTTGAATTTGCCATTTTCATCAAAACACTAGGCTTTCCATATTCAGCAATCTGTTAAAAAAAAAGTGGTAAGTTACAAAACAATTCTTGCACATAAACACAAAATATTTTTAGTTTTATTATCAAAAAATTGTAAATGAGTATCTTTGAATAAATAATTATATATATATATATATATATATATATATATATATATATATATATATATATATACACACACACTTATATATATATATACACACACACACACACACACACACACACATATATATATATTTGATGTTTTTGAGTTCGAAGTAGAATATCGGCTTTCAGGAAGAAATGAGCTTTGCGTGATATATTAATTATAGGTTAAAAACATCAAACAGACGCTAGTTAATAACAGATTTCCTAATCACGTCATTGACGAACAAATCAAACAGACCATCCAAAAAATAGACGCTAGCCACAAAGAAAAACATACTACAGCAAATACTTCTTCAAATAACATTTACTATTGCAACCAGATGCACAGGAATTACAAACTTGATGAAATAGCACTAAAAAAAATAATTCGGAATAATGTTACTGCAACCACTTCTGATAATAAGGTAAAATTCATTATTTATTATACAAAATTCAAAACAACTAACCTCATTGTCCGCAACAATTCCTCTCCCCAGACAAGTCGGCTTAATGAGACCAATGTAGTATACAGGTTTAAATTTCCCTTAGGAGATTGCAGTCTCCCAGAAAATGAAAATACATACATCGGTTTCACCTCAACAACATTGTCACGTCGTCTATAAAATTTAACAGATAATAGCTCTATTTCACAACATTTAAAATTACATTCATGCCCCCACTCTAATTACCAAACTATTCTAACGGAAAATACACACATTCTGCACAAAGAAAAAAAATAAACAAAAACTCCAAATACTAGAAGCTTTATACATAAAACAATACAAACCATCCTTAAACAAAATTAATTTCCAATGCAGTACACACATTTTAAAATGCCTATAGCACCTTTCCCATCAATTCTTCTCCTTCCAGCCTCCACATTAATATAATTTGAAAAAAAAAAACTCTAATACATCACCCCTGATGATGGCACTTCGAAGTGCCAAAAGTACTTGGGACCTGAACTTTGGTGGACTAATCCACGAATTCCACCCAAATATTAAAAAGTTGGCCAGAAAACTTGAAAAGATCACAAATAAAATTGTTAAACAGGAGATGAGTCTTTTGTTTAATTCAACATGCATACATGAAAAAATGCTGCCCAAATACACATATATACATATATATATATACACACACACACATATATATATGTAAAAATGGAATTGGAAATGAATCCGACAATATGAGGAAGAATGAATAAAGAAATGAAAGTACAGAATGGATAATAAAAGATGAATTTAATCAATATCACTTACACATGTGTTTTGGTCAGTTTATCTTTGTGTACATGATTCAAACTATTATTATCATTAAATGAACAAATGAAATGAAATAATAATAGAAAAGTGTGAAAATATTCCGTACACAGAGAAAATTCGACCTTCATCAGAGTGAAATTTTATTTTGAATATTTTTCAAAATAAAATTCGACCATCATCAGAGTGAAATTTTATTTTGAATATTTTTCAAAATAAAATTTTATTTAATGATAATAATAGTTTGAATCATGTACACAAAGAAAAACTGACCGAAACACGTGTAAGTAATATTGATTAAATTCATCTTTTATTATCCATTCTGTACTTTCTTTTCTTTATTCATTCTTCCTCATATATATATATATATATATATATATTTATATATATATATATACACATATATTTGTGAATAAAAAGGCCTTAAATACCAGGAGTATCGTGATTATGGACCATTTCCACTCGTGGGTATCTGAGGCCCACCGAGCTTCGGTAAACCACGTTTTTATTTTATTCAGACTGGCAAATGGCCAAATTCAGTTTACATTTATATATTTCTCCCTGCCCTCAGGGGCGATATTTTTTCTTTCAAGCGTCTTTTTAATTGGTGGAATTTTTTATTTATTTATTTTTTTTTTTATGTCATTCCGACGTCTTCCTTTAGTTGTAGCGATGTCTATGTTTATTGTCTAGTGTTAATTTTTTATCAAAATTCCTTATGTATAAACCCACTGAGTTGTACACTTTAATCTTGACCTAGTTAGACTGTGATGCCCCTCCTTCTATGTGGGGTAATTTTTTATCTTAATTTAGATCTAGTTCGTGTTTACAACTTCCCTTCTTATCCCTATCCCCCCCCCCCTCAGAGATCCCCTAAGTTTCACCTATTAGTAGCTTTTAGATTTATTTATTTACTTTTTAATTTTTTTATGTATATGTGTTCATTTTTATTCTAAATATCTGCATATATATACAATGCATTTATATGAATATGTTAGTGTATATCTTATCTGCAACTAAGAATATGCATACTTGCGTTAGCAATATTTACCAAGTATGCATATATCTGTGTTGACATGCATAAATGCATAAACACGCATAACTCATCAAGTGAAATAGTGTTGTAATAGATTTTATTATGTATATATATCCGGATATAAATGTCTGCAAGAGGGACATGAAGACATGCCACATCAACACCAACATATGGGAGGCTTATGCGGAAGACCTCACGACCTGGCGCCTCCTCGTCAAACAAGGAACAAAAAGGAGTGAAAAAGAGAGGAAAGAAGCCACCACAGAAAAGAGAGCCATAAAGAAGGAGAGACAACAGCATCTTCAGCAAGTATCACTATTTGTTTGCAATCACTGCGCCAGAGATTGCCATTCAAAAATTGGTCTGTCAGCCATGCACGCAGTTGCAGATAAAACAATAAAAAAAGAGGACACTACGCCATCGTCTTTAGTAAACGGAAGAATGCCAACAAATTTGATTTTCAGCTTACACCTTATTTCAAATTTTGGTAACTTATTTTGAAAACAAACTAGGTGCAGTATAATTTTTTTTATTTATAAATAAATTTTTCAAAAATTTGATTAACACATTATTGAGTGGCCAGTTTAACTCAATGGGTAGAGCACCTGTTCTGGATACCAACCTTTGCCAACGCAGCACATGCATAGCACAGCTTGGATTTGTGTAGTAAAGTGGGGAGCTGAAGGTAGGTGTGGCAATGAAAAAATCTCCCTGATCTAGTGCTAGTGAAAAGGGGGCAGACTTTCTCGTTGTCCAGCTGATACGAACAATAGGCCACTCTGTTTACTTTACTTTTTTTTACTTACATGTTAATATTGACTTCCTGGCATTCCATAATCTTTAATCTATTGATTTTGTTAATTTTTCTATTATTTTGGCCTTAACTTGCATCCCAGAGATTTTCTTTGCTTGAATATTGTTTTTTCATCTATACATATATATAGGGCAGTTGGGCTTATGTGTATGTCCGGAGGAAACTTTGAAAATAAAACAATTAATGACAGTAAAAATATATACATATTAAATATCACCAGGGCTTGGTTTTTGAGCAAAAATAATGAAGGTTTGATTTATATTAGTGAAGATACTTAAAAAGATAAAATTTAAATGATAATAGCATAGATTTTTTTTGCATTTAATATTTTAAATAGTAGACATTAATTTTTATTTCCAGAGTGGCTGGATCAATGCAACGTCTTTTGTTTTTACATTTTGGGTAGCCACTTCTAGTTCTCATATAAATCTCTTTTAATAATGGACCACAAATTTTCTATTGAATTGATTGAGAGTCATTCCATTAATTTCATGTCTTTGAAACTTTTTTCAACAAGCTTTATGGATTTGTAGTAGTATTATCTTGCATGAATATACTTATTATAGCTTCTTGGTTGTACCACTCAAGATCTTGAAACCATCATCAACTTTGAAGGAACCTATAATCATGTTAACTACAATACTAATCTAAGATTCCGCTTTCTCTTGTAATCTTTTAGGTTATGTTGATTGATTATTTTCATAAAGGACCCAACCTCTCTATTCCAACCATCAGATCCATCCAATGTAGCTGTATATTAATCAGTAAAAATTCCTGTGAAGAAATTAGTTTTCATGTACTTCTTCTACTTCATATTTTTCTCTTGTTACATAATTTAAAGGTGATAGTTTGGTTACTTTCACTTTTTTAAAACTAATGTTTCTACATCTTTTCTCTCTATTTATATTTATCTTCAAATATTTTCTTGTACGTTTATCCACTTTTCTTCTTTTAATTTTTCTCAAATCAGTTTTTGTGAAATTCTTAAAGCCAGCTTTTTTCTTGCCAATGTTTTTAATTTATGTTTTTATTGTTCTACTTTTCTGTTCAACTTTTTCCAATTTCCAATGTTGTGAACCCATCACTCAGTGGCAACTCTATGGGTTGGGCCTGTTGGGCTCAACATTCATCTACCTTTTAAAAAATATTTTTTTCCATACCGTATAAGTTTTTATTGGAATGTATCAATTGAAAATAAAGGCAGATTAGATTTAGCCCAACCCACGTGTGTACTCTAGCTAGACATAATGGTGAAAATCAAAGAAAATGTGAGACTTAACTCATTGTTGACTGAGTGTTGAGGTTAGTTGGGGTGAAGAAAGTGATGGGAGTGTTGAGGAAATATTAGTAAAAGTAAAGTCATCGGGGCCTAAAGTCGGTATCAGCCAGTCAGCGAGGGAGTATATCCCCTTTTCAATAGCGCTAGACCAAGGAGATTGTGTTTTGCATCTGAGGTGGAGCGCCACACCTACCATCAGCTCCTTACTTTACCGGAAATATAAACATACAATAAATTAAACTAAAAATTCACTGACAAAAAGATACACACTAATGCATAGATTATACAAACACATACTCAAGACAGATACACAAGTTATTTAAAAAAACATAGCATCTTTATTTAGCATCTAAGTTATACCAATAGCCAGTTATACTAATTCAGTGTTTCTCAACCCTTTTTGGCCATAGCCCCTCTTCAACCCATTGCATATTCTTTGCGCCCCTCCCCAAATCTTATGGCCCCCAAGGGGGACATACAGCCCCCACTGAGGAAACCTTTAGATAAAAAATAAATTGGGAGTTTTAAATTTTAAGAAATTGAAAGCTAAAAATGGTTACTTTGCATAGATCAGATTAGAAAATACAATAAATCAATATTTATGTTAACTTAGATGTGCTTAGATTTTCTATGGTTATTAATAGAAATGCACAACATGCTTTTTCTTTATTTTATGCTTAGAACTCACCTTTCCATTGTCCATAACAATAATCCTACTACAATCAATCACTGTATTCAACCGATGGGCAATCACTAACATAGTGCAGTGACTAAAGGAATCTTGTAAAGTTTTTTGGATTAGGTGGTCAGTTTCTGTATCAATAGAAGCTGTAGCTTCATCTAAAATCAAAATCTGAAATTTAAAAAAAATGAAATCTTAATTTTACAAAATAGTTGTGGATAATTCATGTAAAGGACATAAAGCATCAATATATGTGCTTCATGATGTCATTAAAATGACACAGATTTGGATTTAATTTTTCAATCTGATTTTAATAACAAGACAAATGAATAGAACTTTATGTCTTCCAATTATTACAAGGTCTATCCACCCCCACTACAATGGGGATCTTTCCAGGAATACATAATAATTAATTTTGTAAAAATGAAGCATTATTATATTCTGCAAAGAAATGTTAGATAAATACATTTTTGCTATCTTGAAAATAGAATAATAATTACAGAAGATCAAGTCCAATACAATTCATCCACATATTTTATACAGGAAAATAACAAAATAGAAATGGCATTAACCCTTTGAGCCAGTAAACCCAATATTTTAGACTGAGCTCTATTTTACTATTTTATGATAGGACCAATATTTCAGGCTCAGTGAGATTACATTAAATAATAAAAGGCTTACTATACCAACTATTCAAAGCTTTTCTTTTAATGGAATGATAAGATAACTTTAAATAAAGATGTCTGCACTCTGGTGCAAAGTTTCAACGTGTTTTGTGCACTTATTATTTTTTTTTTTTTTCAAATTTTGGAAGCTTAGGCTATCTGAGAACCAAGTAGTATTGCAAGTAATTTAAAAACAATTTGTCTGGTCTTCACAGGCGTTGTTGGTAAGACTGCCATGAAAAACCGGTTCTCCCAGCTAAGAACAGTAATTTGCCCCCAAGAGAGACTGCATTGGCTTTTATGCCTGCTCACCACTCAAACCAACAGGGGGTGACAAGAGGCTTACCAAGAGTCACCACTCACAACCTGGAGGTTGTGAGTTCAATCTGTTACTTCACAAGGCAATTTATTTTACCTCAAGCTACACTCCCCCCTGATCTCATGATCACAAAAGTGGCAACTCCTGTTTGGTGAACTGACTGACTGTTATTCTCATCCTCCATCCCATTGATGGTCTTTATGCCTATCATGGTTGGCTTGGCCCCCTCATCTCTAATCAACTCTAGTTAACCACAAATGCTCACTAGCTGTGCGATAACACCAAGCCTCACCTTCCTGGCCCACGATGCTGACAACCTAGTTGCAGTAAGACATTGATGATCAGACTTGTTATTACTCTGCCATTATATTCCGCAACACTGTTAAGGCTTGGTCTCCTGTCCACTTCCATGTTCTGTTCCAAACTTTAACCATGTGATCAAATTTGGCACTGAAATCTGCTCATTGATGGTTAGGGCCACACCCTAGTAAAAGTCATTGATTGACGAAATAGCTTATTTTGTTTAATTTAAAAACAATTTGTCTGGTATTCTGTTTTCACACAAGCATCATCGTTAAGACTGCCACAGACAACCAGTTCTCCCAGCTAAGAATAGTAATTCACCCCCAAGAGAGACTATATCAACTTTTATGCTTCCTCACTGGCCAAACCACTCCAACCAACAGGGGATGATAGGAGGCTTACCAAGCTAGAGGTTGTGAGTTCAATCTGTAGCTTAGTGAGGCAATTCATTTTAACTTCCACTCCAGTTCAAAGGATAATACAACATGGGAAATGATAAGAAATGAAAAGAAGAGATTATTGAGAATTAATAAATTAGCTAGACTGCTAGAGTAGGTTCTGATTGTTTTTTGGGTTTTTTTTCTTCTCAAGTTATATTTACACACAACTCTACATATATCTGGGCTCCAAGCTCGGATTGGAATATTTATTTCCTCAGCCATGTTCATATCTTTAGATAGAACCCAGCACAAAAAAAATACAACTCTTGTTTATACATATATACATACCTTACATTTTCTGAGCAAAGCTCTTGCCAAACAAAATAATTGACGTTCACCTACAGAGAAGTTTTCACCATTTTCCTCCACAAAACTGTTCAGCTGCCCTTCCAATGACTCGACCTGTATTAATAAACCACACTAATTCAAATCTGTCCCAACATTATTTATAGATTAAATATAAAATTTTCAGGTACACTACTTACTTTATGTCTACAATGATACAACATATTTACAGTTAGAAATATAAAGTTGCCAGGTATAGATTTATTTTGTTACATTTCAGAAAAGACAATATAAGAAGTTTTAAACTGATTTTTGAAATATGATCATATTTTATTGCAAGATTTTACAAACATGAAAAGAAAAAGAAATAATCTATGTAGAACCTTTATAAACTGCTGTGGAAATGTTTACAGACACAAATTTATTATCATACAGTGATATAATTGGATTAACGTACTCCTCATCTTGGTTGTTATAGTTACAACATTTTGGCTAAAACCTTGTTATTATAACAATCAAGATGAGGACATCAGTACAAGTACATTAGTACTTTTATAATTTGCCAAATATCTGTTTGTTCATCTTGACCATCTTTTATCCAATTTCAAACAAACTTTCAGAAATTGTTAGGGTCATCCCTGAAAAGGTTTTAAGCCAAGATTATTTGACAAAATATTCCACAAAATGAAATTACTTCTTATAACAATAAAATTATAAGTCATCATAAGATAGCCATAATTTACAAGGGAGGTAACTAAGTGAAGATGCTTGACATTCAGAGAGAATGAGCATTCTTTTCAAAGCTCCTGAGAAAGCAACCAATTATTCTAGGGTTATTTATCTATTGATTTACTTATCTATTCAAGAGTAGAAATTATTACATTTTTACTCTATTGTAATTTTGTTCCATTAAAACTGTATAAAAAAAAGAGAAAGATTTACAAAAAAGAAAAGAAAAAAAACCTAAGAAAAATGTCCCTCCATGGACTGGCACCAAAATAGATTAAATAGATATGACAAATCATATCAAACACATTTAAATGACCAAATGTATCCATGAAATATTTACATGTTTCAATCTTATTCAAATAGATTTATAACAATAGTTTATTTCTTTTATATGGCACAGTAAAATAATAGGAATTTCTAATGAATACCATCCTTGTTTTATGTTGGATTTATAAGAAAATATTTTACTGAAATGAATAGAATTCATTATTCTAAAAATACTGAATTCATGAAATATTCTGTTTCAAGAAATTCCTGTCAATTTATTTTCTTGCTAAACTCTAAATACGAGGGTCACTCACTAAATAAGCAATAGAAACCACTGTTTACAGTTGCATCTTTTTCAACAAAATCAATAGTTATGGTCACTAAATTGACCTGTTAGTTATACTTCATATGTTTGTTTACTAATTTAACTACCACTACAATATCTGGTCTTAGAATAATTTAGTTGATTTTTGTGAATATCATTTTTATCAGTTGCTGTTGACCCCTTACTTTACTGGTGACTATAAAATTCAAATAGGAAATGGGCAAGGGAAACAAAGAATCCATCTACCACTATTCTTTGTTTACTATTGCTGACCTAAGAAGGCAACATGGTAATTCTACGCTTTCCCTTTTTTAAGAACTTTTTCCATTATATACATTATGTTTCTTTCTTGTATTCCCATTTCTATTGAAATGTATTTGTGATTATTTTATTGAATGTTATCTATTTCTTCTTTTCATGGTGTTTATAAATTTGATAATATCATGTCTTATATGAGTCTTTTTTGAATATTAGTTTCTGAAATTCCTCATATTATAAACACCATCCGCCTTTTCATAGCTTCCCTCATTACCTTCATTTCACGTTATCATCAGCCACTTTCAAATCTCTTGTGTTTACTGCTGTGGCCCTGTTTCATTATGTGCATTCTCCCCTTCTTATCTAATTATATCATTCTAACACATATCTGTACAAGGGAACAAGCATTTTCTTTCCATTCATTACATGATGGGTCCTTTCCTGTCCCAGAATGAAGATTCTTTACTGGCCACTGAACACAGAACTTTCTCTTTACCGCAGTGAGTCAGTGTTTTGTTCACTCTATGGATTATCTTTTCAACTCAATCTTATAGCAGCAACTCAATGTTTAGCCCATTTGTAAATATCTTTTTGACTATTCTCTATATGCATTACACATTCTTCTGTAAATTTCACACGATTTGAATTTCTCAGCCCCCCAAAATTTTATTTGTTTGATTTGCTACCATTTTGAAAAGCCTCAAAAGAAATATTTTTGCAAAATTAAAATAATTTTGACTATAAACCAATTCCAAACAATACAATTGATGAAAAAAAAATCTGAAAAAAAAAGTATTTTGCTTTTTTCAAAAAAATTCTCTTCTTAATTGAATAATATTCATATATCTTTATATTAGATTGTAAATATATCTAACATCCAATATCAGAAACTTATTTTACAGAAATTTATTTTCAATTTTCATCTACATCCTTTTTTATGCCATATCTGTCACTTTAAAGGAAAAATATTATGTACACATCTTTGTTGTATCTTTCCTTCTCCAGAAACTCTCACAATTTTAGATTGGCTTTGAGTGGTGGTATATTCTTTCTTTCTCTTTCACAAAATAGCTTAGTATACTGCTAAGCCATTTTGGTAATTTTCCTATGAAAGATTAAGATTATCACTTTTTCAATGTAATTTAAAGAATTGTTTATCTCTCAAAAATAATGTTATGCAATATGGTAAAAGTTAAGGTAATTAATAATAAGTACATTATCTATAATACATCAGGGCCATTCCCTTGTTGCTGGTACCATATAACCTAGTACAACCTTTTGTATGTAACTTGAAGAGGAGATAGGCACTGATAAGTAAACCCCCCCCCATCATTTCCATTAAGAGAAATAATACAGCATGACACCCTGATAATCTACAGCAATGGTTCCCAAACTTTTTTTTATCTGGGCCGTATTTTCATAATGAAAATTTGTTCATGCCTTACCAAATTTTAAGTGATAAAAAATACATAAAAAATAAAAATGAATAATAGTGCATTAAATCTAATATATAATTCTAGCAAAATGACCAGACTAAAAAAAAAAATAAATTAGGAATGCCAGAGAGTGAGTGAGAAGGAGAAAACAGGAGTAAGAGAGACATTAAGAGAAAAATGATTTATCAAATTTTTTAAAAATCTCTGAGAATTTGTATAGTAGAATGTTTGTTTATTTTAGGAAATGTTTTTTTTTGTTTCCATTTAAGATATTATTTTTTTAAATGCATTCCTAAACTTTAAAGATTTGATGATAAACAAAGCTAAGAATTAGTGTATTATAATATTCGTTTATTTTTTTTGTTGTTTTACTTTTTTTTTTAACAATTTTTTTTTTCAGAAATGTATACATTTAACCCTTTTTTTTTACCATATTAAAATGAACAATAAAATGTTAAAAATTAAATACTTACAATTGTCCATATTACAATTTCTTTTTTTCTTTTTTTGGTTTATAATAGTGATTTTTTTTCTAAAACTCTTTTGTACATATGACAAAATTTAAATTCAGTTCTTAATTCCTTCTTGGAGAAGTTTATCAGTTTAATTTATTTCCTTTTTTGACCCAAGAAAGTAACAAAGAAGCTAATAACTAAACATTACCTTATTTGTAGCTGGAATATTTTGCGTATTAATTTAATAATGTTCAAATCATGAATAGTTTCTTCCCAAAACGTTTGAGTTATACTGATTAAAAATGGATATATTTTATTCTAAAATAAAAAATGTTAATAATAAAAAAAAGTTGAGTTATTATTAATCATTAAATGTTTTCGTTTATTATTGTTATTTAATTTGCTATAA
Organism: Doryteuthis pealeii; assembly: GCA_023376005.1. NCBI lineage: Eukaryota > Metazoa > Mollusca > Cephalopoda > Myopsida > Loliginidae > Doryteuthis > Doryteuthis pealeii. The sequence continues at coordinate 72,052,435 of CM042150.1, forward strand.
AAAAAAAAATTCACTCGATAAAACCACATACAAATTACATATTTAGAAATATTATTTTCTTTTCTTTCTAACCACATAGATATTTATAAGATTGAACCAGGAATTTGGGAGAAATTTTGAATCACTGCTGATATAGCCAGCAGCCAGCTGCTATGCCATAATTATCACTTGATTTTTGTTTAATCATTTGATTTTTGTTTAATTAATTATATCCCGTAATCAGTAAAAATCAATAACCAAATTTGGTGTGTTTCTTAGTTACAGGGATATTAAGGTATATGCTAGATTTCGAATCTGAGTGACATCTTTTTTCTGAGTTATAAGTCGACACGTACATACCAAACTTTCTTTTATATATATATATATAAATGATTAAAGTACACAAATTTAATGAGAGATATGAACATGTTTTCGACAAGTAATCTCCTTTATATTAGGACTAATTTGAGATCAATAAAGTCCTATTTCCCCAACAACTAGGCTTAGTTTTTGAGTTCTGTGGACATTTTATTCATATGAAAAAATTTCAACTGTTTCTAGAAGTATTTTTTGTGCTGATTTCAAATCTGAAGATATCACTGCTGTAAGTATGCACACTGCTTCAGAAAAGGGGAGATAATACAGGGTGTGGAATTCACAGAAAAAGTCAACTTTTATGTAATATGAAGTGTAAACAAGCTGTTTAACACATTTAAGTGTATTAATAAGAGTCTGATATGTCTATGATCTTATATTATGTGTTCATTTCCTTAATTAGGGATTTTCAGCAAATAAAATGAGCTGTGTAACAAAGAAAACATTACTTTGTAAACCCGTATCAGATTCTCAAATTGCAAATACCCTCATAAAATCACTGCAATTTATATTCACTTGATAAAGAAGATGAAAAGCATTTACATATGTTTCCAAATTTTGTGCCTTCCAAAACATTGGATACTTGGAAGAACTGCATTCAAAATAATTGTGGTTATTAAATTTCTTTCCTGCCATTTACATTTTTATCTAATTTTGTCACACACACATTGACTGATATAAACATATGGATGTTTAGGCTAAAAGTTAGACTATATATAAAAGAATAATGCAAATAAGTTGAGTTTTCTTTCAGTTATTATATGTTGAGAAAATTGTTATCTTGGAACGCAATATTTTGAAAAAGAAATAAAATCTGATTTACTGTCCTCTGATCCTGCAAGCTCATCTTTACAGATATCATTCATCCTCTGAGGATTCAGAATCTTCCATATCATTATACTGTAGCATTTCATTATCCTTATTTTCAGTAAAATTGGCAAACATTGGCAAAGTCCAGTACAAGGCAGGATTTGATGAACACATGAACAACGCCTGAAGTCACAGCTGGTCTTTTTACAATTGCACTTTACAAGGTTTCTCAATGTAGATTGAGTTGTTGGAAGGCTGCTCCATTGAACAACTAATCTCTGATCTTCACATTTCCAGCCATGAGTTGTTGGAGAGAGGACATTAATATTGATATGAAGACATTGTCGCCAAATAGCAGCCTGATAATTTGCTCTTGTTGGGTGTAACCATAAATTATTTTGGCATGGTGGTAATGTACTATCAAATTTTCCAGTTGTTTGAAAGATGTTGAAATGAGCAGCATTGACAGAAGAAACATGTCCCTGTCCAAATATACAGCATGCACATTTTTTAAGTTGCTGGAACAAATCTTCGATAAGATTCCAGTTGCAGCCTAAGAGTCTGAATGTGTGCACAAACTCCTGTTTCTTTCCACAATTCAAAAGGTTTTATTTTCCCTTTTCCCTTAAAACAACTAATACTATCACAGCCAGTAAATGCATGCAGAGAGTGCAGAGCACTTGAAACAGCAGGTCCATATTTCTCTACAACTGATCAGAAATCAAACAAGACAATCTACTAGTACTAGTCACCATATACAAGTCAGCACTTAATTCATTCTATTGAGCAAGACAAAGAAGAAAAATATTTGTATTTGGAGTCTTGATGATAATGGAAAGGAAAGCAGTTAATACATGATTTGCATGAAGCAAGAGAAGGGTATCTGTTTTCTCATGATCAGTAGTTAAAGTTTCTGTGATCATTTCATTTGTATCATTTTGAGGAGACAACATAAAAACTTGACATTGTTCAAATTATCATATGCAAAACACCAGGAAACCATTTCTGCTGTAGATTGAAGGTGAAGGGCTCAATCTCCTAACTGAGAAAGAAATAAAAGAATGAGGAAAAGAAAGAAAGAAAATGATGAAAGACAAGAAAGGAAGAAAGAAAAGATAAGGAAAAGAAAGAAAGAAAGATAAGGAAAAGAAAAAGAAATGATGATGAAAGAAAGGAAGGAAGACAGAAAAGGATAAGGAAAAGAAGGAAAGAAAATGTTAAGGAAAGAAAGAAAAGGATAAAGAAAGAAAGAAAAAAAAGGATGAAAATAAAGAAAGAACGAAAAGGATGAGGAAAATAAAGAAAGGGAAAAAGAAAGAAAAGGAATAGGAAAAGAATAAAGAACAGATAAAGCTAATTTTGATTGTTTTTTAATTTAAGGGAGATAACTAAGATGGCTGGGAGGCCATTTTTTTACTAATTTATTAACTCCTTTACTTGATTTTTACACATAAATTTATCAATCAAATTATGCATTTAAAAGTCAAATTCTAAAATAATGTGCAACTTTCACTCAGAGATAAATTGAGATTTAGACTCTACTACATTCATACTCTTTAAAACAAGTAAAAAGTTTTCATATAAATTTTATATCTACGAAAGTTAACAAAAATCGACTCTGGCCCATAGCCTAAACACAAAGAAGCCTTTCCCTTTTTTGGTTTTTAATATTTATCAGAACTGAAAATCATTGTTCACAGTAATGTTATGGAGAACTGTAGTATCTTAATATTTGATATAATCACAGTGATAAAATCGGTCAATAATTATTTCTAACTATTTATACTGGGACTCATACAAGTAATCCATAATTGGAATTTTGAAATCAATAATCAATTTTGAAATCAATATTAATTTTTGATATTTGAATTTTTTTGAAATTGTTTCTAAATTTTTATCTTTCAATCTTTCTGCCTCACTTTATGAGATGTACTGCACCATTCAGAAACTACTGACCTAGACATTCTACAAAACATCCATTATCTATTAAATATAAATAATGCATAATAGATGTATACTAAGCAAAACTGAGATGATTATATGTATATACAACTACATAAAAGGAAAAATATTAGTAACTTTTTAGACTTATTATTTTATACTCAAAATATAAATAATTTAATAGTAATTTTTGAAGTACTCACTCTATTTTTCATATGACATTTTTCAAGAGATTCCCAAAGTTCAAAGTCATTACAGTTCTGAAAAGGATCCAGGTTATATCTGAAGAGAAAAGATTTCAATACTGATATTTATAAATTGATAAGGAAAATCATTAATATTCTTTAAACTGATTGATAATAAATACTTTTTAAATTAAGTTCTTGAGTTACTTTTTAAAGGATAAAGTTTCAGTAACTAAGAAAACTTTCACTGTAAAAAATTCTTATTTCTTAGGGTACAAGTTTAGAACAGAGCAAAATTTAAAGAGAGCATGCAATGAATTTAAAATAAGAAATTCAGAGTATCAATCATTTCCTAATAGCACCATATCATATCCGTGTATGGTAAAGCTTAAAGCAACTTACTGACCAGGAATGTTGTAATGATTGATTGATAGCAGGGATGGAAGAAATATTAAGAACCAACAATAGAATCAACAAGTGAGATGGAATCTATATACAGAAATGTACAAGTAGGTTCTTTTTCCTTATATTAATTCGGAAGGTTTAAAAAGAAGCAAAACTTGTTGAGTTCTCAGTAAGTTCATGGATAAATTCTTTGGTGTGTGAAGTCAGGTGGCTTTGTCTCCAAAAGGATAGGTTCTCAGTGTTATCCATGCTGGGCCATTAAGGTGAGCAAGACAACTATTGCCTGTTGAAGACACACAAGGACTGCAAGAATGAGGACTGACCATTTTGAAATGTACAGTGTTATTTATATGCTTTTGATGATATTAAGAAAGTGTTCAGAGTTTCAGTCTGCAGTAATTTCCAATTAGCAAAAAGGGCTTAATTCCTTGTCACATTTTTAATGAAGAGTTTTCAATGAAGAGTTTATGAATCATAATGAGATTTGATTTAGAGGGCAACAATTATGAATAATAATAATAATCATAGATAAGAAAAAGCTATTGACTAGAAAAAAATTTTTTTTACCTGACTGTGCCTCTAAATAGAATAGGATCTTGAGGAATGATTGACATACGAGAACGAAGATCTTGAAGGCCTACTTTTGTAATATCCCAACCATCAATAATAATTTTTCCACCTGATGGTTCAACCAATCGAAATAAAGCAACACCAAGTGAGGATTTTCCTGAAATAAAAAGATCAAATAAAATAAAATGCTGGTATCAAAATAAATTATTTAGAACTTTAAAAAAATATATTAATAACTGTTATGGCCAAATTAATCTAAATGATTCTCATAAAATATTCAAGCATATGTGTTCAAAATAGATTTCTCATAAAGTGAGACATTTGGAAACGTTACAATAAAAAAAAAGGTTAAGAGTTTGTAAAATTTTTGCTGCTATTGATAGTTTTTTTTTTTTTGTGTGTGTGGGTCTGTGATTGCGCAATTCAAAGGGCTCCTGCTAATAGTTTACTCAGGGGTCTGTGATTGGTCAATTCCAAGAGACTGCTGCTGAAAATTGTTTTCTCTGTCTTGGGTTTATAACTAGCCAGTAATAATAAAAGTGTCCAGAGTAATTGTAAATTATCTTGTTAATTCATGCTTTTACCCAACCTCTCTAAAGGTTGGGAAAAGACATATTCAGATAATTGTTTTTGGAGCCTTTGGTTTCTTCTTGCTTTTGTTAGTTAGAATAAAAGGCTGATATTTTATATCTATCTAATTTTTATTGTGCATTATCTAGCGTCTTGTTACACACTTCTCTTCTGGCCGGCTTGGTACTTCTATCATCTATCTTCTAATGGTCTTCTAATGGTCTGGTATATCTTCTACAGGTCTCGTCTGGTCTTCTTGTATGGGGATTCCATGTCTGGTTCTGCTGGGGACCATTTCTTATCAGAAGCCTTGTGTCATTGTTAGCTTTTAGTAATAACAACAAGACTTCGATTTACCTTTGATGTTATTTTATTCAGGATCCCCAAAACCAGACAAATGCGCGCTGAGAGTCACATCTTGCTAGCTTCTAACTGCAACTGCCTTACTCTGCAACTAACTACCTGCAACTCTTACTGAGTTCCTTACACCTTAAACCGGAAGGGCTTCTATTGCCTTCCGATTCCCACGGTCCCTTTCCGCAAGGCAAGGTCAGAGTGAGGTCAAGCATTGTCACTCACTCTCAAGGCCATCAGCTGCACTGATCGCCATAAGGATTTCTATACTACCTTAAAAAGTAATAGGGATCCAATTAATATGTAACATCCCTCATAATCATACATTTTCAATTCATAATTAATTATGAATTTACTTTTTACTTGCCTCTCCATTTTGAGGCTCTACCGTATTCTGGTACTTTCTAGATTACTTCGAATTCTATTCTCTCTTTCTGCGCGGTTGTCTGGTTCCCCCCATGCATACATCAATTTTACATGATAACAAGTTTTCAACAAAAAAAAAACACTGCAGGGCCATTTACAATATCCTGACAAAAATCAAAACACAACTGGACCAACGTCTTGGTCCCAAAATCCTGGTCACAAACCAACGTGACCCTGGTCACTCCAGCAATACATTCGCCTGGATTCCAATGACCAATTCACCAGCTTTCCGCTCCACAGGTCACTTACCTGGAGACTGGGAAGGCAATTTACATCAAAAATACAATGATACCGAAAAAAGATTCAAAAACATTGCACACATGGTCCCTACAATACATTAAACATCACATGCATGGAGAAAACAACAACAATTTTATCGCGCAACAATAAAAAATCTACAACGGCTATGCGTTACTCATAAGTTCTTAATATAGGATACACGACACAACACACCAATACCATTAAGTATTTTAAATTTTCTTCACAAAAAATATATTACTGTGCCAAATAGTTTCACTTTGAGGGAAAACTGTTTTATCCTGATTCCACACTCGGTCACTGCCAGTGGCTTACAAATTCTCCAGGAACCCTCCAACACAAAAAGTAGGTACTTGTCTGTTCTTAACATATAATTATTCATTGACCATGCTATCCGTATCCAGACTCGAGACATCCCTCTCAGCCAAAACGTTCTGGAGACCATTCCAAAATCATAATTCCCCCCAAAAATTCAATCCACATAAAACAGGGGCGGCCTCTTCGCCTTTCTTCTTATTCTGCACTTCAGAACCCCTAACATTCCGAATCCGTCGGAATAATAAAACCCAAAAAGCGCGGACAACCTTCCGTAACCACGGTAACCACATGGGACGCTCATCAGGGAATCTCAATACGTGGAATGGTGGGCCCTCGATAGACCACTTTCATTACCATATCTCCACCGATTCCCAAAACACCGGAAAAAATTTCTCCAAATAGTCAGGCATGAGTCCAGAACTCGACCCATACTACAGCAAGGTCACAAAATTCACTAATAAAAATTTTCAAAACTATCAATAAAAATTTGGCACTCATAAATCTCACTAAAATCAACTTTTTAACTATGTCAAACTTTCGGAAAAAATTCAAAAACCGAATTATATTACTGGTCACTGACAAAAAATGCAAAGTACAAAGTCAATTATTAATTTCCTTCTTTTAAAATATTGTCAATCAGCCTCCAAGGCTTTTCTCACGAAATCAAACCAAAGTTTGTTTTTTTTTCAAAAATCACCAGTGTCAAAATCCACAATTCATCAATATTAAAATTACTAAGTTACTTATTTTCAACAATCTCTGATTAAATTTAAATCTGACTTTTTTTTCTAAAAATTTTAACATTCAAAATGGCCGACATGGGGGGAAAATTACCCGCTTGACTCAAAAAAACGTTCATTTCAAAGATGGCGGCCATGTCTACGTGACTGGTTATTCAAAAAAAATTTCCATTCATCCTTCAGCCAATGAGAGACAAGGAGGGGGGGGGTAAGTTGGTTCTTCTCTCAAAATCAACCCCAAAGGATTTTACAATTATACGCCATTTTTATTTTTCCTCCAAAATTCAAATAATTCACCAGCTTCTTAAAATTATCCAATTAATCAGGGTAACAAACCTTAGTACTTCTAAAATTCAAACTAAAAAATAGACACTTGCTCTTTCTGGAGTTTATTCATTTATCCGTTTATCTACGAAAAATTCTTAATCTCTCAAATCACAATTTATGTCTTCACCCCACAACCTGCGTTAATCAAAGACATCAATCAAAGATCAAAAATTTGAAGAAATCGACCACAATCGTATTCCCAGAAAAAAATAAAATATATACATATATACATTGTGCGGAGCAGAGTAACACGAAAAACCTCTTGGAGCAGGGCACCACCATTTATCTCTTATTCTGACATATTCAAAACTCCAAAAAAACACAGGAAAATGTAGGCTTCCACGCCTTTCGAAAAACCATCGAATTGCCTAATTAGGACATTTTCCAAAAACAGGATCTCTGGAATTGGCGAGTTTTCTGTAAAAACTACTTTCATTACCGTGAGTCCAAAAAGATCCAAAACATACAACTTAGCCGAATCTCCAACAATTGACTCAAAATCAGACCCTCAATCCGAATGAAAAACAGCATTGTGATCCAAGATAAAAAAAAATTACATTCTCAACTAAAAGTTTCAAAATTACTTCTTTAAAAATTAACTTTTTCCTTGCACGGATAAAAACTCACTAGAATTACAAAATTATTTAAATCCATCATAACATTATGAGTACAAATGACATAAATGCATGGGTAATCTCAAAAAAAAATACAGCTTCAATCGAAAAACGAAAAAAAATCAAAAAGAAAAAATTCCAAAATGGCGGCTGAAATTTTCTTCTAAAATTCACCACGTGTTCCACCGGTCAAAAAAAAAATCTTCCACCATGGTCAGGAACTGGCGCACGTGCATTTCTTAACAATTACTGCTGGCTTGAATGCAACAATTACCCTCGGGGTGGGGACACATCCGTTGTCTCTCTCTCTACCTCTGGCACATACATTCAGTATCTCCCACTCTCACTGCTTGGAGGGGGAATGTATCCTTCTAGTGTCCTTCTCTCTCTTTTTTCTCGATAGCATACACTCTCTCTTTTTTTTTTTTTTTTTTTTTTTATCTTCAAAACAATTCAAAACTATGACAAATTCAATCATACAGCAACATTTTTTTTTTCTTTCTTTCTGTCTTTCCTCACAAAATTTCAACTTATACATATCAAAACAAAATATCCCTTTCTCTTTTTCTCTTTCTTTGGCATATACACTCTGTCTCTCCCTTTTTTTTTCATAGCATACAAACTGTCTCCCCTTTTTCTATATTTTAAACAATTTAAACAATCTATTAGCATTTTTGATAACATTTTTTTTTTTAAAACAAATCTAAAAATTTATGCAAAGTTCAAGCTTATACAACAAAAAATAATTCTTTCTTCTTCTTTTTCTTAAAACAATGTCTCTCCTTCTTTCCTCCAGTCAAGTCTTTAAGTCGGATTTCTTTTTTTCTCTCTGAAAGTACTTAAAACAATGTCCCTTTTGTCTTCTTTTTTTTTTTTCTTTTCAACATTCTATCTTAACTTCAATTTTTTTTTTTTGTGTCTAATTTAGTCAGACTTCGTCTTTTCGTATATTAATTCAAGTTTTTATTGTAAAAATCACTAAGTAACGCTTTTTTTTTCTCTTTTTCTTTTCTCTTAATGTCAGTCTCTTTTTTTCTATAGTCTGTTTCTAAAAACAATGTGTGTGTGCGTGTGTGTGTGCGTTCGTTACTTACGTTTTTCTTTTTAAGTTCTATCACGTTTTTTTTTCTTCTTCTTTCTTTTTCCTTTGCTTCATTTTTCTGCCTTTTTTTCTTCTCTGTCTAGTGGCACGTTGTCCAGGTTCGAATCTGATCACGTCTTGATGGCGTGACTGGTCTTAAGGCACCAAATATCTATTATGTTACGTAGCGCCTTTTCTTCTCTGTCTAGTCTTCTATCTTCTAATGGTCTTCTAATGGTCTGGTATATCTTCTACAGGTCTCGTCTGGTCTTCTTGTATGGGGATTCCATGTCTGGTTCTGCTGGGGACCATTTCTTATCAGAAGCCTTGTGTCATTGTTAGCTTTTAGTAATAACAACAAGACTTCGATTTACCTTTGATGTTATTTTATTCAGGATCCCCAAAACCAGACAAATGCGCGCTGAGAGTCACATCTTGCTAGCTTCTAACTGCAACTGCCTTACTCTGCAACTAACTACCTGCAACTCTTACTGAGTTCCTTACACCTTAAACCGGAAGGGCTTCTATTGCCTTCCGATTCCCACGGTCCCTTTCCGCAAGGCAAGGTCAGAGTGAGGTCAAGCATTGTCACTCACTCTCAAGGCCATCAGCTGCACTGATCGCCATAAGGATTTCTATACTACCTTAAAAAGTAATAGGGATCCAATTAATATGTAACAGTCTGAGAGAAGATGAGGGACACATAGTATCTATTTATTTGATGATAATTTAGGCAGATAATATAGACTTTAAAAATTTATTTAAAGAAAAAAAGAAGAAAATATATTTGCCTTAGTAGTAAGAACTCCTAGGCTATAAAGAAGAAAGAATGAAAAGTTTGCCTTTGGTATGAACTCCTTGGCAAGAATTAGAAAATAAAAGCAAAAGTTGAACTGAATTGACACCCTGGCTTCCTGTTACCCTTTTAAGAAGACCCTCAAAAGAAAAGCCTTTCATTTGGCCAGCAAGAATTTATTTAGCCCTTGTTGTATATGAGAAGAGAAATTTCAGCTTCACAATAGACTTTTTTTTACTTCAACTATCTTCCCTGTGGTCAGCCTGGCTGACCGCCATTTATTGGCCTGAAAAAGGATATTTCTAAAAAAACTTTAACAGACCATTACTAAACATTGTGCTACCCAAAAAGGTAGCATACATTTTTTTTAGGGAAAGAAGGTGAAAAAAGGATGAGGAATAAGTATTTTTTATTCTTTTTATTTGCTGTATCAATTTTTGTATTACTATTGTATAAACCTTTTATTTGTTACACAGAGATTTTTTTTATTCTCCTAGCAAAATAACTATTTTGCAGACCCAAAATGTTACTGAATGTTTCTTACAGTGTATAAATTATTTATTTTTTACTTTTTCCTGGATTGTTTCCTCTGTGTTATTTTTTTTCAGTTGGGTTGAGGTGTAAAATCCCACAGTTTATTTATTCTATTTTATTTTCCCCAAAATAAAATTCTGACATTCACTACTTATCATGAACAGCTTTTTTTAGGATCAAAAAAATGATATACCTTAATCAATTGATAACAAGGATGACGATGCACCCAAATATACATCTAAATTAATAGCTGAAAAAATCCTTACATAGATAAGCATAATACTAAAGTATCCTTCTAAGTTAAACATTATTGAAAGTAGCCATTGCTCTTACTAAAAAATGTAAATACAACATAAACTTTTAAAGTCTTGATTTTCCAGTGAACAAAAAATTTCATAGGAAAAACCAATAGAAAAAAGGTAAGATAGATGTCTACTTTATATGGTTAAACAAAAGGATAAAGATTCAGTTTAACTAACTTGATGGTCTGTAACACTATAAGCTCTTCTGCTGCTGAGTGTAAGCATATCTATATGGGTATGTATGCATATAGGGATAGCATATATGTATTCATGTGCCTGTAGATATGAGCATATCTATATGAGTATATATGTGTATAGACATAGCATATGTGGGGATAAGCATATCTGTACAGGTGTGTGTGTGTGTGTGTGAGCATAGGTAGTATATATATATATATATATATATATATATATATATATATATATATATATATATATATATATATATATCAAGAGAAAAGCTACCAGAAATTGAGAGGGCTAGGCAGATTTTAATAAGTGATAAATTAGAAAGAAAAGGATTTCTTGGTGGAAAGGATTTCTTTTGTGTGTGGTTCTTTTTAGGCTCCTTAATTGCACTTCTACCAACCATTTTCTGTTATTTATATCAATAAATGACAACAATTATAACAATCAAATATAAACGTATTTTGCATGCTCCACAACAATATATAAACACTTAATCACTCCTCCAAACAAAAATAAGCTGGGGGGACTTTAATCCCCCACCCCACAAAAAACATGAACTGGGGTATTTTAATTACTTCCCTATAAAAAATACTGGAGGGCTCAACTATCCTCAATTCACAACAAAATCTGTAGAACTTTCATCTACATGAAAAAAAAATCCTGGGGGAAACTGCCAACCAAATAATCAGAACTAGAACCCAGAGGACTTTCAACCACCCTCAACCAAATAATTAAAGGAATTTTTATTTATTTATGGAGGTGAACTCTATATATAGATAAAAATTCCTTGGAACTTTTAACTCACCCTCAAAAAATGATTCACCTTTCATTTTCCCTTATGACTTGGAGCATTCAAAATCTCCACAGTTATTCTAATGTTGCACCTGGAAATAATGTCTTTAGGAATCACCAATATTTCTGACCTTCCAAAATTTCATATCATAGGGAACCTTTAATTATCTCTGCATCATTGGAAACATTCCCTCCACCCTGAAAAACCAGGGGTTCTTTTAATCACCCATACACAAAACATAGCAAAATGAAAGTATCATAGGAAACTTTTAACCATCCTTTTGTACTAAAAATGTCAGCTCTCCTGACCTTCCAGCAATGCCCACCCCACCCCAAACATCAGAAGCATCAACACATCTGTCCTTCCTTTACTAATTTTACCCCCCCTCCCCATCAAATAAATCTGGTGTATTTTACCCCCTCACCTATGCACAGAAATAAATCAGAAATAAAAATATTATTTAGGAAGCTTTAAGCATTCCCACATTACCAGACCACCTGACACCAGTTCATCTGATTTTCCAATCTTTTTCTCACTCCCAGTCAAATGCACCCAGACAGAATTCAGGACAAAGGGTCCAGTTTAGCATTATAAATAAAATCAGTTTAACATTGCTAGAAATGTTAAAAGATTTGAAACTTTCAAAAACTGTTATGCTAGAATAATTATAGAACATGATTTTATCATTTGGTTCTAGCCATCATAGATTTATGCAAATGGACAAGGAAGACATTTACCAAATGGAAAATTAACAAGAAGAGAATAAAATATAACAAAAATAAAATTTATTTACCTGAACCAGATCTTCCAACAATGCCAAGTTTTTGAGAAGGAGAAATATCTAAACATATTTTCTTTAAAACATTTGGCAAATTGCTACGATATTTCATGCTGTAATTATCAAATTGAATGTGGCCAGAGTTTGGCCAATCAGCTGATAGAGCATGTTCCGATGAAGTTTTCAAATCTGCTTCTGATTCATTTTTCTAAAACAAAGACAAATTTAATTTATTCATCAAAATAGTTTTTCATTTTTTTTTTAAATTATATTTATTTAACTCAAATTTAATGAAAATTGATATAACTGTACAAAAAAAAAAAGAAAAAAAAAAGATGTGCAAAAGGATTAAATAAAGAAGTTAAGAGTTGTATAAGAAAAAGAGGATTTTTATTTCATCAACAAATTCACTTGAATAGAATACATTTATAACAACTACACTGAGAAAGGTCATATTGATTTCTGATAATATTTTATTTTTGATGTGGCATATATGAGTCTTGTTACTATAATAATTCCTAGGATTCACATCTATGAGAATCTGGAGAAAGAGTTAGTAGCAGTAGCAGTAGAATTAAAAAGAGAGCTAAGCAACAACAAGTGATAATGAGAATGACACACTAATAAAGATTGGCTAAGAACACTGGAATGGTGAATCCATATAACCTTACATTACATTTTGGAACAGCATTTTAAGAATGTTTACCTTTGCTCATGTTGGTTAGACAAAGACAATGAGTCAATATGTTTTTCATGATGTTAAATATGAATTAATAAAGAAATAGAAATATCATTATGAACCATTAACTTGATTTTCTCAGTAAGACCAGCATAAAACTATACAATCTGCTCTGTTATTTTACCTTCAGCTGAAGAGAAAAGTCGATTCAAACATTTCCCAAGGGCGTTAATGCAAAGTGAACACATACAGAAATTTTAACTTGGTTTACCAATTCCGTTTTACATATCAATAACAATTATACCTCCTTATTTAATAATCAATCATTTCAACATTATCATTGATGTTATTAGAACATAGCAATAAAAAAAAAGATCTTTATAATTACATTTCAACATGCATTGCTAAAATGTATAATATTAACAACTTGCTTTAAGTAATCCATATAAAGTTTTTGAAATAAAAATTTTAATAAAAATATATTTTCTTTGCTACTACCTTATATGCTGCAAAAATGAAAGTATCAAAAGAAATTAGAAATTGTAAAACTTTTTGCAAGCAAATTTATATTAAAAACATATGTCTCAAATATTTTCAAATGTTAATGAAGGAAAAAATATTAGAAAAACTTACATCTATATATTCCTTAATTCTTTTAATAGAATCAAATCTGGCTTCGAGTTCAATCCAAAGACGCACAGTATATTGGGATAAATTTGTAACCTTTATAAAGTAAATATTTATCAGAAAAAGCAATAGTTTACAACATTAAAAATATTTGAATGAAATATTTAAAATCAGTAAAAAAAAAAAAAAATTAAAAAAATGGATATAAGAACATGTACTAACATAACTATAAAAGAGAAATAATCCATTTTTCCATCACATGAAACAGAAATAAAGGAAGGTGGGTATTATTCAAAGACACAGATATAAACTTCTGTGGCTGTGTGACTGCTAATTATAGTCAGAGTAAATACTTTTGAGAGAGTGGGAGGGAGACACAAAGGCAAAAAGAAATGATAAAATGAAAGTAGAAGGAAGAAGTTCAGAGACAGATAAAGTAAAACTGATGGGGGGGGGGAATAACATAAAAGAGGACTAGTGAGAGATGATGATGATGATGATGAGGATGATGATGATTATGATCATCATCATCCTTATCATCATCATCATCTAAAATTAAATTATTTTTCTAATATTGATATCAAATTTATGAATAAATATAAATGTGTATAGTCTTTTGTATATATTGTACATTACAATTTTTTAATTTAATCATGTAGATATATTATTCAACTGAAGTTTTGTATATTTGATTTTTGAAAGAATATATAAATTTTCATTATCTTTTGAAAATAAACAGTCATAAACTCACTCTAAAACAAAATATATAAATTAAGATCGTTGTAATTTCTCTCTGGTAAAATATGTAACAATAATGATAAAAGTGAAAACCATGTACAAATAAATATAGTAAGCAACTGATATGAAACTTTTAATAATTCAAGCTTTTTTGAAGATAATATTTTTCTGAAGCTTTATGAGAAATATTGAAAAAATTTTAAAAGTTAAAAAGAAAATCTTTTTTCTCATTCATCAAAAGCAATTGAAACTAAGTGTTTTAACTATTTCAAATTAAACCACAAATGCCACTTATAGAGTGATATGTAAGATTTCTAAGTAAAATGTTAATACATCAAATGTATTTTACCATATAATAAGAAATCACTTTACCTGTAAAGCAAATGAAAGTCCAAGTCCAGCCAAAGCAGCTGGAATCATATCAGCCAATAATACAAGACATAAAGCACAAGAGAAGCAAATTAAAATACAGATCAAGTCCAAACGAACTGCAATCCAACGATTCATCATGTAGAACAGGAAAAAAGGAACAGTATTTTGATCTTGTAGTTGGCAATATCTAAATTAAATTGATCAAATTAACAAGTGAATTTTTTTGAATGAAGAAACAGAAAGTATAATTCGTAAAATTAAGCATTTTTCTCAATTTGTTATTTTATTCTACAAAAACAAAGGTTTTTATTTTATAATTATTAATTTATAATAGTAAATATTATTTTAAAAATATTTTTCATAATTAAAAAAAAATACATCTGTTGCCTAATAGTTGTTATATTTAGTGTATGAAACAACAAATGCAGATAAATAAATCAAAGTTATGGCTCTGATATTGTGTTATGATATTTTCTCTTTAAAATTACTTCCTTGGAATTCCAAGAATGAAAAATAATGTAAAGATGTTTTCAGAAGTATAAATAAAGAAATAATCACAATTTATCTTTAGATTTCTTCTAATAATCAAATGAAAGTAAAGAGGATAAAATGTATTGGTAAATTATTTAAGTAATTTTGTTGTTACCTGTCAATAAATAATTGATTTTTCTTGTAAGCAAAAATAGTTGAAAGGCCATGCATGCTTGCTGAGATTAGACTGATGAGAGAGGAACGTGTCACATTGTCTTTCTTCTTCATTTCTCGAAGACTCATCACAAATATACGACTCAGTAAAACAAAAGCAATCATTAATGGAATGCTAACAACTGACATCCATGGCACAACAATTATCATAGAGATGATAGCAGCAAGAAGTGAAAGAATATTCCCAAAAAATAGTTCCATCAATGAAGCCAATCTGGAATCAACTGAAGAAATAAATCAGAAAATAACAAAAAGGTTTAGGAAAAATGTTGTTTGATTTTGAGCTGAATGATAAAACATGATGGATGAAAGCAAATAAAATATCAAATATGACAAATCTAATCAAAAAGTAATGAAATAGAAAGAATTCTTTTTTTTAAATAAATATAAACTGAAGTTAATATTTACATAACTTATGCACAATTAATTATTGACAATCAGGCTTATATACAGGTAATTAAAATATAATGCAAACATTTAAGGATACTTATAAATAATTAGAATACAATGTAAACATACAGGGGTATGTGAAGAAAAGGTGGAAATGAATCCAACAGAATGAGATATGAAAAATTGAAAAAACACAAGTTCATAAATAAAGTAATGTTTATTTCACCTGCGCTACAGTGTTTTGATCTGTTTCAGTAGATCTTCATCAGGGCTTTCATTAATTTGAAGAAAAATAAATGTATCACACAAAATAAGTAATCTGCAAGACTTGCTTGTTTTGTCCGTCAGTCTATTTAAAAAATTGTGGACTGAAATGCATAGTCTGTGGAATGTTTAAACCGTACACAGACGCTGAAACGGTTACCATAGATATTTGAAAAATGTGAACAATATTTTTTAATACGGAGATATACATACATAATTATAAGACATTTAAAAAGATAATGCAAACATCTATGAATGAAAATGTTTAGAATAACTTATATTATTCACTCATTTCTTCTTCAAACAGCAAATTTGTTCTTTTCTACTTTAACTGCATTGTATCCAAATTTAAATTCATACTAAAATATCCACTGATAATACATTTTCAAAGATGATTTTAGGTTACAATGAGGGAACATTTGAAAGTGAAGTACAACAGATCTCAGATTTATAATTATAAATGATACATTAAATAGACACTAACTGAAATCCACCATGAATTGTTATGAATCTAACACAACCGAAAAATACATATTTTTATTTTTTACAATTTTCAATAATTAACCTTTGCATACTATAAAGATTTTAACCACAATGACGAAATAGGTGGTGTCCTTAGAGAATATTTCATAAAAATGTTGCATTTTTATGAAAATATTTTCAGCAATCTATGATGAATCAACCAAATTTAACAGACAGTTGTTTAACCCTTTAATAGGATGTATATATATGTCCCAGTGAAATATGTGTCAATAATCTCTAGGAACATTTTGTCCCACCACTAAAAAACTTATTTTGTTTCATTGGATCTGAAAGTCTTAAAATGTTTCTTTATGATAGAGTTATTGGTGTATGTAAGACAGTTATTGTTGTAATTAACTTTGTAATTGTACAAAATATAAAATCTTGATATTTTTATGATTAACTCATTAATCTTATTGAAATAATATTGAAGAATAAATGTAGACAAACTGTTGGCCAGTTTAGCTTAGTTGGTAGAGCATTCGCCTAGGGAACTGCAACGTTCCAGGTTTGATACCGGTCATCACCAACTCAGCACATGTTATAACAGAAATAAATATCTCTCTTGATTCACAATTTTTACTAACACAATACATCCACTCACCAACAAAACAAATTTAAAAAAACAAAAAAAAAAACAAAACAAAACAAAACACTTCGAAACAGAACCTAAGTTACTGATAATTGTAACATAACCCAATACATCCACTCACCAACAAAACAAATTAAAAATAAAACAAAATATTTCAGAACAGAACAGAACATAAGTAGCTGACACCAACCAGATGTTAACCCCATGGTAGCGTAAACAAAATTAACAAAAAACAAATGTTCTACACATTGGCTCCAACCAAACTTCTGGTCGAAAAACAAAATTTATAAACAACTAAAAATATCCTCTATTTAATGTTTTTCAACCAATAAAAAAATGTTCCCTCCAAAACCCTTCAAAGATTTCTCAAGCCTCTTACTAGCTATAAAAACAGCTGACTTAAAGTCGATAAGCCAGTTGACCGTGGGCCGTCACAGAGAACGTTGCCACGCCAGACCGAGATCAAGGAACGGTCATACCTCTGACACACACCGCACCCCGTGTCACGAAGAGCCAAGTCATCAGCCAGAACAGGCTTTCAACCCCACGTCTGCCCTCATTTCACTGAGCGAAAAGGAATTATCATCTCAACCATTCTAGCTTTTGTTTATTTTTAAATAAATGAAATTAATCCAATCCTTCTTGTCTGTTTTTCTTTTGCTACTGTGATATTAGACACATGAGTAGCACAGCTTGGGTAATGTGATCTGTATCAAAGTGTGGAGCTGATGATAGGTGTGGCGCTCCACCTCAGTAAAAACAATCTCCCAGGTCTAGCATTAGTGAAAGGGGACTGTCTGGTTGATACCGACAATAGGCCACTGCCAAGTTTACTTACAACTATATAACAACAATGTTATTTTAACACACAGACACACACACACACACACACATATATATATATATATATATATATATATATATATGAAGTTTACAAAGATTGCAGAAGGTTCATGAGGATCCAAAAGAGAATGTCTTTGTAAGATCTTACATAAGTATACATGAAAAATCAATTCAGTTACAGAAGTGTTGTCTGGGGATCATAACCATTTGAGTACTCTTTTTATATATTATATATTTTGTATAATTCAAACTACATTACATGAACAGAAATGATAACAGAAATAAATGATGTTCATATAATGAGAAATTCTAAATATCTTCAGAGAAATATGCAACAATAAATTAATACTAAGGAATTTTTTTCTTAACTGATGATTTGTATAGGAATTGGCTTTTAATTGAAGAATTTGAAGTGATGATGAATTAAAATTACTGACCTTCATCTATGTCAGAAGAGAATCGGTTTAAAATTCTTCCAACAGGATTGCAATCAAAGAATTCCATGGGGAAGTGGATAACCTTTTTCAAAAGTTGATTGTGACACCAGTTGGCACCTTTGACAGTTGTCTAGAAGTGAATAAAGGAATGAACAGTTGTTATTTTCATTCATTATCATTTTGTTGTTGATAAAAAAGGGAAAACAACCTTAGTAAGGATTCTTAATGGCTGAAGTTAAAAACATATTTGACTCCCACCCCTCTTCATTTGAAATGTTTTGATTATATACTAACAAAAAATAAAACTACAACACCCATCAATAATGCTGATTTTGACTTTTGAATGTAGTCTGAGGGCTGTCAATGATACACCCCTTCTTTTGGAACCTATGCATGTATTGATTTATGTATGTAAATATTTACAGTAATCCAGTCATATTACCTGTATATTTGTCCAGAGTGATAATGAGTTACGTAATAATGGTAACAAGTTTCTTTCTTAGTTTCTTAGCAATGTAGTGGAGAGTTACACAACAATACTCTCAAAAAGCATTTGGTTAGAACCCAGTTTAACTTTGTACACCTTTTTCATTACCTTACATTGGAATTTGTTAAATTATATAATTCTATAAGTGTAGAAGATAATGAGAGTGAAAAGGTCAGTGTATGACGTCAGCGGTGGTTAATATGTGATGCATGTATGGAAATTGAAAGAGTGTACAAATGGAGAAAAAACAGAATAAGGAAACGTCTGAGACATTTGTCTAACCTTGGATTCTGATTAGTAGAGCCAAACAAGAACCAGCTGTGAGAGTGGAAGGGAGAGTGAGAAAGTAGAGTCTTGGTTGGGTGTTTGAAGGGTATGGATGCAAGATGGCAGTTTGTCCTCCAAGGACAATTTCTTCACGTTTGTTGTTCTTGCTTTGGTTGATTAAATATAGAGCTCTAAGAAAACCAAGATCAAATCTAGTGTCCGTTATTAAAAGCAGCAAACGGACACAAAGCCGAGGACCTAAGTAGTTCCAGACCATAAAAGGATAGAGAGAAGTCAGCCCAACAGACTCAGCTACTCAGAACCAGCTTAATAACAGTAAATAGTATAAGATAAGAATGGCTATGCAACACACTCTTCCCTAATTTGGGCCATAACATTTCATAAACAATTAGAATCTATTTTACTATGCATGTGTAAGGTTTCCTCTAAGCACATAATTATGCAGATAGCTTCTCAATCTATCAATCTTAATATCTTATATATTTTCATGCTTTGTGCACTTATATACATAAATCAAACTATAAAAATGTAGATTATAGTAATAAACATATGTATAACAATTATATGTTGTAAACCTAAACATAATCATGTATGGATTTGTTAGTTTTTCTTTTTTTCTTTCTCTTTTTGTTCTTTTTTTTTTAATTTACATCTATTCATACTATATCATTTTAGGAAAATAACACTGCTAATGGAGGAAAAAAGAACAGAAGTAAGTATTATTTGGATTTTTCGGACTGTAGCCCTTATCTTTATTTTTATATACATTTCAGCTGATGTACCCTTCAGATGTTTCTTTTATCAATCCAATGAAGTAGACTGTTCTCATTCCACTAATCATGACCGGGTACAAGTGTTAAGCTGTGTTAAGTATTCTATTTTACTATCACCCGTGGTCTAACACTTAAAAAGGCAAGAAGCAGACGATATCCTGCGAAGACTATTATGGATGCGGACTACACATATGACCTGGCACTTTGTGCAGATACCACCTGCACAGGTTGAATCCCTGCTGCATAGCCCAGAGAACGCTGCACAGAACATCAGTCTATATGTGAACTCCGATAAAACATAGTTCATATGCTTTAAATAGAAAGGCGACATCTCCACGCTAGACTGTCAGTTATATGGAAGTCAGACCTCCCTGACAAGTTGAAGCGACAATTCTTCCAGGCCATAGTAGTATTGGTGCTGTTGTATGGCTGCACCACTTGGACCTTGTCAAGGCGCCTGGAAAATAGACCGGATGGGAGCTGCACAAGGATGCTGCGTGTGATCTTGAACAAATCGTGAAAGCAACATCCCACATAAAAGCATCTATACGGCCACATGCCCCCTGTTACACCATCCAAGTAAGGCTAACAAGACACGCCGGACACTGCTGGAGAAGTAAGGATGAGCTAATAAGCGACGTCCTTCTGTGGAAACCGGCACATGGACATACTAGTGCGGGCCATCCAGCAAAGACCTACATAGACCAGCTATGTACAGATACAGCATGGTGTGTGGAGGACCTCCCGGGGTCAATGAATGATAAGGATAGTTGGTGAGAGATTGTCATGGATATCCACACTGCTGGCATAACATGATGATGATGATGATCCCCTGTGGTCAGGATTGAACTTGCAATCTACAGATAATTGTCATTTAGAACTGTATGAACTCAACCCTTATATCCATTGTGCCATGTGTCCAATTGGACAAGAAAATGTGTGTGTGTGTGTGTGTGTGTGTATTAATTGTAAATAAATTATTGAATAATTAATGATTAATAGTAAGATGTGAATAAGATTTTCCATTTCTTTATTCTCAAAGAGAATTTTAACACTATTTCCCTAATAATGATTATGCTATTTTTAGTGTATTACACACAACAATTGGATCTTTATAATAATGATGTAAAATCTTGATATGTGTTTACTTTATTTCATCTGTTGCACTTACCTTTACATAAATGTAACCTCGTAGCAAATGAACTAATATTGTTACTAACACAGTAAGTCCATAGATGGTGGCAAAAAAGTTTACTTGAGGGTGACTGCTTATTCCAGTAGAACTTTGGTTATTATTGCCATCTGTGACATTCTGAAATAGAAAAGAAAAAAAAAGTAAAAATCCTTTGGAAAGTTAAATTAAATTGTGTTAAAAGTTTAAATTAAGTATATAATGAATTTATAGCTGAGAGGGATATGATAAGTCAAATATTCTAGCAGACTACCACCTGGTGGTTGTGAATTCAATCCCTGGTTCTGGTTTCAATTGTGGTGAAAAAGGCAAAAAGTAGCTGCTGCAATGCTATGACAGAATGAGAACTACTGTGGTGCAAATAAAGGGTTAAGTTTTGAATTCTCAGCACCTGAAGGAGCAGCCAAAATGTTGTGATTATAGCAACTAAGATGAATATAGCAGTCTGCAATGTGTTGAGTATAATAATAATATCTTCTAAAAAGTTTTTTCAGCTATGTATATAACATATATATAATAATTATAACTGATATTAGTAATTACAGATATTTATAGTAATGAGTTATGAGACTATAATTATCTACAATCATTCTTAGAATATACCTGTAGATTAGAGTTATCATACATTTTATTCACAACTATTCTTTTATTAATACTATACTTGTTAAAAGGTTAAACATGTTAATTCAGTCATACAGTGAATTCAATTGATTGAGTAAAATTACTAAATTTCATATAAGACCTATTTTTCCCTTAAACATTAGAACTTTATAATTTTGATAAATGCACAGTTAAAATACATACTGTAATTTTAAGTTTATATAAGATTATGATGATACTGACAAAATTCAATTTATGTTTTGACTTAAAAAAAATGAAAAATTGCAGTTATACTAGTATATATTTTTTTTTCAAATTTTATTTTACTCTTGAGAGTCCTGAACAATGGTTTTAATATGCTCATCATAATTATAATTCTTTTGTAATTCCATTTAAAAATTATCTTAAGAGCAAAATACCAAAACATCTAGAATAATTCTCATAAGTCAATGAAAGCAATACTATTGTTACTGAATATATAGATGGAAGTGTTTATATTATAACTAATTAATCACCATGTATAAAGAAAACAATAATGATAAATTTTAAGTGATAATATTAATAATGGAAAGGAGTGAAGATATTCTCTGTACCTGCTGAATCCAATATGTGAGCCACCAAGTTGAACTAGTTTGCACAGCAAAAGAAATAGCAAACATTAACACCACAAATATACAAATACAGAAGCCACCACAAGCTTTGATGTAGAGCCAGACTTCTGATAGGCCAGAATTTGAAGAAGATTCCTCCTCTTGTACCAAGTCTCTATTGTCTATAAAATCAAAGAAATTCAAATACACCTTTTAAATATTCTTCAAATAAAAATAGAAATAAATACTAAATACATTTTTTAAGGATCACTAAAAATCTGAAAAAGCTCTAATTGATATTTCCTCAAGGGCTTAATAAAAATATTGTAACGATTGTCTTCCCTTGTTGGGATGGAGTTGAGAATGGAAATGGGTTATTTTCCCTTGCCACCAGGGTTTGCTCTCAAGAGAGATAATTATTAAAGGCTAATTATAGAAAACTTCACATTATTTATTTGCTATTGATTATAGCATAAATTTTGTAAATAGGATATTCAATAGCCACTAATAGTAGCCTTTAAGTATGGTGAATTAAAAACAAATTCTGATGCAGGGTCGTCCCCCAAAGTGTTTCTTCACTGACTGCAGTCTCGCGTAGGCCAACTACGTCTGCTTCTCCCATTGCTCCACTTACTTCAGTTATTTATGGGCATAGTCCCCCAACATCCGGGCACATCAGTCAAAACTCGCGCCCATGCAATGCACATCTCTCGTGCATTCAGATGGACGCATGTAGGCCCCAACATCCGGGCACCTGAATTGCACCTCATGTCCATCCAGCGCTTAAATCGCATTTCTTTGCATTCGGGAGGGCGCGGGTTCGACTCCGGCAGGCAAGACAATGTCTTGTTGCACTTTTTCCAAATAAGGTTACAATAACCACGGAATTCTGTTCAAATGCATAAAAATTCCACACCATATTCAACATTTATTTGAATTATGTTTTAAGAAACAAACCATTTGACTATTACAATTGATTCATCTCACATTTAAAAAATTATGAAAGAGACAGTTTAGATTTGAACACTTCTCAGGATTTGTGTTGCAGTAAAAATGTTAAACAAAATTATAATAAGATGTATATGAAACTGAAAAGAAAATCATACATCAATTTAAAGAAGACAAAAAATACAGAGAATATGCATTTATTTTCATTTATGAAAAGAAATATAGTAATATTCTTTATATCAATTTCTAGCAAAAAGAAATTCATATTTCTAAGTAATTCTTTAATTGTTCTTACTCATACATGTATAAGGATTCACTTATTTGTCTTGTCCCAACAATTTTAAGAAATTAAAAAAGATGTTCAATGGATATAAGAATTTTTTCAAGATGCATAGACTTATTTGCATCCATGTTTGCTGTAGATGTGGGAAAAGGAAGGTCAGATTCAAAATGTGACTTTTGATGACAATATAATTTGTTGGGTGGCCAAGCATTCTTCATTTGGGCTGGTCGCTGATAGAACCATAATGGAGAGGGTGACATGTAGAACATATGAGAAGATGATGGTAAGTGAGGGTTCAATACTTGCTGTAGGTAAGATGCCTATCAAGTCACTGTGCTGCATGTTTACATAGTCAGGACTGTTGGATGGAGTTCTATCTACATGTGGCTGTTATCAGGACCCACCAAAAGATCAACTAGGAAATCAACATTCTTTTACACCAACCCCACTCCATGTTTTAGATCCCAGGTGACCTGGTCACTATCAGGGCAATTTTACAAAAGAAAGAAGTTCCCATTGTTTTAGATTACCCTAAATAATTTCAATATGGCTTAGAAAGATATAAAACTTTGTCCAGATAAAAGAATAGACACTATAGAGATGTAACAGTGAGAATACTAAAAGCTATCAGATATCTATACATATATAAAGGGCAGTTGTGTGTATATGTATATCCGGAGGAAACTTTGAAAATAAAACAATTAATGACAAAGTAAATATATATACACATTAAATATCACCAGGGCTTGGTGTTTAAGCAAAAATAATAGAGATTTGATTTATATTTGTGAAGATAATTAAAAAAATTAAATTTAAATGATAACAGCCTGGATTTTTTTTTCATTTAATATTTTAGATAGTAGACATTAACATTTCTTTTCAGAGTAGCTGGATCAATGCAAGGTCTATTTTTTTACATAGGGATTTAAATGGGGCATCCCATGAGGATTCAACTCACGATTTAGTAATAATGGATCTGCGGGACTAACTTAAAAAAATCCCTCTCTACCCTGGTGACGCCAGGTAGCTGCTGCTAGTACTAAATGAATGAAAGTTGCAAGGCTTGAATTCTAAGGTGTAGGAATCTGGCCCTGGACTCAAAGTTACATGTAGATAATCATAAAAGAGTCCTTTTTAGAATAGACTTAAAGTAGTCAGGTCACTACATTTTATCATTCAGTAAACAAGACTGGAACCACTTTTAGGCAGTCAAAGTATACCATATTCTTAGTAAACACAGTACTAAGAAAAAGATAAGTTTTGAATCCCAGCCCGCAGAGTGCTTACAAGGTAAATTACATTTCATTTTTCTTTAACTGTATGGGTTTAGGGTAAATAACACATCACTCAATAAGTCACATGGCACCACTCATAAAAAAAATCCATATAATTTTTATAAATTACTAACCTTCAAATGGCTTGTGTCAAAATTTGAGCCCAATCAGACTATTAGTTTACAAATTACAGTTATTTAAGTGAAGCTACTGTTGCAAATTTTCAAAACAATGGAAAAATCTGAATTTTGTGTGTTGATAAAGCATTGATTTCTGATGGGAAAAATACTGTTCAAACAAAGCAATGGCTTGATAAGTGTTATTCAGACTCTGCTCCATTGGAAACAACGGTTATGAGTTGGTATACTGACTTTAAACTCAGTCGTACAGACATAAATGATGCTGAAGTTCAGGTCGCCCAAATTCGGCAGTTGTCCTGGAAAAAAACAAAAAATTCCACAAACTCATTTTGGCTGATTGTAAATTGGAGTTGTGTGAGATAGCAGAGGAGTTGAAGATATCAGAAGGAAGTGTATTCACCATTTTGTATGAACATTTGTCAATGAGAAAACTGTCTTCAAAGTGGGTGCCACAGCTGAGTGGACAGCAGCAGGTGAAAGCCGTCCAAAGCAACCAAAGATGCAATTATCAGCAGGCAAGGTTTTGACCTCTATATTTTGGGATGTGCAAGGTATTTTGTTTATTGATTACCTTGAGAAAGCAAGAACCATTAATAGCGAATATTATATAGCATTATTGTTGTGTTTGGGGGAAGAAATCGCCAAAAAACAACCACAAATGAAGAAGAAGAAAGTGCTCTTTCACCAAGACAATGCATCGTGTCACAAGTCAATCGCAACGATGGCAAAACTACATGAATTGCACTTTGAATTGCTTCCGCACCCACCTTATTCTCCAGATCTGGCCCCCAGCGACTACTGGCTATTTGCAGAACTCAAAAGAATGTTCCAGGGAAAGAGGGCACGTCATACTTCTTTGACTTCAAAATCTTTGTGTTTTCATTGCGTTTAATCATCTTTTTCCCCTAACCAGGATATACATCTGGGCTTGGGAACCACATGCACATTTTTCTATTCCCTTGATACTCCTTTGACAAATTCACCTATAATCTCGAGATTTCTACTACACCCTCCACAAAAACTGATGCATCAACTGTCCCATTGATGCGAGTGTCAAATTAGCAAGCTGGAATGTTGAGTGACATAGAATTTCATCATTTCGCATGCTGGAATGTCCGAACACTAAAACTTGAAGAAACACAAGCTCTTCATCAGTATGGCATCAATGTCACCTTCATCTCAGAGGCTACTGGATAGTGGCTGCCACACCATCAAGATCCCATAGGCTGATGTATCCTATCATCTCTATCACAGTAGCCCTACTGACAACTCTGGATGTTATGGTGTAGCGTTTGCATTCAAGATACAGTGAATTCATTGGATGGAGCGGGCTCAACTGACCCAGGGTGAATGCTGTAAACCGTAAATCACCGTAAATCTACACTGAAAATATGTATTTGTTTGAATCAATACAACTGAATGTTTTAACACAAGAATATCATAAAATGTGTTCTTAATTGTGCTTGTGCATTATTTGAAATGAACTTAATTGTTATTAAGAACACATTTTATGATATTTATGTGTTAAAACATGCAGTTGTATTGATTACGGTGAAATGAAAATGGCTGACCAAAACTAACGGCTTCCTCAAAGTCAAAGAAACAAGAGGAGGTTACTCTCATTTATGAAGCTAATGTTCAAATTACCAGGATTAGGTTATGTGTTTGTAGTTTGTCAGTGTGCTAGCTGACATTGCTACATTGTGTGACCAAACCTGGGACTAGTTGTTGTCACTAGTTGCTAACCTGGTCTACTCTGTGTGTGTGTGTGTGTGTGTGAGAGAGAGTGAGAGAGAGAGAGAGAGAGAGAGAGAGAGAGAGAGAGAGAGAGAGAGAAGAAGAAGAAGAAGAAGAAATGTTGGCTTATTCATGTGCTTTTTCGGGTGCTGCTTATGGTTCCTTTCAATTTGCCAAAAGAGATCATGCAACCTGCCTACCACTGTGTCTACAGAGTAAACAGTCAAACTGTGTCTTGTGTGCTGGCATACCATCCTATTTTTTTTTTCATCTTGATGAAAGTCATAAATCATTATAAGATTTAACTTTATATAACATCAGTGATTCTAAAAATCATACCTGTATTTTTTCTTCTTTAAAGTATTTGTTATAATAATAAAGCAACAAATTTAAATATTATTTTAGCTTAGATTTTATTATTGAAAAATCTGCATTTTATTTTCTATTAATAAGCAGTCAGACTGATAAAAACATATTTCAAAAAAGTATTATATAGAATCAACGCCAAAACTTTACTTTTACTAGTGTTATCTATTTTTATGAGAATAAACTATGCACTTTATCATTTATCAAAATTACTTTAACTCATTTTTGAAAGACAATTATTTCTCAATTATCATCCATCTTCTATGGCTTGAATCTTTTTAACATACATTATCAAACTGAAGTGACTTACAGTAACATCTATCTCCTTCAATAGATCATTGAATTAAAAAAAAATATTTTGGTGATCTTACCTGGAACAGATTCATTAAGACTTAATTGGCTGGCTGATATTCGACTCACTTGTCTGCTTAGTACTGACTGTGTTCGATTGAATTGGAAACGAGGGTGTAATGAAGGACTTGGTGAAAGTGGAGTCATACCTAATAAAATAAATAAAAAAACACTGAAAAGAAAATGTTCTATGAATAAAAACATTTTTTAGTTACAAAAATTCTAAATGGAGTGATTTAAACATGAATAATTACATTGTTATTTTCCCTTTTTTCATAGTTAAAATAATCATGCAATAAGAGTTGATGATCAACTCACTTTCCATTTTTTTCTTTTGTTCCAAATTTGAGTCTTGATAGAATGATTCTACAAGTGCACAATATTCTGAATGATTAGACATTAATGATTGATGAGAACCTTGTTCAGAGATCTTTCCATCTTTCAAAAATAACACTTGGTCACATGACTCCAAATACTGTAAAAAAATGATAAAGTAATTCAAATGAAAATAGTTTTCTTGATCGTATTGGAATATTCTAAAAAATACAAAATTATATGCCACAACAATTATACACTACATAAAAGAAAGTTTTTATAAAAACAAAACCTACTGTAAAATAATATTTACAAATCAAATTTGAAACTCTTGTTATGATATAAATGATTTGCAATATATAATATCAGTTTCATATTGTATAATTCTATATTTCTTTATAACACTAATATCTTCACATCTTGTATCAGAAATAGTTAAATGTTATTAATATGATTTTATCAAAACATTTGGACAAAATTTAAGTCTTCAATGACCCAAAATAAAGGCAAATATTAATGTTTTGACAGAATAGGAAACTATACAATTAAATTAAAACATTATTAAAAACTTTCTTTAAAAAAAAAAGAAATAAAAAAATTGCAATAAACTTTAAATTCTTCTTGTAAACACAATTATTCAAAATATGAAAGAGGTTTTTAACCTGAAGTTGATGAGTAACAAATATAACTGTTTTCCCTTTAAGAAATGTGTTGATGCACTGATCAAATATGCATTTCCCAATATGGACATCAACAGCAGATAATGGATCATCCAACAGGTATATATCTTGATCACTATACACAGCTCGAGCAAGTCCAATCCTTTGTTTTTGACCACCACTTAAATTTACACCTCTTTCCCCAATCTGAAAATCAAGCAAATTATATACATTTTGCATTTCAAAAGAAACATGTCCATATAAGCAATAACAACAACAAAAAAATAACAGTTTCCAGAATACAAGTATAATAAATTTCCTTATCAAGTAAAATTAGTTAATATTATAAAAATTTGTATTGGGTAAAATAAAAAAAAAAGCATATTTAGTTTATTATGTAAAAATAAGACTTTTTCTCTTTTTGACATTGAATTTATTGAACATATTTACTGTTTTAATCCCCAACCTCAAGCTATCTTTCAGGCAATTTTATATTTCCAAAGGTGTAATATTTGTGAAATATTAGTAAATACATGGGATAAAACAAAACTTCTCAGCCAAGCTACAACAATTTTTACCTGGTCATCAAAAAAGATGTGATCTTATTCTGATGAAATAATTTACCTCTTCTATTAACCAATTCTTACACATATTTTTCATTAGTTGCTGTCTTCATTTAGTCTAATTGGAAGTACTTGTCAAAAACAATCATTTCATTCTCTAGAAGAAGCTGATAGTAGAGAAGTCCTTTTCAATCCCATTACAATTTGTTTTTTTTTTTAAAAATGAACATTTAAATATGATCCAGTAGATGTTTTTCAACATTTGTTGAGGTTACACATTAAACCAAGAAACATAACTAAATCCAAATGATTTTAAGTATTTGATTTGGATATTTTTAGTATATTGGCTATTTCTTATTGCATGATGTTAAAAAAATCATATTTGATTGTTATTATCCGCAACTAGTCTACTCAACTCTGAAGTTCAGTAAAAAATATCCATCATAAATATTAGTAAACCATTTTAACATATTTAGAATTAGATTAACAAAGTGGAAATTATTATATTGACTGGTTGGCTCTGACCAATAAGATATTGTTTATTTTCTTCCATCTTCAATGTTAGAATC
Organism: Doryteuthis pealeii; assembly: GCA_023376005.1. Lineage (NCBI taxonomy): Eukaryota > Metazoa > Mollusca > Cephalopoda > Myopsida > Loliginidae > Doryteuthis > Doryteuthis pealeii. Next base: position 72,082,084 of record CM042150.1, read on the forward strand.
AACAAACAAAAATAGTCTGATAGCTGTTATAATGTATCATAACAGCTATCAGACTATAAGTGATTTTAAATTTAATTGGTTAAAATTTCTATTGCCATCTGTAACGGTTAAATGCTAGGAAGGAAGAGAAAAGGACATTCAAAGGTCATGTAATTAAACACAATTAACATTTATCACCCATGCATTTCCACCCATCCATAATAAACAGGCAGTTCATAGGTTTTAAAAAGCCAATCCTAAGGCAAGGACATATATTGTTGTCATATATGTAGCATACAGTGCACTCACCATCACACACTATTTTCTCTATTTCCATCTTTTCTTGTATTAAATTATTTGTTATTAATTCAAATCCACATGTTTGTAGTTGTTCTTACACTGATTGTTGTTTCTTTTAATGAAAATCATTCCAATTCTGTAGACATCACAGATTTCACAATGTTATATCAAGTGTAGCAAAGGAAAAGACAAACACTGGTTGAAGGTTTCAATGAATTGTATTAAGAGGAAAAGAAAAAGGTTGTAAACTCTAGTCGCTAGATGATATTGGTATCGGGTGTGGTGGTTCAAGTCTTGATGATTTGGCAGAGTGTCCTTGTAAGAAGAAGGTGAGGAGAGATGGCTGTGATCAACAGGGTGTCAGGATGGAGGAGGGTAAGGTGGTGACGAGTGAAGTCTTCTGTCTTGGTGTGGTGGATGTGAACACCATTCTTTCATATCATGTGCTGTCTTGCAGCTGACTGCTTTGGTTTTTGAGGATTATCGTAATATAGCTACAGGTGGCTGGAATTAGATCAAGTTTATGGCCTTCTTCATTTTGCCTCTATGCACATGGATTAGCCAAAAAATGTTAATTTTGATTTTATCGATAATTCCTTCTCTACATTGCAGCATATGCAGAGCCTCACATACAAAGACAATTCTTTAATCATTTTGCCATAAGTCACATCTGATGAGTGTTCTTCTGGCCTGTTAGATAGAAATGTTAACATTTTGTTTTGTTGGCTAAATCAAAAGAGATCTCATTTGTAATGACATGTAACAATGAGAATTCAAGGGATCCTACCCTGAGCCAAACCACACTCTCATTCTGGCATAAAATATAAAATCAATTTATGTCTTAAATATTGGTAGTGACACATCTAACAATTAAAAAAAACATTGAAACTCTTTGGTAAACCCAACAGAACAAGACAAAGTGGATTTTGTTTTGTTTAAGTGCACATAGAGTTGATTATCAAATATAGTCGACATATAAAAGTTTTTAAAAAAAGAAAGAAATCAAACAAGGAAAACAATTACTATTGATAACAAAATAAATTGAGTCCTCAAAATATGCATTCACTTAGCATGTATCAATATACATAATTTCTTTCATGTCATGTTTCATATGTGATATCACAATGACCTTTGATAGAAGCAGGCCAAGGAAGACTTGTCTAAATAGGGGGTAATAAACATTACCTTTATGAAATACCATAAAGTAAGTAATTAAGGATTTTCTGATTCTTTCAGTTATCATAATAGAAAGTCACTATAATTCAAACACCTTTGCAGACATTTTCTAGATATCCAAAACGATTGTCATTCATGCCATGAACTAACAAGAAGAAGGGAAATTGCACTAATTGTGGCTGCCACTGTAGGCAGCTTGTAGTAGTAGTAGTAGTTTTTGTCTTGACATGGTCATCAGGCCTGATTTATGCCTCCCCCTTCCACTGAAAAGTACCCTAAAGTGGTCACTCCACTGTAAAAAAAGCACCCTGCGACCTGGTCATCCCTCTTATAAGAATGTTCCCTTAGAGAAAATAGTTCTTTGGTTTTAAAAAAACCCTAAATGTGTAAATGCTTTTTTGAGATTGTTTGGAGTACCTGTCTTGCCTTTGTGTAGCTACATATGAGAATCACTGCTGTTGGGCAGTAAAAGCAAAAGGTTTAGTGAAAGAAATGAGTTTTTAGGGTGTTTTGGATTTGGCGTAGTAATTTGGTATAGTCAGGCTAAGAGAGTTCCACCAAAATTCTTCCTTTCCCTTTGAGGTGACCGTATGGTGTGGTCACAACCTTTGGAGCTCTCTGAGAGATCATTTTGGATGGCATAATTGATAACCGCATTCTTAGTATAAGAATTACTAAGATATAGTCTTGTTCACATCCAAACCCCTATCGTGCTAACAAAGGTAAACTATTTTTCCATTCTTTTCTTGAAATTGTATTTGCTCTGTAAGTCGAAACATGTGCTATTTTTCCTGTAAATTGAGAATTGTCATATATGGTAAAATTTATTCCTCTTATCCTAGTTAACACATTGTTTGTCCCTTTTGAGGCTATTTAAGTTTAAATACCTCAAACCCCTTTGTATGTTCTTTAATTTGTAATTCATAGTTAAGCTTGAATGTTTTGTATTTAGAATTTTTGGTAAAACTATGAGGTGTAAACCTTTCCTGTTAACTTTATTTTTTAAACTTTTATTTGTAGGAAATTTTTTTGTTTTATTGTTTATAAACGAGTCTGGATGGCCTTCATGCACACGTACAAATCATTTTGTAATATTAGGGGAAGCCATTATGATCAACACGTTTCTGTAGGGTGGATGTGACACTAATCACCTGGGAGACTGACATTTATTTAATGGCTCTGACCAATAAGATATCAAAAAAGTGATTTTGAATTTCTGTGATGTGTGACGTATATACCCAAATTGTAGTAGAGAAACAAGTCATATATATATGTATACATTAGAATAAGGGACCCCAGGCAGAATAAGCCACACACTGTTGTGGAATGATAAAAAAACCACTCAATGACACAATGAACTAGTCTGAAAAGACCACAAATAGTATACATATTTCTAACAAAACTTATAAAAAATATAGTTGATTTCTAATATTGTTTCCTGCGTGCATTTATTATTTTTACTGTTGGACTACAATATAACAGATTGGCAGAATTTTTACTGACCTATGCGGTATGAACAAAATTACAAAAGTTCACCAGGTTAAAAAAAAAAAAAATACAACATCAATTTCTTTTTCTTTTTTCTCCAAAAGGGAAAAAAACATGGAGGACCTTAAAAAGTTTTATTCTAGAATTATTAAACCAACAAGAAAAACATGAGGAAAGACTAAAAAAGAACAGCTTAGTGAATCCCTCGAATGACAGGGGAAATTTATTTCAAAACTCATAGAAAAATGCTCAAGAGAAAGTAATCAAGGTAACACTCTTTTTCTCAAGATTTTAATTATTAACTCAACTGGAGAATTTAGGTTCAGGCCAAAAGAAAAGGTCACATTTGCAGAATATTTTTGAAGATACAAGGATGTCTTTAAAAAAGATTGTTCTACATGGTCAAACAAGAAAAAAGTTTGACTATTGCTTGGTAAATTAAGAGCCATTGAACATGAAAAGTATGCTAATTACATACTACCAAAAAATCCAGGAGATATTTCTCTAAACAAAAAGGTTTTTACAAATTCAATAGACTTGCCTTTTGGTATAATGGTCATACCAGGAATATTTTAACAAATAATGGACGCCATGTTGGGTGACCTAGATTTTACAATATTTTGGTAAAAAGCAGAAATCATGTAGAACATGCAGAACATGTGAAATTGGTATTCTTAAAAAATAAAGAATACGGTTTTAAGCTAAGCATTGATAGATGCTATATTTTTAACAACAATTAAATACCTGGGCCACATAATTGATTAAATGGGTTAAAAGCCTGACCCTGCTATATCTACAGCAATAAAAAAAAATATGCCTCCACCAACAAGTGTATCAACATTACAAGCTTTTTGGGAGCTTGTGAATTATTACAGCAATTTGACTTATCTCGTGTGCATTATGATCTTAATAAGGAGATATGTGGTGACTGATTGATAGTAACGTGGGGTTAGATTACACAAGGAATACAACGGATAGTTGAAAGATAAATTTATTTCAGAAGAGCCCATGCATTAAGAACATTATTGCCAGCAGAAAAAAATACAACCAAATAGAAAAAAGAAGCACTATGTATAATATTAAAAAAAAACTATTTGCCTTTTTTTGTAACTTTTCACACTGTTCGCTGACTAAAGGTGGAGTATCTATTTCTCATGAAATGGATATGTAACAGATGTCACTGATTTTGGGTTGGAGTTCAGAGGGACACATTTTTCATTGAAAAGAAACTGGAAGTAGAAATGGGGGTTTATTCTAACTTTGGCTTCTTGTTTAATTTGATTTTTCTATGTGTTATACATGTAAAATTCCAATATTGTGTTCCAAAATCACCATGTGGAACTAACACTATTCTGTAAGCTAATCAACATTATTCTCATTAAAATCAGCCAACATTTTATTGATATTTTGAATTGCTGTTTCAAAAAGTAGACAATTGTGCTCACTACCATTCATTCATAACTGTACCATATATCATAACACTACCAATGCACTTAATAACCAGTGTCAGTATAACATTAGTTTACACATTTATTACAAGTATCAGTCCATTTAAAATAAAATAATTGCTTTGTGTCAAAGAATGAATGATCTTCTCTACTATCATTTTTCTAAGATTAAATGGGATTTGTGAATGACAATGAGAAATAAAACAAATCACTTACTTCAGCTTCATCTCCAATAACATTAAAATCTTCTTTCAAACAGCAAGCTTCAACAATTTTATCATATCTGCAATAGAAAGTTTTATAAATTTGACTATTTTTCTGGTTTTAAAAGTAAATGTATACATAAATCAGATTTTAAAATATTTGTTGATTTAATTTAGAATACATTTGGTAAGTTATAAAGGTTTATAACAGAATAAATACTCCTGGATTCAATATACCAGGAAATGAATATAAAGCAACATAAAATATACAATGATTAAAGGAGAAAGAAACAATAACACTAAAATTAATATATATATATATATATATATATATATATATATATATGTGTGTGTGTGTGTGTGTGTATGTTATGTATAAACTTTGTTCTTGTGAATGTTGTTTTTTTTTGTCTTTTGAAGCATTAGAAAAAAGAGCAAAAACAAGAAAAACAGAACAAAAAACAGAATTTTAAATATATATATATATATATATATATATATATATATATATATATATATATTTCATACTACTAAGGTAGCTTTAACAAACTAATTTACAGGTAGCCATATTGCCCATGTGAGCATAGTCTAACAGTTCCTTTACTCTTCTACAAGAGGGTTACCAAAAGGGAGACAATTCCAGCTCTCCAGAGTTCAAGTAATTATGGGAAGTATTGATTATTTATCAATATTACATTCTTCCTTCCTATTTATTTTTACCAGTCCAGACACTGAAGAGGTTTTACTGTTCTGGAAAATCTCTGAAGTATAGGACAGTCAATTCTGGTTTGTGGTGAGATAGGTTTATCAAAGTCAGCTTGTTATATATCCCTTTGACTCAGGTATATAAATGGTGAGAGAAGAGAGGAGAGGAGGAGATGAGTTCTTATGCAGGTCTATTTTGTGGGCGGCCATCTTCTTCTGGGTTCATTCCTTCTTTCTGTTGGGCTGGTTTGTCTGTGCTCATTTCTTTGGGTGTAATAATGAATCAAGAACTGATCATTTTACAAGACTTTATTAAAAACCCGAAGCCCAAAAGGGTTTTTAACCACATGGCATCTTGGGAGCAAACGACCCTCACATCTGCTCCTTTTGACTAACAACCCAAATCAAACATTCAGTTCCCTTTCACACACCTTTCCTTCACCTGATCAGAAATCGGCGCCCAGGTCAGCGAAAGGTGAACTGCTTGTCAATCACTTCCTATAATGGTCAATGTTAACTATCCATTTACCATACAGTTATTTGAATCTTACTACACTTACAATCATAATTCATAGACAACCCACAAATTATGTAACAAGCTGAGTAGGATGAGGACATTTCATTTAGTAATGGCAGACTCATTTTCAGGTGAGGATTCAACTTTTTCTATAGACCCTGGGTGAACTTTATTATCTCAATATTTCCTGCCTCTGATACTGGATATGGTGTCCGATCTCTTAAAGATACTGTTGACACTCATCCATCCTTATGTCTAATGGTAGCATAGTACAGGTTTGTGTCCATCAGTTTGACCTCATCTACAAGTGGATCATACTTGTTCCTGGCAAATTGATGAAATATTGGTCCTGGGCTTGTTAACCAAGTCAGTAGAGATGTACCTAAAGAAAAGCATCTTTTGAAATGAAAGAATTGTTTGTGTGAAGTGGAATTGGTTGCAGTTGATAAAAGTAATCTGAAGGAGTGAAGTAAGGTGTTGTTTACTTGTAGCAATCCCCCTGTTTGATATGTAATCCTTCATTTCTTTTGATAGGAAGGAGGTACTTCTATCAGCCAGTAAGTGAAAATAACTGATCAAGACATTTGATTACCGTTGATGTATGTATATTGAAGCAAAGAAAAGCAAATGGAAATCTCAAACATTTATTCACTCCAGTGAGGGTATAAACATTAATTGAGATTGAAGATACAGAACATTTAAAATAAATACTCAGGTGTTATTTATTTCACACTTTACTCATGCTTTGAACTAAATCCCAAAAAAATATATTATAGACCTACAACACATATATGTATATAGATATAATATATACACTGAAAATTAGACTCATCAGATATACCAACAAAGAAACATATGTGGACACCACAACAACAACATGTACTCAACACCTATTTTGGTAGTTATTTTTGCTACACCAGTGTAGGCACAAGGACACAGCCCAGCTTTACTCCGCTGTTGACTGGAAATGCCTCAGATGTTGTACCATTAAAATAGACTGTGCTGTGTATATCTGCATGGAAGGAAGTGATGATTTCTAGTAGCCTGGGTGGGCAGACAATCTTTTGCAGCAGTCTAAAGAGACCACTTCGGCTGACTATGTCAAACACCTTCTTTAAATCAATAAATGCAATATAAAGTGGCATCTGCTGTTCCTAACACTTTTCTTGCAGCTGGCGTAGGGAGAATACCATGTCCACTGTTGACCGGTTAGAACGGAAACCACACTGGGACTCCGGGTAGATGTGAGAGGCAAGAGTCTGTAGCCGAGCCAGTGAAATGCGAGCAAAAACTTTTCAAATAATGCTAAAGAGGGAGATGCCTCAATAATTATTGCAGTCCCTCCGGTCTCCTTTATTCTTGTATAGAGTGACAATGATAGAGTCTCGCATGTCCCTTGGGATGTGTCCTTTTTCCCAGCAGCTACAAAGTAGATCATGTAATGGTTGAAGCAACGCTGCTTTCCCGCTCTTTAATACTTCTGATGGTATGCCATCACTCCCAGTTGCCTTTCTATTTGCGGGGCAGTTGATGGCTTTACTGAGTTCTTCCCCGGTTGGTTGTGTGTCTAGTTCCTCCATGACTGGTAGATCTGTGATGGCATTGTCCGTCACAATGTTTTGGGTTTTGTATAGCTCTAGGTAGTGCTCAACCCAATGTTGTAGCTGCTTCCTTTGGTCAGTGATGACTTCTCCCATCTTAGTGGTGCAATTTTTATGATGGGTGGGCCGGTTGCTTTTTTGATACCCTCGTACAGGCCTCTTGCATCTCCCATTTTGGCAGCTTTGTCCATGTCACAACACAGATTTAGCCAGTAGGTGTTGGCACAGTGTCAAGCAGTCTGCTGGGATTTATTTCTGGCACTCCTCAAGGCGATGAGCGCACTATGATTAGGTGCTGCCTTGTTTAACTTGTAGAGCTCTTCTCTTTGACTCAATTACAGGTTTCATTTCCTCCCAGTGGGTTTCGAACCAGTCAGCGTTTTTTTCTCCTTTTTTCCATAGGCAGTAATGGCCGAGTTATACATAGCATCCCTGAGGTGAGACCACTTGGCATCAATGAAGTTTTCATCAGGCATCCTGTTTGCAAGGACTTCTTAAAGATGGCCTAGAAAGTGCTGTGTTTTCTCTGAGTTGTCTACGCAGCATGTGTTTATCCTAGGGCGACCCCTCTTATTGAAGTAGTGGATCTTTTTGGGTGTCAATTTCACCCTGTTGGCCACCATGGAGTGGTCTGAGTCACAATCTGTGCTTTGGTAAGTGCAGGTAAGGAGGATACTTTTTAGATTCACATGTCTAGTAATGACTAGATCTAGCTGGTGCCAAAGGTGGGAACGCGGGTGTCTCCATGACACCTTATGGATATCTTTACATTGAAAGTACATGTTGGTAACGCATAAGCTATGGTAGCAGCACAACTCTAGCATTCTCTGGCTGTTCTCATTTATCTTTCTCTGTCCATATATACCAAGGCATGTGGGCCAAGCCTCGTGGTCAGCTCCCACTCTTGCATTGAAGTCACCGAGCAGGTATAGATTTTCGGTGTTTGGGATCTCGGATAACACTGTATTTTTTGTCTAAAGACAATTATATAGAGCTATAGAGCATTAATTTTCTCAACTTTTTTTCCTTTCTTTTTCCCTTCTGTGAGTGCTTCAGAAGTTTAGTCTGTCAGGTCTTTGATTTCTGTCTGAATTGCATTGTGCAGTGCTTGAGGTACTGGTGTGCTGACTTTGGGATTTTCATCTTTCTTTTACTTTCCCTTTTTTAAAGAAAATTATTTAAAGATATCTTCTTTCTCTCTGGCTTGGCTGACTTCTGCTATTGCTTCATTTTTTTCCTGATCATAACTGTAGTGGTTCCTGACCACCATCATTACATTTCACATGTTATAAGAAGTATTTTGAATGTCAATTTCTGTCATCGTATCTGCAATGCCACACGTGGTGGCAAGCCATTACTTTCTTCTATCCATCTCACTCATAGTGGTGACAGTAGTAGTAATTATATCAGTAGTCGTATTGTCTTTCCCTCTTCTACCTCACTAGCAGTGGTCATATTAGAAGTCATAGTAGCAATGGCCACACTGCTATCTTTCTCTTCATACTTCATTGAAACGGTATACACTTAACACTCAAGGGGGCCTGTATTTCATATTTCTACAGAATTTCTGAGAACTTAGTTAAAGTTCTGGAGGCTTTCATTCAAACCACCTTTTTTTCTCTTTTGCCGAGAGTTTTTTTTTAATTAAAGTTCCAGTGGCTTTCACTCAGCTGTCTTTTTTTTTCTTTTGCGGAGAGTTTTTTTTTTTTTTTTGTTAGACTGTTATATAACAATGAACAATGGGACTCCCCTTTGCATTATCCTGTAATTCCAGTAGCTGCATTGCTGTTCTTTCTTTGGTCCCAACTGTGTAAACCAACACTATGGCGTAGAATTCATCTGTGCCTTTTTCTTTTTTACTTTTGGTTTGATCCACATGGTCCCATCAATGATATTCATGCTAGTGCCTGAATCTACTAATTTTTTATTCGTATGTCATTTATTTTTCATATTTTTGAGCCAACCATTCTGTCTCATATTGTAAAAGCATTGACGTCGTTTAGGCCCAGTGTATGGTTTCTTAGATCATCTTGGAAAAGTGTTAAACTGCCCGTTTTTTCTGTTTGTTTTTTGTGTGTGTTCTTCCATATTAAGGCTGTTCATTTGTACTACTCGGTTGAGTGTCACAAGGCCTAGTTTCATGGACGTCTGCAACCCTATCAACACTGGTCTGTTTGTCTGCACCACATGAAATTTGGCTCTGGTGAATGAGACTCTGTGTTTCACTCCAAGGAGATATACACCTGTTTGTCTTATTTGTGGAGCCTTCAAATTCAACTAGACTTACTGTAGTCTTTTTTAGTGACACACCTTGTAGTTCTTTAAACACTTCAAATGGTGTGGTTTTGCTCATGGTTTCAGTATCAATTTTAGCATTTCCACCTGTTTAATTTTGTTTTTGACCCTCATTTTTTGCATTCTTGGGTGACTCTCTTCTATATGTAGTTTTTGTTTCAACCATGTGAAAATACATGTTGGTGGATTTGTCACCACTATAAATATATTGTGTGGCCATGTGTACGTTCCTATTCTTATTAGGTTTTTTTTTTAGGTAACTTGTTATTTTTACTCGTTTGTCTTCTTATTTCCTATCAGAACCATGCACGTCTTTCCTTTTGCTGGGCACTTTCCAGCTTCATGGTCCCTACCACAGTACTGGCATTTTGTACGTTTTTGTTTTAATTGCATGCATGGTGGCTCTCTCTGTAGGCACACAAATTAACTCAAGCTGCTTGGTTGTCACTTCATCTGTCTCTGCTACTTTCAGGCATCACGCAATTGATAAGTCTCTAGTATTTTAAATAATACATTTTCTAATTTAAAATATTACTTTTTGTTTGATTGTTTATAAACAACCTTTTAACAAATATCTCTATTTCTGTAAATCAAGCACAAATATCTTGTATATTTTTATATCAAAACTAACACTGAATCTGATTATACATTATTTTGGGGTCAAGTTGTAGTTTTTAGAAGCTGCACACACATACATGGAGACAAATCATCTTTATTATCCAGAATAATAATTAGATAATAAAAAATATTTAAGATTTTATCTATACTTACCTTTCTTGATCAAATGGAAGACCAAAAAGAATGTTCTCTTGAGCAGAAGTATTCAGAATCCAAGCTTGCTGTGGAACGTAAGCAACAGTTCCTTGCTTAGATATTTTTCCAGATAATAGGTTCATCTGCCATCAAGTTAGAATAATGATTAATTTCAAAATACAATTTGAAAGAAAAAGAAAATCTAATACAAATGCTATTAACAATTTTTTAAGCTACAATTCCATGTCTTTGTAAAATATTGTTACCTTTGTTCAATTATAATTGTTAACATTTGTAGATGAAATTTATATATAAATGTAACCACTGTTATAGGACAGAGGTAATATATATACCTTTTTTTCTTATAAACAGATAAGTATTAAGATAAATTTTACATTATACAAACATGAATAAAAACAATAAAATCTATACTGACATTTTTATTCATTTTTATTTCAAGATGAAGCATTGTCAACCATTATTATTACTGTTTTTTGTTTTTATTATCACAACTCACTTTGGTTCCACAATTTCACAGATTATTAACATGAAGGAGCTGTGATAAAAAAATAAAAAGACTAAAATTAAAGCTGAAAGAAAATACCTATAAAAATTAATGATAATTATGATGACTGTTTACATGTAGTCTGGTCAATCTATGAAAAATATACAGCTGACCTAGGACAAATTTTTAACATAGAATAAATTAAATGTGTTTAATAGGTCAACATATAAAACGTCTACCAAAAATATTAAGTGGAACAAGTTCAAATAACTTGTTGAACTTTAGTAATTTTATTTTGGCTATTTTTTTCAGTCAGTAAAGCTTTTTGATGAAACAAATGATAAAATCAGACAATATATTGCTTTTTATTTCAGCCATATGAAGTTTTTTTTTATAGCTTATTATACAATTATAGATTTTTATACATAAAAAGAAATCAGGTCAAATTATTGAACAAAGCATGAAATACTTGAAATCCTAATTAGTGAGTTTTACAATTTCAAGAATTTTCAACTGGCATAGCCCACATTATTATTGGCTGTCATAATCAGACTCAGTATCTGTCTCATCTGGTAAAGTTGCTATGTTAGAACAAATGTCTTTATAGTATTTACAAGGGAACACAGAAAAGTCTGCTTCCTGAAAGAATAGCTCATTGTAATCAGAACTGCAGGTGTATCAAACAACTTCCAGGAGTTTTGGGGGAACAGACTGAAGATCTGCCATAATCGGTATAAACTACAAAAGTTCAATATTTTTGGTGAATTTTTGACATGTTATGCAGTACATGTTGACCTCCCCTATTTGTGCTAATGCCTTAGGGTAAGGCATGAATCAATCTCTTCTTCCATCTCTATGGGTAAATAGTAGGGAAGACTGGGTTATATAGCTTTGGTTTGGTAATCAGTCTAGGAGAAGAAAAACTCTGAATTCAAACCAGCTTTACTTTATTTAAAAATTGATCTTGTGTCATATCCTTCCTGTAGTGTAGTGGTTAAGTAAATACATACCAAAGACACTTTCTGTAACTTCTGTTGCAATTCGTCTTGGGCATATTCACTTACTACCCAAACTATCAATAGGATTTTTATCAAAGCCACAAAACTTACACCATAATCTTCTTTTTTCATTCTAATTTCATAATTTTCAATCAAAATGTTTAGAATATTCAACTTTCAAAATTCATTTCCATTTGTTTTATAGAAACACCAATAATGACAATAGAAATGAAAATTTCAAGTCAATTTTTAACAACAATCAAATGAGGTTAATTTTATTATTTACAAATATATTACCAAATAGAGAATCAGATATCAAATTAAAACTAAACAATCAATTATCAATGATTCTAGTATTTTGTCAACAAACTGCTTTCAAAAATTAAAATCACTTCTTATTCAGAAATATAATTCTACTGATCTACAGAATATTATCTACAAATATTATATATTTATATAATATTTGTTAAATAATCTTATGTAAATACTGATAATATAATTTGTCATCTAAATACATAAGAGTAAGTTTTTGGTATGTACGTGTCGACGTATAAGTTTAAAACGGGAGGTCACTGATTCAAAATCTTGCATAAATATTAATATCCCTCTAACTAAGAAACACGCCAAATTTGGTTATTGATTTTTACTGATTAAGGGATATAATTAATTAATTAAGCCAAAATCACCCAATTTGTGAAACTGTCCGTATACCAGCTCCTGCTGATAATAAAATATTGTCCTCTGCCTGACTTTTTGTTATAGTGAATATCAGCAGTGAAAATTCAATTTTAGTGAATAAATTTCGCAATCTTAAGCCGTTCAGCTTGAAATTCATCGCCTATTTATAGTCCAATCTTAAAAATATCCATATGGATGGAAAGAAGAGAAGATAATCTTTCTTAATATATAATTTGTATGAGTTTTTATCCATTGAATTATTTTTTATAGCAAGTTAGAAAAAACATTATTTTGCTTTGGACAGCAAAAGTATGTTTTAACGAAAAATCAAATCTTATTCATATTGCAATCTTTTTATTCCTGTCTTTAAAATATTAATTTAGTTAGAAATGAAATGAAATAATCTTACAAATATTTATTTGGTAAGAAAGATGTGGTTTTATCGATTGAATTATTTTTTACAGTAAATAACAATAATAAGCGAAAACATTTAATAACTCAAGTTTGTTTTTAATCAGTATTTAATTTTTTTGTATATACAAAGGAGCTTTAGAAAAAAAGCCTTTTACAAAAATAGGTAATTAAATTATATAACTACTTATTTCGTAAATAAGTAAACATATAGTTAATAATAATAACAACAATTAAAAAATAAAAATACGATGTAGTTGAATAAATTATGTGAAGAAGTTTAAATTAACATTTCATATATAAACAGTGTTTGAAATGTTAAGTTAAACTTTGTTGTTTCTTTCGTGTTTATTAAACAAACATAAAATAAAAATGATTCTAATGTACGTTACGTTAGACCTGTTCAAAAATCCACTTTTTCCTTTTTTCATACCCTCCTGCACGGTTTCCCATGCTTTTTGACCTGGAAAAGCCGAAAATCACAATCATTTTGAGGTAAAATGTCAGGAACCTTTGCCTCATTGGACCTCAAGATATTAAACCCACGATAGTAGAAAATTGCCAAATTTTGCCTTCTGCCAGACAGTTTTTCACCTGAAACTTTTGTTACAATTTGGATAGAACAACAAACTGGGTATCAAATTGAAGCATTTGTAATACTCTTTCTGGACAAACAATCCAAGTAAACATTCAAGAAAAAAAAGACACATCATATTCTGAAAAATATCAAAATTTCATAAATATTACAATCTTGACATCAGAAAATGTGTGACAAAGACCCTAAAAATTATTTTCAAGTGGCAGAAAAGTCTATTGTCCATGTCAGAAGGACACTTCACAGTCATATGTTCAGAGTTTGCTTCTTGAAGCTATCAAATCGCTCATGGTTGTATTCCACAGCTTGAAGAAGATACTCTCTTTGCTGAGAATCTGTGGTAATGATGTTTGCAAAATCACTCATCATCTTGACTCCCCACTCAGGGATGTCATTTACTACTTTTACATTGCTGACATATTCCAGGGCGTTACTGTAGTCATCACTCCTTGGACATGTTGCTACAGGTTACAGAAGCCAGTCAGACTCAATGCCAAGGGTATCAAGCAGAAGATGACACTCTGGACCAACCGGATCAGCCAGAGTCATCTTGGCTGTAACCTGAGGGAACACAGGTTTCCTTGTCTGAAGCTATTTGGCTTCTCAGTGGCATGCAGCTTAGCAGCAATGTCTTGCTTCTCTTTGTCACTGAGTCTGCTACCGAAGAGAGCGAACGGCACAACCTCCTGTGTCAGGTACCTGTGGTTTTCAAGTTTTTGTAGCACTGCCTAAGCAATCTCTGGATCTGTTCTCTTCAAAGTTGATTTTTGAACAGGTCTAACATTACGTAAACCCTAATAATAAGAACATTTGTTATTTAATTTATCATAACTCTAATGATAAATAAACAGGCAGATTTTTTTTTTAAATTAAGTTCCCACTTCTTTTTTTTTCTCTTTCTTTTTTTACTAAAAATAGTCAAAAATGGTTTCGAATTTATCTCGGCTGAACTTGAAAAATGGTCGGAAAATTAGGGTGACCCCGAAAAAACAGAACCCACAAATTTTGTAATAAAACTGTTAATTTTAACTAGGGGGTTTAGGGTTAGGGTTAGAGTTAGGATTGGGGTTTAGGGTTAGTTTAATGGGAAAATAAATAATTAGGGTTCTGTTTTTTTCTGGGTCACCTGTATACAGGATGACCCAGAAAAAACAGAACCCACAAATTTTGTAATAAAACTGTTAATTTTAACTAGGGGGTTTAGGGTTAGGGTTAGGGGTTAGAGTTCGGGATAGGGTTGGGGTTTAGGGTTAGTTTAATGGGAAATTAAATAAATAATTAGGGTTCTGTTTGTTTTGGGTCACCCTAATTTTCCGACAGTTTTTCAAATTCAGCCCTTATTTCGAGATTTCTTTTAATCATTTATTAACATTTTTTTAAAACTTTAGAAGTTACTTTAATTCATTCATATTAATGTTGTCTCGAATATAATATTTATTTCGACCGTTTATTCATTAGACAATTCTCGGCGATTTTTTTTAAAAATTTGATAAATAATCATCTCTTATTAGTTACCACCAATTTTCCCTGTGAAATTTACCCAACCCCCTATATTTAACACAATGAAACTTGCATAAAAATTAATATCATCTTGAAAAATGTTTTTCCATTCGAAAGAAGAAACATTAAACAAACTCCTGATGATCTTTTTAAAATTTTCAGCTCACGGAAATAATGAAAATCATAATTGAAAAACAATGTTTTCATTTTTGCACCATTAAATCAACTGAAATTTAAACGTAGCCAAAAACAACTTATGATAAGAGGATTTAACACAATGAAACTTGCAGAAAAATTAATATTTTCTAGAAAATGTTTTTTTCATTCGAAAGAAAAAACATTAAACAAACTCCTGATGATTTAAAAAAAATTTTTTCAGCTTACGGAAATAATGAAAATTATGATTGAAAAACAATGTTTTCATTTTGCACTGAAATTTAACGTGGCTAAAAACAAGTTACGATAAGAGGTTTTTTAAAAAAATTCTATGAAAAATCAATTAATAGTCTGATTTTCACAAAAATTTCCATAATTGTTAACCTTTGGATGTAAATATATCTGAAATAGTTTTTTTCTAAAATATATTAGGGAAAATTTTTTTTTATGAGGTCTATCCCCCCATTTTATTTTATGAGATAAAAAATAATGACGCGTCAGAAAAATTTTGTACTTTTTTTCTATAAAGATAAAAGTCTGAATAACTATATCAATGAAATTGTATAATGTACAATGCAGTAGTTTTTTTTTTTAATGAAATCGGAAATAAAAAGTAAAAAAAAATATCATGATATTAATATTTGAAAACTTTTTGGGCTTTTGTAATTGGTATGTACTATATTCTATTAAATTGTCAAAACAAAACTTTTTTTTTAAAGAAATTCATTTTTAAGAAATTTTCAATCTTTTGTGCACTTAAATATTTTTATTTTCTGCGTGAAATAAATTAATATTTTTTTTCTACATGAAATTTTAGAATTCAGGTGAACTAAAAATTGGTCTGATCAGCGCTATATTAATATTTTTAAAATAATTTGTAATCTTTATTGTTGAATAGTAATGTGTGATTCTTAGACTATACGGAAGAGCAAAACTGACATATTTGTTTTGTTTTTATACAAAATAACAAGACGCTTCTCAGTAACCAAAGTTTGTTTTTCTTAGAGTAAAAATTATTTTGTTTAACTTTTTCGACCAATTAGAATATAAAGTAAGGATATATTGATTATTTTATCAGTTTTTCTCTTAGAAAAAATATTCAAATTTTCATTTCATATTCGATTTTTAAAATTAATACCAAAAGTGAAGACATTTTTTAAGTCAATTTTACTGTAAAATAATTTTTTCTGTCTAAATTGCGGCCTGAAAATTACCCTTTTGCATGTAATACGGATAGGTTTATTTATTTTTTAAGATAACGCTGTAATTTTTCCCAATCAGATAATTTGATCTTTGAATTAACTGTTTTTCTTTGTAACAACCCAGTACAATCTTTAATTGTTTTTTACGAGATTTTTGATAAACAAAGTTTGGAAATATTTATTTCCGTTTTATTCAAGATGGCCTAAACTGTTCACATGACCGAATTGGTGATACCTACCGGTCATGGACTGGGTACTTTAGCTAGTATAAATATAAAAGATTAACTTACTCGTCCAAGGATAGCAGATATCAAGGAGCTCTTTCCAGAGCCTATACTGCCACATACTCCCAACATCTGACCCTGAGTCAACAGAAAATAATGTTGTTTTTTTTTAAAATCAAGTTTACTAAATATACTCAATAATTTTAAACTCATTATTTGTTTCAAAGGTACAATTAATACAATCCTTAATTTATGATGGAGGAAACAACAAAAGATTTTATGAAAACTGATGTTCCAAGTCAGTTATTTATTTCAAGTAAAGAAGGAATCCTTTTATGAATATCAAATTAAACAATATATAAGTTAGCTAAATTAAAAATTTCATTTATTGGAATCTTCACTTGGGTTTCATTCCAGTGAATTGATTGTTAAACATGAAACTTCTCATATCAATCATCCAGACATAAGTGTATTTCTAATATTGTTTATAAAATCACCTTTCATTAATTTATCATATTCTTAGAACATTTCCATATTCTAATTGATTTTGAATCACTTTTATAGCAGAAAATTTAAGCAGACTATGACTATTATTAAAAACTATAATGAAATTAAATATAGAAAAAAACTCTAAGTGTAACACTGTTCATACTCTTATATACAATGTTGGCAGGTATGTGATATCAGTTGAAAATGCAAGTAGTTAGTAAACAAGGGGCTCATAAGAAATGAAAATTAAAACAATTTTCATTTGTTTAAAATTACAAAAATTACAAAAAAGAAAACTTACATTTTTGAGAACAAAACTAATATTACTTAAAATTGCTTCCTGCGATGATGTAAGTAAATTAACCTGTTCTGATAATTCTTGTTGATCATGAATAAACTTTGTTTCTGTAAAAAATCAAAGTCAATGCATTAACCATATTTCAATGTTAAGGTACCAATAAGGAATATGTAAATATCTTTAAGATATTTTATATGATGCTATAGTAAACTTTATCTTTTCATCAAAATGGTTCAAATAAATTATGCTTTAATTTTTCTTATGCAAAAATAATGACATCATAGCAATAGTCTAAAGTTGTATATTTGATGAGAAAAACATAATGTTGGCATTTATCATAAATGTTAATGTGTAATAATATATGAAAATAAAAAAAAGAGAAAATGTACTGTTTGTATAGAAGTTGGTTTATGTGAACTGCAATCACAAATTTTTAGAAAGTTGAAACTGTAAAAATTTTAACTTTCAAAAAGTGATTTTACTTTTATATAATATATTTATTGAACTGATCTTATCTATTACATAGTATATAAGAAACTTTTAAAATTGAACTAATGGAACTAAATTGTTTTATTGAAGAAATTTATTCTCCCTTAATCTCTAGCAATAACTACTGATGTAAAAACTCAATAACTACAATAGAAAACTCATAAATTATATATAATTGTTTAAAGATAATTAAAAAGATTTTTCTTTTAAAGGAAACCTTTTTCTCCTTGAGACATGTGTTCTTTTTTTGTTGTACAATTCCAACTTAAGGTAGCATTTTCAAAGACAACCATTTCTTCATCTTTCAAATTTGATTTATCAATTTCTTCAATTTGATCCAAACATAACACTTCCTACAAAAATAAAATATTCTCAAATAAAAATCATATTTTTTTTTATTATTATTTACTTTTTAGTAAATAATAATAAAAAAAATCAGCCTCAATTTTTAGAAATAAAATTGAAAACAGAAATTAGATTATTTTTTAAAGAATTCTATTATAAGTAATTTCTGAACATTAAAAAAAAGAAAAATGATACATTTCATGCAAATAAATCCTTGTGTATCATTGTCTTTTAAACAGTCTAAGCCAGCACTGTTTTTTATATATGTATTTAAAATTTAGGTATTTGTTTTTAATTATGTTCATTAGTTTAAAAGCTGCTGTTTTTTTTTTATAGCAGTTTTTATCTTATTTTATATTCTTTACTTTCATAGATAACCAACTTGCAATTTATATTTGATGTTAAATCTATCAAACTGTATTGTCTAAAAAATCGATTGTATCAGAAAAGTTTTCATGTTAATAATCTTAATAATGAACAACCTATGCAATTTGATCAGATTTTCTTCATTTAACATTAATTCTGTTATGAAAATCTGAATTAGCTTAATGTTATAAATCATATCAATATACCATTTGTAAATCTCTTTAGAAAAACATAATAGTAAACAGAGAATTTTTTTTTCATTACTTACAACAAAATTTAATTTATGACTGGGAAACAAAGTTGTCATTTTTTGTTTCATTTCAATACACACTAGAGAAGACCTTTACAATAATTATCCTTATTAAGTATAACTTCATATTTAGATATTCGATGCATCCTTCAGTCTCCAAGCACTTTAACTTACCACTTTATCTAATTCAATAAAATGTATATTTATTGTTATATACTTTTTGTCTGTAACACTTAAGATGATAACTGTTACTATAATAATAAACCTCATATATTTTTGTATATTTACTTTTGTCAATGACAGAATGAGAAAATTATTAAATACAAATTATAGAGTAATCTCCCTTGATTGATCATGGATCACAAAGTTATTTTTGTTATTTAATAATTAACAATTATAACTCAAAATGACATTAAATAAAAATTGAATGGTTCATATCTTTTAACATATTGGATAAAATCCTATATTTTATATCCAAATAAGGATAAGCATAAAAATCACAAAAAACAATTCTTTTTCAAAACTTAAGGAAAATAGATTATACATTTATCAGAGTTTGATTGGACAAATCAGGTGCATAAAACTACGTCCGCGCTCTAGCGCCAAAATAGAATATCGAAATCGGAACTTTGCTAATTCTACATAAAAATTTTATGTTGCGAACATTCACATATTTTAGATTTAAACAAATTTATTCTCAGAATAAATTTATTTGTTATTATTAAATACATGCCTCATCTTTGTTATTCTCCGTATTTTCTGCCTAAACCGTGTCTTGTTATTTTATTGTCATTTTAAATATTTTTTTGAAGTCAGAACATGCAACACTGGCCTCTACAAACAAGATTAGAATTTTTTCTCTTGATTAGTTTTGATTCCTATTTTTATAATTTGCATAAAATACTTATTTACTTGCATGCACTGTATGTGGATGTGAAAATCTATAACATTCACTCTGTATAGATGAGTGTGGATGTGAGAATCTATAACATTCACTCTGTATAGATGAGTGTGGATGTGAGAATCTATAACATTCACTCTGTATAGATGAGTGTGGATGTGAGAATCTATAACATTCACTCTGTATAGATGAGTGTGGATGTGAGAATCTATAACATTCACTCTGTATAGATGAGTGTGGATGTGAGAATCTATAACATTTAGAAAAGAAGATAAGCATCAATACAAAATTAATGTATGTGGTGAAAATTTAATTTTCATTTAAATTTTAACCTATAGGTAAAAGACACCTTAAAAAAAGTTATGGTATAAAGAATGAACAAAACATGTGGTTTGATAAAAAAATATCCTTACTTACTTGGTATCTCTTTACAGAAATAGAAGCATCAGACAAAGCTTTGAAGGAAAATGGTAATGAACCAAGAGCAAAACGCATACTGTTGAGCACAGCTATCATAGTAAATGCCTGCAAGAAAAACTTACATTTTGATAAACAGTTAACAATTTATAAAAGAAATAGATTTGCTATAAATACCTTAATATAGTATTCCTATATTTACTATTTTCAGCTTTTCAACAAATTATGTGTATTTTCTCAGTAATATATATATATATATATATATATATATATATATATATATATATATATATATAAGGTATACCTAATTTGTCAAAAAATCTGTGTTTTACAAAACAAATTTAACCCTCACTTAACTTTGACATCCCTCCTTTTTGGGGGGCATAAAATATTGGTGGGGTTATATAAATTTATAACTAATTACAGTATAAATAAAAAGACAAAAGAATGAAGGTGTGAATAGAAGAAAAAAATTTTTTTACGGGAGCTATCCTGGTAGAAAATAAGTACCAAAAATCAGAAAATAAAATGAAAATAAAACCTAAAAAAATAATTTTTGGCGATCTTATTTTTTACTCTTTCGGATAATTATTTAATTATAAAAGAAAAAATTATACATAGATATTTGTTCTGTTTAAAAGGGGGTACTAAATTTTCAATAGAGTTTTTGACAAAAAATTATTAGAATTCGATACTAAAGTAAAGTAGTTATTAAATAAATATGTTTTTAGAATATAAAAATATGACATTTTAAACTTAACATCATGATATTCATATTTTAAATGAAATACCTAATTAAATCAGAAAGTTTTCAAATAAAATAACTGATGCATTATAAAATTCATTCATTCATTGATAAATCAACACTGAAAATTTTATTAAAATCAGATAATTCCCTGATTTTTGGTAATTTCTTTTTCAATTGCTAGGGTTAAATCTATTTTGTAAACACGGATTTTACACCATCTTTAGACAGCATTTACGGCCATATTTGAGCAAAATTGCTCAAAAAAATAGTTTTAAATTTATTAAAAATAAATTACATGTGTAATATTATCTTGCATTTTTTACTGTTATGCTTTTCGACTTAGACAAAAATTTGCCTTTAAATAATCGATTTAATTAATCTTGATTAATTTTTAAAATGAAAAGCAGAAAAAAATTGGGTATGCCTCATACTCACAAACACACACACACACACACAGAGAGAGAGAGAGAGAGAGAGAGAGAGAGAGAGCGGATGCGATGGGTCTAAATCACCATCGTCTAAATCACCCAAAAAGGAAAATAACACAAACATCTCACTTTATTATATATATTTACCAAGATTACATGAAAATATCTGGAAATACTATAGATAAAATTTATTCAAAGAAATCAACCTAAATATTGTATCATTCTAAGAAACCTTCTTAAATCAGGCACTAAGGGAGGAGCAGTTAACTTTAATATCGCTTCAATTTTTTCCATACTGGGTTGTATCCCTTCGTCTGATATTATGTGCCCAAAATATCAAATAATCCTTTTTCTAAATTCATATTTTTCTGGGTTTAATTTTTTTCCTGATTTTCTATTAATTTTAACGTTTCCTTATGTCTTCTATCATGTTCATACATCATTCTACCATGTATAAATATGTCGTCTATTATTACTTGAACACCTGTTTTTCCTTGAAATTCCATCATTCCATGTTAAAAATTTTCTGAAGCTGAGGATATTCCAAAAGTTAGTCTCTTAAAAACAACATCTGAATGGTGTTATAAAAGTCATGAGTAACCGACTTTCTATGTCTAATGGTATCTGGTAAAATCCGCTAGGTGCATCCACTTTTGAAAAGATTTTGGAACCCCTTAACTTTGATGATATATCCTCCAAATTTGGTAGCATAAAATGTTTCCTTTTTACTTCTGAATTTTTTTAGTCTACGCATACCCTGACATCACTGTTTTGTTTCCTTACTGGAACAATGGATGAGCACCGATATGTTGGCTTGGTAACTTCCTCAATAATATTGTCTTCTAAACATTGAAGCTCCTTTTTTACTTTGGGTAAAATTGGGAAGGGTATACAGTAGGGAAAATAAATATTTTATCCCCTGCTGATTTTCTGAGTTTGCCACAAAAATAGGAACGATCTATAATTTTTCCATCTTGAAAGAGAGAGAAATAAAAAGAATTCTATAAAATCACATTATATTAATTTTTGAACATTTATTTGTATCTTATTGAAAAAATAAGTATTTCACCCCATAGCAAAACTTGGTGAAGAAACCCTTGTTGGCAAGCACAGTAGCCAAATGTTGGTTACCAAGTTTTTACAGGAGATTTTGGCCCACTCCTCTATGTAGATCCTTTCCAAATCCTTAAGGTTTGTAGGTTGTTGTTTGGCAACCTGAAGCTTCAGCTCCCTCCACAGATTCTCTAAAGGATTAAGGTTCGGAGACTGACTAGGCCACTCCATTACCTTAATGTGCTTCTTCTTCAGCCACTGTTGCCTTAGCTGTATTCTTTGTGTCATTGTCATACTGGAACACTCAACCATGACCCATCTTCAGTGTCCTGGCTGAGGCAACAATGTTTTCACTCAAGATTTCCATGTACTTGGCCCCATCTATCTTTCCCTCAGCCTGGTGTAGTTGTCCTGTCCCCTTAACATAATGTTTCCACCACTATGCTTAATGGTTGGGATGGTATTCTTGGGGTCCAAGTCAGCTTTTTTCCCCTCCAAACACAGTGAGTTGATGCCAAAAGCTCAATTTTAGTCTCATCTGACCACAGCATTTACTCTCAAGCCTTCTCTGAATCATCCAGGTGCTCAATTGCAAACTTCAGACAGGCTTGTCCATGTGCCTAATTGAGTAGGGGGATCTTGCGGGTAGAACATGATTTCAGTCCACAACGACGTAGTGTGTTACTAATGGTCATCTTGGTGACTGTAGTCTCAGATGCCTTGAGAACATCAACAAGCTCTTGCAATGTAGTTTGGGGTTATTCTCTCACCTTTCCCATCATCAAGTTCACTCCATGTTGGGAGATTTGGCATGGATCTCCAACCTAGGGAGATTGATAGTCAATTGTTGTTTCTTCCATTTTCTTATTATTGCACCAACAGTCTTGTGCAGGTATACAATTTTGTCCCAGATGTCCTAAGACAATTCTTTGGTCTTGCCCATCATAGAGAAATTATATTCTGATTCATTGAAGGGTTCTGTGAATTAGTGTCTTTTATACAGTTAATGAGTTTGATTAGGAATAATAATTGAGTAATAGGACTAGTCTATATTCCTCCTGGTCACATAACTGATGTGTGGGGCTTGAATCATTGCTGGTTGGTAGGAAGTGAAATATTTATTTTTTCAATAAAAAACAAATAAATGTTCAAAAATAAATATAATGTGATTTTCTAGAATTTAAAAAAATATTCTATCTCTCACTTTCAAGATGGACCTACCCTGAAAATTATAGACCATTCCTATTATTGTAATGTGGCAAACCCAGAAAATCAGCAGGAGATGAAATACTTATTTTCCCCACTGCATGCCTGGCAGGTGGTGTACAGTATGGTACCACATTGTCTTTTAGTTTAATTTTTAAAGGGTTGCCTTTCATAAAACCAGCTAATTTCCCTAGGTTTTACATTTATGTTATTTACCATGGTAACCAGTCCCATTATGCTGTATTTCTAGATAATAAATTGTCTGTATTATTATCTATCATCTATATGTATCATCTTTATGTCTTGTGTTGACAGTAACATTTTTTTTACAGGTTAATGTACCACCAGGATTTTTGTAAATACCATATGCTGGTTTTAAGTTTGGTCTTTTTTTAATGTTCAAAATGTCTTTCTACTATTGACATTGATATCTGCCCCAGTATCAATTTTAAAAACAATAGGTATCTCACCTACCTTTAATTTTACATGCCAAGGATCTATTAAATTTCTCAGAGTTCTTTTTTGTATATAGATCCAAGGAAATATATTTCTGCAGACTGTTTTCTTATTTCCCAAAATATTTTGCATCCTTGACCTGCAACATATTGCAAAGTGGTTTATTTTATCAAAATTTCAGTGGCTTTTTCCTTTTACTGGGCAATTTTCAAACCTTGTGAAATCTGTTGAACATTTTACATCTTGGCTTATTTCCTGTTTTTATGTGGATAATTTTTCCATCTTGGCTGTTTTATAGTTTGTCATTTTTCAACCGTCTTCTCCTGTAATTCCTCCATTTGATGTTTCAATGAGTTATCTTGATAGCTTTCTTTAAACTGTGGTTTTCTCTCAGTTGTCATTTTTTTGATAAGTCCTAACTTCTTATTCTAATAACTAAACAGTCTCTTATCTGGTCATTTTTTTAGGGAAATCACAGTTTTCTGCCAGTTTGTTTAATGATCTGATGAATATGAGGAACTTTTCTATTGTTTCTCCATCCTTTTGCGTTCTCAGGTAAAATTTTGTGATTATATATTTTTGCCACGAAATATGCATCAAATTCTCTTAAAATAATCTTTGCTATAAACCAATTCCAAACAATGCATTACATTTATGGAAAAAATTCTGAAAAAAAAAATGGATTTGGTTTAATTTTTTTCTAATTCTCCTTATTTATTGAATGATCCTCATATTTGTTGTTATATCTTGTGAGTTAATTAATTCTTTGAGGTAACCTCAAAAAAAAAAAAACAATTGAAAGAGAGAATGTTGTGATTCAAAGGAAGTAATGGATCTATTTTTATCAAAAGTTACTTGTGAAGCCTGGATAGATAAAAATTTGAAAAAAATCACAGCCTTACTCATGATAACTATAATCTGCCATGAAAACTATGCGAGACAATGGATTCACTTAAAAAACATACTTTGATTTTTATCAACAAAAATATATCTTACCTGTGTTGCTGTTAAATCATGCTTAGTCAAGATGTAAGTAAGAAAAGTAACAACACCAGCAACTATTGGCACCATGGGAGGGATTACAACATTCACAGTTTGGACAAAAGCAGTTTTAGTCAAAAATTGTTTTTCTAATTTTCGAATGTCTGAAAAAGATCGATACTCATAATAATAAAACAAAATCTATAAACATATATTTCAATTTTTAACTATTATTTTAATCAAAATTACACTTGTTTAGTAGTGTTCACTGCTGCATTTCATTCAAATTGTAGCCAGTGATAATATTCAACATTTTCTTTTTTTAAACCATACAATTTAGTCAATGGAATTAATAATAAAAATATATAAGTAATAATAATAATAATAATAATAATAATAATAATAATAATAAACTACCTTGATCCAGAAAGATCCCCAAAAAGGAACCATCCCCAGCAACTACAGGCCAAAAATTTGTCTACCTATAATGTGGAAAATCTTAACTACGCAAATAAAAGAGGAAATCTACTACTCGCTTCATTGCCGTTGATTATTTCCCGAAGTACAGAAAGGATGCCATAAGGGAACAAGAGGAACAAATGACCTGCTCTTTATAGATCAGCACATTCTTAAAGAGACGGAAAAATCTAGTGATGACATGGATCAATTACAGAAAATTGGATTCTTGAATGTTTGAAAATATACAAAATATCAAACAAAGTAATAAAATTTATCACTAATACCATGAAAAATTAGAAAGCAGAATTAACAGCAGAAGGCAGACTTTAACGTTAAGGTTAAAATACAAAGAGGCATCTCTCCAAGGAGACTCCCTATCTCCATTGTTATTTGTCGTAGCAATGATGCCTCTTAACTCTATAATTAGAAAGTGTACAGGGGGCTACAAATTTACTAAATCAGAAGATTTATATAAGAAATATAAGAAACAACAGAAGGAAGAGAACTACCAAATAAGAAAGAAATCAGGACACTTGGAGAAAAGGAAAATTATAAATACTTGGGAATACTGGAAGCTGACACAATCAAACAAGAAAAAATGAAAGAAAGAGTAAGAAAAGAGTACCTCAGGAGAACAAGAAAACTTCTAGAAATAAAACTCTGGAGCAGAAATCTCATCAAGGGCATAAACACTTGGGCTGTCTCCCTTGTAAGATACACTGGATCATTCTTAAAATAGACAAGAGAGGAGCTCCAATAGATGGACCAAAAGACAAGGAAGCTTATGACAATGCACAAGGCATTACACCTGAGAGATGACACAGACAGATTATATGTATCAGGAAAAGAAGGAGGAAGAGGTCTTGCCAGCATTGAAGATTGTGTAGATGTGATAATTCAAGCACTCGAAGAATACACAAAAAAGAGCAAAAATGTCTAATAACAGCATCCAGAAAAAACAATTGCAACATATGGATGAGCACAAATATAACAAAGACAAGAAAGCAGAAATGGGAAGAAAAACAACTATATGGACACTTCAAGCGACAAACAGGAGAGATCGCACATCAGAAGACATAGACATGGCTAAAAAGGGGAAACCTCAAGAGAGAAACTGAATCTCTTATAATTGCAGCACAAGACAATGCCATAAGGACAAATTATATAAAAGCAAAAATAGATAAGATACAACAGAATAGCAAGTGTAGAATGTGTGGGGAAAAAGATGAAACTGTCAATCACATAATAAGCAAATGCAGTAAACTAGCATAAAGAGAGTACAAGACTATGCACGAATGGGTGGGAAAGGTGATTCACTGGGAACTGTGCAAGAAATTCAATTTTCACCATTCAACTAAATGTTATATGCACAAGCCTGAATCTGTCCTGGAGAATGAGATGAACAAAATTCTCTGGGACTTTGAGGTACAGACGGATCACCTCATGGGCTTAGGTGACCATACCTAGTGTTGATTGACAAGAAGAGGAAGTGAACCTGACATCTCGTAG
Source organism: Doryteuthis pealeii (assembly GCA_023376005.1). NCBI lineage: Eukaryota > Metazoa > Mollusca > Cephalopoda > Myopsida > Loliginidae > Doryteuthis > Doryteuthis pealeii. The sequence goes on from CM042150.1 coordinate 72,109,213, forward strand.
ATTTTGCTGTCCTGGCTAATCACAGAGTGAAAATGAAAGAGAGCGAAAAGATAGACAAATATATGGATCTTGCCAGAGAACTCAGAAAACTGTGGAATATGAAGATGAATTGTAATTGGTGCTCTTGGAATGATCCCCAGGCGTCTAGAAAAGAGACTGGATGAACTAGAAATCAGAGGAAGAATTGAGACTATCCAGACTACAGCATTGTTGAGATTGCCTAGAGTACTCAGAAGAGTCCTGGATACCTGAGGAGACTTGTTGTCACTCAGACTCCAATGAAAGACCATCAGCAAATGAAAAACTCACAAGGAGTGAAATAATGATAATAATAATACTTCAAATAATTCCATATTGAAACTTAATTATCTTCACTTGTGTTTTTGACTCTTTTGACATCAGCTGTATATATTTTTCTTTATTTTAAAATATATTTTCACATCAGATTGAGATTTTTAATTCCAAAATGACAAGGAAATTTACAAATCTACTATCACTGAGATCACATGGTAATTAAAGACAAATTTGATGTTGAAGAGCATCCCTACTTCACAGAAAGAATATATTAGATAAAGGAAAACTTATTCAAGTTGAAGCTTATTTTTTTCTAAAAATTGACATGATGAGCAAATATCTATTTAAATTTTTTTCATATGATCATAGCATTGATATAGATCAAATAACTTACCTTGGACTATATTGACAAATGATAATTCCCAAGCATACATCTTTACCAAACAAATGCAAGAGAGCAATTCATTCATAATATTTACCTGGATAAAATAAAGAAAAATCTACTTAATACTGATTCTTCATATAAGCACTAATTTTCAAATATCAAAAACTTACATACAAGTTTGTAATATATAACACATCACTCAATAAGTCCCGGGCCTAACTAATAAAACAACAACTTTTAGGTAAAATTCGACTTTATTCATCAACAGTTTCTTTCTAGGGTGATCCACTGATTCCAATGCTTCACTAACAATTTTGTAGAACAATTTGTCTTTGGATTCAAAATATGCCTCAGTTTCAGATATTGCTTCTTCATTGGAGCCAAATCTCTTTCTATGGAGCATTCTTTTGAGGTTTGCAAACAGTCAGTAGTCGTTGGGGGATAGGATAATAGGGAGAGTGCAGAAGCAATTCAAAGTGCAACTCATGTAGTTTTGCCATCATTGCAATCGACTTGTGACATATTGTTACATATTTACGCAAAAATTCCTTTTTGTTGCATTGAAACAGTTGCAAGCAATGCTCTGAATCATTGACGCATTGCTGTTTTTGATTGACTGTCAGCAAACATGGCTCCCACTTTGAACACAGCTTTCTCATTGATAAATGTTCATGCAAAATGGTGAATACACTGCCTTCTGATATCTTCAACTCCTCTGCTATCTCACACAACTTCAATTTATGATCGGCCAAAATGAGTTTGTGGAGTTTTTTGGTGTTTTCCGGGACAACTGCCGAATTTGGGCGACCTGAGCATTCAGCATCATTTGTGTCTGTACGACCGTGTTTAAAGTCAGCATACCACCTCTTAACGATTGTTTCTGCGGAGCAGAGTCTGAATAACACTTATCAAGCTATTGCTTTGCTTGAACAGTATGATTTAGCAAGACATGAAATTCTGATTTTTCCATTGTTTTGAAAACTTACAATTGTAGCTTCACTTAAATAATTGTAATTTGTAAACTAATAATACGTCTGGGCTCAAATTTTGACACGTGCCATTTGAAGGTTAGTACTTTATAAAAATAATATGGATTTTTTTTATTAGTGGTGTCATCTATGTCAGGGCCAAGACTTATTGAGTGATGTGTTATATAGCTTCCCATTCATTACTGTTTATTGTTAGAGAAATGCAATTCTATGAAGAATGATTTTCTTTTTTTACATTAAAACCTTTCCCTAGTTACAATAAATCATTTGACCATCTATAGTGGACAGAAAAATAAAATCTTCCCAATTATTGATATAGGTATCAAAGTTGATTACTTACACGGCGGTCTGTTGTTTCTGCAATCCGTTTCCGGTAATAGGCTGCTAACTTCATTAACAGGAGCTAGAATATTTGATGATTTAATAACAGCAGTTAATTTTTCACCATTTCAATATTTAATATCTAGAAAAATATCTTTTATCAGTGATAGCAAAATGACAAATAATCTTGTTAAAATTTTGTACAATTGTTTCAAGTTAAGTCGAACTGATGGAAATTGATTATATCATTTATTCATTCTAATGCCATAATATGCATAAAAATGATAGGATTATTAGCATTCTGCCAAAGAACATTGTATCTGTGGGCTCTCATAATTTGAAGTTTATTACTTTCCTTGTTTTGACTCCAAAAAGACAATGGTTCAAGTAAATGCCTCAAGTAAAAAAGGCAAATGCATAGCTTTTGCTTCCAAATCATAGAAACAGAACAATGCTATGCCAACATCAAACGGAAGTTACTGGCTGTAGTTTTTGCATGTGAAAGATTCTGAAACAATATATATGATCACACATTCAAAATTGAAATTGACCTTAAACCCCTGGAGATGATCTGCCTCAGAAATCTTATTGAAGCATCACTTTGTCTTCAGCTAATGTTGTTATGATTGCAAGTATCCTAATTCCATACTCAGATCACCCAAGAAGAGAGATAACCCTTTGTGAGAGTATGGTTAAATGAGAGGGTCAGAAAAAAAAGGGTAAAAATAGAATGTGTTAAGCCCTGGCATATGTATATGGGTGGGTGGTTGTCCTTTAAGGACAGAAAGGATTAGGGAGTAAATTTTAAGAGAATTGAACGGCCAGCATGAAAAGCTAGTAAGAGATAATTTAATCTTTAAGCAGCTATGTTTTAAGAGAAAAATACTGTTTTTATGAGAAAATCTGTTTTGAGGGAGTTAATGGTCTGAAAAGTAGAGACAGTGAGCCTGAAAATAAAGTAATGGGTATTGCTTTAAAGAGAGATTGCAGACAAAAAGCAAATTAAGTGCCATGGATCTGGGTAGTTGAATCCATGGGGCTGTGTAGGGGGGTAATTTACATATATTCGGCCAGCTCAGGCCCCTGGGTGAGTTTCAGATCAGCCTTTGGAGTGAGAGGTTGTCTCCGTAGCAGTAGATAGAAATAGCCAGACCCATCATCAATGTACAGATAAATGCAGGTTGAGAGCAAAAAGCTGTTTTCTGGCAAGGCATCAACAATGACATAGCCAAAATGTTACAACACTGCCATTTGCCAGAAACACCAAAATACATTACCACATGAGATTCCAGTAAGACCATGGGAAATTGTGACTACTGATCTTTTCCACTCTCCTTAATGTGGGACAACATATCTATGTATGGAATTTAGATACTGGCAAATGGACCTCTGCAGTTGTAAAACAAACATGCATGGAACCAAGGTTCAATTTAATACAACCCCCCTCAAGACAGGTCAACAACACATGAAAGAAGACAACTCCCAATGTGGAAACAAGGAGATGAGATCAACCTCTATCCACACACACACCAGTAAACACCAGCAACAAAACATCCTACTATAATACCACACTTAACATAACAAGGTCAAGTCAAATCATCAGAACCCTACTAAATATAATCTTTAAAATTACATAACACAAATCGTTATATAAAAAGGGGGTTGTCATGATTTTAAGTTTATTACCTCTCTTGTTTTGACTCTTCAAAGTCTAAAACTATTTTTATAAATAATAAAGTGGTCACTATCTGATATGATTGACTAGTAACTATATATGTCTGTGTTCTTGTCTTGAGTTTTCAAAAAATATATTTTCATGCTCTACGAGGGATCAAAATGTTTATGGAAGGTACCTATGGTAGTTTGTGTGCTGATTCATTGTGCAATGCTTCACTCTATGTTATGATTTGAAAACTGCATAAATGAATGTGCTATGTAGTTTCATTCAAGAACTTAGGCTTTATAAGTTCAAACTAGGCCAAACATTTGTTGTGCAAAAGTTGAAGGCATAGTTGATCAATGTAACCCAATGATGTAACCATTGCAAGAACCTTGATGGTCAGGCAAGGTCAGGTAGACCATAAAACCATGGATTCTGGGGCCATGCTTCAAGCTCTAGAGCCAAATCCAGTGAGTAACAGTTGAAGAGTATTAAGCGAGCTCAGCATTTCACAGCTCAGTGTGGTTTGTCACCTTCACAACCTCAGCAAAAGCATCTGGAGGTGTCAAATTGTGCCTCACATAACCAAAATATTGCAAAACTTTTGACTCACTCTAGTATTAGTGTACATAAAAAATAAAAAGGTAGTATATGGTATAATCTTTCATTCCTTTTTTTCTTTTGTCAAGACATTTGGGGAAAAAATATTATTTCATGACTTTACTATAACTTTTCTTCTAAGGAAGTCTAGAAAGGAACAAGTGATTATGTCCTGATTACACATTGGTCATACAAGACTAACACACCCCTATATATTCAGACAAGAACAAGAACCACATGTCAAACACATTTGACAGTTAACCACTTATACATAGAATGCAGGTTTTTTGCTCACATCAGAAACCATTATTTTAAAGCAAACAATATGAAAGATCTGTTTGAAAATGTCAACATGGAGGATATTCTCTCTTTTTTTAGGGAAATAAAACCATACCATAGAATATAGACATGAAACAAATCAATACCATACAACATAATCCCCAATAATGCTAACATATTGTTAAAACCAATTACTAAAAAGCATAAATATAAATACACGATATGTATCACTTCCTATCTGTTAGGCATGACATAACCCCAGCTGGGTTGATATGCCATTAAAATCAATAAGCAAACAAACTATAACTTTCCTTCTCTTCTCATTAATTATACAAATGACAAACATAAAAAAATCAAGTACATTGATAAAACTAAAATTCAGAGAAAAACCAATACACTAAAAATGTCAGCTACAATCAAATTTTGTGCTATAGCAAAAATATCTCTAATATATATCTCTAACAAGAGCATTAAAAATAAGATGTCCCTTTTTGGATCCCCAAAGTTTTTATAATATCATCTGTATTTTTCTGTATCATTCTATTATTATTCTGTGTTATCTCTATATGTTTGTTAGAGAAAAATAAAAACAATAACTTACCACAAGAGGATAAAATCCAATAAATGTAGCAGCCCCAATCAATGAAAGGGGGCCTAAAAGAAAAATGTTGTAGATAACTCCACAAACAAGGACAAATGGACTACCAACTGCAAGTGGAGCCAAGATTGCAGATTCACACAGTCGAAGTCCATCTAATGTACACATATTGATCAGCTGTTGGAAAAATACAGTGGAGTGATGGAAAGGTTATATGAATAAAATAGGATTTAAATGTAACTTTTAATATATAAACTATATTACTGCTAGAGTTGGAAAACCATTTTATATATATATATATATATATAATATATATATATATATATATATATATATATATATATTTCTCTTATAAAAATTAACCAATTCCTAATTAGTTTTTTTCAATAATGTTTAGTTTTTAAATTTGAACCAGTTACCTCATCCTGATTGTTATAATGTTCAAAACGTTTGTGGCTGCTAGCAGATAACCTGTTCCTAAAATCATTTTGCCAACCCCACCCTGTGTGAGGGATAACCAGTAACCTGCTCACTTTTAGGGCCACTTTGCCGAACAAAATAGTCCCCATAGGTTAGGTAAATACTTACAATATCTTAAATAAAAAAAAGAAATACTACATAATCAGAAAGCAGAAAGATAATCTGATTAAGTACACAACAAAGTTTTAGTGATAGAAACTATTAGAAAGTTGGCAGGTTCTCTGATTCCATTGCCCATGAATTTGGTCTCTATGCAAAAGATTTGCAGAGAAATTTCTAAGAGTCTTTATTATGGCATACCATTCTCCAGGCCTGTTCATGGTGCAACTGAAAACTAGAACTTGAGCTCTATTGAAAATCAAGTTAACAATTTTTGAAAATTCTTAGAATAACAATTTGACCAATACTTGAGGATAATAAGATGTGTTGAAAGTTGAATAAATGAAAATATGTAATATTGTTGTGAACACTGATGTGTATTAAACAAAACAAAGAAGTAATTAAGATTTCTGATAAGAGATATGCTTAAACAGAAACATTCACATTATTTACAGGTCTCAACTTTTTATTCAAATAATAATTTAAAAAACAGACCTTCAGTTTTGGCTCTCAGTTGTGCCATGATCTTTAAGAATGGAGACAGTAAAGAGTCTCTACCATGTTCATTGGACTCAGTACATTCAACTAGTGATGCAATAAATTTAAATCACCTAAGCCCAATATGCCAATGGGGTAAATGATATCAATCTCTCACAAATTGTACTCATAACTTATGCTTTTAAGTTAAATTAGTTGAATACCATAGAAATTGTGCCAATGTAGGATTTATTACATTTCGTAAAATAAAGAACAAGTTTAAAGATTAAATGTGGGCACAGACATTTCCTGTTCATTAGAAATATTAGCTACACACATAAACACATGTTGATAAACTTTGTCAGAAGTTCTTTGTTCTGTGTAATCTGTTGTTGCTGTATGTATGTAAAATTTGTTGGTTTTTAAAAAAAAATATTTTGTAAGTATTTTGCCTTTGTACCTCTATGTACATTTTGCCCATGTGTTTATGAAAACCCTTTATCTTAATTACAGTTTTTACAGCTGTATATATCTTTGATGGAATTAAGTATACTTTTTTAAAATTGCAAAGTATACTTGATTCCATCAAAGATATATGTTCTCTCACACAAATGAGATGATGGTGTGACTACAATATCCAAAACATTATGACTATAATATCAACCAACCAAAATAATGACACTAATCCAAGTACAGCAATATATAATAATGATAATTTCTCATCTTAGAAATTCAGATGAAAATAATTCATTTCACCTAAAAGAACATTTATAGTGTACTTGATTTATTCTTTTTTCTTAAAATGGTTAAAATCAGTATGGATCTTCCAAGAAAAAGAGCTGTTTGTAATTAATAAGGCACATTAAACAAGTCAAGAAAAAATGAAAAAAAATATAATCTTTAAATACTGTCAGTTAGAATGTATCATTCATAATAACAAACTCTTTATGATTCTTTATAATCAAAAATGAAAATGTTAATAAATAAATTCAAAAAAATAAAAAGTTTAAATGATTAAATATTATTGTACCTAAACTATGTTACAGATGCTTGTTATATAATATAAAAAATATAAAAAATACAAAAATTTTACTAATGAAAAATAAAATTTTACTTACTTCGCCTGCGGTTTTTTCCTTCATATTTTTCACCAAAAGAATTTTTTTATATAATAAAGCTGTTGCTGCAACTTTTACACGGACACCTATGGAATTATAAAAGATATACATTTACAAAGTCTGCAGAAAATTTCAACAGTCTAACATATATGGCTGACTTTAAAATCTTTTTGTCAAAAATAAAAAGAAGAATTGGAAACTTTTATAGATATTGTCAGACTCCTCCGCCATGATATAAAGTTTGAATATTGGTAATGCACAAAAAGAAATGAGAAGGAGCAGAAAGAACTGAACTATTCATGAAATCAAAAGTAGACTATTTGAAAATGACCCCATCCCTGTGAGGCCAAAATGGAGGAAGACATCCAAAAACTTTGTAAATAAAAGTTCACTTATTGCATCCCTACTGACATATAATAACAAATCTCAATAAATATTGGAAGAGAGAACACTTAAACTTTCCCTCAAGTCCCTGAATCAATAGCAATCCCATGGCATGAAACCATAAAAAAAACTTAATGGAAAAGAAGTGCAAATATATATTTTAAAAATCTGTAATTAAATTCAATCAAGTAGGAGGAAATGAAGAAAAAATTAATACTTATACCATAGATCAAAGCATTACATCTTTTAAACACTACCATATTGTTAATAGCAAATTGTCAGATTACCTCACTTTCAACAACACAATTGACATAATTGATTGTCATAGTGACACATACTGATACTTAAAGAAAGGAATGCTCTTTTTGCTCTTATTGCATGGCCTAGTATCTAGACATGCGTTCTTCCCTTCTGCACCTCCAGAGAATCTTTTTGCACAATTACAATGTTGTTTTATGCTGTCAGCACTCAATATAAACCTTATACAATAGCCTAAAGGCACTTTCTCAAGTGTGTATTTTCATAACAAATGCAGTTTTACATATGTCTATTACAAACATCTTTACATACATAAATTTCTCTTTTTGTAATTCATTACTTTGTTGTATCTTCTTTCCTGTGACTCCCACATCTATAAAAGTAAAGTTGTTGAGAGGAAAAACTTGTTTTGAATTTAATTCCTGAGAGAAAAAACCTGTTATGAAGTAGATTAGTCTCTGGAATAGATGTTATCTTGTCTAAAGATGGTAGTTCAACTGGCCATTACTGTGGGGATACTGCTTTTATAGCAGTACCTCATTTAATACTACACTCCCTCCTCAATCATAATGACCTTATGCCTTTCATTGATTATTGACTTCTTTGAATTATTCTTGGAAATCTAAACTATCTTTCTTGGTGTGTATTCTGATTTCTTCTGATAGGTCTGAGTTCATTTTCCTTTTCTGACTCATTAGATTTCTGGTCACTATCATCCATAGAATTGTTCAGTTTCATGACTCAATTCATTAGTCCCTTCCTCCCCTTAATGTTCATCACCTTCAGATTCTTCACCCATTTCTATATACTCAGGTTCCATCACTGTGTTGAGCTCTTTCTGTACTACAAGGTTTACCTTCTCTGGATTAGACTCTTTGTTTTTTTATACCATATACTTTCATTTGTTTAAAATGACATTGTTATGGGAGCTCTAATCTGTCTACCCATCAATGCAGAGGGAATTTGTACCCTGCCGGCATGTGGAATTGTTCTATAGCTTAACAGTAATCTTGGTAAGTAACTTTAAAAATTTTCATTAGATGGGGAAGATGCTTTTAGCCCCAAAGTCTGCACCATTCTTTCTGTGATTCCACTCGATTGTGGGTGATAGGGTGCTGTTTTATATGGGATGCATCCAATATGTTTTAGCTGTGAGTACAAAATTTTGTTGCAAAATTCTGGTACATTATCTGAGACTAAAGTTTTAGGGACCCCTTTAAGATATTGTTCTTAATATTTGTTTACGGTGGTGGCTTTTCTGTCATCAACCTAATTATTTTGGGCCATCCTGAAAATGAGTCCATAAAAATTTAAAATAGCTTGATGCCTTTAACTTGATCCATGATCCATGTATACCCTAGACCATGAATTTTTTTCTTTAGGCCACAAGTGAATTTTGTTTTGCCAATTTTTTTTTTATTTCAGCATATTTTGGGCATCTTTTAACATAGTCTTCTACATCTCGTGAATATCCTGGCCACCATGCTTGTAATTCTAACCTCCTTTGTGTCGCTGTAATACGACAATGTATGATCAGCATTTCTACAAGTGCCATTAGAAGAAAACTCAAAGATGAACCTCACAATTATCACACAATGAGGTCTCTACAGATTCAACTACCTAAGTTTCGGAATAAAGTCATCCATGGGTATCTACCAGTGCTGTATGGACAACTTATTGGCAAATGATCCACATTGTCTGCTATCAGGATGATATATTAATTAAAGGTTCAACAGACTTAGAACACTCAACCAAAAAAATCCACGCCATCCGAGATGCACCGGCCCCTCACAATAAGACAGAACTCAAGGCTTTTCTGGGCCTATTCTAGTTTTATGCCAGATACGTTCCTAATGTCGTGGATAAGTTAGGCCCTCTCTATTATCTGCTACAGAAAGGTGTGTCCTGGAGATGGAGAGCTACCCAATCAACAGCTTTTCAACTAGCAAAGGATTCATTGCAGAGTGAAAATGTTTTAGTCCATTATGACTCTGAAAAGGAACAGTGATGCCAGTCAGTATGGTGTTGGGGCCATTTTATCACATATGTTACTCAATGGATCAGAAAAATCTGTTGCTTTTGCTGTCACCCACTGAGAAGAACAGTCAATTGTACAAGGAAGGTTTAAGCATCGTGTTTGGAGTAGAAAAAATTCCATCAGTATCTCTTCGAGTGTGCATTCCGTATCTTCACAGATCACAAGCCGCTTTATCAGCCTCTTTAATCCAACCAACACTTGGAAACCCTAACACCAAGAATTATATGGTGGTCACTGTTGATGAGTGCTTATGACTATACAATTAAATACAAACTTGGTTCGCGCATCCTCACTACTGATACAATGAGTTGTATACCTCTGCTGGAAATTTTGGATGTCCCTACACCAGATTAGGAAGGATATATCCTTCCTAATCAAATTGGGGGATAGCTGAGTTGTCTGTTGTCACCAAGATCAAGTCAGGTCTTGCCCTTGCACCACTAAACTAGCACCTCCAAATGGAAGACAATTTAGAACATGAAGAGGCAGAACTAAGCATGCCCCCAAAGCAGTACCCCAAGAGGTAACAAGTGAAAGTCCACCCACCACAGCAATGACATCAGGACTGCTATGAACTGGGCATACAGTATAACCTCCCAATCAGTTTAGTCCTGATTAAAGAAAAAAAATTTAGGAAGCTTCTGTTTCACAAATTGGCCAAATAGAGGCAGAATTATCCTTGGTCACATAAAAATGGTTTTAAGGGCAGTCTACCCGACCATTCTCCCTCAATCAATAAAGAATTTTAAGTGGGGAGATGTAATGTATGTAGCTACACAGGGTACAAAAACTCATAGCACATCGGGCACTTCCACCATGTGGGAGCTAAGACAGCGAGTACCCTAAAAACAGGAAAAAAATGTTAAATCAATATCGGTATTATCGTTTTCTATGTGAAACACTACATAGACATTGTCTTGTTGAGAGATGGTAGCTCAACTGCCCTTCACTGTGGTGACACTGCTTTTATAGCATATATATATATTTGGCAATTTAAATATGAAAAAAAAGTTCACAATCTCATTCCTCATTCACTTCAAATATACCTCTCCACTAAGCTGCATTGAAGATGGTCACTTTTTAAATGATTAAGTACCTAAATATATAGGGACTATATACTGTACTATTAGTGTTAGTATAGCATTTATTTGAGACTAACACAATAAATTAATTAAAACTTAGTTTAATTCTAACCATTTATTAAAGAACAAAACAATGACTAACAATATAAAGTCCTTCCTGTGTAGAGAGTCAAGTTTGAGAGACTAGCCAGTGTGATGAAGAGGATATCTGGTATCTTCTAATTTAGTGATTGAGTTGGACCCTGGAACTGGTTCGGAATCTATCTGATCTTTTTGGTATTTGCGCCAAAACTTCACATCACGTGAATGCTATGTTTGATCACAGAAAGACTCTCCCTCACTAAACCCCACACACAGGAATAAACATATTTTACTGACCCAACAGAACTATTATAACAAAATATAATTCCATGTCAAATCATCCAGAAAAAAGTAAAATTGTCACCTACCCTCTTCAATTTTTCTGAAATTTTATCCAGGTATGGACTATGTTAAAGTTAGACAATCCCCAAAATTTGAGCTTGTGTTGACTTTTAGCTCCCCAAATTTGGGGGTGGTGATGCATAAAACTGTTCTGGCCTTGCAGCCAACACAGTTATAGATCCTTCACCCCTAACCCTGAGATCTTTAGGTAGACAGAAATGTCAAGAACCCCTCAAATAATGATACTATTTTTAAAAATCTAAATGACAATGGCTGACAATTTTTCTGGATGATTTGACATGGAATTACCCATTACTAACATTTTTATTATGTTTGTATAAATAGAAGATGTGATCAATACTGGATTTTAAACTTTTAAACCTCTGTAAATACTTTTAGTAGATAAACATGTTTTATTTGTATATTGTTATCATTTCCAATTTCATAATGAAATGTGGTACTGATGTTGAGTTTTGTATATTGCCAGAGTTTTGCAAGCAATATGATTGATACAAGGGAAATGCATTGTTTCTATATTATTTCAAATATTATCCAACCCCAACATTTAATCCTGATCATTTCTATTGCACTCTGACAATTATTTTGCTCTATATAGCCTTTATTCAATGGTTAAATTGAAATAAAAGTGCAAAATATTAACTGATGTTATAGCTTTGGTTCTGAGCAAAAACCAAACTATCTTTTTGGTACAAATAATGTTCAATGTAAAATATGTAATAATAAAAAACAGTGCCACATTGGGATTTTTCCACCTATTGATCTTGCTATGAAAAAAACAGAAATCATCAATAACTTAAAATTGGTTAATTCTAAGACCTTTTTGATAACATTGTTGAATTCCTTGGGCCAAAAGGTTTTTATAAACCAATTTTTAGGCATAGGGAAGCTCTAGAAATCATTTTACAGACAAAAATACATTACAATTGCCATTTTTTGTGCTAAAAAATTTGGAGAGCTAAAAATCAACACAACTTGACCAATTTTGGGAGTTGGAAGTTTAAATTTTGGGGATTGTGTAACTTTAAATCTGGACAAAATTTCAGAAAAATTGAAGGGGTGATTGATATGGCCTGGGTGATTTGACATGGAATTACCCAATATGATTGTTTGCCAAACATATTTTTAACTCAATTATTTTTTTAAATGGAAACCATTTAAAAGATAATGAAGTTACTTTATAAGATTTTAAAAATGTAGGTGTCCAATATTTCATTTTTCAGGTAAATATGTTTTCCAACTATCTATAAAACTTACCTGTTGTATAATTCATACTCCACATAGTAGCAAATGAGATACTACGCATTAACTCGCTTATTAGAAGGCCGATTACAAGCAGGATACCATCACTCAAAACTTTGTTCTCAGATGATATATAATCCAAAAGTTGATGGATTAAATAAAACTGGAAAATAGCAAAAATATAAGTTTAAAAATTTATTACATTTCTAACTAGAATTACATTTTATAATCAGAAAAATGTTATATTCATCTAAAATTTACATCAAAATTTTAAAAGGCTCACAAAAATTTCAATCAAAAATCAATTTAAACATTAATATACAGTAAATGAAATGAATCATCATGGAACACTTACAATGGGTTCACAGGTCATGTAGCAGTTAATAAAACCATACAACAAATATAATAACCAATAAAATATCAATAAATAACTTGAAATAACTATAAAATTGCAGTTGTAGGGTTATACAAAATTGAAATAAAATATTTACTTACAGGTGTGAATAAACTGCATCCTAAGCTGATAATAAGAAAGACACTGGCCAAAATCATCCTTGTTTTTACAAACTGTATTAAGACATTCTTAAAAGAAGCTGCAGGGCCCTTTTTATCAACCTCTTCATTCCACAAATTTTCAAGCCTATATTGAGAAAAATAAATGTAAAGTATCATAACTATGTAATAATTTTTTTAAATCAACTTTTAAAGAAAAAACAATGTTTTTAGTTGTATGATATTTTAAGCTACCCTTAGGCTTTAACATAAAGCCTTTAAATGATGGATGCTATTGTTGACATGAAAATTAAAAACTCAGAGAAATTGCAAGAGTTGTCGCTATAGTGATGAAATCCAGCAGATACAACCCTAGAAAGTGTTGTGACTTGTGTATCCAAGTTACAGAGGAAGTAGGAGGAAGTAGGAGGTAAAAAGAAAGTAGGAGGCAAAAAGAAAGTAGGAGGTAAAAACTTGTTTAAAGCAACTATTGAAAAAGTGGATAAAAGAAAAGGGAAACTTGTTTTCAAAGAAGGGTAGTTCAAATTCAATAATTTGTCACTTCAAGAAAGGACACATAATATTTCAGTCACTTGAAATATTACCATTAGTAAATTCATCACTCAAGTATTGGTGAAAACTTGATGCACATACGTACATTTTTTGTCAGAAATCACTAAAGGAAAATTAAAATGTCAAGTTTTACCAACTAAAATAGTCCATTGAGCATATGCGGCTACTGCTTGTCGGTCGCATTTACAGAACTATGTAGTAAATTACTATGTGACCAGGAATTGGTGCGTAATTCATTTTCCTTTTGTCTTTGTTCCTTGTATCATTCTGTTCAGTGAAATAAACAAACATGTAAGTACATGTGTCTGTTACCTCTGTTAAAATATGTCTTGTGTTCTCATTTTTACTAATACTATGAGTCAACTAAACCACACCATATCAACTAGCTACATGCCTAGTTATTCAACAGGTTATGTGCCCAGACATACAACAAGATGAAATGCAGAATTCAACATAACTCATAGGTTAATGTTTAATGGTGATGAAAGAAAGTATGAAGTGAAATTTCTGGGATATATGAGAACACAAAAACTTTATAATACCCTCACCACAGGGATTGATGAAGAAGTAAACCCCAATAAAAATGCTGAAGCATTTAGAGAACTTGTCCAATATCTCGATCACAGAAGTTTGTCATTGATAATTTGAGACACTTACAATAATGGAAGGAAGTCGAGAGACCATTTTCTACCATGTGGAAAACCAACAGTGATAGCCTTGTATACTGAGCTAACTTTGCTATGGAAAGGCTCTGATGAAGATATAACAGACTATGTTATCCGGGCATGCGGCTACCTTTCTAAAAAATGTTGGTGAGATAATAAGCGACAGATTACTGATAGCTATAATTTTAAATGAGCGAGTATAAGACATTTACAACAGTTGTAACCCAGAAGGTTACCCCCATGACTCTTCAAAATTTTAAAACACCCTGAGAAATTTCTAAGAAACAAGGAAAACTGAAGATACAACTCTCAGCACGGTAATATGTGTGAATGAAAGAAAAGAGTCCCCACCAAGAAAACACAAGAACGAATTTAATGGGATATATTATTCTTAGAAAAAATATGTACATAAAAGCTTTGAATGTTGAAGCAAAAACAGATTTAAAACACAAGAGAGATGGTGAGGAATTTGCAAAAAATAGAACTCACGTTATGAAATATTGCAGACTGAAAAAGTCAGCCAAATTAATGACTTACAACACAAGGAAAAATAATCCTTTTTTCAATGTGAGTACACCTGAAAATGTTGAAATGAATTCCTGCAATACACTTGTAGATTATGCAGCTAATATCATGGATAAAACAAAATACATAAACAGAGAGAAAAATACACAGAAAAGACTTGTACGACAAATATGGACGAAGAGGAAAGAGGCAGTGCAAATATTGTTGACACTTACCATACCATGCAGGATGTCATGATGAATAACCATGAGGTGTTAGAAATGCAACAACCTGATACTTACGGTACCACATTCAACTCTGAAAATAGTCATTGTCGTACATTTCAGTTTCAATTCTGAGAAACGTCTACTAATAGTCGTTTACCTTAAAAAAAAGGATAACTTTACCAATTAATATAATTAATTAGATAATTGCCTTTGGGTAATTATATTGATACAATTTAAAAATGAAAGATGTCTTCATTTGTAATGAAGAATTAAAACCAGACATTTCTTATCGACCTCAGGAACTTTCTTTTCCAACTTGGGAACCTTCTTGTCATAATCAGGAACCTTCTTTTCGTAATTGGGAGCTATTACAGAACTTTGAACCCAACCCTTTATTCAGTCTACGAGGGTATTCTGTTCTCATTTCGCTAACCATAGCTGAGGTATAGGTGTTAAGCTGTGTTAATTATTATTCTATGTTACTGTTGCCCTTGACCAGGAGTGAACCTGCAGCCTAGGGATAACTGTCACTTAGAACTGTCTTAACTCAACGCCTTTATCCACCATGCTATGTGTCCAATTGGACAATTCAGTGTGAAATTTGTGACCAATTGGACAATTCAATGTGAATTTTGTGACCTTACAAACCTAATGGCTTGTTCTACCTAGAATATCTACCTTTTTACTTATGTATGTTTTTTTTTATAACCATGATTCATATTGCGTTTTTTCCCCTCTAATCTAATCTTACCTTTTTAATTATAGGTTCCCATATTGTATTCATCTCTATACTTGGTCTATTTAGAGGTTATTATAGCTATCATATGCACTGATTCTTTGAGGCATCTTTCTTTCCAATGTTCTTCCTATCTATTATCTTAACATCATCCCATAAAGGCAGATGGTTTCCCCTTTCATTTCATATATGGTCAGCCATATCCGACTTTTCTATTTCTCCTCATACCACTGCTTTACAGTGTTCTTCTAGTCTTACTTTCAGTGGATGGCATGTTTCGCCTTTGCATACTTTGCCAAGACTACATGGGATGGAATACACACAATCATGTTTGACTCAGAGAAGAAGTTTAGAGTTGAGTCACTCCTGAATGTCTTGATGTACATATTGACAAGTTTCACTGTGTAACCCTCTGTCAGATTTCTTGTAGCTGATGTTATGCTCTACGATATTGTTATGATGGAGGGTATCCCTTAAGCTGTCCATTTCCTTCTGATATACCTCATCATTGCTGATGGCTTTTGCCCAGTGTTGTAGGCAATGGATGATTCCTTTCTTTACATTGTATGGATGGTGGGAATTGAAGTTGAGATACTATCTGGTGAAAGTTGGCTTTCGTTACACGGATGAACAGAATCCTTGCTCTGTGCAAGTTATTATAATTAAAAAGGTTAGATTAGATTATAGGGAAAAAAAACACAATATGAGTTAAGGTAAAAAAATTATACATAAGTAAAAAGGTAGATATTCTAGATAAAACAAGACATTAGGTTTATAAGTTCCCAAAATTCACACTGAATTGTCCAAGTGTGTACATAGCATAGTGGATAAAGGCGGTGAGTTAAGACAGTTCTAAGTGACAGTTATGTCTAGGCTGCAGGTTCAATCCTGGTCAAGAGCAACAGTAACATAGAATAATTATTAACACCAGTTTAACACCTGTGGACTGAATAAAGAGTTGGGTTCAAAGTTCCATGATGGCAAGTAAGTAACTTGTTTTTGGCTACATTAAATTTCAATTGATTTAACGGTGCGAAAATGTAAACATTATTTTCGTTCATAATTTTCATTGTTTCCGCAAGCTGAAAATTTTTTTTTAAATCATCAGGATTAAAAATCATCAATGGACGAAAAAGTTTCCAAGATAATATTAACTTTTATGCAAGTTTCATTGTGTTTAATATAGGGGGGTAAATTTCACAGGTCAAATTGTTGGTACCTAATGTATATCCATTTTTTGTCTGCTTTTCATTTTAAAAACAAATTAAAATTAAAACTCAATTATTTTGTCAAAATGTATTATTGATAAAAAAAAAAAGAAAAATCTAAAAGAATCTTCTGAGTGACCTATGACGTCACAGTTAAAATTCTTTGTCTGAGTTCTTGACACTAAGGATACTATACTGAGATACAGCAACAAACACTACCATGTTTTGTCACATCATCACTTGTATCCAACAGGGACCATGGCTGAAGAAAGGTCAGAAATCAGAACACTAACATCACAATTCTTTCGGGAAAGGAAAGATTTTAACGGAAAACTTCAGTGTTTGGTAGGATTTTGGCCAGGGAGGAATTAGTTTTTTCTCCCTCAGACTGGAATACACCAACTAATAGCCCGGCACTCACAAGGGCTTGCAGGTAAAAGATTGCAGCTCTAAAAGAAACTTGTAAAATTCGTCAATAGCAGAGGATTTGGGATCAAAATTGATTTCTCCCTCAAGTGAACAAAGACAAGCCAGTGAAATTTTATGAGAATGTTACAACTCAAAATATACGACTCGGAACGGCAATAAAAAGATATTCAACATTCAACAACACAAGAAATTCAACTTCTAAACTTCAACTCAACTTTATAAAAAATTCACGTTATCTTTAAAAGACTTGAAACCATTACAACTTCAGAATATAAATTTTGTTAATTAAACTATAAGTTAATTTCTCGCAAATCCCAATGAATTTGCAACCACCTCTCCATTCTATTCTCTTCCATCTTTTACTCTTCTTTATCTTTTCTTCAATCTTTCCTTTCCATTGTCATTCATCATGTCGCGCACGCAGCTCGGGTATCCATGACAATCTTTCGCCAACCTTCCCTATCATTCATTGCACCTGGGAGGTCCTCAGTAGAGCAACCAGCATCTTCACATAGCTGGTCAATGTAGGTCCTTGCTGGACACCCCACACTTGCATGTCCATATGTTGGCTTCCACAGGAGAACGTCGCTTATGAGTTCATCCTTGCTTCTCCAGCAGTGTCCTGCATGCCTTGTCCATCTCACTCGGTTAGTTTGTGAGATGGGGGGGCAGGTGACTGTACAGCTGTTTCCTTGTGGGGTGCTGTTTCCATGACTTGTTCAAGACTGCACGCAGCATTCTTGTGCAGCTCCCATCTAGCTTATTCTCAAGACGTTTTGTTAGGGTCCAGGTGGTGAAACCATATAGCAGCACCAACACAACCACAGCCTGGAATAACTGTCGCTTCAGCTTGTCAGGGAGATCGGACCTCCATATGACTGATAATCTATTTGTGGCCGACCATGCCTTTGCTATCCGCGTATTAACATCGCTCTCTGTGGAGGAGGAGATATTACCACCCAGGTAAGTGAATTGTTCTACTGGCTTAAGAGGCTTGCCATTGAGTGTGGAGATGTTTCCTTTATTTTTGAAACTCATGAACTCTGTTTTACCAGAGTTCACATAAAAGCCTATATTCTTTGCTGCCCCCTCTAAGCTATGTAGCAGTGATTCAGCCTGTGCCAGTGTATCTGCAAGAAGTGCAAGGTCATCAGCATAGTGATAACATCTGTGATTGTTTGTGCGGGATATCGCCTGCTTCTTACCCTTTTTAGTGTGAAACCTTTTTCTTTTATGGTATCTAATGATGTTCGGAGTACGTAGTCTAGGCATATTATAAATATATATGGTGCCAATATGTCTCCTTGAAGGACTCCAGCGGAGATGTCAAAGAAATCTGTGTTGCCATCAGGTGAGCGTACCATTGCTTTAGTGTCTTTGTATAGCATCATTATAGCTGAAACCGTTTCTTTGGGAGACCATATGCTAATAGTATTTGTTCCATTTTCCTCTATGTATGGAATCAAATGCCTTGGAGAAATCTACGAATAATAGCGTTGCCTCTAGATTCTTTGCTCTTACCCCTTCTATGATCTGTCGAATAGTCAGATATGAGAGGTTGTGGATTGATTTCTGCGGAATCCATTTTGGTTTCTCCTAAGGATTTTCTCTATTTCAGGCCGGATGCGATTAAGTAGAAGGTCATTATATATATTGGCTGCAATAATTGTGAAATATATTTGTATCTTCTGTCTTGTCTTTTCAATCAGCATCCGAACTTGAAATTGCCGTAATTACCCCCCTTTAACCATTTCCCAATGTACACTCATATCCTGGAACTTGGAATTATTTCCCCAGTATATTAAGAATGGTAATTTTGCCAGTATATTGGAGTTAGAAATGTATCCCCATGTGAGAATTAATGCCAATAAACCCCCATAGTATTAATTTTTTCTCATCATTTAAAGTCAAATTTTTGTCTAAATCAAAATATAGTAACATAATGAGCATCAGTAAAAAAAAAAGCAAAATAATATTACAAATGTAATTTATTTCTAATACATTTAAAACAATCTTTTTGTCAGTTTTGCTCCAATATGGCTGTATACGCTGTCTAAAGATGACTTAAAATCTGTGTTTACAAAATAAATTTAACCCCCGATTGAAAAAAAATACCAAAAATCAGGGAATTATCCGATTTTTAAATACTACTTTCCAAAACATAAAAGGATTTCAGGTTCACCTGAAGATCTATTTGAACTGAGTGCTAACTAAATATAAGTTTCAACAAGGCAAGAAGAGGACCAGTTGAATTGTCATCAAAGTGCAGCACAAAGCCTGTTAGCACCAGCTTCATAAAGACATTCTTCAAGCATGTGATGGACATACACAACCATCACCTCTACTGTGTTACTCTCTACAAGATATTTGACTCAAAAGATTAATGTTGAGAAACCTAAACGATATAAAATCATAAAGGTGATTTTGGGAAGGGAATCTGGCGTCCACTAGGAAACCACAAAAAAGTCAACTGTAGTTAGGCTAAGAAGTCAACAGATTCTTTTGTGCCAAACCTGTTTCCTTAGATCCTGGTGACCTGGTCAGGGTTTTTTTCCTCTAGCATTTTACAAAGTTGGCCCCGAAGGAGAAACTATACTCAGCAAGTTTTTTTAGCGAATTCTGTGAATAGCATTATATTAAATAACATAAAGAAAATAAATAATCCCCTTTTTTTCCCAAGTCACAGAAATATAGTCTAGTAAATTAGTTTATAAATTTGCTTGGCAGATTTTTTAATTAGTGAGAGCTGTAAGCCTATATATTAGTTGTGTATTAAAAGAAATTCTATTTTAGCTTTTTAGATACTCTGCAAGATTTTTCCTTGTGTGAACAAGTGTAAAGCTATATAACAATTTGGAGAGAATTACTAGTGTTGCTCCTATAAGAATTTAAGGTGGTTTTAGCTTCAGTAGCTAATACCACTTCTTATGACATGTTAGGAGAAAAGCCTTCAAATGCAGGTGAATATATACAACAAATTCCAATAAAGGGATACATAACAATATACAGACTTTATTGTCTGAGCAACATTCAACATACAATACAAAACAGCTAGGTCAAAAGTCATAGAGAAAAAAGATTCCCTGAAGAGTCAAGAGTTAAGCTAAGAGATAAAAGTCCTACATCAAAAGGTTGTCACTTACTTTGTATAGGAGCCATGTGGTGGTCATCTCCATGCAGACATGGGAGCACAAAAAGGCACAAGTGTTACACGGCTATACAAAAAGGGTGGAGAGCCAAACACCTCTATGGAGATAGACTATAATAGGAGCTGCATAAAGGCACAAATGCATAAGCCTATTATTTCATATTTTTATTTGTAGTTTGTTCTTTGCATATTTGCAGAATATTTTTGTGAATTTAACTTTCAGAGATTGCATAATTTGCTTTAAATTTTGGGATATTTTCTAATTGTTTTTAGGCATTGTTTGTAAAACCAGTGCAGATAAAATGTCATCAAAGAAGAGGGGGGGGCTCTTCTAGCCTTTGTTGACATTACTCCCAAGTCCACTCTGACCCAGTGTGGTAGTACCTGTTAGGTTTTCCTTGATAAGACATTAAATTATTACGTGCCATCCATTGGAAGAATCAACTCACTGCAGAATTTTTTAACAGCGCTGTATTTATCATCATGACTGAACATTACTAATGCTTTCAAAATTACCCACAATATCAACAGGGCACGGCCCAAATAATAAGCACAAATACATACTTTTTTAATCAGGCACACACCCATAAGACATAATTGGGATCTAGTACAAAAATATTGTCATGAAAATAAGTTAATAAGAATAGAATGGCCAGAATAATGCCAAAGGTCAAATTGTTCCATCCAGTCAGTGCCAAATGAATTATTAGTAATTATTCATAAATATTTTTTACATTTTTCATTTTGCCGTTGAAATTTACATTTGACATAAACTCCCTCTCAATTTTTAACTTCAATGCACAGCTCTCTTTGTCAGAAACAGAGTGGGTTTATTATTTATTTATGATTTATCAATTTTTTCCAAGTATGAGTGTTTATTATACTTATATCAGCTCTCATGTCAAGTTGAAATTTAATATTTTTGTTAAACATGTTAACTTGCGCGTATTTCCTTATTTTTAAACTGTCCATTACATAATGTAATGTACTTGCCAAATTCATGGAACTTTTAACTTGTTTTTTGAACTTTACTTTTTAAACTAAAAAAAAAATTTTTAATTTAAAATGTAACTCTCCACAAACGATGCACGTGTTAGGAATCAAAAAATATTTTTTCTCCCATTTTTATTTTTGACGTTCATGTCGAATGTGTGAAACATTTTCTTCAATATTTTTAAAAATCCTGTCGTGGATTAATAATTCTTTGGCATTCTTCTGCAGTCTGTTGAAGGGTTAAATTAGGTTCATATTCTAATTTATTTAATATCCTTTGTTTTATTTCAATGATTTTTGCTGATGTCAATTCCTGTGCAAAAATTAAACAGTTGAAATTATCAGCCAATAATTTGGATAATTCAAAATTTTCACACACGTGGTTTACAATGTTTGCAAAAGTAGAAAAATCCTGTTCACCCTTCTTTATGAGATTCATACATTTGCAATATGGGGACCAAAGATGTCTTTTTGGGTAGACTATGAATTCAAATTGGACAGATGTTAGTGGAATATGAAATGAAGTCTAATGTATATATTTTTCATTTCTGAATTGGTATTAATACTTTTAATAAAAAATGTAACTCTAAGGAAAACATAACTTAATACGTGTAATGAAAGCAGAAGCCAGAATAAACTTAAAGGTAAGCCTTATTCTATTTGTTGTTACAGGTATGATATGATAATCCACTAGCTTATATGCTAGGCGAATGTCATCTATTGCGTCTATTCCATTCACAACAAGAGAGATTAATATCGAGTACATTCTCCCCCACCAACCTACTTATTCATAGGGAATAAAGTCCTCCCATCGAACTGGCCTCCTGTGGGTTCTTTGGGGGCATCTTGATGGTTTTCTCTGGGCATCCATCAGGACCTGATGGTTTGCTAGGCCCCTCAGGACCTGACAACATTCCAGGACTCTTGTTTGGCTGGCTTCTGGCTAAAAGATCTTGCCCCAAAATTCTGTAATTTTCTATGGTGCTTGAAGATTGGGTATCTGTCTCAGATATTGGAGGAAGCTGTTTTCATGGTACTGATTGGTCGTCAGAACTAGAGTTAGATTGGTCTCTGTAGCAATATTCAGATTCGTTTTGTAGGGAGTCTAGATGACATATATGGCACAAGATCACCTTGGTGGGTCAGATTGGTTCTGTGAACCAGGAGTTTATATCCCTCTGAAGTAGTTATACATCTAAATACATTCCTTGCTGGGGCTAGATCCTTTAAGGAGACATTAGATTGCCTACCCTCCAAATTTTGGACCAGTGCATACTGAGGATTCGTTTCGATTAGTTCTACCTTGCTCACTAATACATCATGTTTACTGTGGTGAACATGATGTTTTAGTAAAACTGTTCCAGTAGCGTTTGCCACTATACAAACTAAAGTCCTAGTAGTGTATAAGGCTTTAGGGATAAGACCTTCCCAATCAGAGATCGGTCTCTTGCAATTTGCAACCACCAATTGTATTGTCTCCCATATTATGCCATTGTATCCTTCTCACTGTCCATTGCCTTGGGGATTGTGGGGAGTTGTTTGACTTACAACCACTCTTCATTCATGCATCTGGGTGTTTGATGTTAAAAAGCCCAAAACTTATGATGAATTCAGGAACATCACTCACAATCCATCTCAGTCCATCTGTAATATGTTTCTTTATGAAAAAAACAAAAAACAAAACATTTTAATTGACCATGTAAAGAAAATAGTGGATTTTTACCCAACACCAAAATAAAATGTTAACAATGAGAAAAATATTTTCATAAAAAATAATAAGAAACAAACCTCATTAGGTTGTGAAAACTGCTTTCATTTTGAGAACAATTCCACAAGTCCACTGAATCAATACCATTTTTATAAATCTTCCATACTATATTTCCCAGCCAACAGACTGTCATATATGAGAAACAGCCAGCATATTTCATTGGAATTTCATTATCTACTCTGCATTTCAAAGAAAGAAAGATAAATATTGAAACAATTTGATAAGAAGATACACATTTCAATTAGGGGTGTAGTCAGGTTTTAAAATTAACAAGGTAGAGTACATAAAAAGATACTAAATAATTCTAAAATAATACTTTGATTTAAGAAATATACAGTTTTAAAAGAAGTATGCAATGATAAAATTAACATGCTTAAAGCTTCAGACATTTTATCAACACATTTTTCTTTGTTGCAAAAAATGCACCAAGGTGTTTAAATTTTATGTTACAGTCATTGGTTCCTCAGTTCTTTCATAGCAACCCATCCAAGAAACTGAGCATACACACTGGTTCAATAAAGTCTTAAAAGTCCTCTTCCAAGGTCATTCAGTATAATATCCATTGCATAAAAACTCTTTTTCTTTAACCTTACTTTATTGGAATTTATCTGCCACACATGGGATGGCAAAATAATCCAATCATGATCACATGATCCCCACCCCTATATCATGGACAGATTCCCTAATTCTTCCCCTTTCACCTCCAGTAGTCCAACGTTCAACATCAGACTGAAGTCATTGTAGGAGATTGCTATAGTCACAGTGGGCCCAAGACAGCATGTTAGAAAGCAGTACCCACATCTACTTTTCCACACTGCGACCCTAAAATCATTGAGTCAACAGCCTCAAAGAAGTTCACTACTATCATTAAGCCATGTGCTGTCTAGTTACCAGGATGCAATGCCTTTACAGGTAAGTTCACAGAAATACAATATCTGCAAACCATTTTCTTGCATCTCTTTTCCTTCTTTGTACAGTAAAATTATTGTATTAACAAACTTTTCTTTTCTTCAAAAGCGGTCAACCCTATTTGTCTTTGCACACTGTGATACTATGATTGAGGAAGAACAGGGTGAGAAAAAATAAATAAATAAATAAATAAAAATAGAATGTGTTAAAGCCCAGGCATAGGTGGATGGGTGGGTGGTTGTCCTTTTTACGAACACAAAAGATTAGGCCGTAAGGTTTAAGAGAATTGTACGGCCACCGTGAAGTTTGGCCACTTAGTGATAATATCTTTAGGCATCTAGGTATTAAAAGCAAAAAGGCTATTTTTATGAGGAAATCTTTTTTGAAAAAATTAATGGTCTAAGCATTGGAGACGCTAAGTCTGAAAAGAGAAGTAACTGCTTTAGTTTTAAGGGATAATGTTGTCTAAAAGTCAGCGTTGAATTTAAGTACCGGCCATTTGAGTGGTCCGGCCATAGAGGGGTGTAGGGGAGAATTTTACATAAATTCAGCTAAGTCCCAAGTCTTGAGAGCAGTCAAGCAGGGACTGTGGGAATGGGATTGCAATCAGCAAAAGACTGGATCAGCAATGAAATAGATACAGATGAGGAGGCAAAGCATGCAATAGCTTATAGATCAAACCGCTGGGAAAACGATATTCCCTGGGCCACGACCTGAAGAAGTGTGTACCTTCAACACTGTGAACTTAGAGGTAATTAGAGGAAACTTGTAGGAGCATGCAGGATGAGAAATGTGACGTTCAACCATTCAGAAAAAAATGTTTTCTTCAGCCACATCCTAAGTGCTTTGGACCTAAGATGGTGCTTTGCCGACCACCTAGGTAATCCTTGTCGGCCACCCAGGTTATTTTGATTTTCTGACATCCCATCATATCAGATGAACATGAAGTCCATTTCTTGTGGGGAGCCACGCAAAAACTGAAGCTCATGCTTTGGGCCAGTGTAAAAAAAATGCCATCAGCATTCCTCTTTTGAGGTGTCTCGGGCACCAGGCAATAAATCCAGCCCTGTCTCTTTGAACCAAGGGGGCAGGTGTTGCCTGGGGGACGCTCCCTGGGGATCACGCAAAAAATTTGTTCAGTGGCCGAGGCTGGCCAGTTGGATTCTTCTTGATCTTTGTTAAATGCTCCAGTTTTATGATTTTTTGTGTAGCCATTACTCCCATTTGCTATTGCTGGTAAGAGAAAATTCTTTTTGTCAGATTCCAAGCATATTCCACTTTAAACAGTTTGTAAGTTTGTATATTCGTTAGTGCTTGTTGGTATTACAGTTTACCTGTATCTTTTATATCATTCATAAATTTAATGTTTATGTGACTTCCAGTGAATAAGTTTTGATTTTTGATGGTAGTAGAGCATCGCTAAGATTGATAGCATCTATGTGCTTATTTTGTGGTAGTAAGAAGAATGGTGAAAGGTGAAGGTCGCATACATTTTTGAGCAGCAATTTTTAGCAAATAAATTGTTGTAAATGAAAATAGAAATAAATAAAAAATGAAAAATAAAAAATAATGAACAAACAAAAATGAAAATAAATAAAAAATAAAAAATTACAAACCAACCTTTTATGACATCGGACAGGAATACAATGTTTTAGAGCTTGTGTATAACGGCCTTCTTCATTCTGTGAAGTGTCTTCTAACTCATTCATAGCCATTTTAATTTTCAAACCAACTTCAAAGAAAAATGTTAGAAGCAAAAAGTTAGTACATACTGAAACAAAACATAAATTATATATTATAAAAATTAAAGAAATAAAACAATACAGTTTTTCAAATATATTCAAAAGTAGGAATATTGCCTAAGCTAAACTTCAGGTTTACAGTTACCAAATATATTGGGTTGCAGTTCTAGATTTGAAATGAATTATCCCAAATTGATTGCCCAAATTTTTCAACTAAGTTCTAATTGTTGCATCAGTAAGTAATTACCAATGATAATAAGGATGAAAGATTAACTCAGTTGTTGTTTGTTGTTATTGGTAGAATCCTGAGTGGGGGCACCTCATTAGGGAGTTTGAATAAAGTTGTTAAACTGTTACCACATGTTTGTTGACGTTCCGAGTATCCAGACATAGAAATTATGTTCAAAAAGAAAAAGAATGTTTAGCGAGTGTATAGGCCTGTGAGGGGTTTGATCGCCGGACTATATAAATTTCACCATAAACCTTTGGTACCGTTAATCAATACTTATGATTTAAACAACACTACTTTGAGATGCCAAAGACTATTAATGAGACTTAGGAGATATAATCCTGTAGCCAAGTATATCCCAGAGAAACTCTTACTAGTATCAGATGCACTGTCCAGAAATCCAATGCAAACTGATAGCACTACTGGGGAAAATGTAGAAATGTACATATAGTAAAAACTAGATGAGCTACTAGTAGAAAATCAAAAGAAATTAATAATGCTGCACATGAGGACCAAAAACTACAGGAGGTTATCCATCTCACATTAAATTGTTGTCTTAGGAAGGAAGATAGATTAAATGAAGGAGTTAAACCTTATTTTAATGATAGGAATTATCTATCAGTACATCAGTAAGTTTTGTTTGACCAAGATCATATAGTGATTTCACAAAATTTCAGATCAGAAATGCTACAAGCAATACACACTGGACATCTTGGATTAAATAAATGTTAAAAATGTGCAAAAATGTTGGTATGATGATCAAAATATCATATGAAATAGCAGATTTTGTTAAAAGTTGTGAATTTTGAAACTGTCATCGCACTGCAAACTCCCTAACAATTTGCCAGACTGTGGCAACATAAATCTTAAAATTGGATGAGGAGTATTATTTAGTTGTGATAGACTATTTAGTTGTGATAGACTATTTAGTTGTGATAGACTATTTAGTTGTGATAGACTATTTAGTTGTGATAGACTATTTCTCCCCATTATTTTGAAATAGTGAAATTAAGTCAACATGTTATATACCCACTTAATCTGCTGGTTATATAATGGGGAAAGAGTAGAGGAAGTGATGAAATGTATTCTTACTTTTCTTATTTGTTCGGTTACCCTCTTCCTTTTTTTTTGGCCTGACCCTTCCTCTTGTGGACTGATTTCTTTTTTCTGTTCAGGCTGGGTGTCTGCTCATCTCTTATTTGTAATAATCAACAAGCAAGACTTTGTTGTTTTTTAGTCTTTATTACAAAGAACCCCAGCCCAAAAGACTTTAATCGTGCGCATGTGAAGTCGGCATTTTGAGAGTGACGATCCTTAACGTCTGCTCCCACAGACTGACGACCAGAAATTGCTAACTAAACCTAATTTCCAAGTAAAACAGTAATTACAAAATTACAAAATATATTTGGTAGATGAGGAATACCGGATGAAATTGTAAGCGATAATTGAAATCGTTTTTCTCAAATCTGAAGCAGAAACAACAGCCCAAAATCATGATGTTAGTAGCACAAGCGATTGCTCCACTGATGACACAAAAATATGTCTATTTTATTGACATCAAAACCCAAGTGACTTTTCATGTATCCGGTCACCTGAATTGAGCCAATTGTCTGTGTCATCCTATGTCATGTTTTTTGTATTTCGACGGACATGAGTTCGTTCCAGACAGGCAAGACACAACTAGATTTTTTTACACTGCAGTACGAGTACAGCAGTGTCATTCCTGCTACACACCCCTGATCTCATGATCACATATGTGGCAACCAGGGGCCAGTGTCTTTTGCTTGATGGTCCTTCATGAAAATACGACTTCTTCTCTGGATGGTTCGTCTGGAGAAGTGTCACTTGATGCGTCTGTATCAGACCCGGAGCTGCCTGTCTCAGGAGGATATCGCGTGCATCACTGATGGTGATCATTCTTGAATTCTGAGTGGAAAATTTGCTCTCCTCGGCACTTGAAACAAAAATGGGATGCAGCTCCCTTACACATCAAGCATCCTGTCAACGAGGACGTTCTGTGGGCTAATCACACCTGTAATGTATCCAAACTCATAAGGGGATATGCACTGTCCATCCAGGATCTTTATCCAGAAACCTTCGTAACCAATGTGTTGCTGTTCAGGCTCATCTGGGATCAATGCATCAATCCCTTTCAACCGGACTTGGTAGCAATGAATCATGTTGGTGAGGGAAGTCAGCAGCAATACATGATGCCATTATTCAAAGGGACATGCACACAGCAGAACCGCAGTCAAACTCTCTATTCATTAAAGAAGTCTCTGAAGGGTTTGCTAAATCATTTTCAGTGAGCACCTTGGTTGGTGGGCCGTGCCCATAGATAGACAGAAAAAACATTTAGACACAATCAATCAAATGGCAGGTTATGTCTATCCTGGTAGTGGATTATGTCCATTCCTGCTCAATAGCAGATATCACCAATTTTCCCTTCACCTAATCCGTGGGTGGTGGTTCAATCGACTGGCACTTCTATCAATTTCCCACTACAGCCTTAGAAATTGTGGGATCAACGTACCTGACAAAATACAATATTCCCTCTATACCAGGATTACCACTCCAGTTATGGTTGGACCTTCTCCGGTCAGAGCCGACCTTGCCTGTTGACACAGCACACACATGGTTTTGGGTTCGGTTGTTTTCTTGATCATGTCAAGTCACCACTTAGTACTCTAGACCGTCCATTTGGTTATGTTCTGACCTCACCAAGGTTACATTGACCGACAATCCATACTCTTCAACCAAGCTGTTGACCGCACCAAGTCATCATCTGACTAGCATTTTGCTAACCAGTTAGGTATGGACCCTGCCCTTTCTCGTAAGGGTGTCCAGGATGTGAATTCGATCCAGGCAGGCCAGACACAATTGGGTTCTTTTACACTGCTGTATGACAATTCACAAGCATATATTTCAGAGAATTTGCTAAAAAATATGGATTCACATGTACAACAGTAAGTCTTCTTTTTCCACAAGCAAATGGAAAATTGTGAAAAATATTACGACGGCCAGACATATTTCTCATATTAATGGCATACCGTAGAACACCTATGACTGGAGTTAGCTCAGCAACCTCTTGATAGGAAAATTTTAGGCGGGAAATTTTTTTAAAAAATTACTCAGTCACCCAAATAAACTAAAACCCAAATGACCAAATTTTAGGGTCAGACAAAAAGCAAAACAAATTGAAAGACATAAAGGTAAAAATCTAAAACCACTAAAAGTGAGAGATAAAAGACATAGAGGTATGCCCACATACCAAAGAATGAAAGATCCAAAATGGATCCTAAAGTGAAGAAGAGCATCTTCCTCGGATATGGCATTGCAGTCAAATGGTATAGACTCTTTGATAAAGAAAAGGTGAGAGTCTTCCTTAGCAAAGATTTCATCTTTAACAAAACAGCATCCATATGTGAACAGGAGATAGAAGGAGTTGGAAATCAAACTCTAGTGGAAGTTGAATGTCAAAACATGATAAGGATTCACAAGAGGACATTGGACCACGAAGATCACCAAGGATTAGAAAAGCTCCAGATCAGTATGGTGAATGGGTCCAAGTTGCTCACAGATTCAATGACATATTAACAGTTAAAGAAGCACGTTCCATTCCTGAGAAAAATGAATGGATGAAAGCAATGGAAAGTGTAATTAGTCCAATACATACTAATAAAGTATGGGAAACTGCATTACTTCTTAGGTGTCAAAATTGTCAGGGAAAATATGGATCAGACAACCAGCATACACAGCAGAAGTTTTGAATAGATTCCAAATGGAAAATTCAAAACCTACAGCAACTCCAATTGATGCTGGTGCAAAACTAACCAAAGCCACTGAAGAAATCAAGCTATTCAACCAAGAATTGTATCAATTGGCAATTGGAGGTCTGTTATATCTGTCAACAAGAACACAACCCAATATTGCCTATGCTGTTGGTAATGTAGCTGAGTTTTGTTCCCAACCTACAATAGAACACTGGAAGTCTATAAAGCACATAATGTATTATCTAAATGGTACACAAAACTATGAGTTACTATATGACAAGGAGAAGGTAACCGATTTCATAGAATATTCCAATGCAGACTGGGCTGGGGATCTGGATGACTGCGAGTAAACTTCAAGCTACCTGGTTAAATTAATTGGAGAAGTAAAAAGCAGACTTGTGTTGCATTATCTACAACTGAAGCAGAATATATGGCATTGGCAAGTGCAACACCAGATTGCTGTTGTTTATGAATTACCTTATTAATTAATGAACACAATCATAGCTGAATAACTTTGGTGATTAAGTAAGAACTGGTATTTTAAGCATGACTTTGCTATAAGTCATAAATTAGACACAACTTTTAGATATAAACTGTTTATGTATCCACATGATTGTTAGTGATTTTCTAATTAGTACAATGATAAATTTATCTTTCACATGTGTTTATGTTTTCATAAAAACAAGTACCAAAAGAATATTTTGAATCTTAATCTTTTTCATTTTATTATCAGATTCACAGAATTAGGTCATATACTATTTTCCTTTCATAAGATACTGAAAAGAGCAAATTATCTTAATTGGAAGAAAAATTTGAAAAATTTCTGTAGTATTTTAGATGTGAAACCTCCTCAAATTCTAAAGAATATCTTATTATTTTCTCAGTATTTGCAGTGAAAAGTGGTCATCTTAATAAGTTTTAAAAGATTCAAATCCATATCTAGAAATGATCTCCTATATTTGAAATTTGGGATTATCAGATAATTTTGAACCATGAATTTATTCATTTTACAGTTCAAGGTGATATTTATCTGTAGGTTGTAGATACAATCCTGATCATGGGTGATAATAAGATAGAATTACCAAACATAGCTTAACATTTTTTACATTCACCATGTAAATAGGTATGTGTCCTGCGTCCCTGACACACAAAAATCTAAAAGTATACAGTAAAATCGTATCCATGCATCCCAGTTTTTCTTTGCTCACCATTCCAAGCTAACTGTAAATACATTTCAATAGTTTCTTAGAAACGAATACACAGCATAGTTTACAAGGTAGGTGTTAGACGGCTTTAGTTGGGACCAATAAATTTTCCTGGGGACTCATTCAAAGCAAATATGTGTGTCCCAGGACGCACTAAATCAAAAAGCTATCAGTATCACTGTACCTCATTTTATACATTGCTAGTTGATTGAACAATGCGTACATTTCATGTGTTGGGATACATTTGTTTATCATAGTAACATTTTCTTTTCTTCTTTTTTGGATTTTACAGCATGTCAAACCTTGTTGGGTTATTTTATTCTAAAGATAATTTGTTCTTGATAGGTATTAAAAATTCTTTTTTTGAACTCGATTTTTTAAAAACATTTTAGTTAACATTTTCATCTATTTAACCCATAGATAGGACCCTAATAGGTATTACCACTCCAGATCAGGGTGGACATGGGAGTAATGGTGTTGAAGGAGTACTCCACACTTTCCAGAGCTCAAGAATTGGAACTTCACCATTAGATGCAGTTTAATGTCATATCCAGCACCTTAAGACCCCCAGCCACTGTCTGGTTGGGGGGTTGTCATAAGGGCAATAGGGTTGGGACAATCATATATGTGCTAGTGTTTGATATGACCAGTTGATTGATTGGAGGGGCCTCTATGACTGCCTGTCTAGCCTAAATAAGGACAAAAGTGGTGTGTTGCAAGTCATGGGGGGGGGGTCTTACCACTCTACAGAAATGCAGTTGTATTCTACAGCCCCAGCTGACAAGGCAGTATTATAACACTTCTTACATGTTTGATATTATGTGTCTATCAAATGAATGAGAGGGTCAACAAGAATAAACCAGAGGTGAAATTTGAGGTTGATGATCCAGTGTTTTACAGGGTTCATGTGAGACAGTAAATTGGATCAAAGATGGAGACCATACAATGTGAGTATGCACAAATTTTTCAGGGCGTAGGATAGGTTGGAGAATCAGGATAAAGAGATGTTTAAATACTAAGAGGAAATTGACTTATTGAAAAAAAGAGAGAAGCAAGCAGTAAGACCTTTGGTGGGAAAAGTGCTTCACATACTCTTTGGTGCAGTTATTGAAGGTGGCCTGAGGTTAATATAAGAAAACTTGGAAGTCAAAACAAACTAACACACATCACCAAGGAAGAAATATTAATTCTAAATGTGACAATAACTGAATTGGCAGAGAAGAGACAAAGAGTGAATTGGATATTAAAAATGATTCAGCAAATCTTGTGGAAGATATGGTCTGTAGGTAATCAAACCGAAATTAAAAGGTACAGGTGGTAATAAATCAGATCTTGCAGTTGATGACAATGAATGCCCAATTGAATAAGACTTCTCAGTCATAATTGTTGTCACTAGAACATATCAAGATGAAAATGTTATCATTGTGACATGTGTCACCAAGTGAAAAAAAAAGAAAAAAAAAAGAAAGACAACTTTTTTCAGAAGAAGAATGTCCTTTAGATGTGTGGAATGGTGCCAGAGAATAATTCCAAGAAAGCACAAATGATCGAAGTGGACATTTGAAAAAGGGAAGAGAACTTTGGTTTTTTTTTCTGGTTTTTTTTTTTTTCAAAATCAATTGAATGTGTGGAATGCATCATCCATACGAAGCAGAGAACTTTGATTTTTTTTTTTCAGGAAATGGCATATACTTTGGAAAGTATGGGAAGCATGAGACATACGAAAACTTAAGAAATTTTCTAAGAGACTTGTTGCATTGAGTTAAATATCGAGAAAAGGTTGTATTTCACTCATTAGGTAAGGGAGGGATGTAATAAAGTTACCTGTTGTAGTAAAAGTGTTAACTTGTTTTTGGAGAATACTGCAGTTTTATTTATGTAGTTTTCAGTGGTTTGGATGCAATAAAAGCAAATTTAGATTTTATAAATTTTCCAGAGTTATGAGGAAACAAAGTATTGACCCTAAGAGGAAACAAGGTCAAAATGGATATTTGGATTCTTGGGTTTTGACAAAAAGTCAGCCTGATGTGGCTAATATTATTTAGGGATTTGAATAATAACCAAAATATAGGAAATGACACTTTGAACTTAACTGAACACCAATCGAGTCAAGATGACTTGCAAAGATGAGGAAATCGGTTTTGTTTCCGAATCAGATAGTTATCTAAGGACCAGATTCTGACATCACACAAAGCGGAAATCAGTTGCAGGTTGAATTCTGAGCTGAGCAGATTGTCCAACAAGGCACACATGGAAATACAACATTTGATTATAGTAGCTGTCTCGCACTGCTGATATTATTAGGGAATTAATTTACTTACACACTTATGATCAAGGGATATTAGGCCATCAGTGCTGAATCACAAAACAGAAGTTATATTTGCCCGTGTAACTGTCATAGCAGTAGACTTATTTAATATCTTGTTATTAAACTGTTTGTATTAAAACCAATAGACACTGTTATTCTTCCCTAATATTTTTCCCTGATAGACTTACTTTTTATTCTATTCAGAGATCTGGTGCCGAGAAAGAATACCATGGATTATTGGGGGGGGGGTATATTTTCCCTAGCCAATAAAAACACAACACAAAGAAAAAATCAACCAGATGATTCAACGACTGAAGCTGTAAACCAAACTCTGACAATTTCAAATTGTATACACTCCTCTGATAGCTGAGGGGATCGAGGTTTGTAAACTTAAATTTTGTAACTTTCATTGTATTTGTGAATAATTAACTTTATGATTAAAAAAATGGGAAATATATTGTATGAAATGCCAGTAATACTAATATTTTTTCTTCATTAAATTTATGTGTTAATATTTCAACTGTACTATCAAATCACAAGGCTTAAAAGTTATAGTGGGCAGTACTTAAACAAGCAGGATAGGGAGAGTAGATAGTTAATGAATATAAATGATAGTATTTAGAATTACACCAAAGAAGAAAAAGTCAACAACTAGAATAGGGTAATGAAATGTAAGTAAAAAGACCCTAATATGAGGAGGGAGGGAGCTTTCCCTTGTACTAAAACAGGAGGGGACAAGTGGACTTATACTAAGTTAAAAGGTAGAGTACCCTCCATGCCACAGTGCCACATGGGCATGTAATACCTGAAACCATGAGTAGCAGCAAGGTGGATGTGAGACATGGTGGATAAACCTAACTTGAGTCAACAGCGTCTCTCACAAGATGCTGGGTGGATGAACCCAAAAGTGGGCCAACAGCCAGGATCAAACAGTTCAGTTAAGGGTCATTCCATGTCAATTCACCGGGGTGTTACACCCACCGACACCAAATTACTTGAAATTTGGCACAAATGTTCCCCTTCATGAGTTAGGAAAGTGTGCCAAATTATTTTGTCTTAAACCTTACAGTTCCGATTTTAGAGGGGGGGGGGATATAATTTTGCTATTTTGCCTCAAAATTAAGGCTGTGCGGTGTCTCAAAATCTCAGTGTTTTTTTTTAATTTTTAAAAAATACTTTCATACATTCAATATTTCTGAAATTTGGTATGTAAGGCAAATAAGGACTGTAGAATCCAAATATCCAACTATTTTAACCCTATACCTCACAGAAAATTTTATTTTGCCCACCCAAATGCATGACTCCAAAATCAACAACTTTTCACCTATGTAGCTTACGGTCAGTCTATCGAAAATGGGTCCTCTTCAATTTTCATAATATTTTTTTTCTTAACATCTACTATGTCTGCCTAAGTTCACCAAAGAATTTCGTGAGGGGGTCAAGTCTACTTTAGAAGATATGAACCTGCCAAGTTCAGAGTTTTTTTCCTATGTACGTGCAGGATTTCAGTGAAAGATTATAATTAAAGACAATCATCCTAATGCTCCATGAACTCTCAAATGTTGATATTGTGCTCAGTGACTTCTTAAACTATTCAATAATATTGTTTTTTTATCAATTAAAAAAAAAAAAAATTAAATACGAGGGTGGGTCAAAAAGTAATGCCATTTTGTTTAGTACAGGTATAATTACCGACACAGGAACATGTATCATGAATTAAAATGTTGGTCCTCTGTGGATCACCTCCCTACTTTCCCACAGTCACTGTTTTTTTTTTTCAATAGCAATGTTCCACCTTCAAATGAGAGTATGTATCCCTATTCTGTTAACTGTTCTTTCAGCCACTTCTTCACTATAGATTTCACTTCCTCATCACTGGAATAATGTTTTTATTGAAAAGAAAGAATGAAAGATAGTTTTAGAGGCAAACATTATTGTACTATTTGTACTGAGCTAACAGTTGAAAATGTTATTCCATGATAAACAGTTTGGAGTGATTCCAATTGATCAGTTGGATGTGATGGATATAAAGCTTATTGCCTATAGAACAAGATTGTGATGAGGATGAAATACAGACTATCTGTTGCTATCACAAACAGACCTGTTGACTAAATATGAATGGCTTGAAAAGAGATGTTGTATTCCATTTAAAAATCATAAAATGCAAATTAAAGGCAGTTTTAAACCAATTTCATTGGTGATGGCAGACAAGGTAAAGGCTAAGTTGGTACTAATCCCAGACAAGAAACTCTACCCTAATTGTCAAATACAAATCCACAAACTTCTTCCTGATGAGGAAATGAAAGAGCTTGAAGCAGTTGCTTCTGCAGAATCAGAAAAGAGTAGTAATAATGAAGAACCAAGACATGTATCAGATCAGCAATGAAAAAGCTTGATACAAGTACTTCTGCAGAAACAGAGAAGAGAAATATCAATGAATGTTTCTCTGCTATTGGAATTTCTCCAATAAAAACAAAAGGACATCATTACTCTGGAAAAGCTCATTTAGGTAAGAGAAAACATTCTTCTGTATTGCAATGTATAAAGACCAAAGTAGGCAGGTTGTTAAATGTTGACTCTGAGCTGTTGAATGATGAGGCTTTGAAATTTTAGATAAAGCTAAGTACTTTGATAAAATGATAAAGCTTCTTGTAGCAAAAATGAAGAGAGTGGAATCAACCAACATAAAAATACAAATCTTGACACTTGCTCTCCTACCAACTGGTCACACAAAAAAGTCATGTGTGTGTCTGGAGTTTCAGAACACATTGTACGCAAGACTCACAAATTGTGTTCGTAAGAGGTATTTTAGCTGTGCCAGAACCAAAAGGGGGCAAATCTTTGCCTGCTAATATTGCACAGCTAGTGAAAGCATTTTACTAAGATGATGAATATACTCAACTGATGCCAGACAGGAAAGACTATGTTAGTATTAAACATAATATTCATCAGCAGAAAAGACTCATCTTGTGCAACCTAAATGAGCTCTTCAGACCATTCAAAGAACAGAACCTGATAGCATTCTTGGAGTTTTCAAAATTTTGTAGTCTAAGGCTGAAATGCTGTGTCCTTGCTGGTAGTGCAGGTACACATGCCATATGTGTATGTACCATCCAACAAAACATGAAATTATTACTGAAACCACTGAATGTATTATATCAAGATCTCTTGAAATATATTGTCTGTAATACCAGTAGCAGAGAGTATATGATTCATAGGTGGCCAAATTTTCCTAAATCATCAGGGCAGCTTGAATAAAAATTTATGACATCATCGAAGGAAATATTGATAACACTGAATCAATAGAGTTCTCATAATGGATAACAACTGACCGATTGATTTTGACAACACAAGAGGAATCCTGTCAAGCTTACATTTATTTAGTTGTTTTGCAATTGAATAAATTAGCACCTCATTCTTAATTGGCTAAATCACAATTCAGATACTTAAAGCAAAGAAAGGAGGAGATTAGTGATTTTGAAGTTTTGTTCCTGGGAGATTTTGCTGAGAACTACAAATTTGTAGTTCAAGATGAGATCCAGAGTTTTCATTGGAGTACCCCACAATGTACTTTAAATCCAGTGGTACCCTACTTTAAACTTGAAAATGCAATGCAAAATCATTGTTTCTGCATTATGTTGAGTGATAACTCACATGTTGTAGCATTTATTTATATGGTACAGAAAAAAAATTGAGGTAATCAGGCCTACCTTAAATATAAAAAATAGTGAGTATTTTACTGATAGTTGCACAGTACAATACAAGAACTTTGCCAATTTTGCAACCATCAGAAATATTTGGGTCTCAATACAAAATGGAATCTCTTTGCAACAAGTCATGGTAAACAACCATGTGATAGGTGGGACAGTGAAAAGGATAGTGTCAAAAGAAAGTCTCCGAAGACCAACTACCAAAGAAATCCTTTCCAAAAATCTATGTTTGAATATTGCAGATCTGCAATTGAAGGTATCAAATTAATTCTGGTTGAAAAGGAGGAAGTTGAGAAAGCAAGGAGGAGCCTCAACATGAGATTCAAAAATGCAT
This sequence comes from Doryteuthis pealeii, assembly GCA_023376005.1. Lineage (NCBI taxonomy): Eukaryota > Metazoa > Mollusca > Cephalopoda > Myopsida > Loliginidae > Doryteuthis > Doryteuthis pealeii. The sequence continues at coordinate 72,146,911 of CM042150.1, forward strand.
CCACAGTCCCAGGAACAAGAAGTTTTCATCCATTTATTCCACTCATCAGAGATAAAATAGCCATAAAACAATGTAGTGAAGATGAAAACTATGACCTAATACATAACTTCTCTATTGGAACTGAAGAGAAACAGTGAAATTTGTTGTTTCAGGATATGTTTGTTGCAGGTGTGACAATAAAATTTGGATTGATACAGAGAATGACTTGCTGATTAAATTAGTGCGCTCAGCTCTTCCATCTTGTTCATTTTACTGGGAAGAGAATTTTAAGGATATGTTTTGTGCCATTCACAAATATTCTGTGCACTGTTGATGTCCCTATAACACCAAATGGTAGAGTTTATCATCTGTCCAAGATGGTCTATACACACAACAAAATTTATGGCACAGTGTAGTTTAAAATGTAATGTTTTAAAAACTCCTTGTATATTCATTTTTATTATCACTTTCTTTTGATTGAAAAATAGTAAAAAAAAAAATTTTTTTAAATAACAAAAAACACAACAAAAAAATAAACAAAGTGAAATCTGTAGTGAAGAAGTGGCTCAAAGGACAGTTAACAGAATAGTGATACATACTCTCATTTGAAGGTGGAACATTGCTATTGAAAAAAAAAAAACAGTGACTGTGGGAAAGTAGGGAGGTGATCCACAGAGTACCAACATTTTAATTCATGATACATGTTCCTGTGTCGGTAATTATACCTGTACTAAACAAAATGGCATTACTTTTTGACCCACCCTCGTATTTAATTTTTTTTTTTTTTAATTGATAAAAAACAATATTATTGAATAGTTTAAGAAGTCACTGAGCACAATATCAACATTTGAGAGTTCATGGAGCATTAGGATGATTGTCTTTAATTATAATCTTTCACTGAAATCCTGCACGTACATAGGAAAAAAACTCTGAACTTGGCAGGTTCATATCTTCTAAAGTAGACTTGACCCCCTCACGAAATTCTTTGGTGAACTTAGGCAGACATAGTAGATGTTAAGAAAAAATATTATGAAAATTGAAGAGGACCCATTTTCGATAGACTGACCGTAAGCTACATAGGTGAAAAGTTGTTGATTTTGGAGTCATGCATTTGGGTGGGCAAAATAAAATTTTCTGTGAGGTATAGGGTTAAAATAGTTGGATATTTGGATTCTACAGTCCTTATTTGCCTTACATACCAAATTTCAGAAATATTGAATGTATGAAAGTATTTTTTAAAAATTAAAAAAAAAACACTGAGATTTTGAGATACCGCACAGCCTTAATTTTGAGGCAAAATAGCAAAATTATATCCCCCCCCCTCTAAAATCGGAACTGTAAGGTTTAAGACAAAATAATTTGGCACACTTTCCCAACTCACGAAGGGGAACATTTGTGCCAAATTTCAAGTAATTCGGTGTCGGTGGGTGCAGATTTCAAATTTTTCCGGTGTTTTGACATGGAATGACCCTTAAGAAACTACTGCTCATCTCTAAGTCTGGCATCTATTGATGAGTTAACAAACAAAACAGCCACCGAAAAATATCGATGACATCAACCCAACCAAAACTATAATAGCACACAAAAATAGGATAATGCACAGCATCGCCCATCCTGTTAATCAAGGTGCGTATCCACAGGTTCGAACTCTGGCCTGTTGTTCGAAAAATAAGCTACAGTGCCCCAACAACATCACACACCCAAATCGCATCACACCCAGAGCAGACAAACAAGATACACACACTACTAATATCATAGCTCTGAACACAGTATCTAAAAAGACAACCACAAAACCTAAACACAAAACAAACCTACTAAGTTTGTAAACAAACTTTAAACAGCAACATTCAATGTCAGAATACTAAAAACAATAAACCAACTACCCGAGTTGATGGTGCCTGCAGCCGATAAAAATATAGACATAATTTGCATACAAGAGCATAGATTTGATCATAGTGAATTAGAAATAAAATATCACAAAACAGGTAATGGATGGACGTTTGTGTCGGTATCTGCATGGAAAAACTCCACAAATTCCACCATAGGAAGTGTGGGAATGATTCTCAGCCCTTGGGCTCTAAGATTGTTAAAAAGCATATAAAAAATCCAACCAAGAATCATATGTGCTACGTTTAATGGGAATCCCTGCATGACAGTAGTCTCATCCTATAGTCTCACTAATGTCAGTGAGGAAACAGCATCGCAAAGTTCTCATTTCAAGATTCTCAAATCTACATATAGATATTGTCGGATCTCCACCAACCTGCCAAAATTACACATATCTGCCAACAATCTTAGATTGATTTCCCCAGAGGCTGCAGTGATTCCACTGAAAGATATTTCAGCTGGAACCATACTAAAAACTATCAATGGAATGGATTGCTATCTATGAAGTACCTGCAGTCGTAATGACTGACAGAGGCACACAGTTGTAGTCAAAGCTTTTCATTCAACCTCCTACTAGATACTAAGCACATATGAACAACATACCACCGTATTTCAACATGTCTGGTGGAAAGATATCCAGGACAATTAAAAGTATTTCTCACAATGAAGCCAAACTCAGCAAACTGAGTTGATAATTTACCACTTGTACTATTATCTATCAGGAAATACTAACTGGATTGCACACCAGAGGAATAGGTTTTGGGACATTATAAACGACCACCTTCATACAGGACCTGAAAATGAGGATTTCAAAATAACAATTTACACACACACGACAAGCACTGAGACAATTTTACATCACTGCCCACAATTTTTTGACAACGAATGCATGTTCGGAATGACATGGTCAAAAAGCCATTACTTCCATGCTATCGGGGTCCATAGAAGTTAGTAAAAAGGGTAGAAAAAATGTTCACCATTCAAAAACATGACACTGTTCCCATTGGCAGACTTAAGCTAGCATCAATGAAAAACTCAAAACAGATGCAACAGCCACACAGCAACGCTAACACCAAGGAGAAATCCAACATACAAAACACACAGAGAAGAAAAAATACAATTATTAACATGAACCAAATCTGGTTGAAGAGTAACATTGCCACATTATTTCAAAACATACATATACTGTTAAAACAGATTTTTTAAAAAATCTTTCAGTCTGGATGAGAAGTTTTTGTAGCATTACCTACCCTTAATATATATACACACACATCACGCATACAACAGGTGTTATGGTTTCAATGCTGGCAATAATCATTCTCTCTTTTTTCTTCTTGACACTCAGCAGACCATGGATGTCAGGCAAGCTCACTTATGCTCTGCCACACACGTACTCATATTTCTGCCACACAGACCTTGATTGCAACTCAACAACTCTACAAATAATTCACTCCTATCACACACATCTTCATACTACAACAAAGAACATCCTATTTCGGACAACTCTACGCTAGGAACATTATTCACTACACATTAAACATGTGATATGCAATATGCATGTGTGTGTGTGATTTCAAGAAATCACAAAAACCCTGATACGTATATGCATATATATATATATATATATTTACCAACCCCTCCACACAAGCAGGATGTGACACAAGGTCAATTTCTTAAGCTGAGTTTAACAGGTTTGAATTCAGAGTTTTCCTTCTCCTAGACTGGTTACCTAGCCATGGTTAAGAGCCCAGTCTGCCCTGCTATTTACCTATAGCTGGAGGGAGAGTAGTTGAATGCATACCTTTCCTAAGGATATTAGTACCATGTTAAATTCAAACAGCTTTGTCCAAGATTTGAACTCGAGCTGATGAGTCCATTTCCTATGACTAACCATTACACCACACACCTCCAACATATGTGCATATACGTGTGCATATGTGTATGGGCAGACTAGACATTAGAGTTAGTGGATCATATATGTGTGCGTATGTATGTATATTTAAGTATAAGCGATATTTTGAACATAGCTATAAATCAATAAGTAGTAACATAATAACTAAAATTTTAAAAAAAAAAATATCATTACATGTGCAGTTTATTTTTGATAGATTTAAAACAATTTGTTTTGGTCAATTTCGACGCGATCCGCCATTCAGCCTCTTTTTCAATGGTTTTAGGCGCTTGCTTACAATTTTAAAATAACATTTGGAATGGAAAAAAAAATTACCAAAAAATCAGGTAATTATCCGATTTTAATGAAATTTTCAGTATTGATTTAACAATTAATGAATTTTATAATGCATCAGTTATTTTATTTCAAAACTTTAATTTAGTATTTTTGCTATGAAAAATTAATATATAAAATTCATTTAAAATAAAAATATTCGGAATTTAAGTTTAAAATGTTATATTTTTAGATTCTAAAAATAAATATCTACTTAATGCAAACCTTATTTTAGGCGCCAAAAGTAATAAGTTTTGAAGAAAAACTCGATTGAAAATGTACCCCCCCCTTTTTAAGCAGAAAAAACATCGATGTATAATTTTTTCTTTTATAAAATAATAGCCAATTAGATAATTATCAAAATGAGTAAAAAAGAAATCTCCAAAAAATAAATTATTTATTATATTTTTACATTTTATTTTTCGATTTTCGGTACTTATTTTCTCATAATTTTTTTTTTTTTTTTCTATTCATAACTTCTGTTTTTTATCTCTTTATTTATATTGTAATTAGTATCGAAAATGACCAACTCGCAAAACATTTTACGCTCCCAAAATAAGGGGGGTCAAAATTAAGTGACCTGAAAAAAATGAGAAAGTTTTGAAATAAAATAAATAATGCATTATAAAGATCATTCATTGATAAATAAACACTGAAAATTTCATTAAAATCCGATAATTTCCTGATTTTTGGTAAATTATTTTCTGTAGCGGGGGGGCTAACGTTATTTTGTCAAAAACGCATTTTAGGCTCATTTTGCCAGTAGGAATTTTTTTTCCTAAAATATATTAGGGGAAATATTTTTTTACGAGGTATTTTATGAAATATGAAAAAACGATTTTTTTCTATAAAGATAACAGTCTGAATAATTATATCAGAAGATTTTTATGAGTTTCAATACCAGAATTTTTTTTAGCAAAAGAACCATGAATACAGAATTCTGCTAAAAATATCAATAAAGAAACTGACCGTAAACGGATTTTTTTTACTTATTTTTCTAGGGACTGGGAAAAAAATGGGATACTACGAGTTTTAAAAGCGAATTAAGAATAATTAAATCTATTATTTAAGGTTAAACTTTGTCTAAATCGATAAGTAGTAGCATAATAACCATTATTAAAAAAAGAAAAATATAATTACATATGCAGTTTATTTTTAAAAGATTTAAAACTATTTGGTTTGGTCAATTTTGACGCCATCCGCCATTTTGGCTGTTTTTCGATGGTTTACAATTTTAACGCAACATTTGGGATGGAAAAAAAAATTACCAAAAATCAGGTAATTATCCGATTTTAATGAAATTTTCAGTATTGATTTATCAATTAATGAATTTTATAATGCATCAGTTATTTTATTTCAAAACTTTAATTTAGTATTTTTGCTATGAAAAATTAATATATAAAATTCATTTAAAATATGAAAATCCTGATGTTAAGTTTAAAATATTATATTTTTAGATTCTAAAAATAAATATCTACTTAATGCAAACCTTATTTTAGGCGCCAAAAGTAATAAGTTTTGAAGAAAAACTCGATTGAAAATGTACCCCCTCCCCTTTTTAAGCAGAAAAAACATCGATGTATAATTTTTTCTTTTATAAAATAATAGCCAATTAAATAATTATCGAAATGAGTAAAAAAGAAATCTCCAAAAAATTAATTATTTATTATTTTTTTACATTTTATTTTTCGATTTTTGGTACTTATTTTCTCATAGAAGCGCAACCGTAAAAAAAAATTTGTTTTCTTTCTATTCATAACTTCGGTCTTTTATCTCTTTATTCATACTGTAATTAGTATCGAAAATGATCAACTTGCAAAACATTTTACGCTCCCAACATAAGGGGGGGGGGTCAAAATTAAGTGACCTGAAAAAAATGATAAAGTTTTGAAATAAAATAAATAATGCATTATAAAGATCATTCATTGAAACACTGAAAATTTCATTAAAATCCGATAATTTCCTGATTTTTGGTAAATTATTTTCTGTAGAGGGGCTAAAGTTATTTTGTCAAAAACGAATTTTAGGTTCAGTTTGCCAGTCCCTATATTTTTCAAGATAACGGTGAGTAATTTTTCCACAACCGGATAATTGAATCTTTGAATTAACTGTTATTGTTTGTAACATCTCTTTATATTAGTTATTTCTTTTTTGCAAGATTTTTAGAAAAAAGTTCAAAAATATTTACGTTTCTTCCTTCAATATGGCCTAAACTGATCACGTGACCAATTTTGATGGTACCTATATAAAAAAAAAATGAATAGTGTCCAAAATTTTGAATCCTTAAAACTTAAAAATGTGCATTTAATAACATTTACAATTACAAATGAAACAATAGCAGGTTCTAATCTTAGGACAATTTTTAAAAATTAAAATGTCAGAAATGTCAAAACGTGTAAACAAACAAGCGTGCAATTTTTCATTTCAAATGACAAAATTGTGATACAAAAAAAATCCTATAAACTTTTAAAATACTTTCTATAAAAGTAAAGCAAATAAAGTCGGGTGCGCCGTCCTACTAAATTTGGACATTTTCTTTTCTCACTTAAAAAAGATAGAATAAAAAAAAAGAATTTCAACAATTTCTCTGTTGTTACATTAACAATGTCGATTATATAGCGAAGTAAAACTATTTTATCATTAATAAAATCATAAGTATCGTAGCAATATTGTATTAAAGTAAAATCATTAAAAAGAAAGAAAAGAAAAGAAACGATGTTCACTGTTATTTTGTGTGCTTTGACCGCATCGCTATGTTGGTGTTGATATAACAGAACAATAACAAAAAGTAACAGGGTGTATATTTTTTATTTTGATGGGCGTGTTTCTTGTATTTTATTTGCTACAACACATAACTGGATAACAAAAAGTAACTTAAAAACAAGGACAATGATTAAAGTGGTTTTGCATGTTTTACATTAAAATCTTACGATCAGCCTTTTAAGATTAATACAAAATTTAAAAAATGAAAGTGAAAAAGGCTTTTTGAGATTTTTGACAACTCTTTCAGTCTTTGACATAACAGTGTTAAAAGATTACAGTGACCTCGTTAACTTAAAGTGTCACAAACGAAAGAAGAGTTGGAAAACTGGGAAAATAAAATAAAGTATTTAAAAACTGTTGGATGGAAACCATGATTCAAGACACAACTCTCTTAATTTGACATTTAAGAGTAAATAAATGTAGACAATTTAAATTTTATTTCCTCCCTATCCTACGCACAGGGTTCTTCAGAAGTAAAATTTTCTTTAATATTCCCAAATTTGTACCTTACTACTTCTTTTAAACACATAAACAGTCACCAGTGGGGATCTTTCTCTCAGTACAACATAACAATTGAGAACATAATAAGAAGCGATTTATTTGACGTGGACGACTGCATCTCTGCATCCGACCCCATGAAACAAATGCGCCTCACATGAAGTCGGTACAGAGATACAATCGGACACGCCTGGGCCCGAAACATAAAAAGAAGCGATGATGAATATTACTAACAATACCAAAGAAAGCATGACCAAATTTAGGGAGGCTATTGAAAAATTAAAAACTATTAAAAACGGCAAATAGATTGTATTATGTAAAACCTCTGAACTACACTTACATGACAGAAATTTAAAAAATACTTACTGAAGATTCTGCTACTTGGACCAAGTTTCCACAAATAAAAAAAATAATAATTATGATGGTTTTAAAGATCTGCCGCATTTGAAATTACAATCCATTTCGAGTTCAAGGAAACATTTCTTTCTATCAGCCAGTATCTCGACTGCAGTAATCCACTCTAAACAAAAACAATCAGTACGTATACATATTCACTGAAATAAGCATGTATTTAGCATGATTCACAACTAGTTTGCACAGCAGCCTAGAATTCTGATTACTGTTACTCGACAGCGAACAACAGTTTGTACGGATGCATGTGCTATTAGTTAAGTTAACCTAATCAATTCTAAAATTAAAGCCATCTGCCAACTAAAGTAGAAAAATTGAATTAATTTTCTAACTTTATTTATTAGGGATGCTCAATTTACGGACTTTTCATACGTGCTTAAATTGATAAAAGATATTATAAAACTGACGTTTTATAATATTTTTTAACAATGGAAAATGACATTTTTAATGTTTTCTTTTACGTTTAATATTAAGAACAATTCCGAGTTTATGTGTTAAAAAAAATTGTTACATATAACGTATTCTAAATATATTTGCGATAAATTCTTAATCTTTGTTGACATAATTATCGCGAACAATTAGACCCAAGTAATTTTCTATGGAGAATTATACATGTAATAATTTTTCGTCTGAAAACAAAACAAATTACTAAATTTAGCTATTCGTTGATGCCTTACGATTTAAAATGTTAAAAATTATTTACAATAAAATTCTATCAAAAATATTATAAAAAACGAGACTTCTTCTTCGATACATTTCTGATAAAGTATAGATATATTAAAAGAAATAATATGACCTTACACAGTTACCGCCCCTTAACCATCGCCTGATAAGAGATCTTGACCCTTAACCATCGCCTGATAAGAGACCTTGTGCGATTGGTTAAAGGCCATTGTCGACGACCAATCAAAACACTTATCACTAGGCTTAGTTTAACCGCTAAATTTCGAAGATTTATTCCATCAATCTGTCTTTTTCCCGCTGTAACTATAGGACGTGTTTTTGAAGCTAGCTACAAGAAGAAGCTGGTGACTACGTAAAGTCAAACATAACTCAAGCTAGCAAGAGACTCTCGCCTCTTCATACCAGAGACAAGATAAGTTTCGCAAACGCATTATTTTGCAACCTACACCTACACTCAATTTATACCATATATAACACATTTGTATACCTCACACACATTTTGTAAATCACGCGTTACATATTGTATATTGCACGTTGATGTTTTGTTGTCGAATACACTGTTCTGTTTAAAAAGCCTTGTGTTCTGTTTCTTTATCACTATCTTGTCTACGTATTTACCACAATATATCTAAGTTAGGAGAATGAAATATCAATTTACAAAACATTCATTTGGCCTTTGTGTTGTTAGTAGTATTGTCACACGGATTTGAACTTATTTTAATTTATAGCAGAAGTAACTATCGAAACAAGAATAGAATATATCTCCTACATACTTCCATAAAAAAATGAATTTTTTAAAAATTGAAACATTATTTTCAATATTTTTGTATATAAAGACCGATAATTGTATGTATACTCATTTTTAGCTACATATTTTTTATATAATATTTTCTTTAATTACATAAATACGATTTTGCGATACAATGAACGGGAGTATTTATTTTACATTTTATAAATTTAAAAAAAAACTAACTTTTAATATAAAATTCCTTAGAACGATTTAGAAAAAAACAAAAAAAGGATAAATATTTTTTCTTATTTACGATAAAAAATTTTTTTAAATTAATTCATACTCATAATTACTATAGACGAAAAAAGAAGTTAGTATTAAATAAGTCAAAATTGTATCCAGAATGCGTGTTGCTGTGGTCTGTTGTATGTTTGGTTCAAAGATGTCACATTTAAAAGGTAAGAGTTTTCTCCCTTCCATTGTATTTTGAAAGCTTTTGGTTACGAAGGATAAACGAAAACAGGAACAGAAATTGCACACTAAAGATCTTTCTATCTAATTTATAAAAAAAGATATTTGATTTGAAAGATTTAGAGGAAGAGTATTTATCCGAGCAATTGAATACGTGTGAATCATTTAAGCACATGACAAAAAACATGTAGCAGATATTACTTTGTAATGGCTAATAAAATGGCGGTTGCCGATTGTTCAAGAAAGGGGGGAGTAAATCTTCTAAAAATGTAATAACGAAACTGGCAGACGCTGGAATTCAAAATCAAGCGCCAAAAATAAGAAGCGGGAATTCTAGGAAGGAGGAGATTTCAGTTAGAGGATGACAGACAAGTAATCGTCACGCAAACAAGTTAGCTCCATAATCGGGAAGTGAAGTAAGACAAATATGAACTTTAAAACGAGCAAATGAAAAGGACTTTGCCCGGTATCATGTACTACATTTTGTAACTTTACTTTAATACAAGTTGTGTATTTTAGTCTGCCTTCGTTGTTTCTCCTGCATGTTGATAAATGTTTTCAGATAGTGAGATGTGTACAAATAATATAAAAGAATAACACACACACACCACTACAATTGGTGACCCCGACGAACGAACAGGGCGTAACCCCACACAAGATATATATATATATATATAAAGATGGAACAGACAATGGAGGAAATGAATCAGCAGGTCAATATAAAAGCACCCGATTTTATAGAGACCGCAGTGAATGGGTGGTTTACCATATTGGAAGTCCAGTTTCACCTGCGAAATGTGACCACACCAAAAACAAAATTTTATACAGTAGTGTCATCGTTGCCAGCTGATGAAGTCGCTAAAATACCAAATACACTCCTTGAATCACATGACTACGAAGAATTAAAACGCACTCTTATAGAGGCACATGAAAGAACGAAACCAGAGCTCCTAGAAAAATTAATGGCGGCAACAACAATTTCAGGACGACCGTCAGCATATCTACATCCCATTCGGACTTTACGAATTTAACTACATGCAGTTTGAATTAAAAAAATGCATCAGCAACATTTCAACGTTATATGGAAAAAAAATTTTTAAGATATTAATTGTGTTTTTGTATATATTGATGATATTTTAATTTTCATTCAATGATGAGATTTCTCACCAAAAAGACATTGAAACTGTTTTTAACATTTTAAACGAACACAAGTTAAAAATTTCAACCACAAAATCTATTTTTAACGTGACTTCCCTATATTTTTTAGGCTTTCATATTAGTGCAGATGGAATTAAACCTACAGTTAGTAAAATAGAAGAATTACAATCTTTTCCTTACCCTAAGGACGCAAATAGGTTACGTAGATTTCTCGGTATGGTAGGATTCTATAGAAAATTAATACCAAAATTTTCAGAAATAGTTTTTCCCTTATCTGAGAGAATGAGATTATCCCTTAAAAGTCTCGTTTATACTAAATGAATCAGAACGACAAGCTTTCAATTCGGTAATTAAGGAACTTAATGATACAGCATCATTAGCTCACCCTAAACCTAACTGTACAAATTATCAATTAGTAACCGACAGTAGTAATTACGCTATTGGTGTAGCATTACACCAAATTGTGGAAGGAAATCCAATACCAATCGGATTTTTCTCTAAAAAATTAACACAGACACAAACTAGATATTCTACCTTCAACCGTGAACTGTTGGCAGCGTATTTGTCAGTGTTGCATTTTCGTCACCTCATAGAAGGTCGCCAAGTGCTACTTTTAACTGACCATAAGCCATTATGTGGTGCATTTCATAGTTTAAATCCCGCAAAATCAATTAGCTATCCTGACAGAATTCATTACAGATATTGAACATGTGAAAGGTACTCAGAATATAGTTGCTGATTGTTTATCCCGACCAACACTTGCTGTACAAATAGATACGTGTGATTTATCTGCACTTGTGGAAGCACAAGCATCTGATATTGAAATTCAATCTTTTCAGGACTTAAGGAAATTCACCATACCTGGAGGTAACCAGATTATATAGTGTGACTTATCTACATCTTACCCCAGACCTTTTGTTCCAACTAAGTTACGTGAATCCATTTTTAATAGTATGCATTCCATATATCCCCCTGGCATTAAATCATCCATTAAAATGATTAAAGCTAGATATTACTGGTCAAACATGGATAAATCAATTAAAGAATTTTGCGCATCATGCACAGCGTGCCAACAAGCGAAGGTTTACAAACATACACAATTACCTGTACAGACGTTAGAAATATCATCAACTAGATTTCACACAGTCCACATAGACATAGTAGGACCCCTCCCACCAGCAAAAAGTTCAGATAGTTGTTACATCAGCCCTTATAGATATGTCCTCACGTCCATTGACCGCACGACTCGTTGGATAGAAACGCAACCCATAAGCGAAATTACTGCACGTAGTGTGGCCGAGGCCTTTATAAACGTGATGGGGTGTTCCTTTGCATGTTCTATCAGCAAGAGGAAAGCAATTCGAAAGTGAGCAGTTTAAGGAAGTAGCAAAAATAATTGGTTTTTATAGGCTACGTACGATGGCTTATCACCCACAATGTAATGGTTTGGTTGAGAGAACGCACAGAACCATTAAAACTGCTATTATAGCACGAAAAGAGTCCTGGCTTTCAGCCCTTCCAATAGTTCTTCTCGGAATTCGCAGTATACCCAATAGCTCTGATCTTTCTCCTTTTTATGCTGTTACAGACACACAATGTTTACTACCACAGCTACTAATAGATAGTACAAGCGAGGAGACTGTAACACAAAATTTCACAAGAGAACTACATAAAACCATGACACAATTTGATTTGAGAGACTTCACCAAAAGAAAAGCTTCAAACTTATGATAAAGTTTGGATTAGAGTGGATCGTGTTCGAAGACCATTAGAAGCACCCTATTCAGGTCCCTACGTAGTTCTTCAGCGAAAACCTAAATATTTTCTGGTTAAGATAAATAATGATATGGATACCCGGGTCTCTGTTGACAGATTAAAACCATATATAGAAATGCAAATACAAATAGTAAAGAAGCCCGTAGAAGGAAGGATAGATAAGAATGAAACGCTTAGTGATTCGGAGCACGAAATAAATGATAGAAGTAAAAAAGAAAATTCTCCCATAAGGAACACAAAATCATGTTCAGGGCGAACAGTTTCCTGGAAAAAACACGAGTACTTTTATTATTAGACACTCCGTTCTAAGAGGGGAACTTCTGTAATGGTTAATAAAATGGCGGTTGCCGATTGTTCAAGAAAGGGGGGAGTAAATATTCTAAAAATGTAATAACGAAACTGGCAGACGCTGGAATTCAAAATCGAGCGCCAAAAATAAGAAGCGGGAATTCTAGGAAGGAGGAGATTACAGTTAGAGGCTGACAGACAAGTAATCGTCACGCAAACAAGTTAGCTCCATAATCGGGAGGAAGTGAAGTAAGACAAATTGCATTGGCATTTCAGTCTCGGAAGACTATGATAAAGTTTTTAGGGGCCCCTGAAGTTACAGTGCCTCCTGTGACTATCAAGTCCGATGTTTGAAAAACATTCTCGACCACAGATTTTGCATTTGAAGGCTGTCCCTGCAGATGTTGATGTTCCGATGCTTTGTTGCCACTGTTTTCTTCTGGGCCTCTTAGCTTCATGGTGTTGCGTCAGGGTGACTTCTGACATGAACAGTCCTCTACGGAGATTCTGCCGCCACCGAGGGCGGTCCTGGGCCAAATTTTCCCAGCTGGAAGGGGCAATGCCAAAGCACCTGAGATCATTATTGCAGACATCCTTGAATCGCAGCTGGGGGCGACCAATATGTCTTACCAGACGTAAGCTCTCCATAGAGGATGTCTTTCGGGATTCGTCCATCATCCACCCGACGTACATGACCCAACCATCGGAGACGACGTTGTCTCAGTAGAGAGTATAAGCTAGGACTGCTGTGTTAGTGATCCTGTCCCTCCAGGTGATGCCCAGTATACGTCTAAGGCAGCGAAGGAAGAAGTTATTTAGCCACCGCTCTTGGTGTGAGTATAAGGTCCATATTTCACTTCCATACATGAGGGTGCTGATAACACATGCCCTATACACTTGTACCTTTGTACGGATAGTGAGCTTGCTGTTGTCCCACACTCTTGCTGTGAGCTTTCCAAAAGTTGAGGCAGCTTTTCCGATCCGGCAACTGAGTTCAGTATTACCATAGAAGAACTGGATCCCGTTCGCATTTGGACTTGTGGACATCCCGGCGTAAAGCGCACACTCTACTTCACAAAATTGGTTAGTCCCGAGGTCTCTAAGGCAGCTGTGCGAGAAGTAGTCAGAGACTGCGAGGAGTGTCAATCCATAGATCCGGTAAGGTGGAAGACGGGCAGACTGGACGTACGTGAGAACTGTAGCAGGGTCGAAATGGACGTGACCCACCTTGGAGGTCGGCATTACCTAACGTTGATCGACTGCGGTCCCAGTCGATTTGCCATTTGGAGGCCGTTACTACGCCAGGACTCTGCCAGCATCATTCGGCAGGTGGAGACTGTATTCTACGAAAGCGGGGCGCCTGCCGAATTACGCACGGATCACTAAATTCGTCGAGCGCTGGGGTGTCCAGATGAGATTCCGATGTGCATACGTGCCGTCGAGTAATGGGATCGCAGAGAGATCCCATCGTACGATCAAGCGCATTGCCACAAGAACACAGTGCTCGGTAATGGAGGCAGTGTACTGGTACAATGTGACTCCCAAAAGAGGATATAACAGCTTCAACTGCACCAGCTAATGTGATACATACATACCCGGCCCGTATAAAGAAGACACTGGTCCCAGTAGTTATAAAGTGGCAGATATCGTCTGGGTTAAGATCCCGCATGGGCGATTTACGACTCAGTTAGGAAAGGAACAGATAACTAATGTCTACAGCCCACATTCGGTCCTTGTCGACGGGAAGACCCCGCCACATAAAGGATGTTCGTCCTCTCCGTGGAGCAGACGCCACTAGTTGCCGCGTCACTTCCTCTGACGATGAAGCGCCGAGGCTGTATGAGGATTTGACGCGGGAGGATTCAGCAGCATCTGAGAGCGATCACAACGACTGTGGTCAGAATGGGCCCAGAGACACATCCGATGATACAACCGAGGATGAAGATACCACCGAGCGTGTCCCGCTTAGACGAAGTAGCAGACTAAAGAGATCTGCTCCGCGCTGTAGTTTATGTAATCCAGAGATCAGGGAGGAGTGTGACCGAGCAGATTCCCAGCCCCCACGAACGAAACGAGTCCGGATATGTTTGGCCTGTGCGAGGAGGAGGAGTGTGGCGTGTGACCACGGAAATTGAACTCGTCACCTCTTCGTTGCTGAAATGCTGGTGAGAAGACTAGAACTGCTGGTAGAGCAAAGCAATTACGTACGACGACTGCTGTGTTTGAAGGTGTCAGGAAGTGAGTAACGTGCTCAGTTGGTAGAGACTGTGCTGACGACGAAAGGAAGTACATTTCATTTGCTAAACTTTAATACAAGTTGCATGTTGATAAATGTTTTCAGATAGTGAGATGGTTTCTGTTTCGACCAATCCTGAATCTGTCTTGACGAGCACTGACCTAGGTGATAGAATTTTTACCACTTTGGCTGGACTGGTTTTAGGTGTCTTCAACCAAACTGGCTGTCCTTCAACAAAATATGCGCGCTCTTTAGCTCTATGATGCTTGTCAAAATTAACTTTTTGTCTCATCTTGAGATAAGAGTCTGCATTTTTGTGTTGTTCAGCACTTTGTTGGCAGGATAAATTCTTGTGAAAAATTGTTGGAATACGGGTCCTGAGTTTCCTATTCATCAACAATTCTGCTGGACTCTTGTCATAGTACTGCGATAATTAAGCAGAGCAATGTACGGATCACTTGCCTTCTTAAAAAAGGTTCTTAACTGTCTGAACCGAACGTTCAGCATGTGGATGATGGGGGCTACTTGTGAGGTGAAGAAAGCCGAAAACATTGGAGAAATCCAAGAACTCTTTGGATATGAATTGGGGCCCATTATCACAAATGACAATCTCCAGAATCCCATTCCAAGCGAACACTGATTTGCAGTTGTCAACAATACTGCCCGAAAACGTAGTCCGTAGATGAGATATCTCTATCCATCTAGAATAATAGTCAATGACTAGTAGGTATATATGTCCTTCCAATTCAAAGAAATCCATTCCTACCTTCTGCCATAGATAATCAGGTAACTTGGTAGGTCGTAGTGGTGGATATTTTCTCACAAATACTGCACCCTCCTATCTTCTCGGCAATTTGTTTTGAAAGCCCTGGCCACTAAACATTGTCCCGGGTCAGTGCTCGACATTTAACAATACCTTGATGTCCTTTGTGCAGACGATCCAAGGTGTCTTTTTGGAGATCTGCAGGGATGATGAGTCGGCTCTGATACAGTAACAGTCCTTGATAAACCATGAGATTCTGCCTTACGAACCAGTAGGGTCTCAGTTCAGGATCTTGTGTTGCTGCTTCAGGTCAGTGGTTCATCTTGTAAAAGTTCATGACTTGACTGCAGATGTTGTGTAAAAATTTCTAGTAAATAAGTAAAATAGTTAAGTTAGAGTAGTCGCTCTTGGATCTACCCTGTTTGTATTTTTTGTCCCCTAGGGGTCGTGGATGCCGGTGGCCTCATTTTCGTAATAGCAGTGGTTGGGGAAAGGTAGATAACTATACTATTTAGGTACGTTCTCGTGGGATTTTGCCCTCTTTTGAAATGATTTGGTAGACGAAGCAGGTGCTTCTGATACGTGCTTGGGATTTTGTCCAATATGGCGGATTCTTCCCTTGTCACAGACTACTGGTTCGAATTTCGGAGAGCCTGTTTTTCAGCAAGGGATGGTGATATTTCTTTGAAAGAAATATCCTTTGTTTAAGACAGATGGTATCCCTCTTTATGTCTGTAACTAGCCAAAGCTCACGGTTAGAGGAGGAAAGAATTTGGTACAAGGCGGTCCTGGAAATAGTACATCCCAAGAATGTCTTCTTATCCATTGGTTAGCGTCGGCTGAGAAGGAACCCGCTTTCTTGAAAAGAAATGCGGAGATTGGTTATGAAAAAATGTTCCCTCGGTTTGCGTTGGCAGGATGATAGACTTGAGGGTGGTGGCTAAAAAAAGTATTAGTTCTACGGACTCTCCTCGGTATTCCCTCCTTTCGGCAGCTTGGCTGTAAATAACATTCTTTTCTATAACTTTGTTTAGTAGTTTGAAACTACTAAATTATGAGAATTTCGGTGACAAGTCAGACTGAACAAAAGGAAAAAGTTCTTTATGTTTTCTTTGTTTTTATTATTGTGTCTGTTTTAAATGTTAAATTTATTGTAATTTTAATTTTTTGGTAACTTTATGTCCGTTGGACTTTTGCAAGTAGAAAAATTCTTGCAACCGAATAAATCTAGTTTTTAAAGGCTCACGGCGACCATTTTGTCTTATTTTTCCAAGCGTCCTGACTTGCATATTTCTGTGAATTTTTTATGGTTTCAGTTCGGGCATTACTACTATGTAATATTACAATTTTATCTCGGAGAGAAGTTTTCAGGGTAAAATTCCGACAGTTGTCAATGCTTTGTTTCTGCCTGATTTCCTCCAGTGGTTTGTCACTCACTGAGATGTTCTCTATTATGGAACCGAGGAACATATCTGTCTCTGTCTCCTGTTGGAACTCCTGTTGTTGTTGATACACTGCCATGAGCTTTGGATAGGGTGTCTGCTGGGATGAGATTTTTGCAGTGTGTGTAATCTCGTTGGTGAACCTCATTAGGCGCATGCGGAAACGCTGAATTCCGGGTGTCAACCCATCGAGATTTTTAGTTTTCAGCAGTGGTAGTAGATGCTTGTGATCTGTTTCTATCAAGAACTTTGGTAGTCCTATCAAAAAATCTGCAAACTTTTCACAGCACCACGTGACTGCTAATGCTTCCTTCTCAATAAGTGCATATCTCTGCTCAGTTTCAGTGAGAGATCTCGATGCTTAGAACACTGGTCTCCAGTCATCTCCCTCCTTCTGAAGAAGTGCTCCACCCAAGCCATAAGATGATGCATCTGCTGAGACCTTTGTTGGTTTGTCAGCAGTATAGTCTATTAGTACTGGTGCAGAGCTCAGTTTTTTCTTCAGAGTCTGGAATACTGTTTCCTGAGGCTGGTCCCATATCCATGCAATTTCTTTTTTAAGTAGATCCCGAAGTGGTTTCGTCGTCCAATTCTCAGCAAATTTGTCGACATGGTTTGCCATTCCAAGCAACCTTCTTAACTCAGACATATTTTGTGGTCTGGTTAGTTCCTTTATAGCTTTTATCTTCTCATGATCTACTCGGATTCCTTCTTTGGAGATTATATGTCCCAGAAATTTTATTTCTCCGATGGAGAATTGACATTTTTCATTTAATGTCACTCCTTCTTCTTGCATTCTTTTTAGTACCATTTGTACTCTCTGGTCATGCTCTTTCTGTGTTCTTCCGCTGACCAGAATATCACCAATGTCACAAATGACCCCTGGTATCCCAGATACGATGTGTGTCATTTTCCTGTGGAAATTTTCTGGTCTGGAGCTTATTCCGAAAGGCAGCCTTTGGTAACAAAATCGACCATATGGAGCGATGAGGGTTGTTAGTTCCTGTGAGTCCTTGTACAAAACTATTTGATGAAAACCACTGTTGAAATCAATGTCATAGAGTATGATTCCCAATAATGCTAACACATTGTTAAAACCAATTACTAAATGTATATATATGAATACACAATATGTATAACAACCCAACCGCTAGGCATGATATAACCCTGGACGGGTTGATATGCCGTTAAAATTAATAAACCAACCAACCAACTTGAAATCAAGTTTAGTAAACACAGTGGCTCCGTCAAGTTCAGCAAGGAGTTGATCAGTTGAAGGAAGATGAAAATTTTCCCGTTTTACACTCTCATCCAGCTTGGAGTAATCAACACACAGTCTTACTCTTCCATCTTTTTTAAGGACTGCTACAATGGGAGCACACCAGACTGTTGGTAACTTCACTGGATGGATAATTTTATCTTTTTCTAATCGTTTTAATTCCTCCTGGACTTTCTTCTTCATCGGAAGTGATAGACGTCTAGGGGCGGTGATTGAGAAATATTGAGTGCAGTCTCATCCAAGTGAATCTTGTAGACGTATCTTAATTTTCTGAGGCCTGTGAACACACTGAGGAAGTCTTTCTTGTATTGGTGACCGTCACTCTTTATTGTATTAAATTTACTTAATAACTTTAGAGCTTTAATTGCTGGTCCACCCAATAACGGTTCTGCTAGGTCCTGCACAAAGTACAGTTCCTGCTGCGAAGTAGTTGTTCTGTAACTCAGTGTAGCATCTACACACCCGAGAACTATTATCTTATGATGACCTGGTCCGTATAAATTCTTGTTGGTTGGTTTAATTAAAGGAGAATTTTACCTAAAACACTGGTCTGGTACAACAGTCACATCTACACCAGTATCTAATCTAAAATTGACTATTTTGCTGCAGACTTCAGTGGTGACTTTTATATTCTCTTGCCATTCAAACATGTTCTCATCTACTGCATTTATTTTTTTCTGTGTATTGTCCTATTTTGGAACAATTTCTGCATTTTGTTGTTGTTGCAGGACAGTCTTCTCTGTTATGTAACACCGCATGCAATTTTTCTTTTCAGGTATCTTCTTTTTATATTGATACTTTTTATTTGTTGTCACATGGTTTAAATGAGGATCCGTTGTATTCAGAGTTGAGGAAATTGTTTTGGTTTGGTACTTTGACGATTCATGTGCTCTACCAATCTGCAGGCATTTATCGAGGGTTAGCGTTTTGTCTGCTAAAAAATTCTCTCTTAATGTATCGTCTTTAACATCCACCACGACTTGATCCCTAATGAGTCTATCTTTTAATTGACCAAAGTTGCAATTTTTTGCAAGTTGACGCATATAGGTCTCTATATTTTCTAAGTGTTCCTAGTTACGAAGGTGGAATTGATGAGCTTCATGCGTCTCACCCACGAAAAATTCATCAATTTTTTTTTATTACTTTGTCAAGTTCTGTTTTTAAAGAATCATCGTCAAATTGTAGTCCCTCATAAATATCAAAACATTCCTGACCAATCATCGCTAGAAATACAGATATTTGATATTCTGTATCGACTTTGCTTTAGAGTCGGCTGGCGACTGAATAGTTTTAAAAGTTTATTTTAAATTTTCGCCAATTAGTCTGGACGTTTCCTGACAAACTCATTTTCTCAGGAGGCGGAATATTTGCAGAAAATTGTCTCAAAGCCATTTATTTAAACAAAATGAAAAAAACTTACATTTTTGTGAAGAATTCTTTCCTTTTTCTGTTTCGAGTTATTGAAGTTTTTTTTCAAGTGCGTGTGTGCAGGCTACGGTGGTTCGTTTTTTTCCGAAGGTGAAAAAAGTTCGTTTTTTTCTTCTTTTTTTCACATTTTTTTTTTCTTTTAGGGTTCGTTGTAAATTTTCAATAGATCCCTTGTTTAAGAATTTTTGAGGGATAAAGATAGTTTGAATTGCTTCCCTTAGAGCGTGGACCCTATGCTGCTGCTGATTGAGAGAAAGGGTATTTAAGGCCCGGTTAACCCTTGAACTGCCTCTGTACCAGGACACCAGCGGCTGTGTAGTTCGCACCCTTTCGATTTTCCGCTGCTGTGTTCCAGATTTTGGCCCCGCAAAGAGCCTGCCTTCGGAAAACCACGGTAGATTCCTTTCAAAGAAAGTATCATCTACCGAAGCGCAGAAGAAACCAACTGAGTCTCACTGGGACTCAATCCCAGTGAGACTCAGTTGGTTTCTTCGAAAAAGAATTAAGAGAAAGAATTTGTCTACCGAGAAACTTTGGTCGGACTTTGCAGATTACTTTCCGAAAAGTCTCTTCCACTAAAGAGCAGAGGTTTGAGTCTCTGAGAGACTCAGTTGGTTTATTGGTGAAAAAAGAAGAAAAAGAATTGGTCTTCTAAGAGTTTTCCATAGAACAGGGTATGAAGGCTTTGTCCCTCAGAATTATTACTCTCATTTAATAACTTTATTTGGTTGCCTAGAGGCTATAAATTCAGTCAGGTGACTGGACAAAATTGTCAAAAAGGAGAAAAAGAGAAAAATAAGAAAGGAAAAAGTGATTTTATATTTTTTACTTTTATTATTTGTGTTTCCTTTAATTACTTTGTTTTTAAGTTTTTTTTTATTCAATTGTAATTTTGTTATTTTTGTTACTTAGAAATCTTTGGACTTCAGCAAGAAGAATAATCTTGCAAGGCTCCCTTAGCTAATAAATTGTTTCATTTTAGGCTTACAGTAGTTATTTTTGTTATTTTTTCAGTGACCATTTATTGAAATTTTATGTTATTCGGTCTTCACAGGCATTTGTGTCCCTAGGGGACAGTGGTCGAATGTCACCGACTTAGCAGCAGCAGCCATCTCTATCATCATAGTCACGTTGTGATCCTTATAAAAAGCCATATCATTAGCAATTCTTCCTCTTTTAGTAGTACCCCTTCTGTGGGATTACTGCTGTAAAACAGGATTCAAAGTTATATTTACTTGAAGATACAAACTCCGACAAAGGTTTGATAAACAGAACATTAAATATGGTACAGCACATGGATATAACAAGATACATAATACATAGGTAAAACAAAGTTACATGTAGAAAGATAAATACACATTCATGAATGGTACAAGATATACATAAAAGCCACAGACATGAGACTAGGGATAGTCCATGCTGTGTTAATAACTTACAGTAATGTAAGGGGAGCCAAAAGCCCCAACGAGAAGGGGTAGACCGTGTCTACCCCATGTGCCTCGTAGTTAGAGGAAGAGGAAAAAGAGAAAGAAGCGTTTGAACCAGCCGCTTAAATATAAAACGGCCCCCTAGCGGGCACCAGCAAACTAAACGGGCAGACAACTCTCCCAGGCAAATACGAAACTAACGCTACACTGCCAAGGGGTTAACACCTCTTCCACACCCGCACCCCCTTGGGTGACTATTACTACAGGTAAGGGCTTTGCGCTCTCTCTCTCTCTCTCTCTCTCTCTCTCTCTCTCTCTCTCTCTCTCCTTACGAATCTGGCTTACGGATAGAATAATACCCAAGACGGACCTCATCTTTAACCTGCTTCGGGACCAAGTGGTATTGCTATCTTTTGACCCATGAAGGCTGATAGCAATTGTCTTTTATCACCAGGAAAGCAACTAAGGGAGCCGACGAGATAAATGCAACCTCGGACAAGCTTCACCCTTTGATAGCAATGCAGTCGATAGGCTGCTAGCAGAAATAAACTTTTGCAACCCCTAAACTACCTTAAACAAACCTACAACCAATTAATTACGGCTTACCTAGAACGATGCTGTAACCAAAAACTACCCAAACTAAACTAATGACTACGGCTAAGACCTTAAGGAGCTGAGAACTAAAATAATAACATACGGCAATACCTCACGAAAAGGTGCCGCTAACTTCTAAAAAAAGAATTGTTATTAAACCTCGGGTTGCTTATCCGATCTAAACTACGAACTTTCTATTCTTATTGTACCCTTTAAATGTGTATATATATGTATTAAAACTGTTACATTTCATATCGTTGTACTCTCGTTCCTTGAATTCATAACCCGCCCTTTCTCTTCTGCTTAACCACCTTAATTTTTATACATTTTGGTTATATTTTTTTTTTTTGTTTTAAAGTCGTGGCCCTTTTACGACATAGGGTCTTATTTTATTCCGAGGAGTCGACTCTCCAGTTTTCGGGGTAAAAATTCCGACATTTTGCAAGATTAATTCCTTATAGGTGAATAAGGAAATTTATACACCTTGCCTCTTGAAAGTTTTTATATTGGCTGGTAAATTAAAGAACTTTTCTCTGAAACTTTTTCGGGTGGTAGAACGTTTACCTTAACGGGTAAATTATCGAAATTTAATTACCTGTTTCCTTTTCTTGCTACCATTCTGAATTAGCGCTTTGCAGAAAGTTTCTAAAGAATTGTTAAGTTTTTGTTGGTGAATTAAAAAATTTACAAACCAACTTTTCTGTAAGGTGCAACGGGTAAATTATCCGAATTTAATCACCTCTCGCCTTTTTTTAAAGTTACCTTCAGAATTAGTTCTGGTGAGGCTGCGCTTTGCAGAGGTTTTTGAAAAATAAATTAATTACCGTAAATTTACGGAATTGTTATAAAATAAATTGTAAATGTGCCTGGCGCACTAGAATTTGTAACTGTAAACCTGTGTTAACTTATATTGAAACAAGAAATATATATTGGCTTGGGAAACTTTGCAGGAAATTTCCGTGGACGAATTTCTATCTGTGTTAGCTGTGTTTTCTTAGAGAATTATTTGTTACCTTTTTTTGCGAGCGGAAAATTCGCCGCTAATTGTAATTTATGTAAAATTATTTATGTAAAGAAAAGATCATTCTTAGAAGCCTAACTCGTGAGTTACCCCCCACACACACACCTTTGTGCTATGAAAAGTTCTGCACGATAAAGTTTGTGCAATCCTTGAGTACTTGAGCAGACAAATTAAGAGTAGTATTATTATTGAATAAAAATTAGCTTAGGCTCCCTTAGCTAATAAATTGTTTCATTTTAGGCTTACAGCAGTTATTTTTGTTATTTTTTCAGTGACCATTTTGGTCATATTTATTTTTTTGTTTTAAAGTCGGGGCCCTTTTACGACATAGGGTCTTATTTTATTCCGAGGAGTCGACTCTTCAGTTTTCGGGGTAAAAATTCCGACACATGTAAGGGTTGACGATATTGACAATATGGAATAAACACAATGGTAGATGAGAGATAGCTTTTAGGTTTATTCTGCAAGGTACATAATTTAATGAGTAAGTGTTTTTGTTAAGGACCGGAAATAGCCCTTCCTAACGAGTTAATACTTTATTAGTCAATGGTCTAAGAGAGGTAACTTTAGATTACACTACAATAGTGGCCTGTAGCAAGGGAAAATCTCCCTGGCTAATAGGACCAACTAGATCCAATTACGGTCTCAGTTCGAATGATCGAGTTATCCTTTTAGGGGTAGGGAGTCAGTCCTTTTTGCACAAAGAGGTTCTTCCGGTCAAGGCCTCATAGGAGTTTGTTGTTTTATTTATTTTTTTTTTTCGTATTTTTAAAATCCCCACATGGTAAATTCAAAGGACAAAAGTACGACGGCATATATTTACGCTACAAAAGGGGTTTAATAAACGTTAAATATATACAATAAATATATACAATACATATATACAAATACGTTAGTACAACAAGTGGTTCATACTTCAGTTCAATGTTCGTTTAGTTTGGAAATAAATACTGGTAAATTAATAGTTTAGGGGTCGTTCGAAGACCGTGGTAGTTTTAGAGAGTTAATTAGTTTGCAAGAGTTTAATCCTACTTGAAGAATAGCCTTTGGGACTATACTCCATATATTAAGATTCTTTGGGGGTAGCTATATCCGAAGGTAGCTGTGCAGGTATGCCGAAGGCTTCTAAATCTCCTATGATGGATGCAAACCTTTATCAACCGTCTTTGGGTGTGAGATAAAGTCTCGTGGGGTCGATGAACAAAGAATAACCTTCTCGGGTTCATTAATTCTAGGAGTCTGAACTTATCCCCGAATGGGACCAGCTGAATAAGGGTATAGCAGAAACGCTACCTACCTTGTGTCCCGCAAGGGGTTATGAGTGAAAGAGAGGCAGAGGGAAGTAGTGTGCCCGCTTTTATAAACGTCATCACGTGACCATAGGGGGCTGCCTGCTGCTACTGCTGACCGGTGAAACCGGAAGTTTGTCTCCTAAGGGATGCTAGCCGGTGTAGCCGGAAGTATGTCCCTTAATAAATTTTAACAAGATATGCAATGCGTCTCGCATTTAGTTTGTAAAATGAAAATCAAGAAAGATAACTAATGTTCAGTGATAAAATGGTCTACCGTACATTCTTGGAAGCAAACATTAAAAATATCAAATTATTTAAAAATACTAATTGATCACAGCTGCGTTTAATTTTGTGTTAATACGATTTCTAAAATTCAGTGTTATATGATATTAAAAGATTAGTGAAAAATTGGATACATATATAAAAAAAGAAAAAAAGATTTTTAAATATCAAAAACTCTAAATTAGTTAATCACATAAAGGAATTAAAATCTCTTAAAATTAATTTCTTTGAAAAAAATTTGGGAAATTCAATAGAATATAGTATATGAGCAATTCCATGTCAAATCATCCAGAAAAAAGTAAAATTGTTTTCAATTTTAGTAGAGGTGTGGACTGTGTTAAAGTTAGACATTCCCCAAAATTTGAGCTTCCAATTCCAAAAATTGGCAGAGTTAAGTCGATTTTTAGCTCTTCAAATTTGGTGGGGCTGTCCTTTTGTAATCTATTTTTATCTGCAAAATGAATTCTAGAGCTTCCCTACTCCTAAAATTTGGTTTATAAAAGTATTTTGCTCAAGGAATCCAAAAATGCTATCAAAGTCTGAAAGTCAACCAAATTTAAGTTATTGATGATTTTTTGATTTTTTCATAGCAAGATCAATATCCCGATGTGGCAATGAATCTAAGACAAAATATTTTTCTTTTATTATTTCACATATATTGAACGTTACTTGTACAAAAAAGAAAGTTTGGATGATTTGACATGGAATTACCCATATATTAATTAAAAAAAGGCAAATAAAAGTTTTCAAAGCATAATATGATATTTTGCACTTTTTATTTCAGAATTCATGGAATTTTTACAAAAAAATCATCGGTAAAAATTTCTAAATTCCTCTGATATAATTATTCAGACTCTTATCTTTATAGAATTTTTTTAAATCGTATGAACAAGGTATATCTTTTCAGATTTCATAAAATGAAATAGGGGTGGGGTCGATCTCGTAAAAAATATTTGCCTTAATTATTTTAGGAAAAAACTATTTTTAAAAAATATGGGTTAACTTCCCCTGAATTGGGACCGGAAGTAAGGTACCGGAAGGGTGGGGCTGGAGACCCTAGAAATCCTCAGAACATTAAGAGCAGTGGACGATACGGACCTGCCGAGAACAGGAACAGTAGACGGAGAGATAACAAGTCTCCTTGGAGCACAGCATCAGTAGTCAGTTAGACTACACTACGAAATCCTTAGCACCAGAGACCCCTGACTACTAGAGCAGACACGACAACGCAAGAGCCAACAACAGAATTCTTCACCCAAAAAGAACTCAATAAAAATAAGTGCATTACTTGTTATATATATATATATATATATATATATATATATATATATATATATACATTTGGGTGGGGGTGGGGTGGATGTGTGTAGGTGTGTTTATGTATGTATGCGACTCAAATACCTCTAAAAGTTTAGCAAACCCTTCGCACCGCACATAATAATATACCTCTTTTAAACATAATAAATTTGTCTTGGCTTCATTCCTCTCTTTTTACAGAATTTATTTCTGCTATTTTACTAAAACTTAATTGCAGTAATACTGAAATAATTACAGTATTTCCAAGTAAAGCAAACTTTTAAAGAAAGGAAAGACAAGAATAATTTCGATCCGGTGCAAGCTAAAACGTAAAACGTCTGAGGATTTAACAAAAAAAGCCCTTAAAGACATTATTGTTATTTAAAAACTGAATACGAAAAATGTATCTACCACAGTGTGAGTTAAATAACGCCCCCCCCCCAACACTTTACGGTCTAAAAATTTGAATATCAACAGAAAAACCGGTCGTCGGCTGCAGGAATTAAACTCGGTCTATAAATACCAAAAGCGCTATGTTTCCAAACAACAATAGCAGATAATGGAAGCCGTTTTGTTATGCTCCCCAATCCTGGTGTCCGGCCGGGGCCTCGCCCCGCAGCGCTCACTATCTCCATAGCGTTAACAAAGCCTCACAGGTTACCATAAGACACCAAAGTAAGTCTACATGCGTGTTACACACTCCTACACACTGGCAGGGTTTCCTGTTCGCTCTCGGCCTGGTCTCAAACTGGCCATGGTCCAACCTCATCTTCGACTCTATCCTTCTCCTGACCTGCCGACGACTGGGTTTTCTGCTGACCATGGCTCGGACTTGCTGACTACGTTCCTGTGGTATTCCTAAATTAGTCCACCGACTTTGTCCAGCCTCTTCACATTGGTTCGCCCTAGCATATTTCTATCTTCCGGAAGACCCGTCCATAAACGATGACCAGCATCATCTTCCCGGCCTGTGATGCTGCTCCAGCCATCAGAAGACTCGTCCGTCGACAACAACCAAGTCTCCTTTCTGGCCTGCGATGCTGACAAACCATTGAAGAAATCAACATCTACACTCTGTTATAAACACTTCCGTATTTGTTATACCTGATATATCACAAGAAAGCGTATGACAGCAAAAGAAAACGGACGAAAAAATGAATTTATTTCGTTTATTTAAAAATAAACGAAAGTTGGAAAATGCAGAGGTGATAAAGTCTTTCTTACAGTCGGTGAAGTGAGAGTAGGCGAGAAGTATGTTTCTTCGTTGGCTGACTCTACTGATTCTATGTAGCGAGGTGATGTAGCGTGGATCGGTAGGTTCGGCTGTCTTTGATCTTGCCTGACAAAGTGACGCTGAGTACCAGTGCTGGAGTCAACTGCCTTTGTGGCTTTTAGTCAGCCGCTTTTATAACTATGGATATGATTGATTGAACAAAATTAAAATAGGACTTTTTAAACGTTTTAAAAAAGATTTCCACCCGGAGCTTGCGTGGAGCCTATGCGCATAAAACTGGTTTTGTTCATTTCGTTTAAAGCTACTGTCGGGTCAACACCCGTTTGATGTTACCTTTCTTAATAACTTAGATTCTGTTCCGAAGTGTTTTGTTTTTAATTTGTTTTGTTGGTGAGTGGGTGTATTGAGTTAGTAACATTTGTGAATCAAGAGAAATATCTATTTCTATTTTAACATGCCTAAAAACTTTGTGTCTGTCCTCCTTTGCTTGACTTGAGTCAATTAATTCTCTTCCTTTTCAAAACGTTCGCGGGGTTGACGTCCTAATCGGCTCTGCGACATGTACAAGTCGATATAACTTCTGTAAAGGAAGGAGAGTAACAGCCATGAGTGTCCTTACACTTCTCTGAGACGAACATCTTGATTTGTCGAAAACTTGGTAGCAAATGGCCCCAAAGGAATATCATACGAACTTGATATAAATAACCCTACGTGATATAAATTATTTCTCTGTCAAGAGAGATACTTATCTTTTATGTCCCTACAAACTGATTAAAATTTTGGACATGCACAATTATTTCCCCTTGGTGTGTCGTCACATGTCTACTACAAAATATTTTATAAGTTCTTAATGGATGTCTATTAAATTTGGTGGGAGGCTGTATTGTAAGCGATAGAATAAGTGATATAACTTTAGGGCGAATCCATGAATAGCTCTGTTACTTCTGTGGACGAGCAGATTCCCAGACCCCACGAACGAAACGAGTCTGGATATGTTTGGCCTGTACGAGGGGGAGAGGTGTGGCGAGTGACCACGGAAATTGAACTCGTCACCTCTTCGTTGCTGCTGGTGAAATTCCGCACGAGCAGTGCAGAGTAACCCGGATGTAAAGTCTCGTCGTGATGATTGACGCGTGCTGATGAATGTCGAACGTGCAATTCAGAGTAAGGAGCCCAGATGAAACACAGCAATTGGGTATTTAAGGACCTGCCGTCCCAGATCGACAAAAAGTATGCAGTAGCATTTTGGCTGTCGAAACGAGTGGAAAAGAAAATATATTTGGATAGTACGACGACTGCTGTGTGTGAAGATGTCAGGAAGTGAGTAACGTGCTCAGAGTAGATACTGTGCTGACGACGAAAGGAAGTACATTTCATTTGCTAAAGTAACCTTAATGACAATGGCATTGGGATAGGTATGAGCTCCCGAATGCTTTTTAGTTATTTTGGTTATTTTAATTAAATGGTTTATGATTCACAAAAAATGATATACAAATTCCAGAGGTGGGGTGTCAAAATTATCATTGCACCTGGCGTTACTCTTATGACTTACATGATAACATTCCCATTTTATGTTCGGTTTTAAAAATATTCACTTTTTTTTTCTTGTAGAGATAAATATGTTTAATTCAGTTATCTAAAATTATCAGTTTAGTATACAATCTTGATTGCTAATCTGTCGAATAATAAGAATTTATGATTGATAAAATATGCCATCTGTTGTTGTAGTGTTATAGGTATACCCAATTTGTCGAAAAATCTGTATTTTACAAAACAAATTTAACCCCTGTTTGAAAAAAAAATACCGAAAATCATGGAATTATCCGACTTTAATGAAATTTTCAGTGTTGATTTATCAATGAATGGATTTTATAATGCCTCAATTATTTTTAAATTTTTTCCAGGTCACTTAACTTTGAACCCTCAAAATATAGGTGGTGTTGTGACTTCACAGATAAAGCTGATTCATTTCCGGTCATCAGCACATACAAATACTTGACAAACGCCAAATTTCCGAAATAAAATTCAGTTGTTATCCTGTTGTCTAAGAGTGTTGATTTGTTTTATTCTCGCTTAAAGAATTCACAGTTACCATTTTTATAAGCTGTAAAGTTCCACAATCTCTTTTTTCTAATCTGTGAAAATTTACATAATGACTAATATACTGGATTTTAATATTGATTATTGGTCCTTACGTAAATTCATATTAAAGTAGATTTAGTCAGCTAACATGCACTGATGCTCATCGTATGTTTTTTCCTTGTTGTGAGAATATTGGAAAAATAGGGATTAATTATCTGCCCTTATCACCAAGGGGCCAATACCATAGATTGGCGCCCAACCTGAATTTCATAACTAGTTACTTGTAGTGTTGAGCACACGGTCTCCCAAACCTTAAAGAACTCAGCAAATAAGTCTGGCAGCAAACGTCATTAAGTTTGCAATTTGCACCTTTCTGGATATATGCTTTTATTTACATTTGTTTGTTGTCTTCTTCGTCCGAATTTAATTGCCAACCTTTTAACCTTATGGTGCCCGGCAAAAAGATCATACATTCGACGACGTTTTAAACAAACTAAAAACACTGAGTCACGAGTGTGAATTAAAGGAATTAAGAGACAGCCTCATCAAGAACATAATAATAATAATCGGAACAAATGACCTCCGCCTTCAGGGAAAAACTCCTATCCGAAACGGATTTAACGCTGGAAATTGCAATAAAGGCAGGACAAACCGCTGAGGCTACAACACAGCAAGAGACCAAGAAAGTAAATTTTACAAAAAATGAAAAAAACAACAAAAAAACAAACAACAAAAACCAAAAAAAAAACAAAAAAACAAAACAAAAACAAACAGCTACCAGTCGGCGAAGAAAGGCCTGATGGGGAAAAAAACCCAGAACTCCCATCTCTGACAGAGAAAAAAAAACAGAATGCAAATTCTGTTCATACTCACACTTTGGGGCAACTGCCCTACACACAACCAAACCTGAAACACCCACAAAAAACGCAACTAATGTGCCCCTCAGACAACCACGTTCAGAAATCTGCAGAAAGACTCTGGCTCACCAGTATCAGAGGATGAACAAACTTATATAGGCTGCATCACGGCCAAAACACAGTTAACAACACACAAACGAAAAATCAACGTCAGAAGATTGGCTGGTCACATTAGCAGTAAATGGTACAAGGACAGGATTTAAAATTGACTCAATTGGTAGTCAAGTAAACATCATTCCAAGGAAAGACTACTATCTACTGAAAAATAAACCTGGATTAAAGCCTACCCGCACAAGGTTAACAGACTACAACGGCATCTCTGTCCCGGTACTAGGAAAATGTGTAGTCCAAATTCCACAAAAAACAACACATATGATGTCCAAATAATTGTAGCTAACACTGACACAGTTGGAGTGTAGAGGGTACTATGATTTGTTGACCCTTGAGAAGAAGTCCATCTTGATATGTGACCTCTGAATTATGGTAATGATATGGTCTAAGATAGGGGTCGAGAGTGAGGCGGTGTTCCGATCATCTTACACAGATTTGATGTAGTTTTTGTAGTGTGCCATCTGTTTCAGTCTCAGGTTTCTGGCGACTCTTTTCACTGATTGGGAGTGATAACATCACAAATTGGATATTTCTTTGTCGGAGATTTCAAGGTTGTTGTCTTGTAGTGCAGACCGGCTTAGTGTGTCCGTAACCTTCATTAGTTGTCCTTTTGTATATTCCAGATCAAAATCATCTTTTTAGAGCCTTAAAAGTTGTCCATATACGTATTCATGAAAGTACTGACAGGCAAACAGAATTGACAGTATTTCTAATTCTAGGGGAAAGTAGTGTGTTTATGCTGATGTTAGGGATCTGCTGTCGTAAACTATTGGATGCCACTTGTTGTCATGCAGCTGTTTATATGAGGGCTCCTAATCCTTGGGTAGATGCATCAGATGAAACTTTTATTGGGAGTTTGGGGTCAAAGTATTTTACTGTTGGACTCTGAGTGATCATTTCTTTAAGGTCTCAAAGACTTGAGACTTGTCAAAAGATCAAATACTGTCTCTAGAAGAAGACGTTGAGGTTTTGTTTTGGTTGAGAGGTTTGGGAGAAATTTTCCCAGGTATGTGACCTAAAAAGCGTTGTTTTTCTTTAAAATTTAATTAAACCCATTTTTGGTATATTTTCTGAACTTTTCAGATAAAAATGATTAATTCTCTAATGCAATTAATATGTGTTTATATTACAATGTAAACACTTGTTTTATGCTATCAATTTTATCAATATTCCTAATTCTATAAAGATAAAAAAATAAAAGTCCTCTTACCTCGGGCTTGGAAGAAAATGGCGCCCGAAATTTAAATTTCTTTTATAAGAGTACAGACCAGAAATGAGGGGGTTGGTGGGAGTGGAGTGGAGTCATAAATAAGCCGAATTTCTTGGCAGTTGGGTGAACGACGTTATTACGAGCAGACTGAATCCCTGAGTTTGGTTGATATTTCACAAGCTATTTTCGGCAACGATGGCTTCTGGACAATTAAACATGATTAATCCTTTTTGTGGTGATGGAGACGTCATAGCGTGGCTAAAAAAGATTCAACTAGTGGCTAAGTTACAGAAGATTACTGATGTTGCTACAATGATTCCGTTGTTTTTTGGAGGGTGACGCGTTAGCCTTGTACCTGGAAATGAGCGAGCGAGATCAAGAAGACGCTGATCTGATAAAAAATAGGCTAGTAAGTGCGTTTTCCGAAGGGCCCTTCGTGGCGTATGAAAAGCTGAAGTGGGTGAGATGAACCGGCGAGTCAGTAAATGTATATGCCAATAAGATAAAGCAGCTGGTGGACTTGGCTGGGTACAGGAGGCTTGGCGTGGAACCCACAGTGAAACTAGCCTTCACAACTGGGTTTCCTGAAGAAATTGGAAAAAGGCTCCAACAAGTGAACGGATTTGAGAAGATGGACGTGTGCGACTTCATTCCTACAGCAAAGGTGTTGACGAGCACTCAACCGTCGGAATGATAGCGACAGCCCTGCAAGGGAAAAAGGGACGCGATGGGAGACAAGGGCATGTCAAATGCTTCGAATGTGCTGGACCACACCTACGAAAGGACTGTCAGGAATACCTAAAGAAAATTAGGTGTTACAAGTGCAACAACACTAGTCACATCGACAGGAATTGCCAACTCCAGGAAAACGAGCGAGGGGAAGCTTGAGCGCCAGTGGCTACCCTAGCATGCAGATGATGGCGCACCTCAGACAACCACCCAAAGTGGAGGTGATATGAGTCAATATGAGACAAGACTTAAAGAGGCGGCATTCGAAAAGGTCGAGAGGTGAATTGAGGAGGGGATTTTGGCACCGTGGAAGGATGATGTACGAGAAGGGTTGTTGCCTCTGATGGCGGTGGTCCAACCAACAAAAAATAAGGTTCGACCAGTTCTAGATTACCGAGAGTTGAATGACCCCGTGTCGTGCCACACTGGAGGAGAGTACATTGGCGTTTGTGGGGAGACCTTGCGAAGGTGGCGACAAAAGACCGGAGCATCCACAATTGTGGATTTGAAATCCGCTCACCTACAGATCCATGTTGCGCCACACTTGAGAAGATATCAGCTAGTGAGATACAAGGGAAAAACCTATTGTCTAACAAGATTGGGTTTTGGTCTGAGCGTTGTCCCCAAAAAACATGACGGCAATATTAAAAGCGGTGTTGAAGGAGATGATGAGCGAGGGAGAAGCCACCGACGCGTACATTGATGACATTTTAGTGGATGAGGCGGTAGTGTCAGTAGGAAGAATCATGGGGCAAGTGAAAAAGTTTGACCTATCAGCAAAAACCCCAGAGATGTTAGATGGTGGTACAGCACTGGGGCTCCGTTTGGAACTAGATGGCGCTGGAGATTTGACGCTCAGGATAGGGAATACTGTACCAGAAGTCGACGACGAGATGAATAGGCGGCAGCTATTTTCCGTTTGTGGAAAATTAGTCGGACATTACCCTGTCGCAGGACCTGCAGCTACGTAAAAAGGATGGCGGAAGGAGTGGCCTGGCAAGACAAGGTGGGTGAGAAGACAGTTGCCGTGATACGAGAGGTGGTTGAAGAAGTGAAAAAGGAGGACCCGGTGCGAGGAAAGTGGCACGTCCCAAGGACAACGACAGGGGTTGTGTGGTGCGATGCAAGTAGTATTGCCACAGGTGTGAAAGTGGAGATTGATGGGAACGCAGCCTGGTTGAGGAAGAAAACCGACTTTTCTCACATCAACCTGGCAGAGCTGGATGTGGCGATAAAGGGTGTGAACCTGGCCCTGAAATGGGGATTAAAGAAAATAGAGTTGAAAACAGATTCGGCGACCGTGCTGAACTGGACGAAGGCCGCCATTACGGAGCAGCAGCGGGTGAGAACGAAGGGTGCTGCTGAGATGATTGTCCTGAGGCGAATAGGAATCTTGAAGGAGTTGATAGCCGAGTTTGGGTTGACAATAAACGTGACGTTTGTGCCATCAGACAGGAACAAGGCCGACGTATTGACCAGAGTAAGACAAAAGTGGCTGACGATGAGAGTTGCAGACTTATTCCATATCGTACGACGAATAACCTGCATTCTATGCATCACATGGGTGTGGATAAAACCTTGTACCTGGCCCGAAAGGTGACTCACGAAGTGCCAAGAGGGATTGTGCAGCAGGTAGTCAGTACGGTGTTAGTCCATTGATCCATCACCAAGGGTGCACGAACCAGGAGAATTACAGGTGAAGGAGAATTGGAAGCAACTGGTCGTTGACGTCACCCATTATAGAGGAGCGGAATATCTGACTATGGTCGACTGTGGACCTGGGAGATTTGCTCTCTGGAGAAGAATGAAACCAGAAACCGCAGATGAAATCGCAGGAATACTCAATGGAATTTTCCTTGAACATGGTCCAGTTGAAGAGGTGTTGTCGGACAATGGGGCGGCGTTTCGTTTACAAACACTGCGAAACACTGAAGATGAAGAAGTGGATGATGAGCAGCAAGACAACGGCACACAAGGAAGTTTGCAACCATGCGCACAGAGAGTAGACGGCCACCCCGGTGGTTACAAGTCTACGAGCTATGATCCTAAAGATCAGGAGGGTGTGTGATATATATAGTTTACAAATAATTCTATATCATAATTTTCTCTAATATTTCTCTTAAGGTCAGGATTCGTTAATAAAAGTTTACTAAATTAATTTTTTCTGCCAAAACTGTTAAATTGTGTGATATTTTTAATTATCAGAATTGTAAATATAGCTTCGATGTTATTGTCATTAAAAGTAACTAGCAAGAATATGTGACCTCCGACTACAAGTATTGAAGTTTTAATATAATAAAATATCATATCAAATTAGAAAAAATAATGAGCAGCTTGAATGTGTAATACTACCTTGGTCACGGGAACCAAATGTAATACTATGCCGTCCTGTGGGAAGGCACCAAATGTACCAATATGCTGTCGCGGCGCCGAATCTAATACGATGGGTGTTATTTGACCCACAGGAAAGTTGAAGAGCTTGTTTCGGGCTGTATCTGAAAGTGACCAAATTCACCAATGTTGTTCCACAATTACAACGGACGCGTTTTTAATAATAAAATACCTTTATTAGTTATACGGTGATAAAAATCATGTACAACTACAAAGGGGTGTCGAAGTTAAAGTGAAGTCGGAATTTTGTGGACTGACTGGCAATATATGCTGAGTTCTGATTCAAATTCAGGACTTTGAGTAGCAAGATGACAAAGCAAAGACGGTGACAAAGGCTGTGAGACGGAGCTATGGAAGCAGCTGTCCAATCTGGTCAAGAACCAGCTGTCCGATCTGACTTGGAACCCTTTTGGGACCCCTTTTATGGGTTCCAAACCCCTGAATCCAGGGCTCTGATTGGCCCTACAGTGTAAACATCAGGAGGCGTACAAAAAAACACCCACGCGGTCGCATCTGATTGGACGGCCAATCAAAATCATGGCCTTGGGTTACACATCTTGGAGAGGGGGCAACAAGTCTCCGCCCCAGTTTCCTGATTGGTGAGGCACCTGATAATATTTTTTTATTATTGTATAAATGGTCTTGTGCCAGACTTATCTGTCAGTTGCTATGATAATTCCCAGGAATTGGTCTGGGATTATCTGCCGAACTGCTAACTAAATCAACATTTTTAAGATTTAATCTTTAAACTGTCTTTGTTGAGTGAATTTTCTTATCTTGTGCAGTCTTCACGTAAATGACAATATATGTATATGACAACATATGTATAAAACAGCCATTCGTTTTATATCAACCGACTTTTAACCTTTAAACTTTCTTATGTTCGAGTAATTTTTCTTATGTTGTGTTGTGTTGACGTTATCCCACCACTGACTTGTACTCTGATATAAGTCGCCTGTACGACTCTAGACACAACTGTTATTTTTATATCCAAAAGTTAACCAAAATTGTTTTTTCAAGTATCTAATGAAATATCGCCAGTCAATCCATAACACTACTGCAGTGTTATAATGCTAGCTCCCAGATTTCATTGCTATTTTTTCTAATTTAAGTAGCAAATTAAATAAAGAACAAAATTATAGTTATTTCTTTTGTTAATTGGTTTCATTTAAGATTTATCGACGGGATTTTTGCTTATATTTATCTAAATAAAACCAAACAATTAGAAATCAATAATAGAAAGCGAAGATTTCTAAATAATTTTTTTAAGATCAGTATGCAAATTAGCCTTCCCCTTCACACTGTAAATCACTATTTAGTTGTATATATGAATTCATTTGCATGTTTTCAAGAATGGGAATAAATCCAACCCTATTATTAATATTTAATAATTGTGTTAATAATTGAGATTTAAATGAAATAAAATAAGAAATAAATAAAATAAAAGTATAAATTACTTTGTCGCCACCAATGTGACATTAAATTTTCATTCATAAGAAAGTGGAAATATTTTTATAAAGCAGTTGACTAAAATTGATAACAGATATTTTTGGTTTAACAGTTACATTTTTCTAGTGAATAACTGGCAAAAATGTTTTGTAATCTCAAGTAGTTGTTTATGGTCGCGTGAGAAGGGAGCATGTGATAAATAATTCAATAGCTGATAAGCTTTGAGTATGAAACTTAACCAAGATTTTTTATTATATATGCTTCTTCAGATAATAGATTAAAGTGTGTGATCGCCCCTACTAAGTGTTCCAGTAATAAAAAGTGAATAAAACTATATATACGTATTTATCCAATCCCACTACCACGGAAAGATAAGACACAAGTTTAATTTGAACTAGTTTGAATTTAGTGTTTGCCTTCTCCTAGAACAATTGCCATACCAACGCTGAAGAGTCCATTCTGTCCCACTGAAATTTTTCATTATCAAGTATGGGATAAGATATTTGTGGTTTTATGTGGGTTTAAGGTCGTTGGTGTGTGTGTTCGCTGGTTGTAGCTAATTTCTTTTCTTAAACCCCAAATGTACTTGTTTTTTCTTCTTCTTCTGGGTTGTCAGGCTGAAAAGAAATTAAGGAAGAGAAGAGAAAAGACAAAGATAGCTTTAGGGTTAAACTTTTATTCGTAGATTTACAACTATTTCTAGGAGAGTAGATTTCTCCCGAACCAGTTAATAGGTGTGCACCCAACGAAGTCCTAGTCTAAAAGAAGAAGAAATGCATTGCGCCAGGAATTAGGTTTTTTCTGCGCATGCCCAGAGGGCTTATCCTGTTTAAGACATCCTGGGAAATTGTTACTTTCTGAGTTTTTTTATTCAATTTGTTTTATTTTATTTTGTTTTATTTTTATTTTTTCTAAACTCCCACACAAACTATTTATAGAACTTTAAAAGCCAGGATCAATTTTGCCTTTACCTCATTTTACCTTTACTCCCATATTTATGAAGTATTGAAAGTAAACAAGATAATACAGAGTGGTGTTATAAACAGAGTTAGTAGCAAGCGTATGGTGGCAAGGAAAAACAAACACAGATTTTATGTTTTCTAAATTGTATTGAAAAAAAGGAACATGAAAGGCGACGAAAAGCTGAAAGTGAATTTAAGAGAGAAAGTCTGATTTTGGTGATAGTTGCGATGTATGGTGATGAAGTCGGTGGCCGAGTCAGTTGTAGTGGGGTGGTGATGTGAGCAGAATTTTGTGTTTTGGTATTCTGAAGTCGATAGCGGGTTTGTATCGTGTATGAAAGTTGGTGTATTCTTGTTGTTGAATGATGTGGAATTGTTCGTCTGCCGGTCGGTCAGATTTTGGGTGGAGGTAGGTGAAGATGTTAGGTCGGCCGCCTTGTAATGTGCTCGGTGCCGTCGCCGCTGGTGTCTGTGATCTCGGTTCTTCAAAGTCGATTTATATAGGTTGTCGTGATCTGAAATTTATTTTTTGCTGGAGAGTTTTCGATTGGACGAAAACGTGAGTTTATAATATTATTTTTTATTGTTTAGGAATTCTTTTCCAGCCGGAAGTTCATCTCGAGCCTATGGATAGAACCGTGTTATTTTGGTCACTTCGTTTTAGGCTACCGTTGAGTTAACTTCCGTTTAGCGTCAGCAACTTATGTTTTATTTTGTTGGTGAGTGTGAAAAAGGAACTTGAAATTCCCGCTGACTCACAACCCGGAAATGACCGGTCAAAGGCATAAATGTATCCTATTTACGAAAAATAACAGAGATGGTCTAAGGGGCATTACCGCAGAATCGTAATTACTAGCCAAGATGATCACATAATCTCAAAAATGTTCTTTTATACTTTTACCTAATATATAAACTTAGTTAATAGTGTGAGTCAGCAATTGAATATTACTATAGTAGTAATGATCTACTAGACGAGCTTACTAACCACTGCTCTGTAGGAAGATAACCTTCATCTACTTTTTCATGTAAAATCAAATTTTAAAACCTTTTCACAAGCTATTTGTGATGATTTTTTTCAGTATCACTCTACAAAATATATCTCATCTGCTTTTTAATATTTTTGCTGTTACAAAAGTATATTATCTGTCTGTTAAAATTCATGAGAGGTCATGAATTGTGAACAAACCTGTAGCTAGGAATATTTAAATTGAGGTCTGTTAACTTTGAAATCAGGGAGTCCGTGGAAAATTACCGGTGACTGTTAATAGCCCTTGACCCCTTAGAGGCGCGTGATTTGGGCACCATGACAGACACGTGATAGTTTAGATTAGATGATGTGACCTAGCCTTTGCAGGAGAGAGACGTGATTGTCGTCTCTCCTGAGATCCATTCTCATCCCCTAGCCGGAGCCAATATGGGATAGAAGAAGAAGAAAATTGATCAAGAGCAAACAAGGTCTTGTTGTGTTTGCAAATTATTAGGAAAATGACCAGCTTAGCCCAGCTCAAAGAAGTAAGAACAAACAAGAAAGAAATCAACCCTTAACAGCAGATAGAAGTCAACTAGACAAGATGGCAGCCAAACAAGCAAGTAACCAGTAGAGTACCAAGTAAGACTACCATGTCTAATCTATCTCTCCTCTCCCTCTCCTCTCTCCCCTCTCTCTCTCTCTCTCTCTCTCTCTCTCTCTCTCTCTCTCTCTCTCTCTCTCTCTTATATTACCCGAGTATGGCAGAAAGGTATATACGACTATAGAACGTCTTTTTTAAAGTTATTTTCATCAGTGATTAACTTGATCTCTTGTAGTTCTCTGTTTAAGAATTTCTTATTTGTTGATTCTAAAATAAATGTAACAGTCTTTAGAAATAGTATCGGAATTTTATCCTCGGGTAACCACCTCAAAATAAAACTTACCAGCTGGCATAGTAGTCGGCGTCCGACTTAAAAATGACAAAAAATGAATAGTTCCTGAATTCGTTTTCCATAAGGACTAATTGTGTCCTAAACTACAGTTTCTTTTTCCTGGAACAAATAACCGAAACAGTCTTCGTAAGTCTATTTCTTTGTTCGAAAGAAGACTTGCTGTTTGAGCTAGGTCTAATGACTTGAGACTAGCGGCCTAATCTCTTGGACCTAAGAGAATAACTTGCTTCTTTGCTGTGCAGGGACAAATACCCGAAACAGTCTTCCAGACTCTGTTTTTTCGTCCCAAAGAAAGCATTAGTTTGCTCTTCGGCGAAAGAAGACTATCAGGATTTGAAAATCCTAATTTTTCTGCCGAGTGCTACCTAAAAATATTAGGCCTTTTGGAACTGGGTTACCACGTCCACGTGCTATCCCGCCGTATCTTGCAAAAGGGTCTCGATAGTAGGAGGCAAGTGCTTAAGTAATGCCACTCCCACTCCCACACTGCTACTCTCCAATTTTGTTATGAGCAGCAGCGAGGTAAAAACTGCTACATCCCCGCACCAGCTGCATCAGCAGCAGCTCAGATCTGGGTATTTTATAAAGGGGTATAACTCTAATTACCCCATTTCGTTATACTTTTTTTAAACAATAGAATTCTTTTTGGAATGGTATGAAAATATGAAATGGTATCTATTATTTTCTTGCTGTTAGATTTGTTGATAATATTTACAACTCAACTTTAAATAAGAAAAAGTAGGAAGAAAATTGTGCAATGTAACTGATTTTATTTAAAAACCAGAAGACGAAAAAGTGGTAATTGAAAATAACAAACTAAACTTGAAACATTGAATAAAACTGAACACACTGACTTTCCAAAAAATGTAAATTTGAATTATAAAATAACAAAAAATATTAAAAATAACAAACTAAACTTGAAACATTGAATAAAACTGATTTGATATTTAGAAATAATTGAAAGCTGAGATGAAGTCTTCAATTGATATTTTAAGATAAACAATTTTTAGGACATAATTGCTTATTGTGTTAAATTGTTTTGTCACAATTTTGTCAATGATCCTCAAATATATGGTTATAAATTTGATGCTGTAATAAACAGACTTAGTATGAAGCGTATGGTGACGAGGAAAAAACAAACACAGATTTTAAGTTTCAATAATTGTATTGGAAAAAGGAAAATTAAAAACTAGAAGTGAATTTAAAGGAGATTTTGGTGATAATTATACGTGAATAATAAAGTCAGTGAAATGTCCGGTGGCCGAATCAGTTGTAGTGTAGTCGGTGAGATGGGCAGATGAACCAGTGGTAGTGGTTAGATGTTGATTAGGTGGACAGCGTCTTGTGTTTTACTATTCAATAGCGGGTTGGTATCGTGTATCATAGTTGGTGTACTCTTCTTGTTGTAGGATGTTCACCCCTTTAACTTGCCGGTCGGTCAGAGTATAGTTGGGGGATAGAAGTAAGTCCGCCGCCTGGTGAAGTATGTTTCGTTCTGCGAGGTCGGCCCTCGTTGATGTGGTCGGCTCTGACTTGTCGGCTTTTCAAAGCCGACTTTAAATAGGTTGTCGGGACCCCAAATCGGATCTACTGAGATATTTTTCATTTCACCCGGGAATCGTTTGGATTGGATGAAGATGTGAATTTTATTTACAATATTATTTTCTTTATTGTTTAAGAATTCTTGTTTCCCAGCCGGAAGTTCAGCTGGAGCCTATGCGTAGAACCATGTTATTTTGGTCAGTTCGTTTTAGGCTACCGTTGAGTAAACGTCCGTTTGGCGCCAGCAACTTATGTTTTATTTTGTTGGCGAGTGTATCTCTTTATTGCGGTGTATGCGCGAATTGAATTGCTGAATTAGTGAATCGGGAGATATCTATATTTGTGTATATAACAAAAGTCCTGTCATTGTTGATGACGACATCAATTTGCCCACATTTCTGGTTTTGATTTTTCGTGAGACTTTATTACTTCTTCTTTCAATGTTTCATATTCTTTTGATTGCAGTATTGTTGCGTTGTGTTGATGAACGCTAACAGCCGAACTGATCGGACGTCTTTTTCGTGCTCTATGAAAGCTATGTATTTCTACCGTTTTTAAAGTAAACAAGGGAAATGGTGATTTCTTTATTCTTCTCCTTTTTTAATGTATTTCTTCATTATTATTAAATTATTTTAATATTATTATTTATTGCATAAATCTAGCAAATTTTATATTCAAATTGCATACATTTGGATTATGTTCAATTCTTTGTTTACTGTTTAGTGTTCGTTTATTTATTTATGATTCTTGTTTAAACTGATTTACTCTGAAATAAGTTCCTTCATAGGTTGTGTAAATACCTCGAATCTTAACCTTTGTCTAGATTTCTTTATTACCTATTCAATTATTTATTCAATTACCACACACACACACACACACACACACACACACACACACACACACACATATATATATATATATATATATATATATATATATATATATATTGGCAGCATTTTTTCTTTTAAACATGTTTTGTTAAACTCTACGGACAATTCTTGTCGGACGAGTTTTTGTTCGATCCTTTCTAACTGTCTGGTCATGTTTTTAATATCCAGGTCGAATTGGTGTAGCAATCCACCAAAGGTTTTTTTTCACGAGCGCTTTCTGCACGACTTTGAGTCATCTTCAGGTGTGGAACTGGTGGAATGCTTCCGTTGTCTCGCTTTTAAATCAAGCAATAGCAGTAGGAATTAGTAGGAAGAGGGGCTCACAGGTTTCGTTTAAGTAAACAGTAGGAATTTGTAGGGGGTGCTCACAAATTTATAAGAATGTAAGGGGACTGGTGGAAGGAGGATTGGCGGGAAATTATAGGCATTTGAGGATATGTTGACTGGTTTCAAAGTTTATCTTGTTTAAGGTGGGTTTGTTTTGTTTGATATATAAAGCTTCGAGTATTTGAAGTTTTTGTTTGTTTTTTTTCTTTGTGCAGTATAAGTGTATTTTCAGTTAAATTTTCCGGTAATTAGAGGAGACATGAATGTGATTTTAAGTGTTGCATTATAGAGCTTGTATCAGTTAGGTGTAGTGTTAACTGGCGCTGCCTTGTGGGTATCCCTGGAGGGAAAACTCCTGTTACACTGTGCTGTTGAGGGCACAGCACGGGAGGTCATCAGTTACCGGTTATAAGCCCCTTCTAGTTTGGCGTAGAGCTGGGCGCTAGGGGTGACCTCCGTCGGTGGGAGAGATGTCTTCATATCACTGGACATTTACCGCCTGCCTCAAACCAATCAGGTGCTATCCTGCCACAACCTACGGTCCCTAATATTTATATTTTCTCTACACGAAAAGAAAGGGTACCATACACAAATTCGTAGCAAAGGTATCTAAAGGTCTAAATTATAATATCTTTTAATATACAAGCTGAAACACAATAATTAACTTTCCTAAAATATCTGTTGAGCATAGCTTCTCTACCGGAGCTAATTCTGTGGAATAGTCGGTAAAAAAGGAAGGTGGTTAAATTTTCTTAATTCACCAAGAAAGATAACAATTATTCCACAAAGTCTTTAAGAGAAATACACTCAACCGAAATCTAAACAGAATATAGTAACTAAATTTAAGTCACCAAATAAAATAATACTCAAACCGCAAAGGGAATTTATAGTTTAAAAATTGCTTTAAGTTTAAGAAATTGCAGAATGCAAGACAAAAACATAATCATTAAATTTCCTTAATACGACAATTAAAAAACTACACATTGCAAATATTAGTTAATTCCACTTCACTAGAATTGCAAAAATTCAACTTAAAAGATGGCGACTACAAAGTGTGTGTGTGGGGGGTATCCTTTTTTTTCTTTTACTACATAGCTTACGAAAAAAGGTTCTTTCTTTTTCTTTTTTCTCAGAAAAAAATCCTACACGAAACAACCAGCAGCAAATTCTCAAACAATAAAGTCTCAGGCTCCAAAATTTGAAATTCTAAGGGCTTTCAAAAAAAAAAAAAAAAAAAAAAAAAAGGCTTGCTACCACGTGTTTCGCTAACAGCACGGGTAGTACAAAGCTAACTAGTACAGTCGCTAAAAACCGCCAAATTCAAATTCGCAAATTAAAAGTTCTATGCCGAGTCACTAAAAAATTTTCAAATAACACTTTGCTGGGGATATTTTTTACTAAAGAAATACAATTTCAATTCTGTATATTACATATAGAATATGAATAAGGATACGCAAAGTAATCAAGAGATGAAATATCAAGCTCACTGTCTCCTGAACATATATAAGTGGACATGATTCTACAAAGCCCATACAGTTAGTAATTCAACATATCTTACTTTTCTACCACTTATCTTAAACTATTCTTAACAGATTTTATTGGGTGTTCTCAAACACTACCAATCATACCCGTATACAGAGTATGGTCAAGCATTTTTATTAAATATGATGAATTTTCCTTTAAATAAATTTAAAGGGTCTGAAATGAATTCTCTCCTAATCATTTTATCGCCCAAAACAAAGGAAAGGGACAACATCCGAATATATGTACATACATGATGTAACTATATAAATTAAAATCTTATAAAATTTAAACACCCAGAACCAGATAAACACCATCTCTATTAAGCCAAAGCACTCAATAAAAGCACAAGACAGTGTGTCTGACATCTGTCATCCAACCTATCCCACACTACTCCCATCAAGCTTTTAGTTTTAATGTCTTTAGACAATGCCCGTGACATTACTACTTGTGCATCAACAGCATTCACTGTAATTATCAATGTATTTTTTTCATCTATGAGAAACTTTAGTATATCCACCAGGATCAAAAAGCTTTATTTTTAAATCATTTGATAGTAGGATGCACACTATTCCTTCATTTACATTCTCTTTAATGTTAAGAGTAATTTTTTTCAACTGTATACACTTTAAAATCAAAATTCACCTAATAATATTAAGGTAAGTACTTTTCTTTTAGGCAAAAGCCCTATCTTAATTCTAGCAAAATTTAACCAGACTGAGTCTGTTTCATAACCAGCCCTTTTATGCATTTCACGAAAGGCGATTATTTAAAACAAATTTAGGAAATCTTAAT
The DNA here is from genome assembly GCA_023376005.1 of Doryteuthis pealeii. Taxonomy (NCBI): domain Eukaryota; kingdom Metazoa; phylum Mollusca; class Cephalopoda; order Myopsida; family Loliginidae; genus Doryteuthis; species Doryteuthis pealeii. The sequence goes on from CM042150.1 coordinate 72,190,923, forward strand.
ATATTCCAATTAAGTATTCTTCCAAAAAATTAAATTTCTTGAAAATTCTACTTCACATCCAAAATAGAACTTCCTTTTGATAGACAGGGTGGCAATGGGCCAGATACTTGAGAAATATGAGGTATTCCACTTATATCAGTGAGCTTATCTATAGCATCACTAACAGGATAAATTAACACATTTTTCTCAATGTCATTTAAATATTTTTATCACACAAAGAAGCATGCTTTATAAAACATCTCTTTTCATTACACCTTTACACATATTACTATTTAATATGTGTAATTTCCAATTAAAATTTCTTTCTTTCCTGATGCTTGAAGCATCCTCATATAGATCTAGTTTTACACTAGAATTATTACTTTAAATGCAATTATTCATACAAATATTATTTCAATGAAGAAATTCTTCACTACTGATTTCTTTACTCTGTCAAGTTTACATTCAAACATTCCAATATTACTTGAGACTTTCTTAGTTTCTTTCTCCACAGAATTACTGCAATCAAAGGGTACCAACTTGATGTCTTCTAAATCTAGACTCGTATTGGTAGAGATAGGAGGTTTATCATTTACTGAACATATAGCGTCTGTATGTTTCCCCGGTTTTGTGTTAATAATACAGTTTTCAAATTGTGACAAAGAGCTTTTGAATGAAAATTTGTTGGCACTTAAAGAACTAGCATCGAAAACTGGGCATTTCAACTTAGGCGCCAAATCAAAGTCGAGTGTTTCATCTCTGGATTCAACAACTTCAGTGGCACTGACGGAATCCCGTTCTAGACTGTCAGCTAAACTACAGAGATCCTCCATCACCCCGAAGAAAATACAACCTCACTTCTTACGTCAACGTATATGACCGAGTCCTCTACATTTTTATTGAAATAACATTCGCTTATCTCATCACTCAAAGAAGCTACAGACGCCAGCCATTCTTCTATCTTAGCTCTTTGTGTGAGAAAAAAGCTATTGCATAATTTATCCTTAGACTTTATAAGGCCTAAGGTGGAGACAAATTTTCTCTTATTTAAATTTGGCTTTTTAATTAAAGAACTAGAGGAAGAAGATGAAGATATTATTAATGTAATATCACAAGCAAGCGTACGGTAGCAAAAGAAAAACGGACAAGAAAGATTGGGTTAATTTCGTTTATTTGAGAAATAAACAAAAGCTGGGATTTTTTTAGCTCAGTGAAATGAGGGCAGGCGTGGGGTTGAAAGTCTGTTCTGGTCGACGACTTGGTTCTGTGATACGCAGTGATGTGGTGTGGGTCGGAAGTCGGCAGCCCATTTTAATCTTGCCCTGATAGAAGCGGCATTATGCGTGTCGGTCCGAAATCAACTGCCTTATCGACTTTAAGCCAGCTGTTTTATAGCTAGTAATCGGCTCCGTATACCTTTGAAGGGTTTTGGGTGGGAACTTGTTTGATTGGTTGAAAAAACATTAAATAGAGGATATTTTTAATTGTTTATAAATTTTGTTTTTCGCTGTCAAGGATGGTGAGGATGTAACCTTTTCCCCTCGAGACGGGCATTGTCCCGAAGTCGACGTAGATTATGTCAAACGGCTTTTCTCCATGTTTACAATGGCCGGCATGCCAGTGCAGGCGTTTGCCATAGTTTCCCTTCCATTTGGCGCAAACTTCACAGGATTCGACGCATGTTTCGATGTCGGGTTTTTGAATTCCTACCTACTGGCTAAGTGGGCGTACATACGAGTGACACCTGAGTGGTTGATACAGTCGTGGGCCTGATAAAGGAATTTATTGCGAAGTTTGTATGGCACAACTAGCTTTGGGGGAATGTGTATTGTCTCTAATCATCAAGACGGCGCAACCGGGCACTAAGTAGAATTTGTTGAATTGTTTTTGGTAAAGGGGTGTCGAATGATCGTCAGGATCCATACGAAATCCCTTGCTTAAATCATTTGCCTGGATGGCTCTAATGATTCTCGAGAGCAAATTATCTGTTAATTGCTCAGCTGCTATATCGAGGTAATTGCAATTCTTCTCGGTAAGGATGGTGGAGGTAGAAAAGAATGCGCCCGAGATGCGCTTGTGGCATTTGGTACATTGTGGTGTGTACTTTGTCTGACATTCACCTACACAAAATTGACAATATGAAGCCATTTCTATTAAAACACTATAAGGAAGGTGGTGCTATTCCAAGTGTCAATTGTGTTAGGCAACTTCATTGTTTGCTCTTGATTTTGCTGCTCTGAAAACCAAGCTTACTAATCAATATGTTAGCATCATAACAGATGAAACCATTGACTGTCGTGACCACAGCATTTTGAATGTGATTGTAAGTATTCGTGGGGTGTCATTTCTCAATGATGCTGTAACCTTGGGAGAATGCAACCTTAAGTCAGACATGCATCCGAGCTGTAACTCACGTGGATATTGCATTTGACGATATTGTTGCATTTGTAACTGATTCGGTAGTTTATTGTAAAAAGGCTCATAGGGAAGTGTTATCAAATGTATTTTCTAACAGTTACCATGTGTTGTGCTTGGTCCATATCATAAATCTTGTTGATGTGGTATTTTCACACTGGTCAGCATTTGATAATGTTACCCATCTCATTACATCAAGTCAGCCTTTTTTAAAAAGGCTAGTCGAAAAAAGCGATACCTTAAATGGCTTGAAGGTTCCTTGCCTAAGGACACGTGAAAGTACCCCCAGTGCCACCAGATGGAATTCCTGGTTTAATGCAGCCAAATATCACTCATCCTTTATGCAATTTTATGAAGGGTTCTTTAAAACAAGAAAAGGGCCATGGCCTTGCAGTAGATAGGCTTCTGAATGAGTAGATAATGGTCGACTACATCATGTTTCTTACCATAATTTGCGGCTGAATCTGCATTTTATAAAAAAGAACTGCATCCGTTTAATAACAGTTTTGAAAAGCTTAGAAGAAACCAAGTCTCCGCTTGCATGTGTTGTCTATAACATGATGGAGGATGTAAAACAGTATTTGCATACTGGTACATCAAAATCAACATTTGGTGTAGAAACTGACCGTCTTCTTTCTGAACTAGAAAATACAGAGAGGGAGAGAGTTTTCTCAAATTTCCAAGATTTGTTCAGCACATCTTTTTCAAAACTGAATAAATACCTGGATGCTCACCCTGTATATAACTTTTACAAGGCATCTCGTCTGTTTGATCCTAGACAGATACCTTATATAAGCCATGCCATTGATAGTTTTGCAGCCATTAAGGACTTGCAAGATCCTTCTACTGATCTTCTTGAAGAATTCCAAATTTATGTGAATTACCAAGATGACTTACAAAACAAATTTGATATATTAATTCAAAATTTGAATAAAACTTATCTCAAGTTGAAATACTGCTCAAATTTGGATATTTCCCAAATAAAGAAATTAGCAATCTTCAAATCTCTTTTCTAAATCTCCACTGTAATACAACATTGTAAGTTGCTTAGTGTTTTCAGGAGTAAGACTTTCACGTTTTCCTATTTAATAAATGTTTATATTAAGAAAATGAACATCTACGCTGGTAACAGGCATCTATATGACCTTATTGGCAATCTGTTCCAGAAGGGGAAATCTACTCTTGTTTGCATTCCAAAATGCTGGGATGTTAACAAAATATTATTCTCCTAACAACGAAGAAAACATGCAATGATGCTCATTGCATGTTTTCTTCGTTGTTAGGAGAATGTCGAAATTCCATGTGACTTATCTTCCCCTGCCACTAGGGGGACAAATCGCCAATGGGATATTGGCGCCAGAGTCAAAACCCAGCACTTGTCTGTGGGCTCTCGTCCGGGACGGACGTACTTATCAACAAACTTTCTAAGGCTTTATTTCAGCAAACTGTCACTGGCTGTTATAATAGCATACTGAAAACTGAATAATCTACTTGAACAGGGCCCACATAACCAGGTCACTTCTAAGGCATTATACCAGCAAACGTTATCTCAGGCTGGTATAATAGCATACTGACTGAAGAACGAGAAACGACCCGAGAAACTTCTTAGAGCCATTTTTCCTATTAACGACAGAACACCTTTATCACCACGACAACAAGAACTCTCCTTAAACAGATAAGTCATGGACGCGAATTCCATTTAATTTGCAAAATAAAAGTATTTACGGTATTCGGAGGGGCTTTTGATTCTGGCGCCAATATCCCATTGGCGATTTGTCCCCGATTTGTGGCAGGGGAAGATACTTCACATGGAATTTCCGACATTGAGGAAGATTAATCTAAGGGTGCAGATAAAATGACCCTTTAAAAATATTTCCTCTCAAACAAGAGAGACAAAAACAGTCTGAAAGTTCGAAAGTAATGCGAAGGCATTAGAAGGTTTTTCTAAACAGAAAAAAAGATAAAGTATTTACAATATTCTTGCTTCTCTCGCTAGAATGCTAGGCTCTTTTCTCTTGGCACGTGTATGTCGGCGCCGCTTCTCTCCAGAAGTTAGTTTGCGTGACGTCTTGCTGCCTTTCTCGCCAAAGGTTTTCGTTAGAACCACGTACTTCTCTCCAATGGATCTGGGCTGGTGTAAGCCACGCTACTGTAATAAAATTTCTCGTTGGGACCGGCCAATGTCTTAGAATCCAGCTTCCTCATGGACTCTTGTCAGCTTGTGCAGAATATGTAGACACTCTGCAGGTTTTTGCCAAAGTGAGAGGAGCGGGTGTTGTCCCTTCGAGCCCCCGAATGAAAAAGAGGCGGATAGCTGTGTCACTTGGCTAATTTCCAGCTTCCGGAGCCAGTCACAGGGGTCTTTTCTTTAGTTTATTTTCGTAGCAAGATACGAAGCAAGAGATATTAAAAACAGACAAAAAAGAGCAAGCATAAATACCATACAGGGTTTTGGAATAAATTAAATTTCCAATAATCTGTCTTTGTTTTGTATGTTTTTGTTCTCCCTGTGAACCAACGTGACCCGGGTGCAGTTCGAATACACAACAGTGGGGTCAAACTATGTTTACGACACAGCCAGCGGACACAAACATATTATTTAATAACAAGCCGACTTTAGTATTGTTATCTAATAATTTATGGACAAAATTCAATTGAAAAGTTAGGCACCCACCCTTTTAAATGTAAAAAGTTTTCCAACTGGAGTCTGTTCAAATGACACCAGTAATCACTTTCGTTTCTGCAAACTTCTCTACTAACTGAGCTCGTTCCTCTCCCTTCTTCCTTGTTCACCCAAAACACAATTGTAGTCGTCGAATTTCACTTCTCTCGCTAACACTTGCTTTGTTGCTCACTGACTGTATCAGCCAATGTCCGTTTTTATCATCGCTCGGCCACCCCTTATGCAAATTCTGTCTCGCCCCATCCGGGTGTCTGGTGCACGACACAAGCGATTCTTTGCCGTTTGTCGGGGGGGATTGACCATGCCCATTACCCCCCCCTGTTATCATCATCACACACATAACAGCTGCGTGGCGGCCTCCTTCTTCTGTGGCTTCTTCGGAGACAAGGCAAGGCAGGTTCAGTCGCTTCTTGCAGTGATCCTAACGAGACTTGTTGATCATCGTTGCCGTCACTGTCGCTCGAACAATTAAGGTCATCATCATCAGAGCTATCGTCCATCAATGGCACACACAATTCGTCATCGCTCGATGCCGTGCTTTCACTGTCTTCGGAATTGTTTACCATCCAAGGGTACAGGTGGAGGTCTCTTACGCGGCGATGCACCCCATCCACAAATTCCGTGCTTGGGTTCTGTTGGCAATGGAAGAGCTTCATCAATACCCCTCACCGTCTTTCGGCGTGACATTGTACCAATAAACAGCCTCTTCGGCAGTGCATCGCTTCCTAGCGGCAATCCTTTTTATTGATCTGTGGGATCTCTCCACAATGCCATTCCCAGCCGTTGCGTATGCACATCGGAAACGCAGTCGGATACCCCAGCTCTCAGCAAACATTTTAAAGCTCCTGCTGCTAAACGCCATTCCGTTATCAGTCAAGATTTCTTGTGGTGGGCCCCTCTCCAGGAAAATAGAGCTGAGACACTGTGTTACAGCGGCAGAATCTTCTCGCCATAAGGGTCGCCAGATGGCAAACCGGGTTGGTCCACAATTGATGAGGGTCAGGTAGTGAACACCCCCATAATGGGTGGCATCCATGCCTATCCTTTGCCATATGCTAGCGGATTCAAGTTTCCCATGTTGCCGAAGTACATCGTCCGTTTCACTCCTGGGTGACCGCTGTTTGAATGAATCCGTCGTATTTGATCAGGTTCCATGCTGCCACCGATGGCGGCACATGTCTGTGACGTAGGCCCTGCTTCCCTCCTCATTGCTTCTAGCCATCTCTGTGGGACTCTGGTGATCTTGTCGACTTTATTTTGACTAGACCCGACCAGCGCAACATCTACCCCCAGCGTCTACTCTTTGATAAGCTCTGAAAATGTTCATAGCCGTCTTCTGATGAGCATTTCAGTAGCAGCCTTTGTGCTCACTCTGGATTTACCAGTCAACGTATTGGTGAGCCATTGGTAAATACACAAGGAGGCAGTTTTTAAGTGGATAGATTTAGCCTCCCAGTGTATGGCAAGATTTACTCCTTTGAAAATCGCATCCAACTCTGCAAGGTTAATGTGTCGCATGTCAGATTCTGGTCGCATCCAACACGCATCCTCGATCGCAGTCCCATGAGATTCAAGCAAGACCCCTGTGACCAGGGAACTTGCGTCAACCCACACATCAAGGTCCTTGCCATTGACGCACCATTTGCAAGGGTCGGCCTGACTCACTCTATTGATGGTTTCCGTTAGCATGCGTCTTAGTGGGGCATCGTCGGTCTGGTCTTCCCATGCTTCTGTCACCGCATTTGCCCTTCGCTTAATAATACTGGTCGCTACTCTCAACCAGCCGCATACTGGGAGATGTCCCACGAGCTTTCCACAGAGAGAGTGAGAACACCTTCCTCCTGGTAATATCGTCCGGAACGTCCGGTAATTCGTTCCCCGTTTCTAAAGCAGGGCATCCTCTACTCCCCAGACAGTCAAGCCAATTACTCGAGCTCCATCCTTTAGTCTCTCCGGAGTTTTGCTGGCCTGTCCAAAGGGCGATAAACGCTCAGCAACTTTGGTTGCAGATGAGACACTTTCATCCACATCCACATCATTGATGTAAGCAGAGGTTGCTTATTTGATTTGATCGTCCTGCGATAAAACTGCATTCACAATGGAACTCATTATTTGCGGAGCCACGTTTAGTCCAAATCCTAGCCTCGTTAAACAATACTTCCGACCTTGGAAAACCACGGTCTGATAGGACTAAAGTGGCTCTCCGACACGCACTTGGAGATAAGCAGATCGAAGATCCAGCAACGCTACATTTGGTCCGCGCCGTCTCCATTCCCTTAGTTTGCTAGCACAAACATCAGCCTCCGCGGTGTATGCGTCCACATGAAGGTTGAGCTCCCTGTAGTCCATTACAGGGCGGACTTTAGATTTATTCTGCTGGACGACGGCCATTAACGAGAGCAACCCTCTCGGGGGTCCAAGCTTCTGTTCATCATAGGGAGCAAGCCAGCCTTTGTTGATCCATTGCTTTATTTCCTCCTCGAACAGTTTTCTGACTGTTGCCAACATTGAGTATTCTGTGACACGGTTTTTCAACATGCTGGGCGCCTTGCCTTCCGCCCATTTCCACGTCGCAGTCCACTCATTTCATTGTTGGTCAAACTCCGCTCGAAAATCAGGTTTTTTGATGACAAGTGCCGGCGCAGCTGCACAAACAGAGACTGGTTCATCAGGAAATTGGACCTCTCCTGACTTCAAGATTGATACTCCGCCTAGAGCTTTTATGGCGTTTATTTCCACCAGAAGGTCAAACCCAAGCGGTTCCCCTATCAGTACCAGGACCTCAATTACAACCGCACGCCCACTCTCGAGTCGGAGGCTGACAGACCCAACTCAACATGTCCGCGTTCTCCCGCTGACAGTAACCACCTCGGTGGTCTGCTTTTGCCACGTTTGGCACATCTTCCCGCTCACTATAGTGCAGGAGCACTCAGAATCAACTAGTGCGGTGTATTCCTTCCCGTTCACAGCTATTCAAATGGTTGGCAGCGCCAAGTTCACATCTTGTCCGGGGAAGAAGCCGGTGCTGTCGTCCCTTAACTCTTTTCCCGGACAATTCTCAGAAGTGTGGTCTAGTCCTTTACATCGGGGGCAACGTGCACTACCTTTTCGCGGTTGGTGGTCCCGAGCTTTCCATCTGTCGCGCTGAGGTTAATTTCATTACATTTGAAACACCTTATACTGGTGTTCTTCGTCTGGCCTTCCTTGGCGTGCACTGGTCCCACGGCTACCGTAATCAACGCGGGTCCGGGTGGGTCATCTTTCAATATAGCTCTCACTCAAGCCAGAAGCTGGGAAATGTTCATTTCCTCCATTTGGGAAGAGGCCTCGCTCTGTCATACCATCAAATGGTACAGAAAGTTTCAGCAGGTCCGCCAAGTAAACATCCACAGTTTCACCCGGGTGAATACGGCGTACTACAATCTGTGCGAACGCTGCATAGGAGTCCAGGGCGAACGTTGTAAGCAAAGCTTCTTTTGTGGAGGCAAAAGCCCCCTTTATTTCCTCACCCAATTACTGGTAGACCGCAAAAGCACCGCCTGTCAGACGCATGGGCACCACACATTCTATTTTTTTGACTGAACAAACTGAGCTTTCTCAATCTATTCAATAATGGATTGGCTAGTATCCACGCTGCTAAACTCCGGTATTTGCTTAATGTTGAATTTATCCATCTGTGATACTGTGGTTGAAGACGAACATGGTCAGAATAAATAAATAAATAAGAAAGAGAGTAGGTTAAGGTCCGGCATAAGTAAAAGGGTTGGGTGGCTGACCTTTTTACGAATCAAAGATTAGGTCGTAAAGTTTAAAGAGACCTATATGCCACCATGAAATGGGACCACTTGGTGATAATATCTTAGGCACCCAGGTATTAAAAGCAAAAAGGATTTTTAGGAGAAATTCTCTTTTGAAAAAAAATTAATGATCAACGTATTGAAGACGGATTGTCTGAAAAAATATCTGAGTACTTTAATTTTAAGGGTTAATGGCGACTAGAAGTCGGCGATTTATTTAAGTGTTGGCCATTTGTGTGATCCGGAGAAGATGGTTTGGGGAAGGGGAATTTGACATAAATACAACTAAACTCGAGCCCTAAGTTAGTTACAACTCGGCCGTTGGGGTGTTAAGATCGCCGGTAGGGATAGACAGTAGCAGCCAGCGAGTATCAACACACCCTTCTTCCATGTGTCTTGTTTACACTTGTTGTTGTTGTTTTGTTTTTAAATCCTTGTGAGCCTGTTTTTCTGACTCGTGCTTTAAATTCGGCCAGCATATAATTCACAACGTTGGGATCTAGACAAGTACATCGAAAGAGCAAAGTACAGAACAGGTCTTCTCACACGTCATCACTAAGCCGAAATAGCTTGTAAAAGTTTTCCAACTGGAGTCTGTTCAAATGACACCAGTAATCACTTTCGTTACTGCAAACTTCTCTACTAACTGAGCTCCTTCCCCTCCCTCCTTACTTGTTCACCCAAAACACGATAGTAGTTGTCGAAATTTCACTTCTCTCGCTGACACTTGCTTTGTTGCTCACTGACTGTATCAGCCACTGTCCACTTTTATCATCGCTCGGCCACCCCTTATGCAAATTCCGTCTCGCCCCATCCAGGTGTCTGGTGCACGACACAAGCGATTCTTTGCGGTTTATGTCGGGGGGGGGGGTGGCCATGCCCATTACATTAAACAGATCAAATATCGATGTATAATTTTTTTCACTTATAATATAAAAGGCAATTATATTATTAAAACAACAGAAAATCTCCCAATTTTTTTCGTTTCATTTATTTATTTACATTTAATTTTCCAATTTTCGGTACTTATTTTCTACCGGAGTCGCTCCCGTATTTTTTCTTCTTCTATTAACATCAGGGTTCTTTTGTCTTTTTATTTTTACTGTAATTAGTATCCAAAGTATATAACCCCAACGATATTTTTGCGCCCCAAAAATGGGGGGGGGGGGGCAAAGTTAAGTAATCTGAAAAAAAATAAAAAAGTTTTGAAATAAAATAACTAATGCATTATAAAATTCATTCATTGATAAATCAACACTGAAAATTTCATTAAAATCGGATTATTCCCTGATTTTTGGTAATTTTTTTCTATCGGCGGGAGGCGGGTACAAATTTATTTTATAAAACACGCCTGTGACAACAGAATTGTCCTCTTTAGTTGTTCGCTTTTAAGAAAATTACCTTCCCCATCTCCTTCGACCCATAAACTTGATGTCCATGTGATCGTTCGTCAACAAACAGATGCCTACACAAACGTACAAGCGTTAGAGCAATCCTGTTTGTTTTTGTATATCAGCGCGAAACTATTCAATTGGAATTTTATTTTCTGGTGAGTTTTTTCACTTTTAATTTTACTCAATTTTTCAAGTAAATATTTATTCACTCAAGTTTTAATTTGTTCATTTAGGTACCCACCCCCCCACCACCACGACCTTTACAATTTTCATGAAATAGCGTCTAAAACATTGTTTTGTAAGTTAACGAAATTTCGCCATAAAGATTCGAGAAATGTGTATTTATAATAAAAAGGGGAGAATTTGTGTTTGAAAATTTGTTTCAACAGTTACTCACTTTGACGTGATTATAATAATCACGTCAAAGTGAGTAACTGTTTATTTAAACGAGAAAAAACGTAGAAAAAGTTTAAAATCAACAAAAAATTTCGGTAAATTATTACGATATATTGGCTGACTGACTTCTGATTTAGGTCGGAAAATTAAAACGGGAAGTTTTTTGGTGGTACCCAATGACAGTTTAACTACAGTCTATGAATTAACATTTTGCGAATTGGGTTACGGTTTTAGGGGATTAAGGTTGTTTTTAATTACGTATTGCTTAAAAAAAAAAAAATTACTATACATTTAATGTTGAAAAATATTTTTTTTAAAACTAAGTTTAATTGAAATTATACATTGCAATACTTAACACAAACAACTGTCTCAATAATAGATTCAATAATTAATTTCAATGGTTAATTAAATGTATAGTAATTTGGTTTTTTTGTTGTTTATTTTTTTAAAAATTAATACGTAATTAAAAACAACCTTAATCCTCTAAAACCGTAACCCAATTCGCAAAATGTTAATCCATAAACTGTAGTTAAACTGTCATTGGGGACCACCAAAAAACTTTCCGTTTTAATTTTCCGACCTAAATCAGAAGTCAGCCCTGTTGTTTTCATTCCCTGACCTGTAATTTTGATCTTTGGTCGTCCAGGCCTCCTGTCCTAATTTACACTATTGTTTTAGAGAGCCGATGTCAGACAAATTTCGGGCCCAACTTGGATATTTTACGAGTCGTGTTTTTGTCGCTTTTCTAAAAATTATTTTGAAATTTGAGTATTGTAAAAATTCAATTGAAATTTGTACAAATTCAATCGAAAAAAAGTTTTTTTTAAAGGTCGGGGACAGTGTAAAATACAAAACACACAGAGCGTACGGCGTATGCTCCGTATGATTGATTTTACCCCCCCCCTCTTTCCTAGTCATAAAATACAAATACAAATAAGACCTCAAATGTCACCTTTATTAATACAATCTAAAATCATTCGAATTTCAAAAATCAAAATAATCAATACAATCAAACTAAATAATCAAACAAGATTTTTTTAAACATAAAAACAAAAACAAAACATAAAATCAATTTGAGTCGTTTTTGTCGACAAATTAATGTAGATATTTTACACGCCCTCCTCCGATTTTTATTGGTAAACATTTTCAAGATAATATTAACCTTTATGCAAGTTTCATCGTGTTAAATATAGGAGGGGGGGTAAATTTAACAGGTGATACTTATTAATTTAATAGGTATCACCACTTTTCCCTGTGAAATTTACCTCTCCTCCTATATTTAACACGATGAAACTTGCATAAAGGTTAATATTATCTTGAAAATGTTTTGTCCATTCGAAAGAAGAAACATTAAAGTAATTTCTGGTGATCTAAAAAAAAAAAATTTTTCAACTTACGGAAATAATGAAAATTATGAACGAAAAGCAATGTTTACATTTTTGCACCGTTAAATTTAGTCATGTTCAAAAAGGGACATAACTCCTATTTTGTTTAGACCGGGTTATATCTCTTAGACCATTTTTATTAATGATAATGTTTCTCCGAGAAATTTTTATGGTTGCCCTAAATTGCTATTTTTTTACTATCTCGTATGTTTTCACAAATGGGTATTTCGAAATAAAAACATTGGAATTTCTATCCAATATCTTAAAAAATATTTTTCTTGGCAGTGTATCCAAAAAGACGTTTCTCTGTAGCAATTGATGTATTTATTTAGAAAGGGGGGGAACTGTGCCCGTTTTGTCATCCATAGTTGAAATTGACGATTTAAAAAAAAACTATATTAATTATATAAAAATCTTGGAAAATATGCAGCACATAATTTCGCACTTTCTAATTTATTTTTTGATAGATTATGTTTATGCCTATCTTTGGTCATTTTTTTAAAGTTGGTCATAGATAGTGACAGGCATTCAAAATTGATCTTGAAATTTTTAAGATAGTAAAAAACTCATTTTAACTTAGATAAGATACATTTTTTTGCATCAATTCAAAGAACAATATTGTTTTTTAAAACTACAAAAAAAAAAAAATGCTACATGAATTATTTTTTGAGTTTTAAGAAAATAACTTTTAAATTTTCAAGTAACTTTTTCAGGTGCTGAAATTTAAAAAAATATTTTTTTATTTTTAATGTAGTCTTCTGAATTTGATCTTTCTAGAAATGTAGAAAATTAGGGATAGGAAATTTATTTAATTCAAATGACCTATTGGTTGAAAAAATCCCTACAATCATAATTGATAAAAACATTTTTTTAATAAAATAATCTATTCATTATAGAATTACGTCATTAATGAATGAAGTGCTGAAAATTTAATTAAAATTGGACAATTCCCTGAATTTTGGTAATTGTTTTAAAATTAAGATTCTACATTTTTTTATTACCTCCCTTGACAAAGAATACACCTGCCTAATTGTTATGATTAAGAATTCAAAGAAATTTGTTTTATATGAAAGTTTAGGCTCTGTTCTTAGGGGAAGAAATTAAATGATTATTTACAATTTTAATTTCTTTTATAAAAGTTTAAAGAAAGAGGGAGGTGTTGCCATCCAATATTTTGGCCATATCTAGTTCTCTAGTGTACTTTATTGAAAATAGATTGCTTAGTACAACAGGCCAAAACCATTATTTATCATAGATTTTGTTTTCAGAGGTGTTCATTTTCAAAATGTCTTTATTGAGACCATCTTGTCAATAAGCAAAGCAGTTTTAGCTTTGTTTAACTCTAACACTGACTATTAGATTCAGATAGATTCAAGTGTCTAATAACATGTAGCATCTATTAATAATGAAGATTCATCTCAATTTGTCGGTAAATGAAACTATGTCTCAGCTTATGTCACATTACCTAAAATCATTAATACATAGAATAAAGATTTATTATTATTTATTGGTTCTTTTGTAACACTGTGGCATATATAAACGGTTAAATTCTCAGTGACATACCTTTTCAAATACCCTTTTGAATGTGTCTTTTTGGGGAGGTAAAATTTTTCTTCCAGAAATTCATTATTATCAAAATTTGAGTATGCCACCTTAAATGCTCCTTATTGTTTTTAATTGTTTTTTAAAACAAGTTTTAATGAATACATGCCCAGTATTATATGTTTATATATAGTTTGTTTTATTGATATATATTGAAAGTTATCTAATGTATAGTTTTATGAGAAAATTATTTACAAACAAGAAATAGTCATTTTTTCTGTTTCAAGAGATTAACTAAAAAGTTTACAAATAAATCAAGTTTTTTTTTTACTTCTTTGATAAATTTGATGCTTTTACTTACAATACAAACCTTCTAGCATTGAATCTTTAGCTCCCACCCATCTCAGACGATATCTTTCAAAAATTAATTTTTACACCGCCCGGGGGGTATTTTGTTTTTTTGCTAGTATATTTAGTTGGGTCACTGTTAAAACGTGATTAAAATTGTGTTTATTGTGGACAATGCAAAAATTATGAATTGGTTCCCTTTGTTATTTTTAAAGTAACAAATATAAAATATATTTAAAGAATTAACTAAAGTTCTAAATTATAAAAAGACATTTAATAAAATTTGATTTAGCAATGAGTTAAAAAATAAGAAAGATGTAAACAGCCTGAAGGAATTTCTAGAAGAAAATTTTACCTCCCCAAAAAGACACACTCAAAAGGGTATTTGAAAAGGTATGTCGCTGAGAATTTAACCGTTTATATATGTCACAGCGTTACAAAGAAACAATAAATGTAGTTTCATATGATAACTTGATATTAATTCTAAGTAGCAAAAGAAAGGAAGGGATTCTTAAGTTGTTTCGGGTCCTGGTCATTCAGTGAAGTCTCCTTTGTCACATTCTCTCTGTTCTTTTCTCTCAAACTTTCTTCAAACAATGCAAGTCACATCCACCCTCCCTTTATAACAAAGTCACAACTGAAACTACACTCCATAAATCTGCCCATCAATGGTGACCATGCTCTCTTACAGAAAACTGATAAACCAAGCAGATGTGCTTCATGGGACGTAAGTCATTCTATTCACTACAAGAAAGACTGTCAGAAATTAATGCAGCATAGATTATTTAATAAAATAGATGAAATAAATCTGCATTAAATGTTTAAAAAGGTCTTTAGTCATTTTTATCTTTCAAGCAGTTAAGACTTCCTTTAAACAAAAATTCAAAGTAGAGAAATTTTGGAATTGAAAAAACTAAAAAAGAAAATGTTTGAATTCATTAAAGTAATGAACATTTGTTCATAATCAACATAGAATGTTTCAATGAAAAAGTAAATGTAAAGAAACTGTGTGCACTCAAAAATGATAGAATTAAAAATATTAAAAAGTAGTTTACTCAACTTTAAATTATAGTCAGGAGGAATAAAATGCAAGATCAGACTGGTCTCCTTAAAACAAATAAGTAATTGAAGTTTTGCATTTTTGTCACCTTTAGGACCTCTAGACAATATTTCTGGATGATGTCTGTAACAATGTTTTTATTTGCATTATTTCAAGATGGCTACCAATCATGATCCACAAGATTTTATCTCTAAATTTTCTAAAAACAATATCTTCATTTGATAGAATGTTAAAAACTGAGTAAATAACATGTAAAAACCATCTATCTCCAATTATTCTTTGAAGTTTCAGAAACTAAGTGAAGCAGGGTTTTCTTTTTTATACATTTACCCTGTAAAGTTACAAAATGTATTCTTGTGCTTTTAGATAAAGTATTTGTCTTCAAAATAATTATATGATAAAAAGAAAACATTTTTTTAACTGATTTTATAATATATTTAGAGCCAGAAGTTAAGGTATTTGATGACTTTTTACCTCCACCAATGATATTTTACAAAATAGCATTTGGCAGTGTACAAAATCTTTATGACTTGAACCTTCTCTCCCTGCTTTCATTATGATATGGCAATGCTGTAAACCTGTAATAAGTAAACTGATACTATCACTGGATAGTATCAGCTTCCTCGTGGTAGAATGAAAGATCTGTATACTTAGAACATACCTCTTTGGTAATCTATACATGTTTGTTATCCACACCAGTGAGAGTCAACCTGTTTCCATTTGAAATAGAAGGAATATAAACATTTCAAACACCAATGATCACACTTTTAGGTGATGTGAGCATACTTTGTTTCAGTATGTGAACGCAACTGGTTCTTTTCTTTTTCTGTTGGATAACAGCAGGTTTTATGCTGTCCTCAAAGTATCTGTTAAATACAAATACAACATTGCTAGCAATTAATGCCTCTCATGAAAATCTTAATTGCATGGATGTAGGACTAAAGTGTACCATTTGCTCAGATGATGGTCCATAACAGTGCTGATACAGTAGTTTCAACAGTAACTGATTGCTTGATTCAGAGAGTGGAGTTTTTTCAAAATGTGCATTATTTCAGTGCCAATGGAGTGGACAGCAAATTCAGTTCTCAAGCAAACTTCTATTAGCACTGCCTTACTTGATATAAAACCTTTAATCATTGCATAAATCATTTCCTCATCATATCATTTCTTACCACTATTCGTAACATGCTTATTCCTCTTATCAATCACAATGAGCTTTGATAATTTCTCATTAAAGCCAATATTTGTCATAGAAAATATTTTCTTAAAGTGACAATTTTTTAAAATTAATATTCAGAATATTGTGTTTACATTGTTATTTTCTACTTCATATATGACAATATTCACTAGTTTGCCCTATGGATGTTATTTGGGATCCAGAGAATTAAGTGTTAATTAGGGAGAGAGATCTCTGTATGCTTCTTACAAGCAGTCAATTTTTGATGGCCTCTTCCTCCTCCTCCTCTTTATGAACTGTTCAAAACTCATTATTTATTAAGATTGGTACAATCCTCTCCAAAAGTGACAAAAGACTCAGTTTGAGTGTTTTGTCACTTTTGGAGAGGTCTATAACAGAACAGTTCATAAAGAAAATTTACTACTTGCAAGATACATACAGAGATTCATATTGTCATCTGAACATCATTGATAGTAACACTTAGACCTCCTTCTGATCTATCATCAAGGCATATGTATGTTCTTTCAATGAAATCTATAAAAATTGTTGATCTCTGTGACAAGGCAAAGATCAGAGTCATTTTTAAGTGATTTAACATGCCTTGCAGGGAATGACTAGTGAATATAGAATGAACTATACCATAGTATACAACAAGCTGCAACCTAAAAGGGCAACATTGCTTTTACTGCCAAGCTGTCATGGGAATTCTTGTCTTACTCAAATAAACTCTGTCACAATGAATGCAGTTTATCAGAGATTCAATCCACATTATTGTAATTTTATTGCATTCAGATCATTCATTAAGACAGTTGACTGAGTTATCAATACTGTTCATTTGTATATTCTGTTATGGACGGTTACAGAACATCTCTTTGTGGTTTTATTTGTAGAGATCTGGAGCCCCATGTATACTTCTTCATGCTTCTTATTTTTTTCACATGTTGTGGAAAGAAAGGGTTTCAAAGAAAGAGAATGAATAATGGATATAGTGTGTATGCTCCCAAGTAGAGAGATCTCATTGTTGAAATAGGAAGGAGTGTGAAATAGAATATTTGTTATGACCTTATAATGCTCTGATCCACAGTGAATGGATAGGGCTCTCTTGTTCTGTCCCTGATTCACTTAAGAATAAAGCTTTTTTCAATTCTCGTGAGTATCAATGAGGATGCAGATACTTTGCCAATCAAGAGATGTAAACTAATTTTGATTTCAAAACAATGGTATACCAGATTACCTAGCCAGCCGAGTATTGTATCCACTCCACTCTGGCATGCTTGAGTGCTACTGTATCCATCATAAACTAGTAGTTAAGAAGATCTTGAGAATGCCCAATGGATAGAATATGGAAGCAAAATCAGGGTAGGCATTGTTGGAGTGGGAGTTATATTATAGTGTTTGTCATTCTTATCAAATTCTATAGGTTTGTTCCAATTCTCTATTTTCTGGTGAAGAATTGTTTTCTTTTCAACTGCAGTTGGGTTGAAAATGATAATTTTTGAGAAGGGACCATGGTTAAAAAAATGGAAAACCTTCTCTCAGTTCTATGATGCTATTTCACATTCAAGTTTTTTGCACAACAGTGGATCATTAAACTTCACATCTTCCATCTCTTCAGCCATTTATATCCACTCAAGAAACCACATTACCAATTAGAAAGACAGGAATATAATTTATTGTTTCACTCCTCACTCATTTTCATGTAAATTAAACAGTGTCTCAAAACTTTAAGGATAACAGTATTCAATGCTGATGTACCATCTTCCAACTGAGTTAATTTGGTTACTTTTCCTTTTAGCAACTTTCGACAATGCTGAATCAATTTTATCATCTTCATCCTGTTTAAGAAGGTGGAATAATTTTTCTGTAAAGATATTGTATCTTCAAGTACTTTTCCATGCTTATTATTGAAGGTATACAGAAAATTGGTTTTACATACATCATGATACCTGGTATCAGCAGCATGAAGACCAAACTCAAACATAAACTCTACTCTTTAACATGTCTAGCCATAATTTCTTCAGTGTATTTAGTTTTAATAACCTCTGCTTTGTTTGTTGATATTATCAGTATACATTTAGCAGGTTTTCACTAGTAACAAGTAGAATTTTAGCATTATATATAAAAGTTAATAACATCATTAGTCATTGTCTAGTCAGAAATGTTTACTATTTATTGATTTATCAGCAGCATGCACATTGCAATTTTTCTTCACTGACCATAGTTAATATATTTTGTTGTTGTGCCATTTTTTCATACTTTTTTTTTTACTTGTGCCATTTTTACAATTAACTGGATATTAACAACACCTATATTGAAAACTATTACTTTGTGAATGTTCATGCATTTATCTTAAGTGATAAGGAAGAAAATTGATTTTTATTTATGTTTGGGTATTTGAAGTTGTATGAAATTTGTTTTACTTATTGACACCAGAAATATTTGTAATGAAAGTAAATATTTATTTTAAACTCAACAACCCCAAAATGTAACAGTTGATTGAACTATCTAAAAAAATATTTTTTACATAAATAACATTAATATAGTTAAGAAAATGTTAAGATTTTTTAGGAACTTTTTGAGAATTCTTGTATACCAAAAGCAGAGGGAAAAAAATTTGCTTTTCTTATTACAACTTTCTTTTGATAATTTCTTTTGGGAAATATTTTGTCATCTGTTTTCTTTAAAATAAACTTTTCATTGAAAACATTTTTTATTATGACAATGAATCTTTTTTTGAGTTGATTTTTTTTTTCTCAAAATAAATTGAAGGAGGTCAGTAATGATGTACTTATCCAAGCATATGCAACTTATGGTAGCATGTTGGATTATGAGCTTAAAAGAAATTCAAAGTATATCATAATTAAAGATATTTTTTGTTTTTTGTGTTCTAGGTATTTATCATGAGTGGTTACAGGTTTGTGCGACAGTATACGGGTGGACTCAAAGCAGTTATCTTTGACTGGGGAGGCACAACTGCTGACCGTTATGTGATTGCTCCTGCTTTAGCGTTTGTAGAGATCTTTCAGAAATATGGAATTTCCATTTCCATGGATGAAGCTCGTTTACCAATGGGAATTCGGAAAGATTTGCACATTAAAGCAATAATTGAAACTGAGAGTGTTCAGCAACGTTGGAAAGAAGTTTATGGAAAGTTTCCTAGTCAATCTGATGTCGACCAAATGTACCAAGATTTTATACCGTTACAATTGGCTATTCTTCCCAAATACAGTCAACTTCTCCCAGGTTCGAGCATCATTTTACTTTTTAATTTCTTCATTAGGTTTAAAAAAATTTTTTAGTCATTCCTTCTTCAGGTTGTGTGCATCTGAAAAGTTGTTGAATCTTTTCTATTTCTTTTGATATTTGCTTGCTGAATGTAATGATAGCACTGGGCAAAAATGAAAATTTGAGAGATCAACTGGTGAAAAAATTATTTTATTCACTAATGTAATACTATGCATTGGGCATGCATATGTGGCTGCACAGTAGGTGTGTTTATATATATAATTCTAGGTAGATGAATTAATAAGTAGTAAGTTAAACCACATATATGTGTATGTATGTTGTAGACCGAATAAGTAGTAGTAAAACCCATATATAAGATAAAGAGTGTTCAGGTGGATCATGTGTGTGTATGTATATATAGATATAGATATATATGTGCGTGTGTATATATACATGTGTGTGTGTCTACATATATAGTATGTGTAAAGTAGGGTCAATGATAAGTTAGAGAAACCATTAAACTCAAGGAAGATTAAAAGGATGAATCTCTTCTTAGGAGACGAGAAGACTGGGTTTTGACCAATTTGAGGGTCAACGATAGTTTAGACTAGCAATAAAAGATGACCTAGATTAGAACAAAGAATAACGCGGGTTTAGACACAAATCTCGCAGACGAGATTTGATATGAGATCTGAGGAATTCTGGGAGTTTTGAAAGTTTTTTAGCCTCTCAGTTAGTCTTTTTAGCTTCTGGACAGCGGTGAGGACACACGAGCCCTGAACACGGAAGAGATAGGATGTTAGATGCCCACTAGACGCTAGCCTTGTCTACGTCCCCATCTCGACAACCAGTGGAGATAGCAGCAGACAATTATACACCTCATCTTTGGAATGTTCACCTGACAATCTCTTTGTTGTTGTTTATTCTCTCTTTCTCTTTGTGATATTGTACACCCCTTTTGCGAGATGTTTTGAGCACATATGCGCAACGTGGACAGGTCCTATAAATAGCCAGAATCATGGCCAGAGTTTAGGAGTTGCAGAATGTGCAAAAGAGCTTCTACACTAATAGTGTTATGTTTGAAGATAGTACTTGTGGATTTATGGCACTTTGGTCGTTAGGGGGGACTAATCTCCTTAACATGGGTTTGAAAATAAGTTAGAAGTTTCTAACTTTTAGTACAAATTGAAAAAAAAAATATCATTATTGAGAAAGGGAAACATCTAATTAATTTCTTTCATGATTTAGGGAAGTGTTGATGCTGGCTAAGGGAAATCAGGTAACAAAATATTAATGCCGATTCACCACCAATAGATGCTAGGGCCCATGCCACGCTAGCAAGAACTGTCAACTCCTGTCTTTGTACCAACATAATGTCATTCATGCAATTTACCCCAATAAAGTTTGATTCAACTTTAAACAACTTGTCAATTTGTTAGACAATTTAACAACAAAATTGTAATCATAAAAAACATCTTGTTTGAAACGTGAGTCCAGTTATTCTTTTCAATATTATATATACCCTTAAGCTCGAGCCTATAAAGTATGTAAGACTTGGTCAGTCGTTCAAACGTCGGTCAACCGATTCCAAATGACCGACTCTCGGCTCTTTATTTATGCCCATTCTCCCAAGAGCAGACCAGTCCATTCAGGCAACACACAGGGGGATATCACTCTACTTATACATGCCCCTCCCCCGCTGACCATGGAATGAACTGATGTGGTCATCATGGATTGTATGTGTCTGAGTATTCATGTGATTGTCCATGCATTTGTGGGGACAAGGTTCTTGGTGCATGTATCCTGCGACACGAGCATTGTCTCAATGGTGGGAGTTCGAATGGGTGTAGGCACTCTCCTGATGCATGATTTGTGTACTAATAAATCCAACTTAATTACCTCCCCTTGAATATCTATCTGTATAAAAGTAACCCTCTGACTACGCCAGTTAGATCGTAGTCAGAGTAAAGTGAAGTTTATATCCTGTAGAACATATAACCATTCTTTTAAAACAGGATGCAACAAATATATGTCATTATATTCTCATTAGAGCTTTCACCTTTGTCATTATTTATGATTTTATTCTTCATCATCTAATTAAATTTTAGCAAGATTTTGTCTGATAAAATTGTATTGTAGAACCTTCCAAGTTAATAATAAATGAAAGTGCTTATTGAAAGTGCTAAATCACCTGTTAGTAATTTTTTAAGTTCTTTTAATTATGTTTAAAATCTGTTGTTTAAAGTTGTGGATTTCAATGTGTGTTTGTGTGCCTGTTTGATCAATAAAAGGTGATGCTGGGCTGAGATTTTAACTGTTAATGGATTTTCAATATATTTGTTATCCTTCTAAAATAAATTGCAAATATTCTTTAAAAAATAAAACATCCTTTAACTCTTTAAATGTGGTTATCAAGTCTATTTCTAAATTTTTATTGTCATGCTGATTTTTATTTATTTATTTTCAGGCACAGCAGAAACTGTCCAAAAGTTACGTAAAGATTACCATTTAAAGATTGGTAGTACAACAGGATTCAACCGTTCAATGGTAGATGTTCTTTTGAAATATTCTAAGCAACAAGGGTACACTCCAGATGCTACTGTGGCAGGAGATGAAGTAATTCATGGTGCTCGTCCAAAGCCATTCATGATATACCGAAATATGGATCTTTTAGATGTTCATCCTATTCAATCAGTTATCAAAGTGGATGATACTGTTTCAGGAGTAGTTGAGGCATTAGAGGCAGGTTGTTGGGGCATAGGGATAGCTAGATATAGCAATTATATGGATATTAATAGCTTGGATCAGGAAAAAAAATTAACTGAAGAAGATTTGAAGAAACGTTTGAAGAAGTCTCAAAGATTGCTTGAAAACAGTGGAGCTCACTATGTTATTGATTCTATTGTTGAACTTCCAGATATTATCAGAGAGATAAACCAAAGAATAGCTTGTGGGGAAAAGCCTTAACTTGTACATCTGCATATTTTGAATAAGTGTCAGATTTCTTGAGCAAGTGTTTTTTGTTTACTACTGAAGAATTGTTCTCCTCAAATTAATATTGCTTTTATCAATATAAAACAAATTTACTACTCATAAAAATGAATTTAAACATACAAATTTGTGAACGATGAATAAAATTGAAGAAAATATTTGTTTGGATTTCTTCAGATTAAAATAATTTTAAAAAGACCATTTTTTAAAAACATCTTTTACATTTTTGGTTTAACCATTTAGTTTAGCACAAGACTAGAAATATGAGGTACACGATGAGAATTGAACACACTATCAATGGTCTACTCAGCTACCCTATTAACCATTGCATCATACTTGATGACCTGGTAAAATGTCAAGAGTAAGTATTTAGTTTATCACAAGACTATAAATATGGGAAACCAGATGAAAATTAAATCCATTAATAATGGTCTGTTGGTCTGGCTTATTAACCATTGCTTCATTGTTGATGATCATGAAAGGTGTCAAGAGTAACCACTTCGTTTAGGACAGGACCAGATATATGGGGTACCCAATGAGAATTGAACACAGTAACTATGGCCTGCTGGGCTAGCTTATTAACCATTGCTTCATTGTTGATGATCATGCAAAATGTCAAGAGTAACCACTTCGTTTAGGACAGGACCAGATATATGGGGTACCCAATGAGAATTGAACACAGTAACTATGGCCTGCTGGGCTAGCTTATTAACCATTGCATCATTGTTGATGATCATGCAAAATGTCAAGAGTAACACTTCGTTTAGGACAGGACCAGAATATGGGGTACCCAATGAGAATTGAACACAGTAACTATGGCCTGCTGGGCTAGCTTATTAACCATTGCATCATTGTTGATGATCATGCAAAATGTCAAGAGTAACCACTTCGTTTAGGACAGGACCAGATATATGGGGTACCCAATGAGAATTGAACACAGTAACTATGGCCTGCTGGGCTAGCTTATTAACCATTGCATCATTGTTGATGATCATGCAAAATGTCAAGAGTAACCACTTCGTTTAGGACAGGACCAGATATATGGGGTACCCAATGAGAATTGAACACAGTAACTATGGCCTGCTGGGCTAGCTTATTAACCATTGCATCATTGTGATGATCATGCAAAATGTCAAGAGTAACCACTTCGTTTAGGACAGGACCAGAATATGGGTACCCAATGAGAATTGAACACAGTAACTATGGCCTGCTGGGCTAGCTTATTAACCATTGCATCATTGTTGATGATCATGCAAAATGTCAAGAGTAACCACTTCGTTTAGGACAGGACCAGATATATGGGGTACCCAATGAGAATTGAACACAGTAACTATGGCCTGCTGGGCTAGCTTATTAACCATTGCATTATTGTTGATGATCATGCAAAATGTCAAGAGTAACCACTTAGTTTAGGACAGGACCAGATATATGGGGTACCCAATGAGAATTGAACACAGTAACTATGGCCTGCTGGGCTAGCTTATTAACCATTGCATCATTGTTGATGATCATGCAAAATGTCAAGAGTAACCACTTCGTTTAGGACAGGACCAGATATGGGGTACCCAATGAGAATTGAACACAGTAACTATGGCCTGCTGGGCTAGCTTATTAACCATTGCATCATTGTTGATGATCATGCAAAATGTCAAGAGTAACCACTTCGTTTAGGACAGGACCAGAATATGGGGTACCCAATGAGAATTGAACACAGTAACTATGGCCTGCTGGGCTAGCTTATTAACCATTGCATCATTGTTGATGATCATGCAAAATGTCAAGAGTAACACTTCGTTTAGGACAGGACCAGATATATGGGGTACCCAATGAGAATTGAACACAGTAACTATGGCCTGCTGGGCTAGCTTATTAACCATTGCATCATTGTTGATGATCATGCAAAATGTCAAGAGTAAACCACTTCGTTTAGGACAGGACCAGAATATGGGGTACCCAATGAGAATTGAACACAGTAACTATGGCCTGCTGGCTAGCTTATTAACCATTGCATTGTTGATGATCATGCAAAATGTCAAGAGTAACACTTCGTTTAGGACAGGACCAGATATATGGGGTACCCAATGAGAATTGAACACAGCAACTATGGCCTGCTGGGCTAGCTTATTAACCATTGCATCATTGTTGATGATCATGCAAAATGTCAAGAGTAAACCACTTCGTTTAGGACAGGACCAGATATATGGGGTACCCAATGAGAATTGAACACAGCAACTATGGCCTGCTGGGCTAGCTTATTAACCATTGCATCATTGTTGATGATCATGCAAAATGTCAAGAGTAAACACTTCGTTTAGGACAGGACCAATATATGGGGTACCCAATGAGAATTGAACACAGTAACTATGGCCTGCTGGGCTAGCTTATTAACCATTGCATCATTGTTGATGATCATGCAAAATGTCAAGAGTAACACTTCGTTTAGGACAGGACCAATATATGGGGTACCCAATGAGAATTGAACACAGTAACTATGGCCTGCTGGGCTAGCTTATTAACCATTGCATCATTGTTGATGATCATGCAAAATGTCAAGAGTAAACACTTCGTTTAGGACAGGACCAGAATATGGGGTACCCAATGAGAATTGAACACAGTAACTATGGCCTGCTGGGCTAGCTTATTAACCATTGCATCATTGTTGATGATCATGCAAAATGTCAAGAGTAACACTTCGTTTAGGACAGGACCAGATATATGGGGTACCCAATGAGAATTGAACACAGTAACTATGGCCTGCTGGGCTAGCTTATTAACCATTGCATCATTGTTGATGATCATGCAAAATGTCAAGAGTAAACACTTCGTTTAGGACAGGACCAGAATAT
Source organism: Doryteuthis pealeii (assembly GCA_023376005.1). Taxonomy (NCBI): domain Eukaryota; kingdom Metazoa; phylum Mollusca; class Cephalopoda; order Myopsida; family Loliginidae; genus Doryteuthis; species Doryteuthis pealeii. The sequence continues at coordinate 72,216,161 of CM042150.1, forward strand.
GGGGTACCCAATGAGAATTGAACACAGCAACTATGGCCTGCTGGGCTAGCTTATTAACCATTGCATCATTGTTGATGATCATGCAAAATGTCAAGAGTAACCACTTCGTTTAGGACAGGACCAGATATATGGGGTACCCAATGAGAATTGAACACAGTAACTATGGCCTGCTGGGCTAGCTTATTAACCATTGCATCATTGTTGATGATCATGCAAAATGTCAAGAGTAACCACTTAGTTTAGGACAGGACCAGATATATGGGGTACCCAATGAGAATTGAACACAGTAACTATGGCCTGCTGGGCTAGCTTATTAACCATTGCATCATTGTTGATGATCATGCAAAATGTCAAGAGTAACCACTTCGTTTAGGACAGGACCAGATATATGGGGTACCCAATGAGAATTGAACACAGTAACTATGGCCTGCTGGGCTAGCTTATTAACCATTGCATCATTGTTGATGATCATGCAAAATGTCAAGAGTAACACTTCGTTTAGGACAGGACCAGATATATGGGGTACCCAATGAGAATTGAACACAGTAACTATGGCCTGCTGGGCTAGCTTATTAACCATTGCATCATTGTTGATGATCATGCAAAATGTCAAGAGTAAACACTTCGTTTAGGACAGGACCAGAATATATGGGGTACCCAATGAGAATTGAACACAGTAACTATGGCCTGCTGGGCTAGCTTATTAACCATTGCATCATTGTTGATGATCATGCAAAATGTCAAGAGTAAACACTTCGTTTAGGACAGGACCAGAATATGGGGTACCCAATGAGAATTGAACACAGTAACTATGGCCTGCTGGGCTAGCTTATTAACCATTGCATCATTGTTGATGATCATGCAAAATGTCAAGAGTAAACACTTCGTTTAGGACAGGACCAGATATATGGGGTACCCAATGAGAATTGAACACAGCAACTATGGCCTGCTGGGCTAGCTTATTAACCATTGCATCATTGTTGATGATCATGCAAAATGTCAAGAGTAAACACTTCGTTTAGGACAGGACCAGAATATATGGGGTACCCAATGAGAATTGAACACAGCAACTATGGCCTGCTGGGCTAGCTTATTAACCATTGCATCATTGTTGATGATCATGCAAAATGTCAAGAGTAAACACTTCGTTTAGGACAGGACCAGATATATGGGGTACCCAATGAGAATTGAACACAGCAACTATGGCCTGCTGGGCTAGCTTATTAACCATTGCATCATTGTTGATGATCATGCAAAATGTCAAGAGTAACCACTTAGTTTAGGACAGGACCAGATATATGGGGTACCCAATGAGAATTGAACACAGTAACTATGGCCTGCTGGGCTAGCTTATTAACCATTGCATCATTGTTGATGATCATGCAAAATGTCAAGAGTAACCACTTCGTTTAGGACAGGACCAGATATATGGGTACCCAATGAGAATTGAACACAGCAACTATGGCCTGCTGGGCTAGCTTATTAACCATTGCATCATTGTTGATGATCATGCAAAATGTCAAGAGTAAACACTTCGTTTAGGACAGGACCAGATATATGGGGTACCCAATGAGAATTGAACACAGTAACTATGGCCTGCTGGGCTAGCTTATTAACCATTGCATCATTGTTGATGATCATGCAAAATGTCAAGAGTAACCACTTCGTTTAGGACAGGACCAGAAATATGGGTACCCAATGAGAATTGAACACAGCAACTATGGCCTGCTGGGCTAGCTTATTAACCATTGCATCATTGTTGATGATCATGCAAAATGTCAAGAGTAACCACTTCGTTTAGGACAGGACCAGATATATGGGTACCCAATGAGAATTGAACACAGTAACTATGGCCTGCTGGGCTAGCTTATTAACCATTGCATCATTGTTGATGATCATGCAAAATGTCAAGAGTAACCACTTCGTTTAGGACAGGACCAGATATATGGGGTACCCAATGAGAATTGAACACAGTAACTATGGCCTGCTGGGCTAGCTTATTAACCATTGCATCATTGTTGATGATCATGCAAAATGTCAAGAGTAACCACTTCGTTTAGGACAGGACCAGATATATGGGTACCCAATGAGAATTGAACACAGCAACTATGGCCTGCTGGGCTAGCTTATTAACCATTGCATCATTGTTGATGATCATGCAAAATGTCAAGAGTAACCACTTAGTTTAGGACAGGACCAGATATATGGGGTACCCAATGAGAATTGAACACAGTAACTATGGCCTGCTGGGCTAGCTTATTAACCATTGCATCATTGTTGATGATCATGCAAAATGTCAAGAGTAACACTTAGTTTAGGACAGGACCAGATATATGGGGTACCCAATGAGAATTGAACACAGTAACTATGGCCTGCTGGGCTAGCTTATTAACCATTGCATCATTGTTGATGATCATGCAAAATGTCAAGAGTAACCACTTAGTTTAGGACAGGACCAGATATATGGGGTACCCAATGAGAATTGAACACAGTAACTATGGCCTGCTGGGCTAGCTTATTAACCATTGCATCATTGTTGATGATCATGCAAAATGTCAAGAGTAACCACTTCGTTTAGGACAGGACCAGATATATGGGGTACCCAATGAGAATTGAACACAGTAACTATGGCCTGCTGGGCTAGCTTATTAACCATTGCATCATTGTTGATGATCATGCAAAATGTCAAGAGTAACCACTTAGTTTAGGACAGGACCAGATATATGGGGTACCCAATGAGAATTGAACACAGTAACTATGGCCTGCTGGGCTAGCTTATTAACCATTGCATCATTGTTGATGATCATGCAAAATGTCAAGAGTAACCACTTCGTTTAGGACAGGACCAGATATATGGGGTACCCAATGAGAATTGAACACAGTAACTATGGCCTGCTGGGCTAGCTTATTAACCATTGCATCATTGTTGATGATCATGCAAAATGTCAAGAGTAACCACTTAGTTTAGGACAGGACCAGATATATGGGGTACCCAATGAGAATTGAACACAGTAACTATGGCCTGCTGGGCTAGCTTATTAACCATTGCATCATTGTTGATGATCATGCAAAATGTCAAGAGTAACCACTTCGTTTAGGACAGGACCAGATATATGGGTACCCAATGAGAATTGAACACAGTAACTATGGCCTGCTGGGCTAGCTTATTAACCATTGCATCATTGTTGATGATCATGCAAAATGTCAAGAGTAACCACTTAGTTTAGGACAGGACCAGATATATGGGGTACCCAATGAGAATTGAACACAGTAACTATGGCCTGCTGGGCTAGCTTATTAACCATTGCATCATTGTTGATGATCATGCAAAATGTCAAGAGTAACCACTTAGTTTAGGACAGGACCAGATATGGGGTACCCAATGAGAATTGAACACAGTAACTATGGCCTGCTGGGCTAGCTTATTAACCATTGCATCATTGTTGATGATCATGCAAAATGTCAAGAGTAACCACTTAGTTTAGGACAGGACCAGATATATGGGGTACCCAATGAGAATTGAACACAGTAACTATGGCCTGCTGGGCTAGCTTATTAACCATTGCATCATTGTTGATGATCATGCAAAATGTCAAGAGTAACCACTTAGTTTAGGACAGGACCAGATATATGGGGTACCCAATGAGAATTGAACACAGTAACTATGGCCTGCTGGGCTAGCTTATTAACCATTGCATCATTGTTGATGATCATGCAAAATGTCAAGAGTAACCACTTCGTTTAGGACAGGACCAGATATATGGGTACCCAATGAGAATTGAACACAGTAACTATGGCCTGCTGGGCTAGCTTATTAACCATTGCATCATTGTTGATGATCATGCAAAATGTCAAGAGTAACCACTTAGTTTAGGACAGGACCAGATATATGGGTACCCAATGAGAATTGAACACAGTAACTATGGCCTGCTGGGCTAGCTTATTAACCATTGCATCATTGTTGATGATCATGCAAAATGTCAAGAGTAACCACTTCGTTTAGGACAGGACCAGATATATGGGGTACCCAATGAGAATTGAACACAGTAACTATGGCCTGCTGGGCTAGCTTATTAACCATTGCATCATTGTTGATGATCATGCAAAATGTCAAGAGTAACCACTTCGTTTAGGACAGGACCAGATATATGGGGTACCCAATGAGAATTGAACACAGTAACTATGGCCTGCTGGGCTAGCTTCAATTTTTTTTTGAGTGTGTCACGGAGCCGATAAGGATGTCAATCTTGTGACACCCCCTCCAAAAAAACAAAACAACAAAGAATCGAATGACATAACTAAGCAAAGGACAGAGAAGGAGATTTAGGTTAACAAACCACGGAAATCTTTATTATAGATGACATAACTACAATTGAATGGTTTGTTCATTGGTTTGGTTGTCAATATCGCAGGCCAGGAAGACGTTGGTCATCCACGAAGGCTGGAAATATACTGAAAAAGCACCACAGGCCGGATAGGTGACGTTAATTGTGGTCGGATGACAGGTCATTCAGACGACTGGAAATATGCAGGTATAGCATCGCAGGTCGAAAGGTTGACGTTAGTCGTTGTTGACGTATGGGTCTTCTGGTGGCTGGAAATATGCAGAACGAACCAATGTGAAGAAGCAGGAAACAAGGTTGAAGGACGTCTCGCTGGGGCTGGAAAGAACACAATCGCACAACAGTAGTTGTTAAAGGAAAGACTACAACCGGAACCAGGTTGTCTCGTTGAGCTGAAGATAGCCAATTGCACACCACTAGTCGGTAAAGAGCTGGCTGTGCCAGCGCCCACGAGGGATTGCAGGCCTAGTGAAGAAATGACTGAGTGTTGTCCTGATAAGGACAATAGCTGGAACATGGTCAGCTGATGACTGGGTTGAGGCTCGCCTGAAGAAGGTTAGATCAGGGTCATCAGGAGACTCGATCGTCGGTTGGCTGGAGCGTGTGCGGTTCGCCGGTAGATAGGGGTACGGCAGGAATGTAGGCAGCAAGGAAACCGGAGCAGAGCCGAGCTGGAAGCAGGTGACCAAGGTAGAGCCGAGCAGGAAGCAGGAGACCAAGGTAGAGCCGAACTGAAGGATTGAACCGGAGTCGAAGCTGGATCATGGCCAGGCAGAAGCCAGAGAGAAAAAAAAGGGTTGCCACAAGTGGGTAAAGCTGGAGAGCTCGCCACAAACAAACTGGATTTTTTTTAGTGCCCGAGGCAAATTGAGTAGGTTTGTTTGAGTCACTGAGGTAGCGAACGCTGCACTGCCCAACCGAACTGACGAAGAAGCCGTTGTTATCTGCTAATATAAGGCACCTACATGGTAGAGTTTGTGTTGATTTAGCGTTGACAAACAGAATTAATTTCTTATTGCCAGTTCAAATTGAAATTTTCCACAGATGAATTCTTTGGACTATTAGCAAGCACTTGTTGACTTCATTAATGACCGGTGCATATTATAATGTCCATAAAAATGCATGTTTGTTACAAATTGTAAGTTTTTCGGTCAGTTGAGAAAGTTCCAGGTCGATTAGAACAGAAATGTGGATGAGCTTGTTTGCCGGCTGACTGACCCAGTTTGGATAAACTATTGAAATTTTATATGGTACTCGCTTCGGTCTTCACCAGTAGCAGCCCTTAAGGGACAAACGTCGGGTTTCACCGACAAACACCAGCAGCAGCGACGCACCACCCCTTTATGGTCACGTGATGTTCTTTATAAAAGGGCTTCGGACATTGAGGATTATTGTCATCAACCCTTGAAAGTCGATAATAACTACCTTCATTCCGCCTAGGATAAATTAGAGGTGCCTTTGATATTGGTACAACTTCGGACAAGCTTCTCCTATTGATACTTTCAGTCCACAAGACTGTCGCAGGATTATTCTTGCAAACTATTTAACTATACCAAATATCTAAACTTTTACTACACACTAACTACGGCTAGACCTCTTACGGTGCTGTGAAACTAAACTGAACTACGGCTATACTTTTTCGGTGTTGTGAACTTCTCTTCGGTCGCTTGTCTGACCTAAACTATGAACATTCCTAAGAACATTGCCTGCTGTAACCCTATTAATGTGCATTATATGTAATTAAACTGTTGTATTCTATATATCGTTGTACAGCTTGTTCCTTGACTTCATGACATGTTTTCTCTCTGCGAACTTATTGTTAAATCTTTATAAAACAGGAGGTGGAAGAAAAGAGCTAAGATTACGAATGCGACAAGTATTATCCATGCCTGACCAATGAGGCAAGTGTTGGGTTGGGTAAACCAGAATCAGTACCTCGGCGAATCCCCAACAGAATTAATGAAGTACACAAATAAAATTATGAAGCGAAGGCACAAATACAAGTTATTTTTTTATTACATGTAACATATAAAAAAAAACAATGTTGTACAAAAGTACTAAGTTGTACTCACAGTTCTAATTCTCCCTCACTGAAGGCGTTTGGTCTGTAGTCCCTTAACAACTGGCATCAGGGGCCTCGAACTAAGAGGTCCTTTTGGTTTGGTTTAGTTTACAGCATATCAACCTCAGTGGGTAATTTAATGCCGACTAATTTTTGAAATAAATTCATTCTTAATGGATACTCAACTTTTTTTTTAATAGACTCATGTATTTCTATTTAACCCATAAATGGGACTCTAACAGGTACGACCACTCCGAATCAGTGAACATGGGAGCAGACAGGGGTAAGACAATGGGGCCACCTGTTGGCTGTATGTGGTGACCGTGATGTTGAAGGACGGAATCCTGGTTGATAAGCAATCCATGACATGCAACACTCCACTTAGACCCGTACTTAGGCTAGACAGGCGGTTGGAGAGACCCCCTCCAATCAATCGGCTGGTCACGCCAAGCCCTAGCACTTATATGATTGCCCCAACTTATATGATTGCCCCTTATGGCAAGCCCTAACTTTTACCATATGGATGCTAGAAGGTGGTGGCTGAGGGTCTTCATGTACTGGGAATTACGTTAAACTCTATCTGATGTAACGTTCCAGCATTTAGAATGTGCTTCACCCTTCTCCAATGTAAACAAATTCGTAAGAGTCGTAATAATTCATTGACGGTAGAAATTCTATGATACTCAAATGCAATAATCTAAAGTGTGAAATTTAAAACCCTGCATGCTCTGGGGAAAACTAAGTCTCTCTTTTCTTTCTTATTTCTTTTCTTTTGTTTTCTTCCTTTCTCCATTTTTTTTCGTAGCACTTCAATGCTCACAGGTCTCCCTAGTTGAAATCCATGGATCTTATCTTTTAATCCATAAACATCTCAAAGCTTTTTCAGCCAATTCTGAAATCGCCCCGATGGTCTTTCTTTTTTTTTCCTCTCATCATTCCAAGTCGACTTATTTTGCATAAAAATCTTCTTGCGAAACTCAAACAACCGACCTCAATAGGATAACAAAGTAAGTCAAGGTAAGTACCAAAATTACAACTTTGACCAGATAACTAAATCCTGGTGCAGGGAAATCTTTTGCGATCTGCTCCGGAGGCCTACTCTCAACTGCCAGTCTCGAACGGAAGAGAGCATGCAATTATTATAGGGACCAACAATTCAAGGGTTAAAATCATATTCGAAAAATAACCAGTGAAACAAACGATTTCAGTGAAATTTTCAATGTTGATATATTAATAAATTGATTTTATAATGCTGTTGTATAGCCGGCTACTGGACTTCAATGAAACCACAGACACGTGTATATAAAAATATGACCCGTCTTTATTTTTTTTCGGTATGTGGGTGAGGGGCGCAGAGTGTTCACAATGAAAATGCCCGAGGGAGTTGGTGACGCGACGAGTGTTCACAATAGTTCACAATAAAATGTCCGAGGGAGTTGGTGACGGGCGCCGAGTGTTCACAATGAAAATGCCCGAGGGAGTTGGTGACGGAGGCAACGAGGTTATGCTCACGGCTGGCTTGCTGCGGACTCGACTGGCCTTCGAGATCCACTAACCTTTATATACGATAAATATGCCCGCGCATTTTTTATCTTTTGATCTGATAACGGACAGACTTCCTTTTTTTTTTAAATATTTCTTTATCTTTCTCTCCGCCTCCTTACCGGAAGACTCCAATTCCGTTTTCCCTTTTTTATATATTTCTTCATCTTCTCCCTGCTTCTTGACCGGAAGACCTCTCTTCCGTTCTCCCCTTTTTTATATATATATTTCTTTCTCTTTTGTCTCTTTGCTGGAAGATTTCTCTTCCGTTGCACGATATGCAACAATGCCCCAGTTATTTTATTTAAAAACTTTCACATTTTTTAGGTCTTCAGTTAATGTTGACCCCCCCCCCTATTTTGGGCGCAACATATATAATGAGTATCTAGCACTGAGTTCATTTTTTGTATAAATAAAAAGATAAGACTGGAGATATGAAAGGAATGAAAAGCATTTTTAATTGAACTGATCTGAAAGAAGATAATACAAATCGAAAAATTGAATTCAAAGAAAAATTTGACATTTTTTTCAGATTTTTTTAATTACTCATTAATTGTTCATTAAACATAATTTTCTTTTTGATTTACAGAAAAACAATACTATAACTATTATTTTCTTCTACTTAAAAGGGTGGTGGATGTTTAAGTTTAAACTTTGATCTAAATTAATATTCTTTAATAAACGATCTCTACGGGCTTCTTTTATTGTAGTCTGACCCCCGGTGTCACGCCTCTTTGTTCGTGACACCTACGCAGTTTTTCTGTAGACACACCTCTTCGCCCACGCAGGCTGTTTTCATTGGCTATGGGCTACGCTTACAGATTTCTGCACCTAAATCATGTCAAATGTTCATCTGCATTTCCAGGTGCAAAAGGTCAGGTCCACATCCTGTTTTCGTTTCCAGGCTGCACTTCCTATTCAGCCTGGTCCTTGGGTGCACTGATCAGACAATATATTACATTCCTCACCATCCTATTTTTTAAAATGTTCACATATGAACATTTTAAGTGCACCTCCCTCCACTCTCATTGCTCCACACAACCGAGACATTTGTACAAGATAAAGGGAAAAAATATTCATATACACAAAATGTTTTTTTTTTATATATACAAAATCAAGTTGCCCAATTTTGCAACCTCAATCAATGTTCATGTCCGTAATGTCTAATGGAAAAAATTTTTTTACTTATTTTTTTTTTATATATATATAATTGTGTTGCCCAAATTGGCAACCCCAACAATGTTCATGTCTGTTATGTCCTTCAATAAAATCATTTTTTTTTTAAATTATATATATACATATCTCTTTTTTGTGTTGCCCAATTTGGCAACCTCGAAAATGTTCAAAAGTTCGTTTTTCTCCAGATTTTTCTTCATATCAGTAGACATCTCGATGCATGACCATACGATCATAGGCGGTAACCACGCCCCAATTTTCAAACTAACATCGGGTAAATGACCTTCGATTAATACCATGTGCGTCTCTGCTCAATTTTTAATGTCGCACATGTAACTTCTTAACTTCAAACATACTATGTTTGACACAGAAAAGCTGCCATTATCTACAGTACATGTCATTCAAAGTCTGACCGAGAAAACGAGAGAAACAAAGAAAAATTACCCATGGGCCTGATCCAATCTTCTGATTATGGGCATGCGGTTTTCTTGGAGGATTAGTTGCGTCATCTATAGTTCCTAAATCTAAGTTTTAAATCTAGAGTTTAAATCTACATTGTGTCATATACAGTTCTTAAGTTTAGTCTAAAAAAATGGACCTATGACCCGCAAAATCTCCCTAACTTATCTATAGCATATCCGCCAACAAGTCTACAAGACTTTTCAACTGCTCTTTCTTAGTTTTGCGTTCGTCTACAGAGCGTGTAGACACATCAGTTATTTTCGGAACAATAGCTGTTTGTTCTACCTGTACAACGTCGGTCACCTCCTCATCAGGTGATCCATCAGGGGTTTTCCCTTCCACATTAGTGGAATCTAATGTCTCCCCCTCCGAACAATCATCCGTACGGGTGGGCGAGTCGTTAGACATGCATCCAACCTCAACAGTCGACACGTTTTTATCCGCCGTTTTGCGTCGTGTCATGATACGACGATCTATTAATGGAATATCGGACTTGTCATCTGATTCCTCACGTTGGTGTCGATATTTGTGTACAGGAAAGTCGGTCTGTTCGTCCATGGATTCGCAGTCAGAATCGCAGCTACTACTACTTTCCGTAACGGCCTCTCTGTCGTGGGAATTTCCCATTACTCAATGGACGCTGCCCGAAGATGCTTGGCATGCGTCTTTGTGACTGAGCCAGTTAGCTGATCCCTAATTCTATAAGAGACAGGGCCAGTCTTTTCGACTACCACATAATACGGCCGCCAGCGCATGTCTGACTTCCCCCTTTTATGGTGATTCTTATAGTACACCAAGTCACCAACCTTAAACTATACGTCCTTCGTCTTACAAAGGGATTTATCTATCGCGGCTTTCCTCGCTTTTTTAAATATTATTCCTAACTAAAGTGAAAGTACGATGCATTTCTTGTAGGGCAATTTCGTGGTGTTCGTCACCATAATATATGCGGCGAGACCTCAGTATATTATCTAAAGGCAAAATAACGTCCCTGTTATAGAGCAAGTAATACGGTGAAAATGTTGTGGTCTCGCTTACATGAAACCTGACAGCCGCTAACATCTGGTTGATGTAAACATTCCATGACTGTTCGTTGTTGTCCATTTTCTTGGCTAGAACATCATGCATCATTCAGTGAAATCTTTCAACTTTACCATTGCTCTGAGGGTGATAAAATAAAGTTGTTACATGGTTACAAGTTGTTATATGGTGTACATTTAAGTCTTCTGTTTTTTTCATGATCTTGTAATAAACATGGTCAGTATGAAGTGTATGGTGGCAAGGGAAAAAACAAACACAGATTTTAAGTTTAACAATGTATTAGCAAAACACAAAAGGTTATACAGTTGAAAATGGTTTAAGAAGAATCTCTGATATTTGGTGATAGTCTGTTGTGGTGTGAGTAGCAATGTCTGCTGCGCTTGGTGTTCGGTGGTCGAGTCAGTTGTAACGGAGGTGGTGATATATGCAGAAGTCCCAGTGATAGTGGTCAGAAGTTGGTTAATGTGGGCAGAAGATCCGCTGTTTTAGTAATCGTCGCCGATAGCGTGTTATTTGTCGTGTTTCTGAAGTCAGTTTGGTAAATTGATGATATAGAGTTTAGTAGTCGTCCGCCCCCTTAAGACTGCCGGTCGGTCAGGGTCATGAGGTTAAGAGTAGGTGAGAGATGTAAGTCCGCCGCCTTGTGATGTATGTTTCGTTTGGGAGGTCGGCCTTTGTTGATGTTCTTCGGTGCTGTCGCCAGGATATCTCTGCTGTCGGCTCTTCAAAGCCGACTTATATAGGTTGTCGTGATCCGAAATCAGATTAACTCAACCCTTTTTTTAAATTTTTATTTCTGCCGGGAATGATTTTGATTGGACGAAAATGCGAGTTTTATTTATAATTTTATTTTTTAATTCTAAGATTGCCCCATGCGCGGAGTCTGGGTGCGCAAAGACGAAATTTCGTCATCTGATTTAACGCCTCGGCCTGTTTACATCCAGTTGACATTCTCTTTATTGCGGTGTGTGGGTGAATTGAACTGTTGAATTAGTGAATCGGGAGATATCTATATTTGTGTATAAAACACTTTTATAACTCTTTTGAGCTAAGGATAACACCCATCCATATACATATGTCTGGACTTAACGCATTCTATTCCCACCTTTTTTTCTCTGGCCGTATTCTCACTTAACCATTGTGTCACAGTGTTATAACAGACTTTGAATTTGAAAGCAAGTTGTTTGATGAATTAGCAAAAATAATTGTTTTTATACTCTATGTAGAACAGCTTATCACCCTCAATGCAATGGTTTGGTTGCGAGAGCACACAGAACCATTAAAACTGCTATTATAGCACGAAAAGAGTCCTGCATTTCAGCCTCTTTCAATAGTACTTCTTGGAATTTGCAGTATACCCAACAGCTCTGATTTTTCTACTTTTTACGCTGTCACAGGCACACAAATTTTACTACCACAGCTACTAATAGTAGCATTCCAAGTTGATTTTTTAGAGCAATGGAGCAATTTTGATAAAACTTGGCATTTTTATGTAAAATTGTACGTTCTTTCTGATTCTGCACTCAAATTTTATGCATCCCCATGCTGGAACCCATTATTTGGGGAATAAGAAGTAGGGATATCAACCCTTTTTAAAAGTTTCCTTGAAGATTATTCAACATTCTCATTTTAATACAGCATATATACACATATATAGTATTAATTTATATAAATAACATCACTTTGGATTTTAAAATACCTTTTTTAAAATACCTACTAAGTTGTATTACATACAAGAAATAGAATAACTGTATATAATTTTATTTAACAAAGCCTGTCCTGCGTGTGCAGCTTTGTTTACGTAAGTTTTTTTTCTTCCAAAATTGAAAGTTTGACAAAAATCTTGACGGTATATAATCATTAAAATTTCACACATTATATATGAAAATAATTCTGAGACTGTCTTCTATTACTGATAACTATATCAGCTTTTTTTTTTTTTTTTTTTTTTTTTGCTTATCTTATATTTCTTGAAAAAATCTCCGTCAACTTTGGTCTATTGTGGTTTCGCTTCCAAAGGTCGAAAAAGAAAAATACAAGTTTCCGTTAGTAGTTAAAAGTGTCTCCTAATTAAGTATAAAATTTCAAGAATATTGAAAAAGATTAGCTACTTTGATTTTGAAAAACAAAATAGAGTATAAAATCTAGTCTAAAAAAATGTCATATTTTATGTTTTCCGCTGTTCGAAGCAAAATGTCATTTTAACTCGCTGTAAAAAATAATTCAATAGATAAAAACATAAAATTACATATTTATAAAGATTATTTTCTTTTCTTTCCAGCCATGTAAATATTTTTATGATTGGAACAGAAATATACGAGAAATTGCGATTTGAACCGAAGAAGGTGAAAATTTGTCAATGTCCAACGATTTTACCAAACGACCTGGTAATGTTACTAATAGATAGTACAAGCGAGGAGAATGTAACTCAACGTTTTACTAGAGAACTACATAAAACCATTTCACAGTTTGATTTCAGAGATTTTACTAAAAGACAATAAATCCCCAGAAAAGCTTCAAACTTATGATAAAGTTTGGATGAGAGTGGATCGTGTTCGAAGGTCATTAGAGGCACTCTATTCAGCAAACACCTACATATTTTCGGATTTATGGGGTTAAGTTTTTGGTTCGTTTGTCTTGTATCTTATCCCCAATAAAGCTGGTTCTTTCTTCTTGTGGTGAGCTGAAATGGAGTTTAAGGAACGAAAAGGAATAAGAAAGGAAAGAGACAAAGGCAAGAGGTAGTTTTGTGACTTAGACTTTATTGAACGGAGCATAGTCGGCCGTGGCGAGGGGACATGCCACTGGCCAGGAAACTACTATCTCAGTTGCGGCCTAAATCCAAATGACCGAGGTATCCTTTTGGGGGAAAGGAGTCAGTCCTTTTTGTCGGACATGCGCAGAGAGGTTCTTCCTGTCAATGGCCCATGGGAGTTTGTTGTTTTTTTAAATTAAAAAATTGTTTTTTTTCTTTTTTTCGTTTATCTATTTTTAATCCCCACAGATTAAGACAAACAATGATATTGATACTCAAGTCTCTGTGGACAGATTAAAACCGTATATAGAAATACAAAAACAAAAAGTAGAGAAACCTGTTGAAGAAAGAATAAAACGCCCAGTGATTCAAAGCAAGAAGTGCTGGAATTGAACATGAAGATTCTCCCATAATAACCTCAAAATCATTTTCAGGTCGAACAGTTTCCTGGAAAAGACACGATTACTTTTATTATAGGTAAGTAAAGTAAAGTCGTCGGGGCGACCTGATGTCGGTATCAGCCAATCAGCGAGGGAGTCTATCCCCTTTTCACTAGCGCTAGACCAAGGAGATTGTTTTTTTTGCGTCTGAGGTGGAGTGCCACACCTACCATCAGCTCCTTACTTTACTGCACAGATCCCTGTGCTACTCATACGCTGAGTTGGCGGGGACCGGGATCGAACTAGGAACCTTGTGGTTTCTAGCCGAACGCTCTACCGACTGAGTTAACCCGGTCCAATTATTATAGGTACACTCTGCTATTAGATGGTAACTACATAAGCTGTAGATTCTTGTTTGGGCAGGTTTATGGAACAAAGAAAAAAATACTGACCGACGCCAAAATTCAAAACTCTCGCGAACTAACGGACATTCTGAGAGCGGGGGAAAGAAAAGGATTTCTAGAAGTAGAGGACAGAAAGGCAGTGGCCAGCAAATCGGCTTATTGGAAATTTTATTTTTTCCAAAAAACATGTATGGTATTTTGCATGCCCCTTTTTGTTTGTCTTTCAATATCTCTTGTTTCATATCTTGCGACGAAAGTAAACTAAAGAAAGGGCCCCATGTGGCTGGCTCTGGAAGTGGACATCTATATCGGCCTCTTTTTGGTTTCGGGGTATCGAGGAGAGAAGACGCTTCTATCTCTCTGGTGAAAAACCTGCAGAGTGTCTACACTCTCAACATGAACTGACGAAAGTTCGTGAGGAAGCTGGATTCAAGGACATTGGCCGGTCTCTACGAGAAATTCTATTGCAGAAACGTGGTTACTGCTATCTGACGCCACCCCAGGTCCCTGAAAACGACGCACATGGTCCTAGCAAAGCCTTTGGCGAGAAAGGCAGCAGGACGTCGCGCAAAACTAACTTCTGGCGAGAGAAGCTGCGGTGACACAACATACATGTGCCAACAGAAGAGAGCCTTGTTTCAGGCAAGAAGCAAGAATTATTGAAAAGATTTTTCATTTTTCTGCCAAACTGTTTTTATTTTTTTAATTTTTTACTCTCCTGCATGAGAGAAATATTTTAAAGGCTTGTCCTTTTATTATATACACCTTTAAAGTACCAGTAAGTTGAACCTTCCTTTTTTTTATATATTTTTTTAAAACTGTTATTTGGCGCCTAAATTTGTATCAATTTGGGAATTACATGCAATTATTTTGGATTGTATATCTTTAACTTTGTGCCTCCAGTTCGGAGATATTTATAAATTCTTTCTTACTTTCAAGCAAGTTGTAGTTTCCTTTTTCCCAACCCATTTTCATTTGACGGCGTTAGTTAAATTTTAAAGGTCGGAATTCTTCTGAGAACGGAAAAATTTCCGACAGGCTAGTCATGAATACCAATCCTCCTCAAACCGGGTGAACTGAAATACAAGTAAGAATTAACACTAATAAGATTATGTAAAAAGGAAAATTCGTTAACCAAAACATCTCTTTGTAACTTGTTGTTCATTTGATACAATTTCTAATACAAATATAAAGGACAATTTTTGTTACGACTCAAACTCCTTTATTCATTATTTGAACTGTTTTGCTTGTTTCTTTGATGTTACATTTCACATAAAAATTACCTCCAACCAATATACAAAAACACCATCTATTTAAACTTTGCCAAAGAATTTGTCTCTGTACTTCACAAAAAGCTACTATTGAAACTACAAAAATATGGAATAAATGACCATGTTCTATATTGGATTAAAGAATTCCTAAGTAATAGAAGACAATGTGTCAAAATTAAAAACTAAATCAAAATGGGCTCAAATGACAAGTGGTATTCCACAGGGAAGTGTTCTTGGACCTTGTCTTTTTGTCATTTATATAAATGATCTACCAGATATAATTAACTGTTACACACAAATATTTGCAAATGATACTAAAATATTTTCTACTGTTAATGATCAAAATGATACTGACAAAATCCAAACTGATATTAACAATCTTGTAGATTGGTCTGATAAATGGCAGATCAGATTCAATACATCTAAATGTAAGGTGCTTCATGTAAGAAGAAATAATTCAAAACATTTATACTCAACGAGAAAAAATGTCTTTAATGAAAGAGAAATACTAAAAAATACAGAGCTAGAAAAAGACCTCGGTGTGAATGTGGACCCTGAACTAAAATTTTCCAAACATATGGAAATACAAGTAAATAAAGCAAACAACATATTAGGATTAATAACAAAGTAATATGAATACATGGATAAAGAAATGTTGAAAAGTTTATTAATTGCATTGGTGAGACCTAATCTGGAATTTGCTAATGTGGACTATAGTCCAAGACTAATCAAGGACATAAAACTCATCGAGGGAGTTCAGAGGTGAGCTACTCAGGTAGTGAATGCATTAAAGAACCTTTCGTATGAAGAAAGACTTAGGAACACTGACTTACCAAGTTTGGCGTACCGACGAATCAGATGAGGTATGGTTGAGTCTATATATATGTAGTAGGAGTATAGAATACAATTCTATATTTTTAAATAAATACACGTACACATTTCTCTTTCCAAACTTAAGGAAAAGAGATTAAAAACAAACACACAACACAATCCTTTTTTCCAAGCTTAAGGAAAAGTAATTAAAGCAAACACACGAATACAAATCCTTTTCCAAAGATTTAAGGAAAAGTGATTAAACCAAAAGTTTACACAAAAATCAGAATCGATTGGCTGGGTTCGTATTGCTTTCTACTACGTCCGCGCGTTTGCGCCAAAAGTTAATTACTTTTTGATTCGACTAAAGTATTATAAATGATGGATAAGAAATCAACAATTAGGCAGAATTCATTTCGCTATCAGACGACACTGACTTCATCTCACTTTCAAACCGGACACATCCGTCGACCACAAACAAACATACAGATCTCGTCTCGCTGCCAGATAGAACAACGACCAAGAAACAGGTGTTCGAACGACGATTCCACTGCCTCAACACAATTACTACTACTACTACCATTATTTTTACCACTTCGTTCTACCTACATCAAGAATCCGTTTCAGCAAATCCCATCTCGCGGCCAGGTCGTATACACAAACTTGACTCTCATTTCTGTCCACATCTAAACGAACTTTTCCAAACTTAACATACAAACTTTTACATTTTACATTACACATATCACCTACACTATTCCTTTTGAACATTTACATATTTGTTGAATACTTGCAAATTTATTCTCTGAATAAATTTATTTGTTATTTTATAATCATATGCATTTGTTTTATTATTTCTCCGTATTTTCTGCCTAACTGTGTCATTTTTATTCGTCATTTCTAATATAATTGAACACACATTCTCATAATCCTCTACAGGAGTGACCGTGACGTACCGGTAGCCAAGCGCATTCGCTGCCTTGCGTGTCGATCTACTTTCTGAAAGCCGTTCGCAAAATTGCCATTTTTTTTACTACTGGCTTATTTGCCAGCAACGAGACATTTTAAAAACAGGCGAGTGACGTGGGGTAGCAGTTTGCTTGCAGGAATCGAATATGTGACGCCGAAGGACTTGAAACATGATTGTAGTCGTTATTTCGTGTCTGGACCGAAGGTTTTGTGTGGTGGTGTGAATTTACGAAAGTATCGTAGCAGCTTCTTATTTTTTTTTTTGTAAACCGGACAGTTAGAATATAAATATACACATCGATTTTATTCAGCAAACTTTAATCTGTTGAATGTTGATAAAAAAAATCAATATCAGGGGCCATAAACTAAAACTCTCAAAAAAATTTTGCAAACAAATGTTAGGCAAAATTATTTTGGTTTCAGGATAGTAGATTTATGAAATAAACTATCAGCAGTAGTGAATGTTCCATCTCTGAACTCTAGGTACCACCAAAATAGATCACGTGATCAGTTCAGGCCATATTGAAGGAAGAAACGTAGATATTTTTGAACTTAAAAAAAAAATCTCGCAAAAAATAAATAACCAGCATAAAGAGTTGTTACAAAGAAAAACAGTTTAAAGATCAAATTATCCGATTGGAGAAAAATTACTCACCGTTACCTTGAAAAATAAATAAAACAGTCCGGTTTTTTACAACATGGTCAGTTTATTTATTGATATTTTTTTTCGCTGAATTCTGTATTCATGGTTCTTTTACTAAAAAAAACTCTCGCATTTAAACTTATAAAAATCTCGTGATATGATTATTCAGATTCTTATCTTTATAGAAAAAAAAAGTAAAAATCGTTTTTTGTCGGTTGATTTTTTCATATTTCATAAAATAAAATAGGGTGGGGGGTAGACCTCGTAAAAAAAATATTTCCCCTAATATATTTTAGAAAAAAAACAAACTATTTCAGACATATTTTCATCAAAAGCTAAGTAATTCTGAAATGTTCGTGAAAATCGAACCATTAATTGATTTTCATAGAATTTTTAAAAAAGTCTCTAGTCATAATTTGTTTTTGGTTACGTTAAATTCCAATTGATTTAACTGTGCAAAAATGTAAACATTGTTTTTCGTTTATAATTTTCATTATTTCCATAAGCTGAAATTTAAAAAAAAAAATCATCAGGAGTTTTTTTTAGTGTTTTTTCTTTCAAATGGACAAAAAAATTTGAAGATAATATTTAATATTATCTTCAAAATTTTTTGTCCATTTGAAAGAAAAAATAATATTAAATATTAACCTTTAAAAAAATATTTTCTTTAGAAAAATAATATTAAATATTAACCTTTATGCAAGTTTCATTGTGTTAAATATAAGGGGGGGGGTAAATTTCACAGGGAAAATTGGTGGTACCTACTGAACTCTCTTTTAAGGCAACGGGGGATAAACTATGGAAAGAATATAAATATTCAGTGGAAATAAGATGGATATTTTAAATATAAGGAACAGATGACAGGTCTCAAACCTAATATACTAACTGAAAAAGATATTATATTAATAATAATAATAATAATAATATATTATTATTATTATTATTATTATTATTGTTGTTGTTGTTGTTGTTGTTGTTGTGCCACGACTAAGCTAAACTTAGTAAATAAATAATACTACTAATAAATAACTACTTAGATTTCAATGTTTTTTTTACACACACACGTACACAATTGTTTAAGTAAGGGAAATAACTCTTGATTAATAGTTATTCTTCTGTCATTAAGAACAAAATTTGTTTCCTGCAAATGGCGCCGAATGTGATTAGATATTAATGTCCAGATTTATGAAGTGCTGGTCTGAATGCATTTATTTCTCTGGGGATTTAAACTTCAGTCTTTTGTAAGTCACTATTTTTCGATTTTTGTCACATAAGTAGCGTAATAATTTATGTAAATTAGGAAACTGTGAAAACTGCAGGAACCCTTTTTTGTTTTGTGTACTTTTTTGCGTTCCAATGTGATTTTGATATCATTTTTATATTTTAATTGTTGACGTCTTAAAATATTTTTTATATATTTTATCATGTGAATTCAATGAATTGAGAGATATGAGAATAATCGATTCAACAATGGGCATTAAGAAGTAAACATTACTTTTTAACTTAGATTACCTCCTCTTATTTGTTATTGACAAAATAAAAAATTTGCGATTTTGATTATTGTTTTATCCAAACACTGATATCAAATTTTGACGGTTTAGTTATTTTAGTAACAGTTTGTTCCAATATTAAGCTATTTAGGTAAAGAAGAACAGTTTACCGCTATTTAATTGGATTACAGAAAAAAACAACTTCGAATTTAATTTTGTATTTTTGGAAACGTTATTTTTAATGAAAAAAAAAAATGCCACGAATAAGATATTGCAGCTGATCGTTTATTATTCTCTTAGAATGACTCGAACACCTATCACTCTGTTGTTGATGGAAAATAAAAGTATGTTATAATAATTGTTTTCAAATGATAAACCATTCCAAATTTAAAACAAGGGAAAATTGGTCGAAACAAACAAACACATGCGCATACACTAGGTACCACCAATTTTACCCTGTGAAATTTACACCCCCCACTTACATTTAACACAATGAAACTTGCAGAAAAATTAATATTTTCTTGAAAAATGTTATTCCATTCGAAAGAAAAAAACATTAGACATACTCCTGATGATTAAAAAAAAATTTTTTCAGCTCACAGGAATAATGAAAATTATGAATAAAAAACAATGTTTTCATTTTTGCACTATTAAATCAACTGAAATTTAACGTAGCTAAAAACAAGTTACGGTAACAGTTTTTTTTTTTTAATTCTATGAAAAATCAATTAATTGTCTGATTTTCACGAAAATTTCCATAAATGTTTACCTTTGGATGTAAATATATCTGAAATAGTTTTTTCCTTAAATATATTAGGGGAAATATTTTTTTACGAGGTCTATCGTAAAAAAATATTTTATTTTATGAGATAAAAAAAATGACCCGTCAGAAAACTTAACTTTTTTTCTATAAAGATAAGAATCTGAATAACTATATCAAAGAAATTATATAACATACAAGGCAGTAGTTTTTTTAGGAAAAATTAATGAAATCGGAAATAAAAAGTGCAAAAAAATGTCATAATATTATTATTTGAAAACTTTTTTTTTGTTTTTTAATTGGTATATGCTATTCTATGAAATTGTAAAAAAAGTTTTTTTTTAAAGAAATTAATTTTTAAGAGATCTTCAATCTTTTGGGTGCTTAAATATTTTTCTTTCTGTGTGAAATAAATAAATTTTTTTCTGCGTGAAAAAAATCGATTTTTTCACGGATATTTAAATATATGAATTTTAGAATTCAGGTGAACTAAAAATTGGTCCGATCCACACTATGTTAATATTTTTAAAAGAACTTTTATTGTTGTACGCCTGTCGGACACATAAATTTGAGTTTTTTTCTTCAAAATACAAATTTTCGAATAAAAACCCGAAGCGGATAGCAATATTTACATTTTACACATCATATATCAAAATAATTCTGAAACTTTCTAATTCTACAGACAAAGTGCGTCTTTTTCGCTAATCATCCTTGTTTTGAACAATGATTGAACAAGTCTTGGAGTTTGCACTATTGTAATTTTACTTCCATGGGTCCTAGAAACAAAACAAAAAAGCTCCCTTTTGTACTTCCAGGTTTCTTCTAATTGAATGCAAAATTTCAAGAATATTGATAAAGATTAGCCACTTAGATGTTCAAAAGAAATGTAGAGTGTAAAATGTATTCTCGGAAAAAAATTCCTATCACGCATTTTCGTTTTTTTTAAGCAAAATACGTTCTTAACTCGCTGTAAAAAAATATTCAATTAATAAAAACACATACAAATTACATATTTAGAGAGATTGTTTTATTTTATTTTCAACCATATGAATATTTTTAAGATTGAACAATAAATATATGAGAAATTGTGATTTTAAATCAATAAGGTCCAAAAGTCACGTAAATTCGAGGTTTTTCTTCAAAATCAAAACTTTCGGATCAAATCCCGAAGCACTTCGCAATCTTTAAATTTCACAAATTTTATAGGAAAATAATTTTGAAAGTCTCTAAAATTACAGACAAAGTGCATCTTTTTTGCGTCTTTCATATTTTTTAAACAAATATAACCTTAAACTTTGCCCTCTCATATTTTCATTTCCACCGATCCTAGAAACAAAAAAAAAAAAACCCGTTTGTACTTCCAGGTGTCTTCTATTTGAGTGCAAAATTTCAAGAATATTGATAAAGATTACCTACTTTGATTTTGAAAAACAAAACAGCGTGTAAAATTTATCCTAAAAAAAAACGGTCATATTTTTGTTTTCAGCTGTTCGACTGAAAATATGGTTTTAACTCGCTGTAAAAAATAATTCAATTGATGAAAACTGATAAAAGTTACATATTTAGAAAGATTACTCTATTCTCTTTCCAACCATATAAATCTTTTAAAGATTGGTTAAGAAATACTCGAGAAATTGCAAATTCAACTGATTAAGGTCGCAAATTTGAAAATGTCAGCATTTTTCAGCTAAATGCTTGTAATGCTAGATTGATACTAAAATAAAGTAGTTAAAATCAGATAATTCCCTGATTTTAGGTAAATTTTTTTCAGTGTTAAATTTATTTTGTAAACACAGATTTTATGACATTTTTAAACAGCATTTGGCCATACGCGATCGAAATTGACCGAAAAAAATTGTTTTAAATGTATTAAAAATAAATTACATGTGTAATATTAATTCGCTTTTTTTTTCTACTGATGTTACTTTTTTTTTTTTTACTTATGTTACTACTTTTCGACTTAGACAAAAATTTGACCTTAAATAATTGATTTAATTCATTTTAATTTGTTTAATAAAGTTTTCTTTTCAAAAATTTTTCAAAATTAAATTTTTGAGCAAAATCCCTAACGGTATACAATCGTTTTTATTTCACACATTATATATGGAAATAATTCTGAGTCTGTCTTCTATTACTGGTATAGTGTTTTTTTTTTTTTTTTGCTTTTATATTTTTTGAAGAAATCACATTCAAATTTGCTCTCATGTATTTTTGCTTCCACGAGGCCTAGAAACAAAAAAAAAAAAAAGATCCTGTTTGTACTTCTAGGTGTCTTCTAATTGAGTGTAAAATTTCAAGAATATTGATAAAGATTAGCCACCATGATTTTGAAAAACAAAATATCATGTAAAAATTGGTCTAAAAAAAATGTCTTATTTTATGTTTTCGTTTTTTTGAAGCAAAATATCATTTTAACTCGCTGTAAAAAATTATTCAATCAATAAAAACACATAAAAATTACATATTTATAAAGATTATTTTATTTTATTTCCAGCCATATAAATATTTTTAAGATTGGATCATAAATACCAGAGAAATTGTTATTTGAACTAATTAAGGTGAAAAATTGTCTATGTCCAACGATTTTACAAAACAAGCTGTTATTGCTATATAATTAATTGAGAATCTCAGTTTAAAAGTAAGGTCCCCATCCATTTAAACAGAACAAATATTGGTTATTTCTTATAATCTAACATAAACAAAGGGGAACCACCCTTGACTGATAAATTATTTATTTATTTTCCCATTAAACTAACCCTAACCCCGTCTTCTTTTTTCCTAGTAGATCAATAAATAAATAAATAATTTATCAGTCAAGAGTGGTCCCCCTTTGTTTATGTTAGGAAATATCCCAAATATTGATGTGTAATCTTTTCACTGATAATCTAAAAGAAAATTATATTTCATAAACAACAGAGTAAAAAAATCTCAATTTTTATTTTTTTATTCTTTACATTTAATTTTCACGTTTTCGGTACTTATTTTCTACTAAAATTGCCTATATGGCCTACCATTGGTAACCCTTGTTATCCAGGGCTTGACTACAGTGTTTAGCAACTCCATGTAGCCATCTGAGGGTTTTCCAACACTTTTTCTGCAGATTTTCGAAGAATTCTGCTGTATGAATGTAATCAAATTGTCTGTTATGTTGCTTTCTTCTAGCCACAGCCTTGTAGTCTCCATTGCAATTCTTCAGTTCATGCCTGATTGTTTTTTGTTAAAAAAATGTCATATCATGGACCAACTGAAAACAAGGAATTCAGATATTTCTTCACAGTTTCTTTGTTTTTGGAGCAATTTGGTTAAAACTTGGTATTCTTATGTAAAATTGTATGTTCTTTCTGATTCTGCACTCAAATTGTATGTATCTCTATGCTGTAACCAATTATTTAGAGAATAAGAGGTACAGATATCAGCGTTTTTTGTTTTTTTAAAAAGTTTAACAGCCGATTATTCAACATTTTCATTATAATGTATAATAAATAAATTTTGAAGCAAAATACCATTTTAAGTCGCTGTAAAAAAATAATTCAATAGATAAAAACACATACAACATACATGTTTAGAAAGATTATTTTCTTTTCTTTCCAACTATATTGATATTTTTAAGATTAGATCAGTGCAAGAAATTGCAAGTTGAACCAATTAAGGTTTTGTCAATATCCACCAAAATCAACAAAAGTGCTGAGATTGCTATCTTTACTTTATTGGATTCATTTTTGAATTGTATACATCATTTTTAATTCTATGCCAGAAAATATTTTTTATGAATTCAGATGATCATTTTTTTTTTTTTTTTCAATTTTTTTCTTGCAGCTCATTTCATGGAGTTCACTGGAGTACCTGTAAACTTTTCTGACAGTCCAATTCCAGGACCTGTAATGCCAGTTGAATCGTCATTAATTGGGACTCAGTTTTCTGAGAACATGTTCCAGCCTGAGCATAATTCAGCTGGTGATGTTCAGTATACTGAAACACATAGTGCTCTTGCAGATGGTGGACATCAGTTTGGGGTGTCAACTTTGTGTTTTGATGCATTGCAAGAACTTTTATGGATGGGAAATCAGGGTGTAAGTAACATATATTTGTTTGAAATTTTGAGATTAGTCTTTGTCACTATTCCATGGTTTATTTAGATTAGTACTTTCATCTTTACTTTGCAGCCAACAAATGATAGATGATGATTAGGGTCAGGCATAGTTTCAGCACCAAATCATCATTACCACTAACCCATAGTCTGCTAGTTGTACCCACAATCCAATGAGCAAGCAGAACGTTTTGTGGACACATTTAAACGTGTTCTGCTCAAAGCAAAGGGGCAGGGAACAACAACAGAGGAGATACTAAAAGCATTTCTCCTCTCATATCAAACAACACCGTAAAGAATGGCATGTCACCAGCAGAGGCACTCATGGGAAGAAAGCTCTGTACCCCACTGGACACTTTATGCCCACAAAAACAACAGAGACAAGACACTTGTCATAAAAGACAAACTTTCTCAGTAGGCACACAAGTTTGTGAGAAACTACAGGCCTAGACAGACAAACTGGGTACCAGGCACCATACATTTGTGTATGACGTGCAAGTTGGAAGGCAAGTCTGGGCACGGAATAAAAATCATTTATGTCCCAGATACATCCCAAATAACATATTCCATTCCATTGGACTTAATAATGAATCCATTTGACTTACCAACTCCATCACCTCCTGTGCAGACAAATGCAAATGGGAGTAGAGCAGAACCTTGGAAGTGAAATTGGCCAAAAGTGAAGCACCTACAAATTAACCCCCCAAGCATGCTCGTAACAGTTAATCATTCAAAAAAAGGAAGGTTTTAGGTTCAGACCTAACATTTTGAGTTACTTCCCTTAATCAGTAAGGGGCTGATGAGAATCCGTAAGTGGGGTTTATGGAAGCTTTTTCTTACGATCCCTCAAAAGATTACTAAAATGATCCTAAGGTAATAAATGAAAAAAAAAAAAAAAAATGAAAGCATTGTGGTGCCAAGAAGTGGCCTGCAGAATCATCTGGTTTATGTTGCTTAGGAGGCAAAATCAATCTATCAATCTATCAACAATACAAAATCCTCCAGAATTCCTCAAGCGTCTTTTATTGCAGAATACCCCAGCTACAAAACACCTCAGAAGAAACCTTCTGAAATACAATTCTGCTTTTCAGATGAGACCTTTTGGAGCCGATAAGAATATGACAGATTTAAAAAAAATATAAAATCCAATGGCAGTGTTATCATTTGATGGGTGGTCTTCTACCACTCCCTAAAGAATCATATAAGTTTATATTAAATATATATTTTATGGGTGGTGATCAAGCAGAAGCACAACAAAGATGTAAAAATGTTCACAATGGGTTGGATTTGGATATAGTCATGGAGTTACAGGAAATATTACATAAATACCATAAATACGTTGGTATTTTTAGTGCAGGATAATTTTTTGCGTTTGAAAGAACTGACCAGTCAATTAATGATGGATATTTATGCAAAAATTGGACAACAAATCATTTGGACTTCAAGCTATGTGGGCGGACCCTGAAATATACACTAACAGACTCAATGTAATGGCTTATATTAGAAAGTTTGAATGAGTTGACCTTTTCCTTACATTTACCTGTAATCCAAAGTGAAATTCTGAAATTTCAAATGAAGTTTTTCTAAATGAAAAAGCTAATGATCGCCATGATATAATTGCTTGAGTGTTCCATGAAAAGCAAAAGAAACTACTGAGTGCTTAAAGAAGGAAAAATCTTTGGTGAGCTTAACACCTGGATTACAACAATTGAATGGCAAAAGAGAGGACTCCCCCACTCTCACATCCTGATTTGGTGCAAATTAAAAATGAATATATCTGTGTAGTAAGATAGCCAATGGCGTGTTATCTCATTTGCATATGTCTACTACAGTGGTAGATATAAAAAGATAGTTCTACAACATAAGACACTCAACTACGATTAGCTAAGCAAACTACTACAAGAACGTACGAACCTACACCTCACTACACATGGTGTTGTCGATAGGATTACTCACAAGATTAGAGGAACCGGACTATGTTGAGATGTGGCTAAAATGTTTTGCAGCACATGCAAGATGTAAGAAGCTGGAAGACAAAAAGAAAACGAGATTACCAATTTATTTTTAGCGTCCGCTGGATATGAAGCAATTATCAGAGTACCCATTATGGCGTATCCAAAAGATTTGGAGGATCTCACCTTTGAATAAATTGCACACATCATAAGGAATAATGTGAGACCCCCAAAAAAACTGGTTATCGCAGAGAGAATGAAATTCTCTCTACGAAGCAAAATCCCAACAAACCAGCAAGGAATTACATTCAGAGACTAAAGAAGGCCTCGAGATTCTGTGAATTTGAAAAACTTGGTACAGCAGATATGACTATAGAGGAGGAATTGATTCGGTTATGGTTCATTGAAGGACTGCACAACGTAAACCAAAAAGATAAAGTTTTAGAACGTCTACAGTCAAATAACATGGCATTAGAAATGGTCGTGGAATTTGTACAACAACTGGAAATGATATCCGACTTCAAGGAAGATACGCAGCACAATACAATGGTATTTCAAATAGAAGAAAATGCACAAAATAACATGGATGTGTTACAAGTAAAAACAAGTCTAAAAAATTGTAAGTACTGCAATTTTCAACACAATTTTGACAAAAAACACAAACTGTCCCGCTTATGGACAAACTTGTTATGTTTGCAAAAAACAAAATCATTTTGGAACAGTATGCAAAGCCAAGTTGAAACAGATAAATTCGATAGTACCAAATACGGGCAAACAAAAAACAGAAGCTGACAGTAAAATTAAACAAAATACCATTTGATATGCAAGTCAATACAGGTAGTGACGTGATGTGACTCTTATTCCAAAGAACTTTTGGCAACATGGGGAAACTGTAACGTTGTGGCGTTTGTTACACAGTATCGATTAGGAATATGTTACGTACGGTACCAGTTCGTAATATGTGACGTTATGTTGTGGGGCTCACCGCGTCTCCAAAACACACGGTACTGTTAAGACTCGTACAGCCGTGTATTAGGGGTTGGCACGTTGATCAGCACACACAGAATTCCAGCAGTCCCAAAATTCTTCCACACTCCTTTCGTTTATGGTCAAGCGAAAGATATCACTTACGCAGGCCGCGTGCTCCTCGTTACGGCCAATTGACTTGTTGACAAGTTTGTTGGTTTAATGGTTTTCATTCATGAGTTCCCTGGCGTGTAGTAAATAAAGTGATGAACAGTACCTCTTGTTTTCATGAATTTTATTTCCTTAATGAAAGTTATTGAGGGAGAGAGATAGTCAGCTTCCTTACATATGTTTCTAATGATGCTCTTAACTTCGTTCCAACGGTCAGTACCAATTATCAGGCTTAGGTATGTTTTTACTTTGTGCAGTGTAAATATTACATCTCAGGTTTCACACATCAGCGACACCATATCTCCATTCAGGACCCCAGTCGCTCGCCTCTCACCAGCTCGGTCAAACCAAACTCAACTGACTTTTCTCCCTCGGTCCCCGGAACTCAACTGATTCAAAATCTAAGGTTCCCTCATTAATAGAAATCGAAGTGGAATCTTCTAGAATCTTCTCGAACCTTTCGAACGTACTAACTGTTTTACCAAATTACACGTGTCACTTAAGAGGTCGACGGGTCAACCATCCTTTCTTCTGACAAACCGATTAAACTAAATTTTACTAGCATAATCCCAGACTTAATGGCTCCGAATAGACTCAAAGGTGCTAATTAGTTTTACATTGCTTCCCCACTCCCGTAAGGTCTGAGAATCATGATACATCCTATTAAGGTTTCTCTGTATCTGGCACAAGGCCACAAATATGGTGTTCCTAGGTCCATTATGCTACAAAACCCAAGCTAAAGAGAAGTCACTTGAAACTGAGACAATTTGATGGCTCTTACATCACGGCATTGGGACAATTCGACGCTACGTTTGAGGCCAATAGGAGATTCAAAGTGGTCCCCATAACAGTAGTGGATTGTTTCAAAAGTTATGGACTAATAGGCACAGATATCATAAAAATAGATACGGACAATTTAATCGACAACATAGAAAGTAAAAAGCAAGAAATAGGAATGTTGAGAGGTTACAAAGCCACAATACGAGCGAAAGAAAATAGCCCCCCCCTCATATTATGAATCTCGTAGGATACCTATCCATTTGTGACCTTTAGTAAAAAAGAAATTGGAAGATATGGTAGCAGAAGGAATTTTAGAACCGGTACCAGTCGACGGTAGTAACTGGGCGTCCCCAATTGTAGTTTTGCGAAAAAAAGATGGGGATTTAAGAATATGTGGTGATTATAAGATTGGTGTGAATTATAAAATCTGTTCAGATTCGTATCCTATTCCTGAGCTTGAAACTGTATCACACACATTAACAGGCACTAAATATTTTACGAAGATTAATTTAAAAGCAGACTGACAATAAATTTCA
The DNA here is from genome assembly GCA_023376005.1 of Doryteuthis pealeii. Classification (NCBI taxonomy): domain Eukaryota; kingdom Metazoa; phylum Mollusca; class Cephalopoda; order Myopsida; family Loliginidae; genus Doryteuthis; species Doryteuthis pealeii. The sequence goes on from CM042150.1 coordinate 72,244,761, forward strand.
AGAAATAACTACACTTAACACCGCCCCCTGGACTAATGCGGTGGACGCGTATGCCTTATGGCATAAAAACAGCATCGGCAATATTTCAACAAGCTATTGAAAATGTTTTAAGTGGGGTGGTAGAAAATATTATAATTTTAATTAAAATATCGTCCTGATAAATTATAATATTTGTTCATAAATGAATAGTATAAATGAATTACAACAAAAAACTGAGTGAGTTATGAACAAATTAAGAGATGCTGGCATGAGCATGGACCGCGATAAATGTAAGTTTAATTGCGAAAAGATAAATTATTTGGGCTTCCAAATATCCAAAGAATGCATTTCACCTGACCCAAATTCATTAATTAAAATATCGCAGGTGTCCTCCCCCACCAACAAAAAAAGAATTAGAATCGTTTTTAGGATTGGCAAATTTTTACCAAGGCAGAAATGAACTACTCGAATATAGAGAAGGAAGCTTTGGCCATAGTGTGGAGCACACAGCACGCCTGACAATTTCTATTGGGTTGAAAATTTTTACTAAAATCTGATCATCGACCCTTAGAATTCATTTTTAATCCACGGAAAGAGTTACCCAAGGTCACATCTGCCATGATAATGAGATGGGCCATACTGCTGATGGCCTTTGATTTCGACATCATGTACGTCAAAGGAAACATGATTCCGCATGTCGACGCGTTGTCCAGATTAGCTTTTAACAAAAAAGACAATGAAATAAATGACACTGAAGAAATACTACATTGGGTTGAAACCGCTGTACTGTCGATTAAACAGCTACAAGAAGAAACCTTGCTGGACCCTATTCTGGGCAAAATCTTAAATAGAATAAGGAGGAATAAATGGAACGACTGCTCTAAAGCTGAAAGGCCTTATAAAGAGATTAAACATAAACTAACCATGGACAGAAGAGTTATATGTAACGGAGATTTGGTTGTACCTCTGCAAAAAAATGTGGAAAGAAATAATCAAAAGTGTACATGACGATATACATTGTGGAATAGCAGCCACACAAAAAAGACTCAAATTGGAGAGCTGGTGGCCAGGATATTCACGTGACATTGAAGATTACATAAAAAAATGTCCCAAATGCATGGAAATCAAAAATTTTCTACAAAAATCGACTCATTCATGGCTAAAGGAACAAGAACCATGGAGTCGAGTACACATGTACCATGCCTATGTAAAGGGCATAGGACTACTATTGATTTTAGTAGATTCTTTCTCGGCGTGGCCAGAGATTGTTCAGGTGCGTGATAGAAAATCTGCAACTGTCATTCAAATTTTGAGAACAATATTCTCAAGAGATGGTGTACCCAAAACCCTGCTATTGGACAATGCACCTGAATTCTGTGATGAAGGTCTTGTGGTTGAGGAAGATAGGATGTAAACCCTACAAATCCACAATCGAATGGGGTTGCGGAAAGGATGGTTAGAAGGGTTAAATTAGGATTAAAAGCATTCAAGCCGTCATGAGAGACCATAGAATCCTTTCTACCTAAACTCTTGATGAGTTACAGATCCATTTCTCATGCTGATAGAACACTAAGTCAGGGTTCCCATGCATCCTGGAAAAGAAAATGAACATTTTCCAGTACTGGAAAAATGGGGGGTTTTATCAAAAATCCTGGAAAATTTTCGTAATTTGTCCTGGAAAATTTGAATTATCTGAAAAAAAAAAAAAATGTTATTATTACAGTAAACAAATATAACTAGTAAAATAACAAGGACAACGTTTTTTTTTGTTTTTTTTTAACGCTCGCCGAATCTATGCAAGATTTCCCAAATTATTCATGAATATTCATTAAACAGTAAAAATGCTTCTGATTGGGTGGGTACTTGTTGATTTCATTCAATGAAGTTTCTCTATCATGTAGCAATATTTTGATTTATTTTTACGTGACACTAAACAAACATGAAACAAGACAAGAATTAGTCAGTCAGACTACTTTAAAGATTGTTAAAGGTTTAAAAATAAATTCCGTTTTACAAGACGTGAAATTTCGTAAAATTCAGAACATGTAACTTTAACATTTTCTTGATAATCATGTTCAGCAGGGTTTAATTGAATAAAATGATTAATTTTTAGAAAAAAGTAAACATTTTAGCAAGACTTAGAATTTGTTTAAGAAAAATATTTTGTCTGTAAGTCAGTCAAATAATTTTCACAGAAATTCAACTTAAAAACATCTCCACAATAGAATTGACATAATTTTAATTTTATCGTTACAAATACCATTATTTAGAAGAAATTTCGAGTAAAATGATCAGATAAAGTTTATTTGAAGAAGTGAGCAGCTGAAATCATTTTTTTTTTCGAGAATATCACTTGTGTAAAATAGTGACTGAAAATCAAAGAATGTTTTGAACTTGTATAGAATAGCGTGCACACAAAATTTTTACTGAAAATTTTTTAAAAAATACGCAGTAACGTAATACTAATATAAGAATTGAAAGTGAAAGTTTTTTAAAAACAAACGTTGGTCCCTACCCCCAGACCCCTAAGTAAGGCTTCAAGCATATGGCGCTTGAACAAAATTTTTTTTTCATCAAATGTCAATTTCATCTCAATTAAAAAGTGACTGTCCTTTTTACGAACTCCCCCACTCTCTCCTGGAAAATATTGACCTAATTTACTCTGTTTTTACTTTCAGGCATATTTCCGACCTAACAGATATTTTCTGAGTCGTGCAATTCAAAAAGCGAGAAACACAGCACAGTAGATATCTTAATTTGTACTAATTCAACAAAAAAAAAAAAAAAAAAAAAATATTGGGTGAGGGTTTAAAATTGATTTGCTAATGAAAAAATAACCCATTAATATTGATCATGGCTAAGCAAAACAGAAGGCCAGACAATTTTATTGTACAGGGTGTCTATAAAGTCAGAGTGCACTTAAAATAATTTATAACTTTAAAGTGCATATGGACTTTGTGGACACCCTGTGTCGTTAATTGATAGATGTAGGCATCTCCATTAACCCTGCAACATAAAAAAGTAACAATAAAAGTGTCTAAATGTGTTGATATTAGATTAATATCAATTAAATTATGAAATTGCCGTGAATAAGTGCTGTCCTGGAAAATTTAAAAAATGTCCTGGAAATGTCCTGGAAAATGATTTCCTAAAATGAGTGGGAACCCTGTAGTCCTTCTGCCTTGATGGGAAGACAGATCAGATCTCCCATAACCATGTATTTTTCGACTAATGAAAAAATGTGGTACAAAAAAAGTAAGGACGCGCAACCTGAAAAAGCCTATTTTATTATGCAGAAAGGGAACAACACAGCTATAATAACAACACAGGAGAGAAGTGTGCTGGCCCACGCTGATCAGATAAGGAATAGATATGAAGAAGACGTGGAGGAACTGGAAAGAAACGAGGATATAAACCAGTATGATGGAGACGTTATAGAGCAATCGATGAAAGTGTGTCGGATTCCGATGTGCCGTACGAGGGATCCAGCAGTGATGAAATGAGACCGTGATCACCATTATGAAGAACACCCCCTAGGATATTTAGGAGAAGCAATAGGTCAATGTGGGGAATAAAACCTCTCGGTTTCAGGGAGGTGTAGTGAGATAGCCAATGGCGTGTTATCTCATTTGCATACGTCTACTACAGCGGTAGATATAAAAAGATAGTTCTACGACATAAGACACTCAGCTATGATTAGCTAAGCAAACTACTACAAGAACGTACGAACCTACACCTCACTACAATATCAATATTAAATTTAATTTTAAATTATGAAACATCTGTGAACAAGTAGTGTCCCGAACAATTCAGAAAATGGAAATGTGGAAAATGATTACCTAAAATGAGTGGGAACCCTGAAACAGCAAAAATAACTACAAATCTTAACCACTTTTACGATAATGTATGTTTTATTTATGTAGTGACCTTAATCTATAAAATCATTAAAAATGTTATTTTTTATCAGCATTTGTAATTAAATATTTTTCAATTTCAGCATTGCTGAATCAAATCTTATAAACCAGGAATTAATTTGTTCTTCAGTATTGAATTATAATTTCTAAACTATTAAAAGCTTCAATTTGGCAGTAATAATCATCTTTTATTTTTTTGTTTTTAAAAGGGTCATGTTACATCTTATTATGGTCCAGCATTAGAAAAATATACCTCCTTTCAAGTACATTCAACGGATGAAATACGTCAAATACTCACAATTGATAATGGCTGCTTGTTTCTGACCAGAAATAATCTTCGATGTTCTATAAGACGAGGACTCAAACAATTTGATTACAAGTAAGTAACTCTAACAAAATAATTTTAATTGCTCTTCTGAATTATTTATAAATTATTTTATGTGATATATGTAATTTTAATCAATGGGTATTTAGGGTTTTATTTTTATTTAAGAATTACATTTTCAGAATTATAATATGATTTATAATATGATCAGCATTCTTGCTTCCTTATGAGTTGTAAAAATAGTAACATATTTACTTGATTGTTGAACCTTTAACTCTTTGCCTACTTTAAATCACTCACAGCACCTTCTCCCAACACTGCAATCCTACCTTAAGTAGTTGGCAGTGGTTCTCACACGTGTCACATGTTTACACTGAAAAACACCCCTACCATCTTTTGTTTTGTCTGTGAACTATCCGTGGATTCTGAGGTGAATAGGTAGTGAACTTTGAAATATCCCATATATACAGGTAAGAAATATCAAGAAAATTTGGTTCAGCCATAGGGGAAATTTGGTAGGCAAAAAGTTAAAAAAAAAAATTGAATACAGTGATTATTAATTAAAATACTGTCATATATCAAAGTGTTCCATTAATGAGTTCTCATCAGATGCATTTTATTTTGTGAACGTTGTATTTTTAGAAAATTAAAACTAAAATATATATATGAGTTATATTAAGGAGGGGAATGTCTTATCAAATGTACATGTAAAGGATATGAACAGATATACTTTATAAAATAACCAGAATTTGTATCTGACTCTATAGCCATAACACTATTCCAGGTTCCCATGCATCCTGGAAAACTTGGAAAATAAAATGTAAATTTTCCGGTACTGGAAAACCTGGAAATAGGGTATTTTTTCCTCAAAAATCCTGGAAAAATTTTGTATTTTGTCCTGGAAAATTTGAATTGTCTGAGACGAAATTAATGTTATTGTTACAGTTACAAATATAACTTGTAAAATCACAAGCACAGTGTTTTTTTCCCTAGAGTAAAATTCACATTGTGATTTCTTTCGTAAAATCTTTATTGATATTTTTGAAATTTTACACTTAATTAGCACAACTTAAAATAAATGTTTTTCTTTTCTGACCTTTGGAAGCTAAAATATGATAGACAAGTTGACGGAGATTTCTTCAAAAAGTATAAGATAAGCAAAAAAAAAAAGCACTATATCACTAATAGAAGATAGTCTCAGAATTATTTTCATATATAACATATGGCATATCAATGATGGATAACCGTCAGGGTTTTATGTTAAAGGTTCAATTTTTGAAAAAAAATACTTAAAATCTAGTCATTTTTAATATGTAAACAAACCCCCAGCACGTGTTAAATTTCGAACCTAAATCGCTTAAAATGGCAATTTCTCGAGTATTCTTAAACTTAAAAATATTAAAGTGGTTGGAAAGAAAATAAAATAATCTTTCTAAATATGTAAATTTTGTGTTTTTATCCATTGAATTACTTTTTACAGTGAGTTAAAATGGTCTTTTGCTTTGAACAGCTGTAAACACGATATACAATTTTTTTTCTCAGAATAAAATTTACATGGCAATTTATTTCGTAAAATCAATGTGCCTAATCTTTATCAATATTCTTGAAATTTTACATTTAATTATCACACACCTTAAAATACAAGCAGGAACTTGTTTTTTCCTTTCTGACCTTTAATATGATAGACAAAATTAATGGAGGTTTCTTCAAAAGTATAAGATAAGCAAAAAAAAAAAAAGAAGCACTGTATCACTAATAGAAGATAGTCTCAAAATTTTTCATATATAACATGTGACATATCAATGACAGTTAACCATCAGGGTTTTTTTTCGTCAAACTTTTAATTTTGGAAAAAAACATCTTAAAATTAAGAGAAATGTAAACAAAACTCAGCACATGCCGGACTAGCATTGTTAAAAAAAATATGTAAATAGGTATTCTATTTCTTGTATGTAATTCAACATAGGCATTTAAAAATGTATTTTTAAGTTGAAAGTGATGTTATATATTTAGATTAATACTATATATGCAGTATTAAAATGAAAATGTGAATAAACTTTAAAAAAAAAAAGACCTGCTTTCTGTACCTCTTATTCTCTAAATAATGGGTTACTGCTTATAGATACTATAAGTGGTAACAAATATAATTTGAGTGCAGAATTAGAAAGAGCATACAATTTTAAATAAGAATGCCAAGTTTTATCAAAATTGTTTCAAAAATAAAGAAATGGTGAAGAAATTACTGAATTTCTGGTTTTGAATTGGTCCGTGATTTGACATTTTTTTTAACAAAATCGTGTCCAATTTAGGGACTTTAAATTCTCATAACTTTTGAACCACTGGGGATATTTGCATAATTCAAACAGTTTTGAACTCCATTTACACAGCTCTATTTAACCTCAAATAAAAAAAATCAACTGGGAATGCTACATATACCAAGATTTTTGTGATCATAATAGTGTTAAGATGCTCTAACTTACAGAATAAAACAATTTGTCATCCAATAGATCACATTCAGATCAATTCAAATGATACAACTATTAAATGCTAATTATATATTATTTCCTTTTATGTGTAGTTAAATTATATAAACCATAAATAGGATGTGATTTGACATTGACTGCCACAAGTGTTTTAACCAATTTATAAAAGGGACATTCCATATCAATTCACCAGGGCCTTACAGTTCTTTGGTAAACTTAAGCAGACATAGTAGATATTAGGAAAAAATATTATGAAAATTGAAGAGGACATATTTTCTATAGACTGACTGTTAACTACATAGGTGAAAAGTTGTTGATTTTGGAATCAATGCATTTGGGTGAGCAAAATAAAATTTTCTATCACATATAGGATTAAAATAGTTGAATATTTGGATTCTGCAGTCCTTATTTGCCCTACATACCACATTTCAGAAATATTGAATATATGAAAGTATTTTTTTAAGAATTAAAAAAAAACATTGAGATTCTGTGACGCTGTGCAGCAAAATAGTAAAATCCTACCCCACCTCTAAAATCGAAATGGTAAAGTCTAGGACAAAATAATTTGGTACACTTTCCTAATTCATGAAGGGAAACATTTGTGTCAAATTTCAAGTAATTCGGTGTCAGTGGGTGCAGATTTCAACTTTTGGCGGTGTTTTGACATGGAATGACCCAAAAGCAAAATATTTACTTTAGAAAATAATATATAGTAATAATTTTAAAGATATTATTTACATCTTTACTAAATTTACTCCTATTTTTAATGAAATTTAACCCTAGATTTTTTTTTTTATAATGTGTGGTGATACTTCCTAAAACATGCAAGGCAGCACCTAGTCATAATATACTTGATGTCATGAGGACTGCCAGAAACAAAACCCAGCAGGCTGCCCAAGATTGCACCAAAATTCACTGAACCTGTGTTGCGTCATAGAGACTGCTGCCAACATGGGAGATGCAAGGGTCATGTATGATGGTATCAAAAAAGCTACAGGCCATCCATCATGAAAACTAGTATAGTTTTCAAGTCTAAGATGGGAAGACTCATCACTGACTAAGGGAAGCAACTGCAACACTGGGTTGAGCACTACCTAGAGCTGTAGGCAACGTAAAATTTAGTAATGGACTATGCCTTAAATACCATCCCTGATTTACTAATCATGAGTTAGCTGGACACACCACCAACCATGAAAGAGCTCAGTAAAGCCATTTATTTTTTCTATAGCTGCACCAGAGACTGCCATTCAAAAATTGACCTGCTTAGCCACTTGTGCAGATAAAAAAATAATATTTGGACACTATGCCATTGTCTTTAGCAGACAGAAGTATGCCAAATTCCCTGTAAGTTAGTTATTCAGAATAACATGCTCATCTTGTTTTAATGACAACAATTCACTTATGATCAAGTTTTATGTCTTGTATCTCTTAACCTCTTTTGAGTAAATATATTCTAAATTATATTCGTTCATTTTATAAATCTGTCAAATATTTAACCCAGATTTTACATATCAGATGTAATGGTGCAAATCTTTTGAAAATGATACTTCAGTGATATTTCTAGCGTTCAATCAACCTTTCAAAGAAGAAATCATGACTGCTTTGTTGTATATTACACATGAAAATCTTTTATTCTTAAATACCCACAAACATTTGGTTATGTGTCTGTATTTTCTGTACTTTGTAATTTTTATCTTTTTGAAATTGATTAGCTTTTAAATGTTATGCTTTCATGCCATTTAAATGGTGTATTTTGTTTTGTTTTTTAAAAATTATTTTACAGTGATGAATACATGGAAGATATGCAATGTATGATTATGACTAGTCCAGAATCTGTATTGATGGGTGGCCATCAGACAAAGGTTATTGAACTTGATCTTAACAAATTAGAGCAGATACGTCAGGTAAGAAATGTTGCTTAGATGCATTTTAATACTTATTCTTTGTCATTCATTCATATCATAGTCTGAATGTATCTGTGTATCATAGGTTTTTCATCATTAAATTATAATAATTTTTTAGATATCTATAATGAAAAAGATAAATTTATAGAATTAAGACATGAGGGATTTCTTAGTAATTTCTTGTAAGTGTTTCTCTGTATTTTGTCTCTATTTTTTCCATTTTCGAAAGATTAAATGATACAAATCTATGTTTCTTTGTGACTAAATTCTGATTAGTCTGAAGCTTTATGCACTTTCTATTTCTGGGAGATGATGGTGGTAAGAATATTGTGGTGACTTTAGACCACTTGTAAGTACATCAGTCAGCTGGGACATGTGGTCAAGACACATAGAAAAATAAAAGTAGCATTCCCAGTCCATCAGCCGTTCCAACATTGACAAATTTACATCTTAATCCATTCAACTTGTAATTTCTCACATATTTCTGGCCCAATCTTTAAATATGGCTGGAATGAAAATAAAATAATCTTTCTAAATATGGTATTTGTATGTGCTTTTATCCATTGAATTATTTTTTACAGCAGGTTAAATGGTATTTAGCTTCAAACAACGTAAATGCAAAATATGGATTTTTTCAGACTAAATTTTACATGTTACTTTGTTTTGCAAATCGCAAAGGGACCAATCTTTATAAATATTCTTGAAATTGTACAATTAGAAGACACTTTAAACTATAACCAGAAAGTTGTTCTTTTCTTCTCTGACCCATGGAAGCGAAAACACTGAATCAGAAAGAACATACAATTTTACATAAGAGTGCCTTTATCAAAATTACTCCAAAAATAAAAAATGAAGAAGAAATTGCTCCATAATTTCAAGTAGGATGTCTATTTTGAACCCAAAATTTTGGAGGTTTAAATTCTCATAACTTTTGAACCATTGGGGATATGTGCATTAATTAAAACAGTTTTGCACTCCATTTGCAGAGCTCTTTATAACTATGTGATTAGATAATTCTAGAAAGAAAAAAAATAGAGGGGGAAAAATAAATATTTAAATCAATAGGTCTTTGTTGAGGGGGGGGCGAAAAGAAGCAGGTCAAACGCCTTCTCGAAGGATAAAACATTGACTTCGTCGATACAATCCTTAGCAGCTAATGGTCGTCGTTGTCACCTTAGCAGCTAATGTCGCAACACTCCCTTCTGCAATCACCCCACTTCTACTTATACACCATTTCCCCGCTATCATCCGGGCGTCTGCGCTCACATACGGGACTGTGGCATCTTGACTCCGGAGCCCGCGCCAATGTGTCGCCCTTTCACATTCTGAAGAATGCGGGTTCGATTCTAGATTGTCCTACACGCTAGGCAAAGCCTAGCCCGCTTCCTTCGAGAATACAGCAAGCCTTCACGCCCGCTACTCACCTTGTGTTCTCTGTCACTCCCCCCTGATCTCATGATCACACAATGTGCAGGATGGGAGTGGCCTTTTTGTTATCGCACTCCTTCGAAGCGGTACGTGCACCACAGTTTCCGCCTCTGAATCGTCTGACGGGCTAGCGGTTGTGTCATTGACATTCAATAACAACTCGTCACTGATTGGCTCATCATCTTCGTCGGTAGATGAATAATCCACCTCCACAGCAGGGCGGAGATTGCGTACGTGACCAGGACAAATTGATGACTGACCACACCAGTCACTTGCCCCCGCTTGAATCTGGTGGTACATCGACTGCCTGGGGGTTTCACCCAAACGGAATCCCCCACAGCATATGGCCCACAAACCACTTCGTCGACAGGTGACTGCACAACGTCAATTCCTTTTACCCGCACCTGGTACGTGTGGATGGCATTTGCGGGTTTGGTTACCGGGGACAACCCGTCCTTCGGCGTCACATTGTACCAGTATGTTGCCTCTACAACGGTGCACTGCTTCCTAGTGGGAATCCTCTTGATACTGCGGTGACTTCTTTCTGCGATACTGTTACCTGATGGCATATACGCACATCACAGCCGTAGTTGGAACCCCCATTCACACAGAAACTGCCTTACTTGCTGGCTACAGAAGGTGGTGTCATTGTCGGCTAATATTTCCTCTGGTGCACCTTGTTCATAAATTGCGGACGATAGCCGTCGAAGAAAGCTTGCTGAGTCTTGCTGTGCCGGGTCTTTTTTTTGTTTCTAGGACCCGTGGTAATGAAAATATGAGAGGGCAATGTTGAAGGCTATTTGTTTAAAAAATATGAGAGATGCAAAAAAGAAGCACTATGTCCGTAATATTAGAGAGTTTCAAAATTATTTTCATATAAAATTTGTGAAATTTAAAGATTTCTATACTGTTTGGGATTTGCTCCGAAAGTTTAGATTTTGAAGAAAAAACTCAAATTTACGTGACTTTCGGATGTTGATTACCAAAATCTAGACATGAATTAAAAAATATGAGGTAGTTAAGTTATATAACTTATTTAAAGAAACTTAACTTACATTTCGTAAATTGTAAACTAACAGTAAAAGTATAAAGAAATATCTAAATAAATACATACATATAGTTGTTGAAAGTTAAATGTGAAATACAATGTCCTGTAAATGTTACGAAATACATTGTTCTAATGTATGTAACTTACTTGAATAAGAAAATTTAATAAAGAATATAATTTTAATAATAAATAAATAGACAGATTAAAAAAAAGATGAAGTCACCACTTCCCTTTTTTTTTCTTTTTCTTTTTTTACTAAAAACCGTTAAGATAAATGGTCTTTCGACAAATATGTATATAGTATATACTTATCTAGTATTTCTTTTACACATTTATTAACTTCTTTCTTTTTTTTTTTTTTTAAACTTTAGAAGTTACTTTAATTCATTCCTATTAGTGATGTCTCGAATTTTAACGTTTATTTCGACTGTTTATTCATTAGAGCTGTAAAATAATAATAATAATAGGCTGGAATACTCAGAAGAGGCCTGGAGACTGAAGAGACTTGCTTTCACTCAGCCTCCAGTGAACCACCGGCTACAGCAAGTGAGAAAAACTCAAATGGAGTGAAATAATAATAATAGTTAGAGCTGTATATCTAACTTTATCTTCGATCTGTTTACTTCGACTGTCAGCGTTTGGAAACATCAACCCTTAATAGTAGGATTGGGTACTTACAACTCACATAAATTCTCAACACAACCTGGCGCTTGGTGCAAGCACTGGGCTTCCAGGTAGGCTTGCCTCTTGTGAAGTGACTCAATACTACCTGAGACAGCACCCTGCAACAGTTTGGTAGCCCAGTCATCTTGGACTTTACCCTGCCACTGGACTAACTGCGGAACTGCCAAGATAGTGGCCTGGGGTCTGTGCAGCCTCTTTCCACTTAAGATATCTCATGCACAAGTTTCACTTCATCTTAAATGTAAACAAAAAGAAGAAAAAATTCCTAAAATAAACAAACATTATACTATAAAATTTCTCGGCAATTGTTTTTAAAAATTTGATGAATCATTTTCTCTTATTTTCTCCCCCTTACTCACTCTCTGTTCCTATTTTTTTTTTTTAGTCTGGTCATGGAACGTACTTTAGCTAGTGTATATATATATATATATATATATATATGTTTAATTTTCTTTACATATATATAATCTTAGAAAGGAAGGAAAAACTCAACACCGTAATTCCATAATAAATTTATTTCGATCAAAATTGGGCCTATATAAATCTAAGTTGATTCAATATAGCTCCCAAAATTTCATCTCATCAGATGGTAGATCAAGGTCATTTGAATTGCATAACTGAAAAATTTTACTTCTAAAAAAAAAAAAAAAAATTTTTTTACATTGTAAGACTGTCACCATGGCGACAGGAAATCAAATGAGAAAAAAAGATACTTTTCAAGGTCTGGTTTCTTAGGGGATGGTAGTCAGACAAAATTAAACTATGAATTAAACTATTGAATGACAGTATAGAGTAAGGATAAAAATAAAAAATATATAAAATGTAAAATATAAAAATATATTAAGAAATATATAAAAAAAAATTTATATATATATATAATATATATATATATATATAAAAATTTATATAAAAAAAATATCTTATCTTAGAAATCACATATAGAATCATCCCTTACTACCAAGTTTTGGATACCTCTCTCTCTCTATATATATATATTATATATATAATTTTCTTTTACATATATATATTTTTGGAAGATATGTGCTTAATTGAAATCATACCTAATTTTGAAAATTAATTAGTTAATAATTAATGAATTTAGGCAGCATATATGTTCAAATGTAAGGCTAAACAATCCCTGTATGTAAATTTCAACCTTTCCCGATGTGTTGAGACTTACATTGAACATATATGCCCGCCTAAATTCATTAATTATTAACTAATTAATTTTCAAAATTAGGTATGATTTCAATTAAGCACATATCCTCCAAAAATTGTCGGCTAAAAAGGCCATATCAAAAATAAACACATTGTTTGTTTACTTACTTTCATATATATAATATATATATATATACATATATATATATTTATAATACATATAATATATATATATATATTTATAATTTCTTTTACATATACATACATATATATTATATATATACATATATATATTTATAATACTTAATATATATATACTATATATAATATATATATATTTATAATTTTTATATATATATATATATATATATTATATAATATATATATATATATTATAATTTTCTTTTACATATACAATATATATATATATATATATATATATATATATATATATATTTATATTTTTTACATATACATTATATAATATATATATATATATATTTATAATTTCTTATATATATATATATATATATATATATATATATATATTTATAAATTTTTTTACATATACATATATATATATATATATATATATATATATATTTATAAATTTCTTTTACATATACATATATATAATATAATATATATATATATATTATAATTTTTTACATATACATATATATATATATATATATATATATATTTATATATATTATATATTTATAATTTTTTACATATACATATATATATATATATATATATGTATATTTATATTTTCTTTTACATATACATATATATATATATATATATATATATATATTATATTCTTTTACATATATATATATATATATATATATATTATATTTATAATATATATATATATATTATATATATTATATTATAATTTTCTTTACATATATATATATTATATATATATTATATTTATAATTTTTTTTACATATATATATATATATATATATTTATTTCTTTACATATATATATATATATATATATATTATAATTTTCTTTTACATTTACATATCTATATATATATATATATATATGTATATATATATATTTATAATTTCTTTTACATATACATATATCTATATATATATATATATATATATATATATATTATAATTTCTTTTACATACATATATCTATATATATATATATATATATATATATATATATATATAAATTTCTTTACATATACATTATATATATATATATATATATATATATTTATAATTTCTTAATATACATATATCTATATATATATATATATATATATTATTTATAATTTTTTTACATATATATATATATATATATATAATATTATATATTATATATATATATATATATATATATATATATATATATTTATAATTTTCTTTTTACATATATCTATATATATATATATATATATATATATATATATATATATATATATTATAATTTTTTTACATATATCTATATAATATATATATATATATATATATATATATATATATTTATATTTTATTACATATATATATATATATTATATATATATATATATATATATATATATATATATATTTATATTTACATATACATATATTATAAATTTATAATATATATACATATATATATGTATATATATTTATAATTATATATATTATATATATATACATATATATATATATATATTTATAATTTTCTTTTCTTTCTTATATTCAGGTTGATGTCAGTGAACCAGGGTGTGCCATATTCAGAGCCTCTAATAAATTCATCTGTGCTGGTGATACCAGTGGCAAGGTATTTCTTTGTTTTACACTGTCATGTTTTTCTCAAATAATTTAGCTAACAATACATTGTTCAAGTTAAACCACAATAGTCTGTGTTAAGTCAACAGATTGAGGCAGTTGGTACACACAGACACTCCTGTTCTCAGCATGGGGGTCTTTATTGCATTCCAGGTCATCTGTGTCCATTATATTAGCAATGCTCAATTACGCTAAAAACTTCAGAATTCAAGTTAGAATTCAATTTAGGCATGCTCCTTACAGTTTTACTGTAAGGAGCATGCCTAAAATCCTTATAAGTTCACAGCCAAAAAACATATAGTTAATAGCACATCAGTAGATGTTTAATTTGATGCAATTATTTATAAAATATCCTCTATATTTACTTTTTAACCACAAAATAAAATCTCTCATATCGCTCATTTTAGTGCATATAACCGTGAATCAGTTTTTGGTGCTATTCAGAGTGCAGACCCAGATGAACTATGGTTGGTTACTGCTGTATATTGATGAGGAGTTTGGCCCCCCAAGGGACTGATACTGCTGATGGCTGTACTGCAGACTAACAAACATGAACTAAACACCTATGTTGACACATTCACAGGTGTTGTGGATGTCTGTGCAGAGAAACTGCAGGAATGGAGATAGCAGAATTTGAACATAGCAATTCTGGACCTCAGGAAGGCATACCTGCAGGTTCATGTTAAGAATTCCCCATGGCTGTACAAGATAGTTATGTTCAAGTGAAAGCAATATAGTCTAACCAGGTTGGGGTTCAGCCTGAATGTAGCATCCCTGATAATGTGGTCTCTGCTCAATTTTGTATTAACACAGGATGAGATAAAGAAAGTTACATCAGCATATATTGACAATATATAAATCAATGAGGATGTGGTGTCAGCAGAATCCGTGAAGAAGCATCTCTAACTGTACAAACTGACTAGTAAGGATCTGGAGGGTTGCAGGACAATGCCAGAGTACTGGACTAGGAGTCTGGGTGGGGTGAGTATGGTTGACTGCAATGTCAATGAGAAAGTAGTGTGGTGAATGGTCCTATGACCAGTACACAGAAAGGCATCTTATCCATGTGTGGCAAACTGGTGGGACACTTTCCAATGTGTGTATAGCTATGAGTAAGTGACAGGCTTCATCAAACCACTGCCATTACATAGAACTGGGATGACAAAATCAGTGATGCACCTCTGGAACGTATGATAACAGATATTCTTATCTGGGTACAGCAACTAGGTCCTGTCCAAGGAGAGTGGTACATGGACATGAAGGAGCTAGATATAGGGTAGACATGTGTTCACTGGCTTGACACTGATGAGCCATCATTGAGGATGCATGCTGGCTGATAAAGAACACCAACATTAACGTGGTAAAGCTGGATGCCATGCTAAGAGAAGCCAACTTTGCATTCAAGTGGCAGGCCACAGTATTACAGGTGAAAACAGACTCCCTCTGCATGTACCCTAGGGTGACCCTTACTGGCAAGTCTTGGTTGAACACCAAAGCCGTGAATGAGATACTCATAAGCAAACGTGGACCTCGCTTATTGTTGTAAGTGACTCACCTATGACACGAACATGGACTTACCCAAAGGGTATATATTTAACAGAGTAAAGCTACTCAAATGAGTAGTACCAGATAAATGTTCTTCGTGTAAGCTGAAACAAGGAAACCCTTACATTGTACGTTGATATATATTGCTGAATACAATCTGTTCCCTACATTTTATACCCATGTTGAGTTATTATTTATTGACCCTTAAACAATCATAACAGTGGCGACGAGGAAAAAGGATTTTCATGGAACCCTAAGCAGTAGCGTCTAAAGATTTATGAGGACCTACGCAATACTACAGTCACGATACAAAACTGAAAAAACTCCAGCAAAAACGATACAGAGTCTCAAAACGACCTTATCTGACTTCGGGATTTGAGCCAGAACCGAAAAAAAAAAAGTGTACAAAGAAACACTGCCATTTGAAACCACCGCGTTAGGATTACGAACCTCGTATCCATTTTTAAAGAAAAAATATTGAGACTCCTTCAGAGTTTAGGCTTGGAGGAGGGGTGTTGTAGGTAACTCACCTATGACACGAAAATGGACTTACCCTAAGGGTATATATTTACCAGAGTAAAACTACTCAAATGAGTAGTACCAGATACCGTTCTTTGTGTAAGCTGAAACAAGGAAACCCTTACATTGTACGTTGATATATGTTGCTGCCCATGGGCCGGATTAGCTCAGTCAGTAGAGCGTTCGGCTAGAAACCACAAGGTTCCTAGTTCGATACCGGCCCTCGCCAACTCAGCGTATGAGTAGCACAGGGATCTGTGCGGTAAATTAAGGAGCTGATGGTAGGTGTGGCGCTCCACCTCAGATGCTAAAACAATCTCCTTGGTCTAGCGCTATTGAAAAGGGGATAGACTCCCTCACTGACTGGCTGATACCGACTTTAGGCCGCCCCGTCGACTTAACTTTACTTTTATATGTTGCTGAATAGAATCTGTTCCCTTCATTTTATCGCCGTGTTGAGTTATTATTTATTGACCCTTAAACAGTGGTCATAACACTTATGAAGGAGAACAACTCTTCTGTCAATGTGATACGAGTATGATCCAACCAGAACTGGGCAGACTTACTGACTATTCCTCAGAGGAGATTCAATGATGTGCAGAATGAAATCAAGACCATACAGCTGGTGTGTGCTTTTGATAAATGGAACCAACGTTCATTGCAGGCACCCTATTTCATGTGTAGGATCAACATGTCTGTTGAAATTTTGCAGTGAGGTAGGTCATTCCGAGTTGTGAGGAGTGTTAGTTTGTAGGCCCAGCTCTGGTCCAATGACTGAAGAGAGGGCTCAGTGTGTGTGAAAGGTGGAGCCAACTAGGCATGGACATCATGTACTACTATGGTTGCCACTTTTTGACCTTGGTTGAGTGTGACCACACACAGTTTCAATCTGGTAGCTTTGCTTTGGCAAGTCATTGCACATGTAATCCTGCAGCTAGGGACTTTGTTTTTTTTTAACATGAGGGAGAGCCTCTGTGGAGTTCCTGGCTGTAGTGAAGGGTCAAACTTCTGTAGCGAGATTGAACGGCAAAACCCACAAACCTTTGATGAGCCAACAACGGTCAGTCAGTCGAAGAGACAGCGAGTGGCATGTTGTGTGTGTGGGCAGGAGGAGAGAAGGTGAAATGTGATGAGTTCGAGGCGGGCACAAGACGAGTTGTGAAGGGGGTGAAAGCGTGAGTGTCCTTGAGGCCGAGATTTGTAGGTTGTGAGTCTCGTGGCTGGCGAGACGAGAGTTGTGACATGTGAAAATTTCGGCCAGACCTAGTATAAAAGGAGACGTTTGGACAGAGCGAGCGACGGTGGTGGAGAGTGAACAAGACAGGATTATTTTGTCAGAATTCGTCTTCTCAAAGTTGCAAAAAGTAAATTTGCCTGTGATACGTGTTTCCTTGTAGAATACAGAGGTCAAGCTTAGACGTTGACATCAGATCAAAAGGTCAAGTGTTATGTTGTTTTTGGCCAAAACACTGGACGATAAATAGTCTTCTGCAGTCAGCATTTCAGACAGTTCATGGATAAATGGGGTGTTTGATTCCAACTGCACTGCACGTACAAGCTGTCTGGAAATGGTATCATAGGGAGGTGTCATTGGGCAGTAAAACAGATTGCTCTGCAGAAGAGCTTCTTTATCATGGAGGCTATGTATTGATATAACATCACACTCAAAGACGGTGTGTCTATCTCATCCACCCAACCAACCTGTTGCATTTGTACCAGATTCGAGTGAAAGGAATTGATATTTTGCTCCCCGCCTGACCACCAAGAAAAGTCGGCCTGGTACAAAGTCTGGGTGAAAAATCCACATGGACAGTGCACATTGAAGTTTATAACAGGTCACATTACTGGGATAACAGTCGGTAGTCATTGACAGCATGTGGGAGATGTGGATCCACAGCTCAGTTGAGGGCTGCCAGTGGACGATGGTAGGGACACATTGTCAGGGAGTGATGAATGGTGAGAGCTAAGCTCTAGTGAAAGCAACAGTGAAACCCCATCTGAAAGTGAAGGAGAGGTGGGACTGATCTTTATTGAGTCCCCTCATTCTTCGGATTCTGATGATTTAGATGGAGAGGAAGATATGACTATCCCACTGTGAAGGAGTGTTAGTGTAAAATGACCAGCCTCCTACTGTTATCTGTGTGATCATATGATGGGGTGGGTGACTATAGATATTCACACTCACCTAATTCAAAACATCTGCGATGTGATTTGTGAGAGGTCCAAGGCACGTGCTTTTGGTGTTGAGCTTTTGTGAATATTGGTTGATTTGTGAGTGGTGTGGATGAACAGGTAAAGAGCCAGGATGTTGGGAGAGTGTGAGTTCAAACACACGGATTGGAGACCACCACATGCATTAGGTGGTATACAATGACAGTTGGCAGAAGAATAGTGGAAACTAGTGGAGGTGACAAAAAGATTTTGATATTCTTTAAAAAGAGACTTTGATATTTTGTAACAGAATTGTAATAGATAATGGAAAATTGATACTTTACAACAAAGTGAAATAAGAGATGATGACACAAGTAAAATGCACCTCCTCTAACCATACGAAAGTCCAGCTTTCATCCAAAGATAATATGTCTACAGTAGGGTTGAATGGGAATCCTCTACTATGAGTTTCTTCCAGTGAACCACATGATTGATTCAAACAAACTGTTTTCATTTAGTTTGGTGGTTGGTTTTGAAGGCTATCACAATGCAAGTGTAAAGAAAAAATAAGGTAACTATGGTGTTGTTTGTTAACCTCAAATTTATTCTTAAAATTTCAAGATAAAATCTCATCAACAGAAGATTTCTGAAGCTGTTTCTATTGACTGTCCATTTTGTTCTGTGTCTATCTTCCATTTTTCATTTAGATTAAATGAAGGTAGCATTTGATGAAATGCATCCAGAATAAATGAAAGCATATTATCTAATCAGGATAACATCCAGAATAAATGAAAGCATATTATTTAATCAGGATAACATCCAGAATAAATGAAAGCATATTATCTAATCAGGATAACATCCAGAATAAATGAAAGCATATTATCTAATCAGGATAACATCCAGAATAAATGAAAGCATATTATTAATCAGGATAAATCCAGAATAAATGAAAGCATATTATTTAATCAGGATAACATCCAGAATAAATGAAAGCATATTATTTAATCAGGATAACACTAAACTGCATATTTTTTAGTTGACTGGACAAAAATGATTACAGCTTGGGTGAGATGGTTTGGCTCATCTACCAAATATTGCATCTTCAGTTTACCATCTATTCCTGTCATTATACCATTCTTTTAATAAAAAAAATTATCTGGAAGACTTCAAAAGTCACAGAGAGCAGTTCTTTCATGAGAAAAGACTTTTTTAAAGTTCTGAGAGAATGGAATTATGAAGTTGCCTGAAATATGGCAGAAAATAGTGGAATTAAAATGGTAAATATCTTGTTCAATAAAGTTGTCAAATATTTTAAAAAAACAAAAAACTTGTCTGGTCCAAATGAATACATTCTCTCCTTCTGCGGATAAATTATAATAGACCTGTGAATTGAAATATATTATTGCTGTATCATTGATTCCTTACAGCCAATATGTTAAATTTTAAAATCCTCAAATTCAGATTTAATTTGACTTGCATTTATTTTCCTGTAACACTGACTACAATAATCAGAGCATTGGATCTTTTTAATAAAGACATGCTTACAGAAAATAAAATTTGACAATATACTGATCAGTTCAATTAAACGGAACACTTGTATACAAGTGTGTTTTCTTTCTTGTATTGTTTATAATAGTTATCTTAGAGCTGTCAAAAACTTTTTCCTTTTAATAACAATAAATAATTCTCAATATTACTTTGTATTTTCCATCTCTGAAAACTTTTAGCACATCAGATTATATTCAGATGGGTCTTTTAATCATTGCTTCTGTAATTGAAGCCTCTTTAGATGCATTTGGAGCTGTTCTATTTGAGTTGATTAAGGCCTTTTGATAAGTATTAATACATCTTTCTGTTTGGCCATTTGATTATCTATAGTATGGGAGATTTATGGTATGTTTAATTAATTTTGCAGTATTCAGTAGATTCTACTGGTATAAACTGAGTGCCATACTCTGAAACCAGTGTATTTGGTATACTAAACTTGGAAAAAATTTATCTAAGAAAAAAATTATTAAGTTGATTTTTCACTAGATAAACATCCCTAAATGATTTGGAATAGAAATATATGAATGTTTTGTATTGAATGTGAATTCTCAATCATAGAGTATCTGTTTCTAAGATTGTATTACTATTTGTAGGATGGGATTATTTTAACTGCCAAAACCCATTTATAACCTGTGACACTTAAACAGTCTTCGAAAACTGAGATTCCCTCCTAAAATAAATATGAAATCTTGGTCAATGGAATTCAATGTAGTCATATTTTTGTAAAAGCTCATGGTTTAATTTTAATAATCAAATGTTTGTTTTTGATGTTTCATGATTTTTTATACCCTTAAAGAGTTTATTACTATTAAATGACTTTTTCTTTTATTTATATTTTAGTGTTTCAATTCATGGCTTGGTATTTTTGGTATTCAATCAATTTTATGGGCATTTATATGAAAATGAATAATCTATTTTTTTTTAAAAAATTAATTGAAATTAAAAATTAACATTTTTTTTAATCATTGCAAAAAAAAACCTATATTATAATCCTTTCATTTTTAATAATATGCATTTTTTATTATTTTTTTTCAGATTACTCTGTATGACCACAGTACTTTAAATGCTGAACATGTTCTTGATGCACACACAGGAACATTATCTGATTTTGACATTGATGGCAACTTACTTGTTACTTGTGGTTACTCTAACAGGTATTTCTTGCTCTTATCCAACTTGTTTTTTGCCTGCAAAATTGTCCAAATTTTAGATTCAGCTTTGAAACTTTGTATCTCAGGAATGCTTAAAGATATCTTAATGGAATTTTTTGAGGTTTTTCTAACACTATTGGACTACTCTATTTTGAGCAAGAAAAATGTTGCATCACTCTAAGCTCACCAGAAGAATCATGATGAATGTGATCATGTATATAAATGACATTATCATCATTAATTAACCATATGATTGGAAGCTTGTAAAGAATGGGAATAAAGTTTGAATGGAAGCTTAAATATTAATTTCAAAGTGCCTGGGATAATCTTAGCCAAAATTCTCTCTGTTAGGCATCAAAAGTTGCACCTCTTTTGACAATGATTTCCTCAACCCTCTTCCTGAATGCATCACAAGCTGTATCTTCTCATTACCCTTGAATGGATAGTGTCAGGGTCAATCCATGATGCCTGAAATGTCTCAAAGGGAACTTTTTATGGTGCTGAATAATTTTTGTCCACATATGCATTAGACTTTTGTGAATTTTGCCTTTGAAAATCAGATAAATACCATATTTTTTTGTTTTTTTCTGTTTGTTTTTTCTGTTTTTAAAGCTATTTTCAAATGCATTTGGCATATAATTTGGATCATTGTCTTGTTAGATGATGTGTTCATCCTTTATCTTAATCTTTATCCTACCATAGAAATTTATGATTTACAATAATCATGACATCTTGATGTTTTTAGTTATAGTATATAAATCATTAGCAGGTAATCCCAAACAATTTTCCCAGAGAAAATGATCAGTATTAACTCAAAAATGTTCATGTCTCAATCACTGATGAATGGCAAAAACTGTTTGAACTTTTGGTAGGGATTTATGTCACTGTAGAATTTTCTTTCAAATAAAAATGCAGTTAAAAAGCTGTAACATTTTCAGTTCTGGGCATAATCAATTGCAATTATGGATTTGAAAAATCAAAGACAAAACAACAGTAATTATCATGTTATAAGACAAGATGATGGCAAATTGCTATATGACATATGGTGATGAAAATATTGGAAGTTGATTGATTGGTTAAAAGAAGTCAGAATTAGTCAGGTAAGAGTTAAACAGTTATGTTGATGAGAATACATGATCCTCCACTTTATGCTGATACAGTTCTTAATTCATAGTTTCTTTAATCTCATGAAATGCTCTGTCATTTAAAGAAAAATACTTTCTATGTATATATTCCTATTTTCATGCTTTACTTGAAAGTTTTGTTGTTGTTGTTTTTTTTTATCCTTACAACAATTCTATCTTCATATATGACAGGTTGAGTTTTGTTTAAAAAAAAAAGAAGTTGATAGTAGTTTTGTCTGACCAAAAAATATACTTACAAAAATAATAATTTCTTCAAATGCTCATAAGTCTTGTCTCCTTTTATCATTAATACATTCACTGCTACCTTAGATATTTGCAACAAATTAAGCCTTTTCATTGGTCAATGCCACAAAGCAGAACCTGAGTCTTGTATGTTGCCATAGCTATTTATATTGTTTGAAATAAAATTCAAATGGAATGGCAATATAAAAGATGCCCCAAAATGCACAGATGTTATTTGAGAATTAAATTATTAAGATTTTTGTGGCATGTGAAACTAAATTGGTTATTTCCTATAACTCCAACATAAACAAAGGGGAACCACTCTTGACTGATAAATTATTTATTTTCCCATTAAACTAACCCTAAACCTAACCCCGTCTTCTCTTTTCCTAGTAGATCAATAAATAAATATATAATTTATCAGTCAAGAGTGGTTCCCCTTCGTTTATGTTTGACTTATAGGAAATAACCATTAAATCCATTTCAGTACAGTTCATAACAGTTAATTTGGTAACCAATATTCCAGATGCTTCTAAATCTAAAAAGGCTCTATTGGAATAATCATTGATTTTGTTTGAATTTTATATTTTTCTGACTGATAATTCAAACATTTTCTGTGAAGCTACAATTTCTAGGAATGTTTTTGGTGATTTAAAAAAACTTTCCAATGATACAAATAGAAGTATTCAGACTCATAGCAATATCCCTGTAACCTAAAATTTGTGAGCTTCTTTAACTCTTTACGCAGCATTTGTTCTCAATTATGTTGTACATAAAACCATATAGAGGTTGAGTTAATACAGTTCTAAGTGACAATCATCTGTAGGTTGCAGGTTCAATCCTGACCATGGGCTGTTATAATATTGAATACTTAATATAGCTTATGGAATGAGAGCAGTCTACCTCAGTGGATTGAATAAAGGGCTCAGTTCAAAGTTCAGTGAAGCCCCCGGAGTTTGACCTAAAGAAGGCTAGAAGCTACATTGGCTGAAACATTATGTATATAACAATAAAGATGAGGACAACAGTCCCAAAAATCCAAATAATACATAGAATTAGTCCTATTCAAATATTGTTCACTTTAAAGTAAAGTAGTAGGAAGAAGAAAGAGGAGGAGACAGTATTATTTCAGTTTTAAATACACTACCTATTTTTGTCTCTATCCACAAAATTATTCATGGGAAATAAAGAGATAATTATAGTCAGTACCAAATAGTGATTCCAAAAATGCATTATATTTGTGCATGATAATACAGGGGAGGAGATAAAGAGAGAGGTAACTCACTGACCAATGAGGGAAATGCTTTATCACTCACTTTGTGGTGTGAAAAAAAAAATGAGTGACAAACAGGGACTAAATGACAAATAAAAGGTGTATTGGAAAATACAGTCAGAGTTTGTTTGATGAAGGGCTCTGTTGGGTTGGTGTTTAAGGTTGTACTCTAGGAGAATGAAAGGTCAAGCTTGGGGTATGGTTTGTAGCAATTCCTTTGGTGACAATGTAATTGTTGGATGGGCCAGTGTTCTTTTTGTTAGTGGTGTAGATATGTATTCTTTTTGGTAGCATGAGTGGTGTGGACAAACATTGTCAAGACTGTTGTGTAGAGCTCTGTAAACAAGCCTCAAAGTTTGATAATGATTGTATGTGCTAAACTGGTTGTGTGGTGTGAGGGATTCCGTCTGCCAATCGCCATTCATTGGTTTGCTTAGCTGACACTACTAGGAGGTTGCCTAGCAACTGGCTGCTTAGAAAAAAGAGAGAGAATAGGGAATTCTGGTGTATTTAATTACTTCAGGAGCCTTCTAATTAGTCAAAAGGGGTGATACTAGCCCCCCCCCCCCACACACACACTATGTCTGTTGAGTAAGCAGTTAGCTGGTGTTCTGTGTCTTATCTTAATTTTGACCTTGACAAAGAGCCATGAATCATAGAAAAATTTGACTTAGTGTAAACCACATTCATTTTTAATGTTTACATTGACTAATAAATTTCTAGAGTTGTATTTATTTTCATATAATTGTCTGAGTATTTTTGTTTTCTGCTACCAGTTTTGTTATTTTTTATCTAAAAGTCCTGTCGTGATTCACTAAAGCTTAATTTTCTTCATATTTTCAAATTTCATATCAAATGTGTAAGTTTTTTGTAAAATATAGACTGTGAAAGTTTACATACTTTTATTGTATTATTGTCACAAAGTATAAAACAGAATATGAACAAGTTTTAATGGTCTCTTGAATACTTTTGAACATTGGGAAATGGTTAGATATGGTCAATAATGTATAACTTGATTTTTTGTTTATAATTTAGGTTTTATTTGTTTAAACAGATACTTGATCTTATTTGAAATTAAAATAAATTTTTAATTTTTATTAGCAAATAATTTGTTTTTGTTTAAAGATTATTATTTGACATACATATTTCTTTTATTCAAAAAATCATTCATTTATGATATACCTCTTATATAGGTTTAGACCATTCTTTGAGAATATTATTACCACAATTTAGTGAAACAATGCCTCATATTTTATTGCATATAAAATGCAGGAAGCTAAATATAGTTTTTATTAATTCTAATTGTAAATTTTTTTTATTCAGAATGGGAAATCTTGCTCCAGATCGTTATCTGATGGTGTATGACTTGCGTTTCATACGTGCTATGGCTCCAATCAAAGTGGTTGTAGATCCAACATTCTTACGTTTTATTCCAGCTTACACAAATAAATTATGTGTAGTATCTCAGGTATGTATTACCAAATAATCAGATATTTATTTTTTGATGTTGTGTAATATGGTTTTAGAAATTCATAATAATAAATATTTGTATTTTAAAACTATCAAAATCTTCTGCTATTGGCACTTGAAAAACTTCTCTTCTCAGGAATTAAATTTAATGGATCTTTTTCAGATATTCCTCTGCTATTTCTCTTAACAATTGGAATTTGTATGCAAATAATTTTGTTTGCAGGAAAATTTTAATATAAGCCTGAAATGTATATATTTTTTGTGATACGAGTTCTCAGAATTTATTGAAATTCAATGTTCATGTGCCAATTTGCCAAAATAATTTTTGAAATCTGATAATCTGATATATTAGACCCCAATCAGTCAGTTTTATAAAGTAATAAAAATGTTTTCATCAATTACTACTAAAATTTAATAAATTTTTAATCAGACTTTTTTTGTTGGATTTGAATTTTAAAAAAATTCTTAAAAATATACAATTTATGCCAAAATTCCTCTAAAATAATTAAGCTTATTATTTAAAGATTTCAGTTCAAATTATGTTCAAAAGTATTTTTGTGTGATTATTAAAAGTTTTCCTTTTGAAGTGTTTATAATAAAACTTTTTTTCAGTTTATTTTCCTTTTTTTTTTATAGGTGGGCCATTTTCAAGTATTGGATACAACATCAGTCACACCATCTTCAATGATGTTATACCAAGTTAACACTCAGGTGGTGTTGTGTTAAGCTTTGATATTTCCTCAAACTGTCAAAATATGGCCTTTGGAGATAGTTCAGGTATTTTAACTTGGTATATACAGCTTAAAATATTTTTTTATTTTTCCACTACATAATTATATTCTTTTGACCAGAAAATCATAATTTATGATATGACACTTTTTGATAACTACAAATTAATGTATTAGGTGGGTGCAAAAATGATGACAGTTTTTAACCATCAACTTTATAGCTTAGAATAAAATTTAACCATTAGAATCTATGCACTATTGTCAGCAATAAACAAGTTTGTTAATTGTAGTAGCATAAAATTCTCAAATCCTGGGACCAATGAATTCTTTGAAAGCATTTTGAGCTGCTAGGTTGTTGAAGACTTTCTCTTGCAGAAAGTTTTCAATATGCTTGAAAAGGTGGTGGTTAGTTGGAGAGAGGTCTGGTGGGTAAGCTGGATGTAATAGAATTTTATAACATAGTTTGTTCAAATTCTACAGAGTCTTAAGTCTGTAAGACTTGCAGTTAGGTGTTGTCATGAAGAATACTTGATCCTTTTCTATTGTTACAGTTCTTGGTGCATTTTGTCAATTTCCAGCCAATACTTTTTCTCTGTTGTGATAATTTCACTTCTGATCTTCAAACAGCTTTGATTTTGGAAATGTTTTTCTACTTCACTTCAGTCCAACAACTGCACATAGATCTGATGTTGTTGTATACAATATATTTTTTATTCATATGTCACAATGTG
Organism: Doryteuthis pealeii; assembly: GCA_023376005.1. Lineage (NCBI taxonomy): Eukaryota > Metazoa > Mollusca > Cephalopoda > Myopsida > Loliginidae > Doryteuthis > Doryteuthis pealeii. Next base: position 72,271,978 of record CM042150.1, read on the forward strand.
ATAAATAAATAGATCATTTTGTTACTCAGATCAGACTTCATTACAACAATCTAAAAAAAAAAAGATTTGTAAATCTTTTTGATTTTCCAACTTGATGCAATGTTGAATGACTATTGAATTTATTAACATTTAACTCTTCAACTTATTGAATGGCACACAGTTATCATCAGTTGAAGAAGAACATTTTCTCAACTTCAAATCTCCTGTATCCCTTATAAAACTTTTGATTGTTGACAGTCTCCTGACCAAATGTTTAGTTTATATTACTAGCAGTTTATGCTATTTTACATCATATTTTGAACATATACAATATAATCATTCAGATTTCTTTTCCATCTTTAATTTGACAGTTTAAAATAAAGAAGAATAAACACTGAAAACAAAATATTAGCATAAAGCAGTAGAGCAAAATTCACATTTTAGAATATTATATTAAATGAACATAGTTTAATAATTATGGAATGAAGATTTTGGAAGGATGTGATCCATTTTGGAAGGATGTGATCCATTTTGGAAGGATGTGATCCATTTACTCTCTGATAGCTAAAAAGTCAAATATTGGACAATCAGAATCATAGAGGCTGCTGCTGATGTAGATCTGATTTTGTTTGGGTGTTGAATTTGTACAGTTTTTCCTCCTGCTTCTTTTGTCTTCAGGGCAAATCCTGTTTTTAAAGCTTGGTGGATGGTAATTCTCCAAGCTTCATGATCAGCCACAAAATTAGACTATCAACAGTAGATAGTATAACATGTGCTAAGGGATTTCTTTGGCATTCTTTGTAGTATTTCTTTGGTTCTCTATATTCTGGTGTCCAGACAGCTTTCCATACATCACAATCTTGGGTAAGTGATAATACTCCATTTTGGAAATGTGCATGGCTGCATCCTAATCAACATGGCCTCCATACTGTTTATCTTCAAAGACTCCATTGTTGGTGATGATATTAAGGATGGATTAAGAAAGTGCTCTACAAGTTGTAGGTAACTTACAATTCAGCACCATATTGAAGTGAGATTTGTAGGATTGCTGATTTTGGTGTCATTCTTCAGATATCATTTGTTCAACATTTTTTTTGTGGTGTCCCAAATGTTTTGTCTGCTTTTCCCAGTTTACTTTTAATTTCGTTCTTGAATTTTACACTTGATGAGATAGTGCATCCCAAGTAGCTGAATTTGCAGCAACAGTGATGCAAGGATGGTGATACACTTTCTGAGGGTTGATGTTGAACTTTTCTCTTTTTCAAGATGACTTCCAAACTGAAGAGCTACAATGTAGTATGCAGGACTGTCTCGGTGTAGGCATGAACAGTTGGATTTGGGAGAGATTACTGTAGACATGGATATATCATTTAGGCCTGCACTATACTTTAAAGTACACAGTTTTGACCTCATCCTTTACATCTGATATTCAACTACCATGATCTCACAAGCTGGAACATATACTGTGACCTCCATAGCTCATAGGTTTTACTGACTTTGTCCTCAATAAAATGTTTGCTACAACTGTTGTTCTGCTTCTCAAAGTTAACTAACAGTTTATTCCAAAATATGTGTCTAAACATTGTTTAAAATAACAAAAATCACAATTATTTTTTGGACTAGCAATGAAGAGATATTTTCAACTTTTTCGAAAACCAAAAATATTTATTTAAATAAATACTAAAAATATTATTTAATTTAAATAATTTGATTTTAGTATTTGATTCAAAGCATGTGCTGTTACTTATGTGTAATGATCAAAATAAAGTTGATTCTTATATCTATTTTAATAATTGGGAAGAGTTTGTCCTCTATAAACAGTTAAGTGGTTTGATGTAGAGCTACCAAATTTGATATGGATCCAGTGGAAAGTTTTCATATAATTTTTTGTTCCTCATGGGTGGTGCTCTTATGAACAGGGAGGTTCTAACAATAATTGACAGCAAGCAAGTTTTCAAGCTTTAAAACAAAACAAACAAAAAATGGTTCTCTATGTTAGTAAGATAACTATTTAAATTTAATTAAACATTACTATGTTACTAGGTAGTTATTCTGACTTGAGATATAATAATTCAGACAAAAAATAAATACTTACATCAATAAATGTCTTAAGTGTCAAACTCTTTATGCACTGTTAAAAGACAATATAATATGTTCTATTAGCAAAAAAGTGGTAATTATTGAAAATTCATAACCGTTTCATTTCTTAGTTATACAATTTGTTAAGGAATATAGCATAACTATAATCTTACAAATTCTGAAAAATTCATTGTATGTTTTTTGCTTTTGTACAATGCTGAACAATTTAAAATAAAGTAGATTATTTGAATATCATCATGGTGTTTACAAATAATAATTTTTCACCAAAATTCTGGGAATTTAAGGATTATATTTATGTAGTAGTTTAAAAAAAACTTGACTTTAAGAGAAAGAAAGCTTACCATCTCTTGTTATTATGCAGTTTTTGATCTGTTACCCAGCATAGATGGGTACATCAGCTAGTTAATATTTGTTGAGCACTGGTTTTGTAAGCTAGAAATATTGAGTTTATCAAATGCCCTGTATATGCCAACATTGGATATATTGTGCTTTGGCTTGATGATTTTTAATGTTAAGATTTTTTAGTTTGATTATTTTCAACTTTTAGAAAGAAGAGTTCAAAAGCAAATTTTGTTTGCTTATCAATTTAATCATTTTTTCTTTCTAAAGAAGCTATAAGTAATTTTCCTTTGGAGAATCTGAATGTTATAATTATTCTATTTTTCTTCCATCTAAGTATTTAATATATCACTACCACCTATCTTGTAGCATATATATAAAGCACTTGATATTCAATTATTTACTTTATTTTTTATAAAATTATTATGTCCCATGTGGTAAAAAAGTACTTAACAATATCTCTAAGGCTGGGCATGTGGTAGAGTAGTGTTCACTAGCATACTGACAAATGAAAAAGTTGGAGGGGAGGAAAGGTGTCGTCTTATGGGAAAATACAAATGCATTGTGGGTAAGTGAGTGGACATAAAAGACACCTGCTTACCCGACCAGAGGTAAAGTTATTCAGTGAACAGGCGTCAGTAAGGAATTGAAAATAAGGAAAGAACGAGGGAAGAGAAAGCAAAAGAGGAGAAAGAAGGGAAATCAAGGATAGACAAGTTTTTTTTTTCTGGCTAAAAAGTGACATCTAAGAGAAAGACTGAGGAAACAATTATTAAAGATTGTGTAGCTGTTGTTTTCTGTCTATTACTCTGACATTTCTATTTACTATAAGTCAATCATGAATGGTCAGTTTAATAATTTTTATATAACTTTCTATTAATTTCTGTTGTTATAAAAAGTGTGATAATTTCAAATGAAATGTCTTGTGTGAGTATTTAAATTCACCCTATAAATTAAAATCTTTTTAGGTTATATCCACTTATTTGCCACAAATGAACAAGCAGCATTTAATGCATATCCACAAGCTACCGAGTTTTCTGATCCTGTAAGTATTACGTTGATATTGACTTCTTTCTAATTTTCTTTTCTTCATGCTCACAATATGTTTGTATGTAATTTAAAGAGAATTTTAAAATTTACTATTTATATTTCTAAGATATTTTTAACCTATAACTTAGATAAGAAGTTAATTCCTTTAAATTAGGGTAATCCTATTCATTCTGCTCTTGAGTAGTATCAGTTGGACAGTGAAGGAGTTTATCCCTTTTTCATCAGTGTTACACCAAGGAGATTGTTTATTGTGTCTGATGTGCAGTGCCATACCTACCATCAGCTCCCCACTTTACCACAAAGATCCAAGCGGTGCTACTCATGCGCTGAGTTGGTGAGGGTTGGTATCGAACCTGGAACCATTTTTTAACATTTTATAATTTTAATTTTATATATCTCCTGAAGAATACTGATCCTAAGATGTGCTAATCTATATGTAAATAATTCTGTTTTATACCATAAAACAGAATTATTTACATATTGATTATAAATTATAAATATGGTTATTATAATTTCCTTTTTCAAATTTTTTTTAGGTTGAATCATTTAATCCTATGCATATTAATGATGATCTTGCTCCTTTTGCAAGCATCCCAATGAGTTATCCAAGCGAAGGAACTCTGTTTTCAGATTGGCCTGCTCGTCTTTGTCATAAAGTCTATAGGTAAGATCTTTATTTTAATTTATTAGTATATGTCTTATAACCTTTTTTTGGTATTTAATGTTTCAAACTTTAATCTTGATGTTTTAGCAAACATAGGTATTCATTTATTTATACTGTGGTCAAAAAGTACTTACTGAAGCCAGAAGGGAGGTAGAAAAGATTTCTTATAGAGAAATGAAATGCATTGTGGGTGAGTGGTTGGAGATAAAAGCAACTGCTTACCTAAAGAATGGAGAACTGGTCATTTAGTGAACAGTAAGAGAAGAAGGAAGCAGAGAGAAGAGAAAGGAAAAGTGGAAGGAGGAGAAAGGTGGGAAATACAGCACTTCATAATAATAAGGAACCATTTTTCATTTTTCTAAACAAATTTGTTGACAAGTGTCAACCAAGTTTTCTTGCTAAAACAGAATAAAACTCAAGAAGATCTTGGAAAACACATATGTATTAACAGTGATTATTCTAATCTGTTTCAGATTCTCTGAATTTGCAAAGATGCAAACTTCCAATTCTTTAATTATTTCTCAAATGGTGAAGTGAAGTTTGTATCAGATGAAGGTTTTCAGTTTATCATTTGAAGTGCTGAAAAGACATCTGCTCTCTTCATTTTGGAAATGCACATTTATGTTACAAGTCTTTAGAAATTAGCATTTCCAAGTTGGTGCAAAAATATGAAATTAAAAATATAAATCACTTTTTCAGCTTTCAATTCAAGCATCATTAAACTTATTTCATTGAGTGAAAAAGAAAATTATAATTAATTTAGAGATCAATAGTTAATATTTTGACATAACAAAATAATGACATTGTTTATTACATATTATTAAGATGTGGATAATAACATTGGCTACTATTTTGTGACATAGGAAATGAAATTTGTAAATTGATTTCAAATTTCATTTGAGGTTGCTTATATCCACTTGATACTATTACATTTGGGAAAGGAATTAATCTAACTTTCCATTCAGCTATGAGTAAATAGCTGAGCATACTACTGGGCTTTTAAGTCTTGATTACCAACCAGTCTAGAAGATGGACAAGTGATTTTAAACCAGGAGTGGAGCCTCTGAGATAATTGGTAATAAACTCTTTCTTTCTACCAACTCCTACAGTCAAAAAGGCCATCTCAACATAGCAATGTTTTGGGTACGATGTTAAAGTGGTGAGTTTCCAGTTCTGGATCTCTGAGGAGTGTGGAGTGCCCCTCCATTGCCATTACTTCCAGGTCCACTCTGATCCGAAGTGGTAGTACCTGTTAGGGTCCCATCTATAGCTTAAATAGATCAAAAACAAGTTTAAAAATGTTTTTAAAAAATAATTAAAGAAAAAAAAATGACTACTTAACAAGAATGAATAAAACAAAAATGTCTTTGGCATAAATTAACCCAACAAGGGTTGACATGCTATAAAATCCAACTTTCCTTTGTTTAAATTTGAAATGGATTTTCTTTGTTATATTGTTGTAAATTAGTTGTGATCATTGATATTTTTTTGTGTGTTTTAATAAAGAAATTTGTTTTCCTTAGTATTTAGTATTTTTCTTGCTCATTTTGTAATGACTTATTTTGTTTGATTGTTTTATTGTCTTCCAGCAGTTCTCTTCTTGACAATCTGATCTGATGATATTTTAAAAAAAATTGTTATTATGCTTAGCTTAGTTTGGCACAAGGCCACAATTGAAGTCCTTACAGTAGTACTTGTATGCAAAATTAGCTTACAAAATTACTAAAGAAATATTTGATGATGTATATTTAAAATAAAACTTTAAAATTTTCAAACAATAGTTTAAATATAAAATTTTAATTTAATGTTTAATCTGTTCTTATCATTTTGCTCTAGAACTCCCAAACCAGTTGAACCAGAATTATTACGAACCATGAAGATGCGACACAATGTTGGTTATGCACCAAACCCAGGCACAACTCGCAGAAATCAAGTGCCTTATGATTTGAAAGGCGAGAATGCCAATAAAAAATCTCATATTCCAGAGTCTTCTGCTGGTCGAGGTTAGAACTTTTATTAATTGAGTTTATTGTAGCAGAGATTTCTGTTTACTATTTTAAGTGCTCCACTCTTACAGGGAAGTAATAAATCTCTGCAGTTTAGACAAAATTTACTATCTTAGGACTGATCAAATCTTGTTTTCAAATATTTGTGCAATCTGTCATTTTTAGAATAAATTAAAATCGTTAATAAGTTTTTTTAATTGATTTTATTTTGTCTCCTAATGTGAGATTATCTAAACAGTGGAAAATCCTGTTTTTCCAATTTACTTGTAGCTACAATTTAATATCTTTTCCTATTCTCTTAAAACGTGTACATAGCTGTTTTTGTTCTATTCAGTCCAGTATGAATACAGAAAACAAACAAAATTCTAACCCAGGTTATTAAAAAAAAAATTGTGCTGTATTCAAAATGCTTTTCCTCTAAAATGTTTTATTTAAAATAGTACATGTTAAGGAATTTTATACAAAAGGAATTATTTTCTACATCATTTAGAACCAAGTTCATCATTAAGTTTTCATAAAATTACAATTGTTTGAGAAAGTTTCTCAATTTAAGTTCTGAAATTCCCTTACATATGAAAAGAATTCTAATAATAATCATACTTTAATGTGTTCTTTTTTTCTTTTTCTTTTCAAAATTATCCCAAGTTGTAGAAATTACTTGGGGAAAATTCTCTTTGCAATTTTAATGCATTTTGTCCATTTTACACCAACATTCAATAACATGATTATCATAATAGTGGTGCTAAAATGTATTTATAGACTAATCTATATTTGTGTGAGTTAGTAAACATGTCTTAAGTGGCACTCAAGGTATTCTGCTGTAAGTTGTATCTTTATTCTGAATTTAGTAATTGAATTTTTGTACTATAGTCTGTTGAATCATATAATTGTTAATATTAAATAATCGCACTCCAGAACCTGAAGCTTTAATAATTTCCTTTATCAATAGTAAAATGATGAGATAACCCTGAGTATTACTCATCAATTAGGGTGATTACAAATTTGGTATTTACTATATAAAACAAAGACTATGACTGCAGGATGTATTTGTATAATTTATTTCTTTTCATGCTAGTCACTAGTGGATTAAATAAAATTGCTTAATGTTTATTGAAGCCAGTGACTATTAAGAATAAAGTTTGGTTTGATTGATAGTTCTCATCTTATGTGTTGGTTTACAATATACTTTCACTGTCTATATAAAACTCAAATCTTTATATTATCTGCTTTGTTTTTTAACTATGGTAATTTGTACTTTAGATCTCAAGTAATATTGAAATTTAGATTATTCAGACTATTGACCTCATCATTATTGTTATATACCCAATGTTTCAGCTGATGTGCCCTCTAGCCATCTTAAGGTGTTTTTATTTGAACTCTGGAACCTTCTTGTTGAACTAGGGAGCCTTCATGTTGTGATCGGAGCCATGACAGAACTTTGAACTGAACCCTTTATTCAATCCATGGGGATAGGCTGTTCTCATTCCGTTAACCATGACCAGTTACAAGTGTTAAGCTATGTTAAGTCTCTTGGCCAGGATTGAACTGGGTACAAGTGTTAATCTATTTTAAGAATTCTATATTATTATCGCCTTGGCCAGGATTGAACCAGCAACTTAGAAATGATTGTCACTTAGAACTGTATTAACTCAACCCATGTGTCCAACTGGACAATTCAGAGTGAAGTTTTGGAACTTATAAACCTAATGTTCATTTTACCTAGAATTTATACTTATATATGATTTTTTTTACCTTGTGTGCATTTTTTTTTTTTTTGTGCAACGTATATAAGGGTTGAGTTAATACAGTTCTAATCTTTGAAAAAAAAATTGAAAACTGATGACAAATTTATAGATTTTTGATTCTAAGCACAATCATTAAGATCCATTTTGATTTTTAAGTTAAAGAATAAAGATTCTTGTTGATAAGTTTTAATTTCACAGATATACACAGACTCACAAACAGAAAAGGTAAATTATAGAATACATTATGGCAGTTTTTTTCTTTGATAATAAGCAACCATGTTTTATAATGTTATTCAAGCTTCTTTTGCATTTCACACTCATTTATTTAATTCTCCTTAACCAACTGTACTAAGTTTCTCACATGATGTTTTAAGTTATATGAACGTCATTGATTTGTTGTGGATAGTTTTCTCAGTTTTATTGTGTTATATGAAATGAAAAAAATTGAGTGAAATATTCAGTGGTTGTATTTACAATTCCACTTATAAGTTGATAGAAAGAATCCTGTTTTTATATGCTAGAACCACTGATCTTTTGTCCAAAATTCAAAGAAAAGCATGAAAAACTATTATAATAATTAAAAAGCATTAACAAAAAAATTATAATACAGTGTTTAATATAAATGCAAAACATATTGACTGATTCATTTCATGGTTTTAGTGTTGAATTTTTATATCAGGATTTTTTTTTTTTTTTTTTTTTACTGATTGTTCTTAATGTAAGTTGTTGGGGTGGCCTATGGTTGGTATCATCGAGGGAGTCTATCTCCGTTTCACTAGTGCTAGATCAAGGAGATTGTTTTTTGTGCCACACCTACCATCAGTTCATTACTTTACCGCACAGATCCTTGTGCTACTCATACGCCCTCATGGCAAGGGCTGGTATCAAACCAGGAACCTTGTGGTTCCTAGTCAGACATTCTACCAAGCTAAACTGGCCCTAATGTATTAATAGATAATACATTTTAAAAAGACATTTTAGTTTCCTGTGATAAGAATAGTACCTGAGTGAAAAAGAAAAAAAAAAGTTGGGAGTGGCCTATTGTCAGTACCCGCTAAACAGCGAGAGAGTCTATCCTCACTAGTGCTAGACCAGGAAGATTGTTTTTGTGTCTACCATCAGCTCCCCAATTTACCTGACATATCCAAACTGTGCTATTCATGCACTGAGTTGGTGAGGACTGGTATTGAACCCAGAACCTTGTGGTTCCAAGGTGGATGCTCTACCGACTGAGCTAAACTAGCCACCAAAGTATCTTTTAATGTAAGAATTTTAATCTATTTTGAAATTTTACTTTTTGTAATTTTTTATTGTTTTTATTCATTCTTTTTACATTTATGTAGGAAGTGAAATCTAATTAGGATTTTAAAGAATGCAATAACAAATGACAGTCACCAATTTATTTTTAACAGAAAAAGTGATTATACATAGAATAATATTAGATTTATAATTTATTTATATTAAATAATATATATTTATATTCAAAAACCTTTGAAAAAGTATTCAAAGAAATTATATTTTAGTTAGATTAAGAATTATTCATTATTTCCAAATAAAATATAAATATATAGACTGTAAAGAAAAATTTTTCACAAAGGAATATATATATATATATATATATATATATATATATATATATATATATATGAGAGAGAGAGAGAGAGAGAGAAATTGAAATGTGTGAAAATAAATTGATTAATGTTATGTTTTGGATCATTTTTAAAGGCTGCCAAATAAAGATGTATTTTGTTAGTATTTTAAAATATTTGTTTAAAATTAGTAGGTTTTTCAGTTTTAGACTTATTTTTGCAGATGACACTCATATACATATACCAAAGATTTATCGGAAAGTTGAAATGAAGTACTCAAAGTTGGGATTGGAAGATTTTGAATTCCGCTATTACAATAAGACTTATTTTGCTGGTTTAGAAACACAGATACCTAATGCTTATTGCAATGGAATGTTACAGGTAAGGTTCATTCATTTTTTGCTTATTATATTTTTATGCAAGATAAAATTTTATTTATTGCTCATAAACAAAATTCATTTGTGTTACATTTTCACAATGTTTTCTACCCAATTTCTTTAAATTACTTCAGTTCACTGTAGGTTTGTATTCATTTCATTAACTGGTTAGTAAGAGTTGAGTGAATATACATTTACAACAATAAGAACATCTTTAATGAAAGGGGAAATGTACTAGAATTGATAAAAATAGGTTTTTACCTGCTTTTAACAATATTAATGCTAGGAATTCTTTTTTGTATTTTTAGGTTTTATATTTTATTGAGCCTCTTCGATGCACTACAAAATCTCATCTCTGTGAACGTGAATTCTGTTTAGCCTGTGAACTAGGATTCCTTTTTCATATGTTGGATGAACAGAAAGGTCAAACATGTCAGGTTGGTGTCTGGAATTATATTAATCAGGAAATGGGAGAACAAAAACTATTCTATTCATCTCTATAGGCCATTTATGATTTTATTTTTGCTCCAATGTTCAAATAGATTAATTTTATACAAAATTGCAAAATTATAAAGATTATTTTGTATTCAAGTCTTGTATCTCTAAGAGTAAAAGTTTTTGAAAGCAGAAAAATCATTTCACATTTTAAATTTTCAAAATTGATACTTCAAAATGTAGTTGCATTAGTCAGCCCTGATCTGCCAACCAACCCACCAGTAATAATAATAATAATAATAAAGAAGAACATAATTGGTAATTTGTGCTTATTTTAGTTAAATCATGCATAATTTTTTTAGTACGGAAATAATTGATAAATTTATTGTTTATAAAGAACAATGATACTTGTTGATACTTGTTCTGAAAGGACTTTTAGTTAAAAATAAAGCACTTCTTGAAAATACTTGTATTTAGTATTATATAAAATGCCTTATTCTGCGAATACTCTTTGATAATTCCACACACATCTGCTTCTCTCTACAATCTCAAATTTCTTAATCCTAAAAGTTGTCCAATGTTTTTTTTAGTGTGACTGATGTAAGTTGTCATCAAGTTTTTGGCATGTTTTTTAAATTTAAAATGAATCTATTTCATATTTCATCTTAAAAGATAAGTAAAATCTTTGTAAATTATAAAATCTTAAAATATTTTGATATAAATTATACAACCATGTTTTATTACAATGTTATAATAACCTAAAAAAATGATTCTTTCAAAACTAAGTGTTTATATCTAAAGTGAGTCACATATATTTTCGCTGTTTTTTTAATGTCTGAAAGAATATCTGAATCCTTTTTTTCTATATAAAAGAAACTTGTCAAATTTAACAAAAATGTCAAATTTATTAAATATAAAAATAATTGCAGAAAAATATGACCTTTATCTTTTTACCTAACTGCTTATTTTTTTCTTTTGTTATAACAATTTTCTTCACTTTTATAAAATTGTGCTAATTTTTCTGAATTCTTTTGTAAATTTGGAATAAAACCTGCTTTTACTGTTCTTACATATTTCAAAATAAATATATCTTTAGAGAAAATATGTAAGTTATATGTTACTGATTTTTTATTATCATAGTAATCACTCTTCTCAAACTGTAAAAACAGTTTCATTGCTACAGTCCGTTTCATAATCATTTGTGATAAAGTCTGGGTAATTCCATGTCAAATCATCCAGCCATGTCCCACCCATTGATTTGCAGAATTTTAACTGATGTAGCTTTGGTTCTGAGTGAAAACCAAACTATCTTTTTGGTACAAATAATGTTCAATATATGTGAAATAATAATAGAAAAATTTTGTCATAGATACAGGGCCACATTGGGATATTGATCTTGCCTTGAAAAAATCAGAAATCATCAATAACTTAAAATTGGTTCACTTTAAGATTGTTTTAATTGCATTTTTGGATTCCTTGACCAAAAATGCATTTATAAACCAATTTTTAGTAGTAGGGAAGCTCTAGAACTCATTTTACAGACAAAAATAGGTTTCAAAAAGTCGCCATTTTTGGTGACCACCCCTCAAATTTGGAGAGCTAAAAATCGACATAACTCTGCCAATTTCTGGAATTGTCTAACTTTAACATAGTCCATAGCTGTACAAAATTTTAGATTGAAGTTTTAATTTTTTTTTCTGGATGATTTGACATGGAATTACTCGTCTGTTAAATATTTGTTGGAAAATTTTGTAAATTATGCTGAAATAGAATTTGAAATAAATTCTGAATATTGCACATTTTAGTTTATAGTTTACTTGAATTCAAAAATTTCTATGTAAATTGTTTCTTGCAGTTTGAAATTTATGAGTAATATAATATCAATCTGCTCTAAAATGTTGTATTGATATGTTTTAATTTAATTTGTTCTCTATAAAAGGCCAATAATTTTCTTCGAGCATTCCGTACGATTCCTGAGGCTGCGGCACTTGGACTAATTTTAGGTGACCATGACCAACTTCAAGGAAAAGTAAATTTGACTCGACTCATCCAAAACTGGCAGCGGTTTCTTCATCAACAAGTTCATTCGGTATGTAATCTCATAAACTTTACCAAATAACAATCAATTTTCTTGATCTATTCTAAATTAAATTGTATTTATTCATATTTACAATGAGATAATTCAGTCGTAAAGAAGATTGTTTAAGTTTATTGAGATTAAATGTTTTTAATGCTATTAGTGGGAAATGTATTTTTTTACAAATTACTTGATTTTCATTCATTCATTTCAAAGCAGAGACTGATTAAATAAACATTAATATGGATTCACATATCAACATTAGTTTATTAACAATAATTTATTAGCAGTATTTAGATAGGTTATTTTTAATGTGCCCCTGTCTATTCAATCTGCTGGTTGTCGGTTAAGTTTGATCTTGTCACAACACTAGACCTACGGTCTGGTCCTTTCTCTCCAACCACGTTGAGTTCAAAGACCTGGAAAGACAAGCTGAGTCAGATCGAAAGGCTGCACAAAATATAAGACTTTAAGAGAAGGGAAAAAAAAAAACCAACTGGATAAATGTAATCTTTGCTTTGTTGTTTACATCAAATTTAACCCTTCCCATTGTGAGTGACACTGGGGTCTGCTACTTAGCATCAAATCAAATTCTAATGTTCAGAGGCTGGTTCAAGGTCTGCATTTAGGTCTTGCATGTCAATAGGCTGTTTAAGGGCAGTCATTCTAATGGTGGACAATCGTCGTATATGTAGTCAGTTGTTAACTAACTTTCTAGCTCTTTTGCCAAAGAGTTCCTTCAACTGAAATAGTCCAAGGGAGATAACTCATAATCAACATTGCAGCCCTTTTTTTTAAAAAGTTGGGATGTATCAAGTACCTCTAGCAATTTTTGCATAGAAGCTCCTCTTTTGGTCAAGGGATCTGCCAGTTGTAGTTTCCCATCTACCCAAAATACCTCAATTTCCCCTTCAGATACCATTTCCCTCAATCTTGACATGTCCACTCTCAATCTCCTATCACTAACAATATTTGTAGTGCCTAAAGCACTAGGTAGAGATGCATTGTCTGTATAGCATCGTACTTGTGGTAGTACAACCATACCAAAAGTTTCTTGCACCAAAGAAGAAATGAAGAATCCTGCATCTGCTGTCTCACTTAATACCAAAGTTTCAGATGCTAATGCCCTTTTTATAACCCTGTCCAACTTTTTAGATTGCCAGCTAATAGGTGCCACCTTCCGGTTCTCACCGTGAATAAAAACAACAATACCACCCTGAGATGACCCATCTTCTAAGCTAGCATATGTAGCATCTGAATATACTAAGATTTTGATTTTTTTAGGATTACCTAAATTAGGAAATTTTTTGTTTTGGCTTTCAATTTAGACAGTGCTTTGTTTGCCTCTTGTAGCATTCTTACTTTTGGATGTTTTCCTGTATTGCTCATAACACAGGTTTCATAATTTAGATCTGGTCTTGTTTGTGAGGCGACCCACATCATTTGTCCACTTAAATGCTTTCTCTTCTTCAGTTAGTTCATCGGTCTTCATCGGACTATTAGCTATGATGATTGGTTTTATTGTGGAAATGTAGGATTCTTGTTTTATTTGCACTCCTTCTGTAGTTTGTACAACTTCCAATCCTAGATATCTAAAGGATCCAGTTTCATGTGTGCTGACCTTGAATATTCTTTTTAGCTTTTCTATAATCTCTTGAAAAAAGAACATTATCACAGAAGGTAAAAATCTACATGACTAACCAAAATTCCTATCAGTGATCCATTTTTATACCACTTGAATAAGGCATTGTCGTATGAACTAACTGTACCTCCCAGTTGTATGAGTACTTCTTTAACACTTTTGTACCAAGATCTGGATGCATCATTTAATCCATAGATGCATCTTTTAAGATGCCAAACCTCAGTTTTTGGACAGACATCACAAGGTGGATGCAGAAATACCTCTCTTGACAAAGGATCCCCTTGCAGAAATGCTGCTGTTATATCAATAGATTGCAACCTCCAGGACATCAGAGCTGCTGTTTAAAATACTAAGCGTAGACACTCCCTACTGCAGTTGGGAGAATCTTTCCTAAGATTACTAGTGTCCTCTTCAAAGCCATGGGCCACTAATCTTGCTCTAGTTTTCTTCTTGCCATCTATATATTTTTCTGATATTATCCAGCGAGAAGATAGTGTAGCCTGTTTTTCAAAAGGAACTACTTCAAAAACATCATTATTAATTAGGTTATGAAGCTCTTTCTCCTCAGCATCCACAACGTCCTGGGACATTTCTTGATCTGCAGTTAGCAGTACAGCATTTTCAGGATAAGGTAGTTCCTTCCAATCATCAATACAATCCCAATTAACACATATTGGTTCTTCATCTTCCTCCACATGAACATTTACCCATTCCTTGTACTTTCCAGTTTGTTTAGGCTGTATGCTTAATACTTTGGCTTGCTTCCACTCCTCTTCATCCTTCATCTTGTAATTGATAAAAGAATTTCTCATTGGTTTTACACTATTACATATATTCTGAGGTGAATTCTCGCATCCACCATCAGACATATCTTCCTTCTGAGAATCAGTTTCATCAGGCATAGAATATTCATGAGTATCATCCTCCTCATCCACATCAAGAATATTCATAGATGGTTCTTCATCTCCAGTCTTATATTCCGATCTCTTTTCGCCCAAGTACATATTACTACTGTCCTTCACTTTCATTAATTGGCGTGGATGAACACGATAATAAGCTCCTCCATGGCATACCAATACAGTTTGTCCTTCTTTCCCAAGAACAACTGCACGACCTTTCCAACCTTTAAAATCTTTTCTGTGATAATAAACTTTATCACCATTATCATACATCACATCTGAATAAGTACGTACCTTATGTCTGAGTCCTGATCCTTTTACTTGACTCTGCTGCGATATAATTTTGTCTGGCACTGTGTAAGGCTTCCACGTTCTGATGTATAATGTTGCTAGATGAACTCTCCAGAGCTGGAAATTTATCCTCAACTCCAAATACTTATTGGTTTGGACTAAAACCGCCATTATTTTGTAAGGTGTTCTTGGCACTTACTGCCCATGCCAGTGCAGTTTTTGGATCACATCTCACATCTGCCATAGTTTTGTAAAATGCCTCTGCCAATATCTGATTATGACATTCCACAATCCTGTTGCTAAATGGTGACTCACCTGTTGTTGTCGCAATTTCTATATTCAGTTTCTCATTCATTTCCCTGTATTTTTCATTTGAGAATTCTCCTCCATTGTCGCTTAAAAACTTTCTTGGGGCACCAAATTATGACACTCATCTTTGATAAATGTTTTGCACAATTTCATCTTGTGTTTAGAAAACACTAAACAGGCTGCAGAATATCTTATGGCTGAATCAATCATATGCAAAATCCAAGTTTTATTGTGAATATATTCCTTTAAATCCATATACACAACTTGGTTAAATTCATCAGCTATGGGCATTGCTACAACTGGACGTAAAGGTACACGTTTATATTTCATGCATACTTCACATGAATCGCAACATTCTTCAATTATCTTAAGGAATTCAGCGTCATAAAAATCCTTGTTCCCACTTACAAGTTACATAACTTTTCTTTTGAGGCATGTGAAAATTGTCTGTGTAGCTTCATTGCCTTTTTTCTTTCTCTTCCTGTGTTAAGGATTTTACAGAATTATTGTGTAACACCACAGACACTCTTAATTCACCCTGCCCATCAAATAATAAATTTGTAAGTGGAATACAGTAGTGGCCTGATGAGGTGCAAACCAAATCTATCGTATCACTTACAACCTTTACTGTATCATTCACAAAATTTAAAATAATTCCAGCTTTCTTCATAGAGGTTTTACTCAATAGCAATGGAATTTCATTATTTACTATACAGGATTCAATCATAACTTTCTTTCTGCCAATCACTGCTGGAAATTTTACTTTCTTAGTTGCAGTAACTTTAGCTCCATCTCCAAACTTAAATATTGTCTCGGTAGAAAAATATTCAACTAAGTATTTGTCTTGATCAGACAAAGCATCAATAAAAACGTCCAGCCATGTTTTACCAGTGACAGTTTTCGTCCAGGCACTATCCAATATGTCCATTCCAAAAGTCTCTTTAACCAACCCAGTAGAATGGATTTCTGTGTTAAATAGTATTATGTGAATCTCTTGTATTTTATTTTTATTTTCTCAACGTTGGCTGCAGTCTCTAAAAAAAGTGTTTTGTAGAGTCACAATTAAAGTATCTCATAATTTGTCCATCTTTGCCGATTGGATTGTAACCAATATTGGCTTCATAATTTCGGCTGGAATTTTTCTGACCCCCTCTAAAATTTACTTGTTGACACCAACCTCTTGTTTGAAATGTATTATTATTTTCTCTTACAAAAACTGGTTCATTTTTAACATCTGGTTCTCCCATCAGCCTATTAGTTGTGGCAGGATCCAAAAAAATCTTTTTAATTGTACATTTCATATTTTGAAAAGTCATAGGCACAGATATAGCACAAGCCAGTCGCTCGTTCTCATCAGACATATTTACAGCTGTTAATAGAAAAAAGCAATTGAAGCTTATAACTACTCAGTTTGTGATATAAGTATTCAAATTTGATCAAAAAGTCAATCATACTTACTTCGGAAGGATGCCGGTAATCATAAAATTCCTTAAAGGCCAAATAAACCCGAATATTTTCGTCCTTTAAAAATAGTGTATCCAGTTTGTCTGTTATTTTCTCTACCACGTTTTCATAACCAATTTCCTCGGGTTGTAGGTCTCTAACACAATCTCTTGCTCGTCCAGTTAAAGTGAGAAAAACTGCAGGACCCTGTTTATTTCTAGGCAAGTCTGTATACATTTGCCATACTGTTAAGTCGTGTTTCCATTCTCCATAGAAATCCACGTTTTGCAAAATTGGTGGCGATTTTAAAGCCTGTTGATTCGCCATCTTGAGACGCAGTATAGGTGGCAATGTGTAAAAGACAAAACAATATAAATTATCTCACAACTGGGTTTCGATCCGCTACCAATGTCAATAGGTTGTTTAATGGCAGTCACTCTAATGGTGGACAATCGTCGTATATGTAGTCAGTTGCTTTCTAACTCTTTTGCCAAAGAGTTCCTTCAACTGAAATAGTCCAAGGGAGATAATTCATAATCAACATTGCAGAGTGATGTAGATTTGAGCAGCAGTGGAAAATCAACTGATGAGATGTCAAAATCCCCTGCTTATAATGAATTTGGCCTTCAGTTGGTATGGATTTGGCTGGGTATGGGTTTTTGTTTACAAAATTAGTTCTCTTTCCAATTTTGTAGTCAGAGAGCTTGATCCACTCTCTTAACTCCAACTTTACTGTAATTTGTACCTTCCACTGTTACCTCAATGTAAGCAAGATCTGAAAGGTATCCCTCCTACTGTTTTTATAACCTACCTGTTCTTTCTCCCTGGGAAAGTTCAAACAAATTAAATAGTGTCCCTTTTTTAGCCAACATCGACTGAATTATTGACATTAATTAATTCAAAACAAAATTCTCACCAATTATTCCTTGGTGTTCATTGGTGTCAGTCATTGATGTCCAATGGAATATTTCAACATGTGGTTACAACTTTTCTCGACCTTCAGAAATTTCATTCTTACTTGTCAAAGTGACCTTTTTAACCTCAGTACATATGGGAAAATGTAACATTTGGGTGGTTTATGTTTTCAGAAACTGTAATGAGTATTTGTAAAAGTAACTATTATTTAAAGTAAAAGTAAATTTACCACATATGCTGTCAATTGTTTACACATACACACACACATATGTATATAGTGAAATTGAACAAGGGAATAATGTTTGCAAAAATTAATTTATTCTGATTTTATTCTAGAGTTTGATTGAGGTTTTGAACTAAGCAGAATAAAAACATTGAACTTACAAGACGATGTAAATATCTAATTATTTCAGATTTTAATTAGACAGTTTAGGATGAATAACATATAGATCTAAATGAGAAACCTGAACTGAGATTTTAAAATAATCCATTGGGTTTTCAACTTTCACACTCCGTGTCATTGTTAAGACTGACTTCTTAAGCATTCATGCTGCTTATATAGTAAGAAACATGTGTCCATGTATTTACATGCTTGGTTTGGTAATCGTAATAAATGGTGATAATTGCGCATGCCTACCCACAGGTTTTGAGCATGACTTCTGGCTACCACCACGCTAATTCTTGGATGCTTTGACCTTGGTAAGCAACATTATTCAATCAAACACATTTTAAACAATGTCAACAGTAAGGAAAAAGGGATAATAATATAACCTTTGCAGAGAATGCTTCAAAAAAGTAATTTCTAGAATTTTACAATTTCTTAATAATGCTAGAAATAAATTTGTTTAAATTCATATAGTTTTTCTTTTGGTTAAATTCATGTTCAGTTAGATCATTAAATTCAAAATCATTAATTATTTTCTTCAAATTAATACCTGTTTAAAATAAAAACTTATTTTCAGGAAACTTGTATCCGAGAACCACTTTATGTGGATGTTGTTCCAGAAGAGCTAACTATTATGGATAGCTGTCCTCAAGATAGATCTGGATTTTTCATGGTTCCTGGCTATGAAGAATCAACATCGGAGAGTCACAGTGATGAATTAGAATCTGTGGAATCATCTTCAGAAAGCCATCAACAGAAAGGTAAAAAAGAAAAAGTGTTTTTTGATGAAATAAATTCTGATAAATTGTATGTAATTATTTCACTATTGTTCTCTGGATGAAGAGATAATAAAATTTTATTTGTAATAGTTTTAATTCCCTTGGAGATATTTATGTGGACTAATACTATTCAGTTTTTAATGGTTTGTTATTAGGCTTTATCTTATCGCAATTGTAAGTAAAGAGTAAAGTTACCTGAGTTGCCTTTTGTCAGTATCAGCCAGACAGCTAGGGAGTCTATCCTTTTTTCACTAGCACTTTTTTTTTTCTGAGGTGTAGTGCTACACCTACACCCAACTTTACAGCACAGATCAGATTACCCAATCTATGCTATTTATGCACTGATTTGCGGGGACCGTTATCAAACCCAGAACCTTACGATTCTACTGACTGAAGTTTACTTTTGTAATCATTTTACAGATATTAAATCATCATTATTCAAGTTCTTATTTTGATAATATATTGACATTATAATGTTATATATCATTTATTTTATTAATGCACCAAATTTGAGAATAGAAATAGAAATTATAGAAAATAAATAATTTATCTCAGAATATTTGTAATCTAGAATTATGTAATTATTAAGCATCTATTATGTGGAATTCCCATGGGTACAGCTAATTAATAATAAAAAGGAAACATTTAGATTTTTAATTTTTTTACAAATTACATTTGAACATTATATCTCAAAATTAATTTGATTGTTATTTCTTTACATATTTCTTGCTGTTATGGATATGTGGAAGTACCATTGGCATATTTATCTATTACATTACATCAAGATAAAGTCAATAATTAAAATTTGATCTTACATGATTTAGATTATATTAGTAACTGTATAAACTGATATGAGAACAATGGCTATTTCAGTTATGGAATATCTTCCTTTCAAATGGAATAAGCCTTTCTGTATGTGTGGTATATTGGTTAATAAGAAACGGAAGCACTGTTTCGGCCATTGTTTTGATAAGAAACGGAAGCACCGTTTCGGCCATCTTTGAGTTGTGATAATAAAAAGGCGGAAGTGATTACTTTTTGCAGATTACGTACAACTGGACTATTCATTTGTTCCATATTTGATAAGCAAGCTGCAACAGTATGATTGTTTCAAATCTCTTATTAGAAAACTGTCCTGTTGATGGGGCTTAGAATATGCTGATATGCTGCTAAAACATTGTGTGTTCTAGGTATTATACTAAACTGCCTCTGGAGCTCTGGGAAGTGGAGTACACCTTCATTATGTTGCATAATTGATGAGTGTACTATCAATTATGCATGGTTAGTGTAGAGAAAATTATTATAATTTAAATCAATGCCATTAGATATTTGACGGACATCTCATAAACTTAGTTTTGACTCCTCTTCCATTTGCCAGTGCAAGAGATAGATAGTTCTCGTCAATTTCTAGTTAGCTGCCAACTGATGAAGACATTTTAGCTAAATTCTTATCATGCATGGTTAAGTGGTCTGGACCCAAGAAAAATAAATATGTAAATTCACAAAAGAAATGTCTTGAATTGTTCACTAAAAATAAACTAAAAACCAGGGCATTTCAACCAACATCTTAAGAAGAAGAACCAGTCAGTAACAGCTAAGAAGACAGCTCAGAAGTAGAAAAAGCTACTATGATAGCTGCTCAGACCAAGCCATGGAGAAAGTAAGAAGAAATAAGTCGACTACAGGAATATTAAGTATGTCTATACAGTCACAGGTATACCGGGAAGTATATTTTGTATGTTAAGATTGTATGTAACAATTATCATTACTCCCAGGTTCACTCTGACTCGGAGTGGCTGTTAGGGACCCATCTATGGATCAAATAGATCTATTCGAAAATTAATCATATTCAATAGGACAGTGTAAAAAGAACCTATTTTGAAACAAGTACACAAAAAATGTAAATATAATCTAAGCAAGAAATAACCCCAGATGATTGGCATGCAGTTAAAATCAATCTTATTAGAAAAGTTATCTGAAATGTAATAATTTTTCACAGATCCTAGAAATTTAAAGAAATTATTAACTTTTTATATATTTCAGTGTCCTTCAACCCAACGAAAGAGAGATATCTATTGTTAGTCGATTATTTGGAACTCAAATTGTGACAGTACTTCGATGCCGTTGTGGTCATAAAACCCGAAGAGAAACACATTCTACACTCACTAACTTATCTTATCCAACACCTTCCGCAGGTTATGTATAAATCTACAAGATTTCATTTTCATTTAATGGATTTGATGAAAGAAATAGTTGTAATTTTTTTATCTGGTGTGTTATACTTTTAAAAGATATGCTATTGAGTGATTATAGATTTTTGATTAAAAAAAACCAAGTACAGCAAATGCTAGACTCATGAGACACTAAAGCTATTGTAAAAAACGTTTATGACCTTTTTCAGGTCATATATTACATTTTTTAAAGGTCATCAAGTCAATTTAACTTCTTACTTTTTAAAATGTTTTAAAAACTTCTAAAATGGTGGCTAGTTTGGTGTTTATATAACATGAAACAATGTAACATTCCATTGTGTTAGCACACTTCATGTTATATAAATGCCGAATAAGCCACTGTTTTAATATTTTGATATTTTTGATCGTATGAAGATTGTATAATATGCATGAAACTGCAGTTACTGAATATTAACACCATAATATTTAATCTCTGATTTTAAATTTGATCTGCTATTTTAGCATTGAGCAGCTTCATATGCTAATACTTTTCACATTCATTCTCCATTATATTATATTATCATTATTATATATATATATATATATATATATATATATGCACAGTACTTAAAAGATAAACTTACACACATAGCATCAATAATGCTTTCTCTCTATCTCTCAAAGGGAATAATATTAATATATACGTTTTTTTTTTTAAATACAATAACATTACATTTATTATAAATATTAAAATGTACACTACAACTTGTTATTTACCTTGTATATTAGTGGAAATGGAGTTTTTTTTGTGTTGTGAACTAATGAAAATACATTGCTAACTATTTGGAAGTGTTTTTTTTCTCCTGTAAATTTTGTCTGTTGCATCTAAAGTCCATTGATGGGAAGTTAGACTGTATCTCCTTACGTATTCTTAAGAATCTTTCTTTTGCTTTATTACCAAATATCTACTTATTTGAGTGAATGTTTTTTTTTGTTTTTTTGAATAAGATAATAGAGAAAGTCATCTTAGTGGTTTGACTTCTCCCAGATGACACACTTTCATTGAATCACTAAGTGAATTGACCTTATATGATTGAGATAACTATCATTCATACCTGACCTAATGTCAGACTAACCTGAATAATATGTTCCTGAAGTAGGATTGTTTCTACTAAAAATTTATTCAATAAAAAAATTGTATTAATATTATAATTAGGGATCTGAATTTTGTACATGACAATGAATTTAATTCAGATCCCTAATTATAATATTAATTATATGCTTTTGTGTAATTTGAAAACAAATGAAGTAAAATAAATTTTAATCTAAAAAAGAAAAACATGAATGAAGTTGTAAAAATGTTTAAAGTTCATTTCAAAATCTTTGTAAAATGAGTTGTTTATTTGAAATTTGATCTTTTTTTCAGAGGCATCTACCACTCCGATATCATTTTCTGAAGTATTACTTCACAGTTTAACATCAGAACAAGTGATACAAGCATGGTGCAATGACTGCAGTCGTTACCAACCCCATGTAAGTCTATAAATTGATAAGCCTAACACTTTTTTAACACTGGGACAGTCTGTATAAACATAAAGCAGTCAAGTTGTTATTTTTTACTCTTATTATCAAGCTTAGAAAATAATCTATGATAATAAAACAGAGTTAATACTATCTATGTCAATGTATAATAAACAAAAAAATGTATTTACAGTTTTCCTGCAAATATGATGTTCTAACAATTTTTACAAGTTACATTAATCTTTAACATTTTTTTCTTTTGCACATGTTGGTTTTTCAAACAGCGATAGTTATGATTTAAAAAAAAAAATCAACAATAGTTAATATCTTTCAGTGGTTTATACTTTAAGGATTAATAAAAGTAAAAATAAATAAACCAAAAGTAAAACAAAATTAAATAAAATAAATAAATTAATTTAAAAAATAACAATCTCTCAGACTCCCAGAAGGCTTAGGACAGGAATAGCCTTCCGGACATGCGCAGAAAAAACCCCAAGTTCTTGGCGTTGAAAAGGTCTTAGAGGCGCTTGGACCTAGAGACTATTGAATTGTTTGGGAAATATATTCCCTCAACGAAATAGTGTGTGCCCGATAATAAAGGTCTTACTCTAAAGTCACCCCGGTCTCTGTCCTTTCTGCTTTTCATTAAATTCTATTTCAGCTCACCAGCCCACACAAAGTAAGTAATACTTTTATTGGAATACAAGTCGAATGAACCAAGACTTATTCCCATGATACCTATGAGTTGTATCTGATCATTCTTTTTTTTTTTTTTTGACACTAGCAGTAATAATTAGTTTAACTTTCAAAGGGTCATTGTTGTTATCTGATTTTCTATGAGTATGAATACAAATAAGTAAAATTCGTTGTCTTTACATATTTTTATTATCATAACCTTTCTAAATGTTGGATATTCTATATAAAAAAAAAGTTGTATCAGCGAATCAGCGAGGGAGTCTATCCCCTTTTCAATGGCCAAGGAGATTGTTTTGGCATCTGAGGTGGAGCGCCACACCTACCATCAGCTCCTTACTTTACCGCACAGATCCCTGTGCTACTCATATGCTGAGTTGGCGAGGACCGGTAGAACCTTGTGGTTTCTAGCTGAATGCTCTACCGAACCAATGATCAAAATGCCAGACCACCTGAAAACACACAAGATTATCAACTCTTAGAAAATAGTTTAGAGTTAAAAAAGAGAAATTAATTAAATGAGTACATTTCTATTCAGCTATTCTGTTAAAGGATCTGCAATACGATACTAGCTTGTCAACCATTTCACTACGCTATTGTGGATGGCAGTTGTTAAGAGTTAAATATATGATAATTTGTAACAAACATTGAATCTAGATATTTTATATAAGATAGTGTTTTGATATACATTTAATAATACATTATATTTTATAAATTTTCATCAATGTGTGTTCATTTTTTTATTTAATGTTTACTTTAGGTGCAAAAGAAGCTAATTAAGTCATTACCTGATATTCTTGCTTTAAATTGTGGCTTGGAAAATCCCAGGGATGTTGAATTCTGGCGGACGCAATTACAGGTAATCAAAATGATTTTTTTTATTGTTATTGCTACTTATAGAAAATGATTTCAAAATTCTAAATGACTGAAATTTTCCTTTTTTTTTTTTTCTCCAGTTTGTAAAAAAAAATTCTCCTGAACCTCAAGAAGATGTTAACAGTCCGAGGAAGAAACTTTGTCGCTATGGAAAACTTTGCAAAAGACAAGATTGTTTTTTTCTTCATAAATCTGACAAAAATAACCAGTAAGTTTTATATTCTAAAATAGATAATGAAAATTAAATACTGTGAAATATTTTCATATTATACCTTAAATATTTTTCTCATCTTTTTTACAGATTGTTGTTTATAATCAGATTGTAGTTTTCATTACTGAATTATTTTTCTGTTGTAAACTCCTGAATTGAATCATATAATTCACAAAAGAACCAGTAGTAGTAGTTGTAGTGTCAGTATTAACATTCATACAAATAAAATTTGGTTATTAGTTTCTCTTACTGATAACAATAACTGTTCAGAAAAAAGATTTGTCAATTTGTAATGAAATTTCCCATAAATGCGGGATGGTTATTGGTTGAGGGAATCGAAGTGGAGAAATCTCGTCATCTGAGTCAGACTGGTCATTGTTATCTGTCATGTCACTGGATGTTTGTGCGATATACTGGCATTCGACTGCTATTCGTAGTTCTGCTCTCCTTGCACTCTCCTGTTCTGAAGACACGCTATCATGGTCACTGGTTGCTAAATCCCTCCACTTAATGGACAAAGGTCTCTGATATGGAGTGGTATTCTGTTAAACCCTCTCTCAAATTTTTATGTGTAGGTATTGTGTGAGGTCTTCATCCATACTGTGTCTCCTACTCTGTAGGTAGAATGCTCCTCGTGGAGTAGAGGTGCAACATCTACACCTTTTACTTGCACCTGGTAGGTGTAGATTCCTATAGAGGCTGATGTATTGTCCTTTGGAGTTATATTGTAGAAGTACTCCGCCTTCTGGTTACAATGCACTTGATGATGGCTGTGCATCTGGTGAGATGATACAGCCTGGCTAGCACAAAACAGGTTGATAGGCCTTATTCTTCAGCAAGTTCCTTGAGGCTGCTGAGCACATGTCTTATAGCATCTATGTAGCTGCTTTGGTGCACACTTTCATCTTCCCTGTCAGTCTGTCAGAGATCCATAGTGCACACATGCTGAATTGGTTAGCAGGTGCAGCAACATTGCCTTCCATTAGAGCCCCAAATTAATGCTTTTCAGCACCATGTCCAGCTCACCAAGATTTATGTACTGCATATCTCTGTCTGAATGCAGTCCATACTTATGTTTGACAATGGCTGTTAATTTTAA
This sequence comes from Doryteuthis pealeii, assembly GCA_023376005.1. Classification (NCBI taxonomy): domain Eukaryota; kingdom Metazoa; phylum Mollusca; class Cephalopoda; order Myopsida; family Loliginidae; genus Doryteuthis; species Doryteuthis pealeii. The sequence goes on from CM042150.1 coordinate 72,297,573, forward strand.
CACTACTCCAGTAGCTAGGTAACTCGCATCAACCCATACTGTTATTTTCTAACAGTGCACACACCAGTTCCATCTTGCAGGATCCTCCTGACAAACTCTGGACACTGTTTTAATGAGCATGCGCTTAAGTAGAGTGTTGCAGGTCATGTCATCCCAACCTCTAGTTGCAGCATTTGCCCATTGCTTCAGAAATGCAGCCACATACCAGAAGATGATTGGTGAGCTTCCCTCACAAAGAAAATACATTTTAACATGTAATGGTGGCTGAGACTATTGGAATCTCGTTCCTTCACTTCCACTGAAGTATGTCATGCTTTCCCCAAATGTACAAGCCCAATACCTTGGCTCCATCTTGAATCCAAAATTGGGAAAAATGATCCTGTACTTGTCAAAACTAGGCTTTCATTGACATAAATGTCATTGATGTATGCCAACATGGCATGTTTAATTGACTCATCCTCTGTCAGTACATGGATTATCGAATGCATTATAAGGGATGCTGCATTCAGCCCAAAATCTAGCCATGTAAGACAGTATCTGTACTCCCCTCAGAAGCCCTCTGGGATGGCCACAATGACTTGTGGATGTACATCTGAAGGTAGAGATTTCATAAATCCATAAGTGATACATTATCCCACCGTTGTTGCCATTCTCCTAGCTTGTGCAAACAGGTGTCAGTATCTATGTCTGGACATATCTATTCAATTTTTGGTAGTCCATAATGGGGTAAACCTTTGTTTATTCTTATGGACTAAAGCCATCAGTGGAATTAAACCCTTAGGTGACCCAAGGTTCTCCTTCTAATTCTCCAACCAAACCTGCAGCTCATGTTTGTACTTGTTGGACATTGGATACTCTGCCACTGTTGAGACTTAACCTCCCATCCACTTCCATGTTGTGGTCCAAACATTTTTTCTTTGAACATAATTCTATTATTGCTAATACACTATTAGTATTCAGTATACTATATACCATGGAGGTGCTCGTGGCATAATGGTTAACATTGTAGGAAATAGACTCTGTGATGCCGAGTTCAAATCCTGGACAGGTCTTGGTATAGCAACCAGTCTAGAAGGAAAAACAACATTGAATTCAAATCTGTACTCCACTAAAAAAAAAAGGACCTGACTGTAGTGGAGGGGGTGGATAAATACATACTATTTATCTTGAAGATAAATATGTACCTTGAACATAAACATGTTATATACTAATAATATATAACCTTGTGCATATTAAAGATATGTGCTAGGACAATTCTGAATATAGATTTAGAATCAGCATACTTGATTTAGCTTTGTTTAGGTAGCTGAGAAAAAGATTTTTTCACCAGTATTATTTAAAATTAAAGTGATAGTTTTAAATTATTTTCTTCTAACCACATTAAACCTTAAAATTAAATAGGTTAATTTGAAAGCTAATTATTTAAAATAAAATCATTTCAGAAATTCCGATGCCTCTTCTGAAAGTTTTGATGCTGATGATGGATTACCAACCAGTTATGTTCCTGTGGGTTTGCGTCTCTCTTTAGCTGGAGATGAGATTAATGTAACCCAACTTACTGAAGAGGTTAGTGTTTGCATCACTGAACTTTCTGCTGTTCTATTATGCTGATCATTGCAAAACTTAATTCTCAAGATAAAAAAAAAAGGTTTATTAAACTATGCATTCTAAGATGCAATTCTGCAAACAATGTTTATTGTAATAATTATCTTTTGTCTTTCAATTTTTTTTTGTTGACATTTTCTATTTTTACAGTAACACCATTTTTTCCCCAAAATCTTTGACAAAATGTTTTTAATTAAGATTATTTAAAAAAAAAAACAATGATAGTAACACTAGATCATTAAAGATGGATGACAATAATCATATTTTATTGAGAAGTAATAAAGAATTTTATGCAGTACTAGCAGAAGTACTAAAAGGATTTTGGGAACACCAGGGAGTCAGGGGGGAAAAGAGTGGATTTGAGGAAAGACTCTTCTAGTTTTATATCAAAAATACTCTTCTTAGTAATAATGGCTTAGAACTTTGAAGCTAAAAGGTAAGTTTAATACTTTCTCAACATTTATTCCACCATTTCTTAATGGGGTCCATGTTATTGTTACTACAATTACACTTTCAAATGTTTTTTTTTCTTCTTACAGTAAGCAGCAACAACAAAAAATTAGATAAATAAACTAGCAAATAGATTAAACTTAGATTATTTACTTTATTTTTTTAGAAAATTTATAGAATTCCCTGATGCTGGATTTCAAAAAATCACTTGCCAACAAGACAAACCGTGTTAATGATACTTTCATTACATTGAGATTTTCATTTTACTATTATTTTCTTAAATGTAATCAATTTTTATGATATTGTTTATGAATTATAAAACATTCCTCTGTATATTTTTAAATAAAAGCTTTACACGATGATATGCTTGAAATGGTATGTATTAATTTTAGTTTTAGTTATCATTAAGTTTTATTATCAGATATGTGAAATATCATATCAATGAAAATTGAACAAAATTGAGATTGATTCATAAAAGATATGAATGCTTTACTCAAACAGTATTGTCTTACAGTGTTCAACAGTGTTTCTTCATGTTTTATATATTATTAATATTCTCATTCTGATTATGTTTTTTATCTCCAAATTAATTGAGACTGAGTTGTAGAGGCTTTTTTACTCACCAGATAACAATGCTTACTTTAAACAGGGAGTCCTGCATTCTCTGACTTCCCTTTTTAGCATTACACCATTGGTTTTTATAAAGTATATCACAAATAAGTGATTTGATATTAAAGTTTGTTTTTCATAAAACTACTTTATTTTGTAACATGATTTGATAAGCCACATGCCACACCAATTTTACTATTCATAATAGACAGTTTTGCTTAGGTGATTCGAATGTGAGCTAAATAAATAACTAAATTACATAATTATATTGCTTGTTGCTTTTGAAAAGTTTGAACCTGCAAATGACATTGAAAAGTACTGTTTCTAATGTTTAAACCCATTTTAATTCATATTTTTTGTTTTGAAGACTGAACCCGGTGCAGTGGATGATTTGACCAAAGAATATGAGATCTATGCAACTGTTGCTCATATTAAGGATGTAAAATCTGCTGGCAATCTTGTTAGTTCAGTTAAAGTGGGAAAAACTTACCACCAACGTAAAGAAAAAGTGACCTGCACTCAATGGTATCTCTTCAATGATTTTGCTATCACCCCAATTGAATTAGTAAGTATTAGATTACAAATTCTTGAAAACACAAACAGAATGTATATATTTTTTAAAAAGCTTACATTAACATTCGTATTATTAAAAATACTAAATCTATATTATAATGATCCAATTTTTTATATATTACTGTAACTCAGCATAAATGGCACAATCTTATACTATATTTGTGGTGTCTGTCTTCCAATCAAATTTTCAACTCAATATTAGTAGTGTGTATGCTTTGTTCAAATCCTCCCTGAGTATTATAATTTCTCAAGGGAGATAACTAAATGCTATTAATGTTTATTTCTCTTAATTTATTTATTTGCAATTAGATATAATATAAATTCTATAAATAGGATGTGACATTGAGTTTGATAAGCTTTGAAGTAACTACTTTAAACTATTTACACCAGTGGAAGGCTGAAGAATGGACTAACTGAATCATTGTCAAAACAAAAACCTTTGCCTAATCCATGAAATAAAAATTGTATTTATTGAATAGGAAAGATATTTTTATGATCATAAATGTTAAATTTACTACAAAATCTTTGAACATGTCTGATGTATACAAATACCTGAATCATTTAAAGCCAGTTTATGATTTTACAAACAAAATTCCTTTCATATCAATAAAAACAGTAAACATTGATTTTTATAACTGTTTACAATTTAAGATGGATTTTTGAACTTTTTCATTTATATTTTTAAAACTTTGAATTCCTGGTTACATATGATGATTTATATATTATATATATATATATATATATATAATTTTTATTTTCTTTATACATTGAAATATTACTAAAAATTTGTATGTACTAAAGAATTGCTTGGTAATATTTTTTAGAAGATAAGTAAGTTGAATCTGATTATTTTTTTGTATATTTAAGATGTTAAAATAGAAAGAAAAAGCTGGAAAAAGTTAGATACCTCCATAAGAGAAGCAAAATAAATATTTTCTAACCTTGAGAAGGTGTACAAGAACACCTGGAAGTATGGTATAATTAAGGACCTACACAACCTAGGACTGAAAGGCAGACTTCCTAAAAAGCTTCTTTTTTTTATCAACAAAATTAACCAATTGGCAATCACAAATGGATTCAAGATCTCCAAAACTAAAATTTGATGAATGTATTTTTTTTCTATTAAGGAAAATGCATAACCACTCTACACTAAAGCTAGATGGAACACAAATACCGGTCATCGATCAATACAAATTCCTCGGTATAATTTTTTGACAAAAAACTAACCTTCATCTCTTATACTTAAAACAAAAATGTAGCAAAGCACTACAATTCCTGTGTATAATAGCCCGTACAGATTGAGGTGCAGACCAGCAAACATTATTAAAACTGTATAGAACCCTAATCCACTTGAAAATTGACTATGGCTGCTACGTATATGGATTGAGATTTCTGTTTCTTTGAACACAGTTCTCTATCAAAGATTAAGACTCATCCTAGGGGCCTTCAGAACATTGCCAGTGAGATACTTATGAACCACCTTTACTACTAAAATTTGAAAAATTAAGTCTAAAATAAAATCACTACCAACTAATCTGGCTAATGATTGTATCTTCAACCCTTAACAACAACCTCTGTTTAACCAAAAAGAAAAGGCAATATAATCATTTGGTCTCTGCATGGAACCCATACTCAAAGAATAGAAATCTCAATCAAACATCCATGATACCATATAACTAAGCTCTCCTCCCTGGTTACTTAAACCAATGGCAATCCCTGACCTAGACAAGCTTATAAAAAAAAAAAATCCCTTAACCTATCATCAGAAACTGTTCAACATTAAAAAAAAAATCCCTAATTTCTCCCACATTTACACAGATGTCTCCAAAGGAACAACAGAACTGCAATTCTCAACAACTCAATACAAAATGTCTTCTAAAAGAAGTGTCCACATTCACTACTGTAATGGGCATAGCCCCCCCCCCCTCTATGTAAGCAGTAAAGAACTGCCTGTGCTGTGCATGAAAGACCCAGAAGGCACAAGATGTAATTTGCTTGGCAGCTCGGCAAGCCGTAATAAAACTAGGCAGTCACTAACAGTGGTAGAATGAACCAAGCAAGGAACGGCGAGAGTGGTAAAATTCAGTACAAAAGAAGGACTACTGCGATTGTTGAGGCAGAAGGAAAGGGATTACTGTGTAGTCAGACACTGTTGTAGAATAGGGATTACTGTTGTTGATTGAAAAGACTCAGTTCAAAAAACATTTTCAACCACCAAAATTCCACAATAGATCAGGTGCTCAAATGTTTCGACAAGCAAATCCAAAAGATTCATCATCAACTCAGATTCCTACACATCATCAAACTCTTAAACAAACTAAAGTCGATAAGCCATATAAAAAAAAGGGCTATTATGCTGGATTCCAAGTTATATCAAAATCCAGGGAAACCATAAAGATTACTTAATAGCCAAATTTATACTCAACATGTTACTTGACAACAACTCCAAAATACACTATCTTAAAATCAACAAAATACTGGCAAAGAAATGCAACAGCTATGGAACCAAAAAATACCACCAACAAGCTCTTCCAAATAAAACCCATATGAAAAGAAAGAAAACTAAATCCTAGTAAGGATGCATAGGCCACACTAAACATACTCACTCCTTCATACTAAAACAATAACCACTACTAAAATCTTCATGTTGAACAGTATATAGTTAAATACATTTTGATGGAATGTAGAAAACTTGCCGATACTCAAATAAAATTCTACAGCATAAAAAGCATGATAAAACCATTTGAAACAACAGAACCTAATAACATGATCAATTTCCTGAAAGAAATCAGCCTCAAATCAAAGATGTAAGCCCATAGACCAAAATCTCAACTACAAGTAGAAACACACACATACTTTCTTGGATGTTCAAACCCTCAGCAAATAACAACTGGACCTTTACAACTCTTGTGAATACCCAATTACCAACAGAAGTATCATCTGAAATACTATTCAAATAATTGCACAAGTAGCAATCATTACCACACAAAGAAGGAATAAAACAAAATGTCTTCAGCATAGAATAACCAGAATAATTCAAGGGCTAATATGCAGTAAAATCAAACATAGAGAATGAATGCTAGATTTAGTATTTTATTTGCATCAACTAAAGATTTTAAATTTTCATAATTATTTGTTCAGCTCGGATAACTGGTGATTTTTATTTTATTTTGAGCCTTATATGTTTATAAGATATACATTTTTAAAAATATATATTTCTGTGCTCTGAATCAATTAAATATGGAGTTATGGTCAACAAGTAACCATTACCACTTTAGTGTGAGTTGTATTCTCATCAGTTGTCATACAAATATGTTGTAATACATTTTCTTAATGATACTATGTGATATATATTTGTAATTAGAAAATATTTAAAGACTTGCATGTAAAAACATCGTAAGAACTTAACAAATTATCAGTTTATGGGTAATTCCATGTCAAATCATCCAGGCCATGTCACGCAGGCCCTTCAATTTTTCTGAAATTTTGTCCGGGTGTAGACTGTTAAAACTAGACAATCCCCAAAATTTGAGCTTCCAATTCCAAGAAATGGCAGGGTTATGTTGATATTTAGCTCTCCAAAGGGGGGGGGGGGGCAAAAATGGTGACTTTTTGTAATCTATTTTTGTCCATGAAATGAGTTCTAGAGCTTCCCTACTACTAAAATTGATTTATAAAAGTCTTAAAATTAACCAATTTTAAGTTATTGATGACTTTCGATTTTTTCATAGCAAGATCAATATCTCAATGTGGCAAATGATTTTTTTCCATTATTATTTCACATGTATTGAACATTATTTGTACCAAAATGGTAGTTTGGATTTTGCTCAGGACCGAAGCTACAAAATTTTGTCAAATTTGTTTAACTTTTGCACTTCAATTTTTCTGAAATTGTGTCCAGGTGTGGACTATATTAATGTTAGACAATCCCTAAAATTTGAGCTTCCAATTCCAAGATTTGGTGGAATTATGTAAATTTTTGGTTCTCCAAATTTGGGTGGTCGGTTGCAAAAAATGGCGACTTTTTGTAATTTATTTTTTACAGACAAAAATAGTTGCCATTTTCCCCCCCTCCCCTAAAATTTGGAGAGCTAAAGATCAATTTTTGGAATTGGAAGTTCAGATTTTGGGAAGTGTCTAACTTTAACAGTCCACACCTGTACAAAATTTCAGAAAAATTGAAGTGGGTAGGTGACAATTTACTTTTTTCTGGATCATTTGAAATGGAATTACCCTTATATAAGTAGCAGTTTTAATACCGTATTATTCATGATTTGTAATGGTTGTAATGGTTACTAATTTTTTTGTAGTTTCATTTTTTAATTTAAAAAAAAATTTATTTTTTAGTCAGAAGCATTACAGTTTGACATGGATTGGAAAGTTCCCTGTATTATTTATTTTGCTCGTAAAAACATCAATGATTTTTATGATCTTTCTGGTAAGGAAAACTCACTTCTATTGGGTTAATTTTTTTGTGTTAGTAATTATTTGAATGATGTTTGTAAATTTAAAAATGAAAGAAAATTCATTTTTGCAATTAATTTTTTTTTTTGCATTCAATATCTATTTAATTTATCAAATAAATTTTGGTGTGGAGTTTTAAAATTTTGGTCAAACTGTTCAGTTAATGTTTGTATTTTACAAAAGGATTTCATTACACAATAGTTTAATTATTGTTAATATCTGTTTACATCAGATTTCTTCATAATTTTTTTCTTTAGTTTCTGTAGATTCCTATTTTTTTAAATTTTATTTTTAAATTTTATTTTCTCCATTTTATTGTTTTTGTTTTTTCATTATTGATGAGCAAGACTCTTTGGATAACATTTGACTGGAAAAAAACTGTTTAGTAACTGGAATATTTTTTAATATAATTTCTAAAAAGTAAATCTTATTATACTTCTTGCTTATCCTTTCAGTCCAAAATCCAATAACATCCAAAGTTTTGTTTGACGAGAGTGGAATAGTGAATCCCAAAAGTACAAATCAGACATTTATGCCACTTTCTCCTGAGGAGTTTCCAGAAAGGGGATCTTTGGTTGCTCTCGATGCAGAATTTGTTTCTTTAGACCAGGTGAAAATTCTTTCTCTATTTAAATACTAAAAGATTATGATTTAAGCATGATTATATTTAATATTCTCTAATCTTTCTTATTGAATTTCTCATTGTGTCATTTCTTTGATAATATTTACAATCAATTATAAAAGTACATCTTTTGGTTAAATCAAACTTGACGGACCTAAATTCCACCATTGTATGTTACCCCGCCAAAAGAAAAAAATACCAAAAATAAGGGAATTAACCGATTTTAATGAAATTTTCAGTGTTGATATATTAATGAATAAAGGATATAGTGCACCAGTTACTTTATTTAAAAACTTTTACATTTTTTCAGGTCAGTTAACTTTGAACCACATATCTTTGAGAATCTGTGTTAAGCCTCAAAGATAAGTGGTTCAAAGCTAATTGACCTGAAAAAAATGTAAAAGTTTTTAAATAAAGTAACTGGTGCATTGTATCCTTTATTCATTAATATATCAACACTGAAAATTTCATTAAATTCAGTTAATTCCCTTATTTTTGGTATTTTTTTTCTTTCGGTGGGGTAACATACAATGGTGGTATTTAGGTCCGTTAAGTTCGATTTAACCCATCTTTTTATTGCCTTTGATTTTTTTTTTTTTTTTTTTTTTTTTTTTTTAATTTGAACAATGTTAATGTTTTCTTAAATTTAAATGTGAAATTTATTTGAAATAATTTCCACTAATTGGATTGTATTTTTTTAGTTGTGTTTTTTGCTAAAAATGGAAATATATCAAGGTTGGGTTTTCTTAACAGTTTTCTCCAAAATCATTTGTTTGTTTCTTGCTATATAACTAAATGTTCTAATGTTTATAAAATTAGCCAGAATATAATAATGAATAAATTGTTTTCTACAATAGAATAGATTGAACACAAAATTACAACTCAGAATTATGCTAATTTATGTAGTTTGTAATCAAGAGAAATTTGACGTCTAATTATCAAATTAAAGTGGGAAAAAAATTCAACAACAGAAATCTGCTTTTAAAATTGAAGAATATGGAAAATATTGAAACTTTTTAGAGTTGTTTCATAAATCATTTACATGAAAATTTAAATATAGGCTGAATGTTTTATCAGTAACATTATATATACAACTTCAACCACAACTTTATATAACTATTAAAAAGTTGCATGTTATAATCAAATTATTTCGAAGAGATATTTAAAAATTGATTGGATTAAAAAAAATCTTCTTCATTAGGAACAAGCAGAATTAAAAAGTGATGGAACACGTTCAACATTGAAGCCTTCCCACTTGGCTTTGGCTCGACTCACATGCTTGAGAGGGTAAGTTTTTTCTATGAAATATTTGTTAGAAAAATTCAACTAAAAAAAATTACTCTAAAAGGCGAAGAAAGCAAGCAATTTTTTTAGAAAAATTTTAATAATTGTGTTGTTTTATTTACTGTTATTTGATCATATTGACAAATTATTTTTGTTAAAAATATTTGTTTGTGAACCAAACAAACCCACAGTGAGAAAGTTTTCAATTTAGACATCTATCTTTTAATTTTCATTTATTTAAAGATCTCTTTCAATAACCATATCAAGTCACATCCTATTTATAGTATTTTAAATAAATGTGGGAGTGTAGTCTATAATTAACATTTAATAATTATTTCACTTGAGAAATTATAATGTTTAAGGTGAGTGCAAGCACAGACCCCACACTTGTTATTATCAACTTAGAAATGTAATGCTATTGTGCTAACAAAAATCTTATACCTACAATCATTTGGATCATTATAGACATAATAAAAATAATAATGTTTTTGTTCTTTTTGACAATCATTCAATAAATGTAAATTTTTTGTTTAATTTATTTTCAAGCATTTCTCATTTTCATTTATAATGAATATATCTTTTGTCAACAGTTATGGCCCATTACAAGGTGAACCTTTTATTGATGACTACATTGCCATGCAGGAGCAGGTTGTTGATTATTTGACTGAATATTCTGGAATCAAGCCAGATGACCTTATTGCTTCAGTATCAACCAAACATCTAACAACTCTCAAATCCACATACATGAAGTTGCGATATCTTGTTGACTTGGGCATTATTTTTGTTGGACATGGACTCAAGAAAGACTTTCGTGTAATCAATATTTCTGTGAGTATTTTCATAAAATATTTCTGTGAGTATTTTGATAAAATGTTTAAATAGATAGGATTGGGATTTTCTACATTTTTGAAAAGTATCATAAATTCTCTGTCACATAGTATTTTCAATTTAATCAAAAAAGAATCTAACCTTTTTTCTTGTCATCATAGCAGCAAGTGGTATATAAAGGCAGCAAAATCAATCAAATTTTTTTGAGAAAAAAGAGAATATCCAGGAAAAATATTAAATATGGGAAGATGAAGTTTTAAAAATGTTCAATATCAAGAAGTATTAACTTAAAAAAATTGAGAAAGAAATATGTTGAAATAATTATTTTCATTAAATAACTTATTTCAACACATTGGCAAAATGTGAAAATAGATAAATAACAAGTTCAAAAGTATTCTTTTTAGAAAATTCTATTTTTCTGCTCTGTAGCGGAAAATCTCAGTCCACAATTTCTTTCCAACAGACAACTGTTTTTTAAAGCAATACAAAACACAACAAAATAATTAAAAACTCAGAAATTTTCTTTTTGTTTCTTTCCAATTTCATCTGCCTTTTTTTTGCAGATGAAATCGGAAAGAAAATTGGAAAGAAACAATTTTTAAGTGAATAAAAATAGGCCAATTGAATCAGAGAAAATACTTTTTTTGCATCAATTCAAGAAAAATATTGTTTTTAAAACTAAAAAAAAAAAAAACACATGCTGCTAAATTATTTTTTGAGTTTAAGAAAATAATTTTAAAATTTTCAAATCACTTTTTTCGAATATTGAATTTTTATTTTTTTATATGTTCTTCAGGATATAATCCTTCAAGAAATGTAAAAAGGGACCAGAAAATTTTTTTCTTCAAATGACCAAAAGACCCCACCCCCCTCTTACTGCCCAACTTAAAAAGTAAACTAAAACATTTACCTGAAGAAGTGAAAGAATTAGTGAATCTCATTAATGATTTTAAAGGATTATTCTCTGACATTCCAAGGAAATTGACAATAGCCTAACATGATGTCAATGTCAGTGAAGAAACACCTATCAAACAGCATCCATATCGAATGAATCCAAATAAGATGAAATGGAGAAAGAAATCCAGTACATACTAACAAATGGCATAATGAAATACGATCATGTGAGTGGGAATCCCCATGTATGTTGGTTGATAAACCAGACAGGACAGTCAGATTCTGCACTGATTACACAAAGGTCAATAATGTCATGAAGACAGATGCTTACTTAATACCGAGAATCGATGACTACCGACAGATTGGCAATTACTTAAGGGATATTGAGCCATTCCATTAACAAAGAGGGCCAAAGCAATATCAACTTTTGTGACCTCCGCAAGGTAATTATAGTTATTTCTAAAGTCCAACCCCACCTCATCGCAGCAGGGCCATGTAAACTTGGCAGTGTCAGAGCCATGCCATCAGGTACTTAAGTTCCTGGTAGGACCATCCAGGGCACACAGTAGTATTAGGGCCACAACCCGGCCAAACGGGCGCTGGTGAAAATTCAAAGGGCGTTTCTATCATTGTCAGGAATCATTGGCTTTTGGTCTACTTGTCACTGCATCTGTGGAAAATCTGCAGCAAACAAGGGCATCTCCAGGATCTGCATGCAGGGTTTGGGGACCTCTTGTGAATTTCCTATTCCCTTGTCATTTCTTGGACCCTGGGTGAATGCCGTCACACAGAAATAGAATTATAAATATTGTGTGATGCCATTCAGAATGAAGAATTCACTGGCAACTTTTGTATGAATGATGAGACAGGGATTGGTCAGTTTTTGACTTGATTGCAAATTATGACTAATTAGAACCAATTAAAATGGAATTTTTTTCAAACATAACGTAATCCTAAAACTAAGGAATAATTTAGTATAACTTTCGTGTAATTAAACTAACCAGGAAAAAAGCCTTTAGACATTAAAAGTGATAATCTCAGCTTTATTATAATAATATAATATATATAATATAATATATATATATATGTATTAGAGTTGGGCTGTTTGGCAATTTTGATTTTCGTGTCGATCTCGTTTTTTTTTCCCTTGATACTGTGATTTTTCGGTTCGTTTTTTGATTTTCTAAGGAAGCTATTCATTCTCTTATGTAATGATGATTAGTATGTATATGCAATTTTACTCAAGGAGGTAATAAATTTTTAACAAATTGTTTCAAATTTTATAACAATTACCAAAAATTAGAGAATTGTCCAATTTTAATGAAATTTTCATCACTTTATTCATTAATGAGTTGATTTTATAATGAATAGGTTATTTTATTTTTAAAAAGCTGAACAAAATTTTAGGATCATTGGTGGGGGTTTTCAACATTTGCTCATTTGATTAAATAAAAATTCCAGTTCCTAACTTTTTACATTTCAAAAAATTAGAAATTAAAAAATTACCAGGCCTGAAAAAAATTATTTGAAAATTTAAGTTATTTTCTTAAAACTCAAAAAATAATTTTTTCAGTGAGTTTCCTCTTTTCGTTTTAAAAACAATATTTTTTTTGAATTGATGCAAAAAAGTTGACTTATTTTTATTCACTTAAAATTTTAATAGTAAATTTGGCAGTGTATCTGTATGAAATTGACATCTATAGGCTCCCATAAATCTTTTTTCCATTTCTCACCAACAAAGTTTGAAGTATCACATCTCCTTTTAAACTCTGCATACTGGCTACTGTTTTAAGGAGTTAACTGTTGAAAATGAATAATATAGGTACCAACAATTGTGACAGCTCCCATGACTTTTGGAAACATTTTTTCATGTTCAGAATTGCTAAAACAAACTATCTGCAACAGTTGTTAGCTGCAGAGAAACTGCATCCTTCAAAACCTCCATGCTTCCTGAAATTCACCCGATATTATCCCATGACTCATACATTGTTCATTTTCCTGACATTTATGGATTATTCTATGTACTATACATACACCTTTATTAATTGTAATGCACCTGTACACAACTTCATTATTATTTAAAATACAAAAACCAAACAGATGAAAATTCCCTTTTGATATTTCAAGCTAAGAAAGATCATGTATACTAATAATGAAAGGCTTAATATAGTGATCATTCAGAGTATTGCTTTTAATAGAAGAATGGGATAGCTTTAAACTAGGTACCAACAATTTTGATGTCAGACATTTTACAAAATCAAATCAATACCCCTGATTAAAAAATTACCAAAAATCAGGGAATTATCTGATTTTAATGAAATTTTCAGTGTTGATTTATCAATGAATGAAGTTTATAATGCATCAGTTATTTTATTTAAAAACTTTCTGATTTTTTTCAGGTCCCTTAACTTTGACCCTTATTTTGGATGTGCAAAATATTGTTGGATTATATATAATTGAAACCAATTTCTGTATAGATAAAAAGACAAAAGACTTGAAGGTGTGAATAAAAAAAAATCTTTTGAAATAAGATATTGGAAGAAAATAAATACCCAAAATCTGAAAATTGAATTTAAAAAAAAATTTTGTTGTATATGAAATATAATTTTCTTTGAGATTATCAGTGAAATAATTATACATCGATTATTTTTAAAAAGGGTAGAGCTAAACTTTTAAACTAATTGTAATTAATTATTACATCAGCTTACTATTGAATAAATGTTTGTTTTTATAATCTAAAAATATCAATTTTAAAACTTAAAATTATGGGTATTATATTTTGAATGAATTTTATTTATTGATCAATTATAAAAATTGTAGTTCTAGTTGCTGCTATGGATGGGCCTAACAGTAATATTATTTTAAAGAATTTCGATTTGTTTCCCTTGACTTATATAAGAATCAGTTTGAAACAATAAATTTTTTATTACTATTTTTAATTAAAACATTCATTGTAATTCAAAATAATTTAATTTTAATATAACCCTACCCTGAGTATTTTTAATCCCCAAAAAGTTGGGGCGCAAGTAACCTGAAAGAAATCTACAGTATTTTTTTATAAAATAACTGATACATTATAAAATTCATTGAAAATTTTATTTAAGTCAGTTAACTCTCTGATTTTTGGTAATTTTTTTGTTTATCAGTCAGGGTTGTCTCAACTACCATAATATTAAGATATTTTGAGAATTTTATCTAAACAAGAAAACTTTTTAGCAGACTTTTTGTTGTTTGGAACAAAACATGAAATATCAACATATGAGTCATTTTTTGTACATTGTGTATTTAATGTTTTTTCTTATTGAGGAAGCATAATTTTAAAAAAAACTTTTAATAACGTGTTTTGTAAGTACATAACTTTCATAAATTTTAAGGCTAATTTAATGTTTAAAATGTATTAAAAATTAATTACATATGTAATATTTTGCTCATTATGTAATTATTTTTCGACTAAAACTAAACTTTAACTTTAAATAATCGATTTAATTAATTTTAATTTATTTTTTAAGTGAAAATGACCACATAATTGTTGGTGCTCAGAATAATAAAAGTTTGATTTCAACAGGCAACTCAACTATATGATTGAGTGACAAAGTTAACCCGATCATTATGAAAATAATGGCATAATTCAGCTAAGCATTAGCCCAATTTTCTTAACAAGTTTTGAAACAATCAAAATAATTTAAAAATTACTACCCAAAAATTATGATTCATTTTTTAAAATTTATTATTGAAAATTACAGTAATAACCTCGATTCCATTAAAGATTAACGATTCCATGAATCCAGAAAATTGAACACACTAAATATTTAATCATTGGGAATGTTCAAATTGCAGAGAGAAAACTACAAAAATTACTTTTGAATTTTAAGAAAATAAATTACATTTTCAAAGAACATTATTTAGGTCTTGAAATTTTTGAATTTGAAATTTAAAAAAAATTCTTATGATGTGGTCTTCTGGATTTATCTTTCTAGAAATGTAAAAAAGTGTTAAGTGTTCTGTGTTATTATCGCCCTTGGCTGGGATTGAACCTGCAGCTTAGAGATGATTGTCGCTTAGAACTGTATTAACTCAACTTTTATATCCGTTGCGCCATGAAGAAGGAAGTTACTTGATAAGTAACTGAAACTCACTAGAAAGTGAGCAAACTGTAGAATGCTCCTTGATCCATTAGCAAAACCAACTCCATGATTGTTTTGTTATGATTGTTTTTGAATTGTTATGTAATTGGTTTTGGGGTCATCAGGATAGAATGTGCACTATTTCAGGGTCTTCCGCTTAATGGTTTTATTTTCACACCAGCCCCCCCCACACACACACACACACACTCACACACTGTTGGAAAAAATGGTCATTCCACTCTTCCAATTTATTTTCCCTTCCTTAGGGAAAATGTCTGTTTCTTTCTTCCATACATTTTCACTCTCTTGGGGAAAATGTCTAAGATAGACTTATACCTAATAAGTCCCTGTGCTGTGGGCTTGAGCTTCTAAGACATCTAATCTCAGACTGTCCTCTCCTAACCACAAAGAAAAAGCCCATGTCTGTTTTTCACTGAAGCCATACAAAAAGAAGCTGAATTTCTTTCTTCCTTCCTCACTTCCTGTTGTTTGCACCTCCACACATCTTTCCGGAAGTAGGGTTGTTGTCTCCCTTTCTTTCTTTTTCCTCCCTTTTCATTTCTTCAAGACCTCTCTCTTTCTCCCTCTCTCTAGCACCATGGTTAAAGAGAGGAGGAAGGCAGAAACACAAAGTGGTGGTAAGAGAGGTAGATGGCTAACCTGTTCCCTCGCATTCGCAGTTGTAGTAGTAAGCGCTCTTGACTGACTCAAATTCACTTTTCTTCCACTCAGCTGTGACGTCACATCTCCACTGCCAAATAAGTGAAAACAAAAGACATTTTCATGAGTAAAAAGTTATTTTTTCTTTTTTTAAAGATACATCACAATACACACACACACACATATACATATATATATATATATATATATATATATATATATATATATATATAGCCATTATAATCTTTGCAGATGGTTGCATGTTTGATGATTTTCCATAATTACTTTAAATCTTCTTTATTGTAGGTTCCTAAGAACCAAGTCATGGATACGGTAGAGTTGTTACGTCTACCTCGGCAGAGAAATATTTCTCTAAAATTCTTGGCACGTTACTTCTTGAGTAAGTTTTTTGCTTAATTAATTTGGTTATAGTACATGTATAACTAAATGAAACTAGCTAGAACAGTTGAGATGTGTATTAATATTTTAATGTACAAAGAAATTTTTTTTGTAATTTTAAAATAAGAAATCTTTTATCTAAATATTTTTATGCTGTTTGTATGTACCACCATTTAAGAATTCTAGTTTTATATTCTTGTGTTTAGCTCTCAAATTTCCTTATTAATTGTGAATATTGATGTTAAAATGGTAATGTTTCTATTATTAACCTGTTGGTTAAATTCAAGTTAGATAATTGCCATTATCATGTAATAAAATTTATATGAATGTTTTTTATTCTTTCCAGAAATAGACATTCAGTCTTATACACATGATTCTATTGAAGATGCCCGTAGTGCTCTGCGTCTCTATTATCTTTATGAGGAGCTGGCAAAAGATGAAGATGAGCATATAAAAAATATTATCAAAGAACTATATGAGTTTGGACGTAAAGTTCAATGGAAATTGCCTTTCCCTGAAAATTTACCAGAACCAACATTTTTATAGCAAAAATCCTTTAAAAAAAAAAAGATTTTTTAAAAATTTAGTTTTTATATTTTATATGTTTACAAAATAAAACTGAAATTTTACATAAATCTTTGTTTTTCTCATCATGCTGATATATTTAATGTTTTTCTCAGTAATATATAAACACTGATTTCAATTTATAAAACTAATTATTTTAGTTTTAATTTCTGAATGTATTTAATGTTTAAATAAATCATTAAAGCATTTAGTTTGATAAAATTATTTTTTTTACTAGTTACGCTAAATTTACAAAAACTTTTGTAATTGCTGTTTCTCTTTTTGAATTTGACTTGATAAGTCAGTTGTTTTTATATTATTGTTCAAATTTCCCATTGTTTGTCCTTTCAACTTTTTCCTATTCCTGTTACAACTTATATCTTTCTATCAGCTGGTATAAATGGTTTTAAAAAAATCTATAGAGCAACTTTAAGAAATCAGATTTAACATATAACAAAGAAGAAATTCTTCTTCTTCTGAATTCATCATCTGTAGGCAGCATCTATGAAGATGTGAAAATTGAGTATTTTGGTTTTCTCCTAAAAGGCATAGAAGGATTCCAAATGATAAATGAGGAAATGTTTCAAGTTTGGCATACCTATGGGTTGGAGAGAACAAAAGAACCACATGGTTAACATAAAGGGCATTAATGGACATAATTGGATTAATGGACATATCCTGATCTAGCTTGGCAAAACAACCTGTTGCATACTCAGTTGAAATACCAGTCCCATCATTCATTCATCTTGAAGATCACCCTGAGGAAGATGAATCTTTTATTCCAGCTGTAGAAAGTGTAGCTAACAGGAACATGGTTACTCAGGCATATGTAGGAGGTTACAGAAAACAACACATAAACATAGTAATTTTCAGTCAAGCCTCAAGGTTTTTATTACTCACTCACCCAGTGTCCAGTAAGGGAGAGAAATACTGGTTGATCTTTTCTAATATAAATCCCTTCATTCTAACTATCCCACAACTTACAGGACTAGCTGACAACTCCTCTGCAACTTTTCATGGGACCCCACCTCCATCCAACTTCTTTCTTTGTCTCTAGAATTTGACTAACTTCCACCTGTTGTGTCTGGGGGAAGGAACATATCCATTTCCTGTTCTTCTGGTGTTTCGACACTTGCACAAAAAATTTAGAACTTCCGGTTTTTATCTAGTCATTTTACATACCAATAGATAATCCCCCGTGACTCACTGACCTACAATAGGTGCTATGACCTGACTCAAATTGTCAACTGGTCACTCATAAGCACTTTGCTAAAAACATTCTTAAATTTTCTATAAGCCATTTAATTACATAACAGACAGAAACTCATGGGCAAAGTGACAGTGATTTTGAAGGAACCTCATCAGTGGCACAAGTGTTTTAGTCAGCTGGAGTTTAATGGCCTCATGAGGGAGCTAAATCTCTTGAAGAAATCAGTAGACTTGTTGAAAATAACTTATTACAACCGAGAACCAAAATCACATCGCAAAAGAGAAAGATTTACCTTTTCTTAGGGCAAAGGATTTTGTTTATTTGCAATGATATTCAAGGCTTGCTGATGAAAATGGGCCTATCAAAATTATGCCAAGTGAATAGCACTTATTCATAGATAGTTCTAAGCTTGGCTTAAAATATGCTTTTATTCAATCGCAACAAATATGGATCAATCCTAATTGGTCAGTCAACTAAGATGACTAAAGTGCAAAGAATAATTACCATGGTCTTACAGAAGCTATCACACCACAATCTCCAGTTGTTAATCTGTTTGGATCTTAATAGTCAACTTTCTCCTCAGTCAGCAGAGTGGATACACGAAGTATCATTGCTTGAATAGTAGATCTATGGATGAGCACTGGGTGAGAAAACATGGTGGTTGGAGAAAAGAATATAATTGCAGAAGCATTGGTTGACAGAGATTATATCATTTTACCACAATTGCACATAGTTTTATTGAAACAATTTGTAAAGGCTTTGACTACATATGCAATAATTGTCCAGTTCTGTGTACAGAAAAGCTAAAGATGGGCAGCAGTTCAGTTTCCAAGATTCAATGAGGCATGGTCTTTGTTTATTCTAGTTGTAAGGAATTATTTTGGAAACTATAAAGCAGATAATTACTCTGAATATGAAAACCATGCTTGTTTCCTTTCATTCTTCATCCCTCATCTTGTACTTGATAAAATAATTTCTCATTGGTTTTTTACTTCTGAGGTGAGTTTATGAATCCACCATTAGAACTATTTTCCTTCTGAGAATCAGTTTCATCTGGTGTAGAATATTTATGAGTATCATCATCCTCATCCACAGTATTATGACACAATGTATGGCTGCACGTGTTGTGATATGCAACATGCAGTGTGTGTGCGGTTATGAGATAGACAAGCCACATATAGGTATATGTATATATGTGCATGTAGATCAGAGACATTAGAGGTAGTGGATTGTGTGTGTATCTATATATGTATGTATAAATAAATGTATATGTGTATAAGTGCCAATAGAAGGTCAGATGATCATTAAAATAAGGTAGAGACTTAGAATAGCAGACAAAATGTCTGGATATACACAAAGTTGAAAGTTAGATGGAGGTCAAGATAGTAATAAAAAGGCAGGAATCAACTGTTGGTGTCTCTTTAAACAGGGATTTTCAAATCCCGGGGAAATCTCAGAGGAAGGAGATTTGAAAGTGAGATTTGAGAAGTAGGAGGTAACAGTGGGAAATTTGAAAGTCAAACACGTCAGATTGACTTTTAGCAGAGACCAATTGAGCTCAGATCACAAAAGCAGCAGAGGTCCTGACTGGACAGAGGGGGTAGGGGCTCCCCTTCTTGGCTCAACAGATACCCATAGCAGCGATAGGATGACTGAAGGATAAGGATCTTGAGTTGTATGTCTCTCTTTGACTCATTTTTTGGATGTTCACCTGTCTTGTCTTTGTTGTTATTCAATCCTCTCTCTTTGTGGTTGATTGTTTTCCTTTTTGGCAGCGAAAAATGCTTCTGCCCCCCCCCCCCCCGAAGCGTTTTCGTCAAAGACACAAGTGGAGGTCCTGAGACTTGCAGATGACGAGATGGCCAAGATAAGCAGAAATGTGCATGAGAGGTGCAAAGATGTGCAGCAGACACATGCAGAGAGGTCTTTGGGTCCGCCAAAGGTTTACAGTATTCATAGATGGTTCTTCATCTCCAGTCTTATATTCCGATCTCTTTTCGCCCAAGTACATATTACTACTGTCCTTCACTTTCATTAATTGGCATGGATGAACATGATAATAAGCTCCTCCATGGTACCAATACAGTTGTCCTTCTTTCCCAAGAACAACTGCACGACCTTTCCAACCTTTAAAATCTTTTCTGTGATAATAAACTTTATCACCATTATCATACATCACATCTGAATAAGTACGTACCTTATGTCTGAGTCCTGATCCTTTCACTTGACTCTGCTGCAATATAATTTTGTCTGGCACTGTGTAAGGCTTCCATGTTCTGACGTATAATATCACTAGATGAATTCTCCACAGCTGGAAGTTTATCCTCTAAAATTGATGGAAGGTTAGGGTTAACTCCAAATACTAATTGGTTTAGATTAAAACTGCCATTATTTTGTAAGGTGCCCATGCAAGTGCAAGTTTTGGTTCACATTTCACATCTGCCATATGTTTTGTAAAATGCCTCTGCCAATATCCAATTATGGCATTCTACAATCCCGTTGCTAAATGGTGACTCATCTGCTGTTGTTGCAGTTTCTATATAAAGTTTTTTTATTCATTTCCCTGTATTTTTCATTTGAAAATTCTCCTCCATTGTCACTTAAAAACTTTCTAGGAGCACCAAAATAAGACACCCATCTTTGATAAATGTTTTGCACAATTTTGTCTTATTGTTTAGAAAACACTAAACAAACTACAGAATATCTTGTGGCAGAATCAATCATATGCAAAATCCATTTTATTGTGAATATTTTTTTAAAGTCCAAACACACAACTTGGTTAAATCTATCAACCATAGGCATGACTACAATTGGACATAATGGTACACGTTTATATTTCATACATACTTCACATGAATCGCAACATTCTTTCACAAGCTTACACAACTTTTCTTTTGAGGCATGGGAAAATTGTCTGTATAGCTTCATTGCCTTTTTTCTTTTCTCTTCCTGTGTTAAGGTTTGTACAAAAGTAGTGTGTAACACCACAGACACTCAATTCACCCTGCCTGTGAAATGATAAATTTGTAAGTTGAATACAGTAGTGGCCTGATGAGGTGCAAACCAAATCTATCATATCATCTATAACCTTTGCTATAACATTCACAAAATTAAAAATAATTCCAGCTTTCTTCATAGATGTTTTAATAGCAATGGAATTTTATTATCCACTATACAGGACTCAAACATAACCTTTTTTCTGCCAATCAGTGCTGGAAATTTTAATTTCCTAGTTGCAGTAACCTTAACTCCATCTGCAAACTTGAATGCTATCTCAGTGAAAAAATATTCAACTAAGTATTTGTCTTGATCAGACATAGCATCAATAAAAACGTCCAGCCATGTTTTACCGGTGACAGTTTTTGTACAGCACTATCCAATATGCCCATTCCAAAAGTCTCTTTAACCAACCCGGAAGCATGGAGTTCTGTGTTAAATAATCTTGAGACGCAGTATAGGTGGCAATGTATAAAACAAAACAATATAAATTATCCCACAACTGGGTCTCGGTCTGCTAGCAATTGTCAATAGGCATTTAAATGTCAGTATATATAGCCAATTAACTTTCTTCCTCTTTTGCCAAAGAGTTTCCTCTACAAACTGAAACGGTTCAAGGGAGATAACTCATTATCCACAGGTTGGGAAGAGAGGTGCCACTCAAAAAGAGAAGAAATCTCTCCGTTACAAAAATATGACACATCACTCAATAAGTCCCAGGCCTGACATATAGATGGCGCCACTAATAAAAAAAAATCCAGTTTTGTCCCGGAAAACACAGACACACACACACACACACACAAAAAAAAACCTCCACAAATTCATTTTGTCCGATCATAAATTGAAGTTGTATGAGATAGCAGAGATGTTTAAGGTATCAGAAGGCAGTGTAGTCACCATTTTGCATGAACATTTCTCAATGATAAACTTTTAAGCAAAATTCGACTTTATTCATTAACATAGTCTCCTTCTAGGGTGATACACTGATTCCAATGCTTCTCTAACAATTCAATGCCTTTTTTGTAGAACGATTTGACTTTGGCCTCAAAATACGCCTTAGTTTCCGATATCACTTCTTCATTGGAGCCAAATATCTTTCCTTGGAGCATTCTTTTGAGATCTGCAAACATCCAGTAGTCGCCGGGGGCCAGATCTGGAGAATAGGTTGGCGCGGAAGTAATTCGAAGTGCAATTCATGTAGTTTTGCCATCGTTGTAATCGACTTGTGACACGGTGCATTGTCTTGGTGAAAGAGCACTTTCTTCTCCTTCATTTGTGGCCGTTTTTTTTGTTTTGTTTTTTTGGCGATTTCTTCCGTCAAATGCATCAATAATGCTATATAATATTCGCTATTAATGGTTCTTCCTTTCTCAAGGTAATCGATGAACAAAATACCTTGCACATCCCAAAATACGGAGGCCAAAACCTTGCCTGTTGATGTTTGCGTTTTTGGTTGCTTCGGACGGCTTTCACCTGCTGCTGTCCACTCAGCTGACTGCCGATTTGACCCCGGAGGGAAGTGGTGGATCCTTGGTTCCATCCATTGTCACATATTTACGCAAAAACTAATTTTTGTTGCGTTGAAACAGTCGCAAATAACGCTCTGAATCGTCGACGCGTTGTTTTTGATCAGCTGTGAGCAAACGCGGCACCCACTTTCTCATTGACAAATGTTCATACAAAATGGTGAATACACTTCCTTCTGATACCTTCAACTCCTTCGCTATCTCATGCAATTTCAATTTACGATTGGCCAAAACGAGTTTGTGGAGTTTTTTTGGAGGGGGGTGTTTTCCGGGACAACTGCCGAATTTAGGCGACCTGAGCGTTCAGCATCATTTGTGACTGTACGAGCGCGTTTAAAGTCAGTATACCACCTCTAAACAGTTGTTTCTGACGGAGCAGAGTCTGAATAACACTTATCAAGCCATTGCTTTGCTTGAACAGTATTTTCCCATCAGAAAGCAATGCTTTATCAACACATGAAATTCAGATTTTTCCATTGTTTTGAGAATTCGGAATTAAATAATTGTAATTTGTAAACTAATAATCCGATTGGGCTCAAATTTTGACACGTGCTATTTGAAGGCTGGTACTTTATAAAAATCAAATGGATTTTTTTAATTAGTGGCGCCATCTATAGGTCAGGCCCAGGACTTATTGAGTGATATGTTATGAAGTCTCTTTTACAAACGATGGCCCAGATTGCTTCTGACTCCCATCTCTTTTCCTTTGCTTACTTCAATTTATTGGCCTCTTTAACATCTTTTGGGGAGAATAGATTGTTAAACATCTTTTGTGTTCTCTTCTTTTATTCACTGATCTAAGGTGTATTTTATATAACCAGATCCACCACCTTAAGGAACATGAGTGACCACATTTTGGGATGAACTAATTAATTTGACATCTCAGAGTCAACTGATTAATTTCTTCCTCTATTTTCCAGCATCGTCGGATCACGTGACTTTAGTTCAATGAAAACCTGGGTTATCGCCTGTCACTCAAACTCATCTGACCTAATGTCTCTGAGTACAATTTCTATTTCCCTTTTCAAATTCTACGCTACTCTTAAAATAACATTGACATAATCTATTATTTAACACTTATTGCACAATCTGAAAGAGACATGCACATGATGTACTGTACCCTTTTCTTGAGGCCATGCAATGCATTTGGCTTAGGAGTCAATCTGAAATTTCTATTATTTGTTTTTAACAGTTAACTCTTTAAAACAGTCACCAGAGATTCATGAAAGATTTCTGAAGAATGAAACTTTGAATCTCCATTCAGTCAAATTCTTTAACCCTTCAGAAACTAAAATAAAACTCAGAAATTGACTTTGCAGATTAATTCTGTTTCCATGACAACCTATTTTTTAATTTTTTAAAAATCAAATGAGCAAATGTTGAAGACCCCCCCCCCTCTATGATATTAACATTTTTTCAATTTTTTAAAATGAAATAAGCTATTTCTCTGAATTTTTGAGATGAGGCTTGATAATTTGTATTATTTGTATTATTTGGACTCATCTTTATTGTTATCTACTCAATGTTTCAGCCATGACCGGGTAAAAGTGTTTAACTGTGTTAAGTATTCTATGTTATCGCCCTTGGCCATGATTGAACCTGCAACCTAGAGATGGTTGTCACTTAGAATTGTATTAACTCAACCCTCATATCCATTGCACCATGTGTCCAACTGGTTAACGGAATGAGAAGAGTCTACTCTCATAGATTGAATAAAGGGTTCAGTTCCAAGTTCGGTAAAGGCTTCCGAGTTTGACAAGACAGTTTGAAGAGAATGTTCCCGTGTCCGAGAAGGTTCTCGAGTTCGACAAGAAACACCTGAAGAGGCTGGAGGGCACATCGACTGAAACGTTGTGTAGATAACAATAAAGATGAGGACAATAATTCAAATAATACAAATAGAATAAGCTATTCGTTATAAAATTAAGTTATTAATGAACGCTGGAAACTTCACTAAAATTGGACAATTCCCTGTTTTTTGGTAATTGGTTTAAAATTTAAAAAATAATTTAGTACCTTTCTTGAGTAAAATTGCACATACTTACTAATCATCATTACACAAGCGAATGATTGGTTTCCTTAGAAAGAAAATTACTAAATTAAAAACCGAAACCTGAAATCGATACCAAAATCAAAATTGCCAAACCACCCAACTCTACTGCCATATATACGGCAATTTGTGCAAATAATCTAATGGTTTCACTGAAAGAGCATCAAAATGTGCCACATACTGAAATTCACAATGAATTATTCAAATATCACATGAATGAATCTGCAATCGAGAAGCTAGCCTTTTGAGTCATCTGCATGTAAATGGGCATGCAAATCTTAATTGAAGAGATGGTATTATCCTAACAAGAATCGAAAATAATCATGCATGCATGAAAGTCACGTTATATATATAATATATATATATATATATATATATATATATATAATCTTTTTGTTCATCCATCCACTCAGTCGTAAAAGTTTGCAGAAAATATTTAAGTGGTAAATCTGCCCATAATGTTTAAATGGTGTTCTCTTTTATCATTGATAACTGAATCAGAAAATGTTACATTTTAATTTTTATTACTTGCTTTAGTTTTGTACATAAGTAAATCTAGATCAAATATATACTCGTACTCTTGAAATTGCTCGCAAGAACCGTCGTAAAGAACCGTCAGTATTTGGAAATCAATTCATAATTTGATTGTGAAGTGTCAATGGTAGGTTTTTATTAACGTCCTTTTCTCCCTCAATTCTTTTTTGTGAGATCATCAGCAAACCACCAAACTGCAATATATTCCGACAATGCAACCAGACAAGACTAGAACAGCAAGACTAGTCAAAATCACTATTTGGAACCAGCGATGTCGTCGTTGTAAACGCTGGAATAAAAATGTGATATGAAAAATAAGTACGTCATATTATAAAGGTTTGATATGAAAATATTATAATTATTGTTCCATCACTTAGAATCATGAATTCATAAAAAAAACCCAGATCAATTGAGTGAGATGTCTACAAGGAAATTGTAGCATACAGTAATTTTACTTTGTATATATTGAAAGATAGGGTCGGCCTAAGGGTTCCTGGTACTATGATCAAGCTGAACTTAGGAACCTAATCATAGCATCATTTTATATATTTATGTTTTACAGTGAAAATATAACAAGTTTATTGCATTAATCAGATCAAGCAAATGGTACTGGCTGAGTATTTACTTAAACTTTAGCAAATTATACCATGTCTGAGAGTTCCTGATTCGGTTTTCGTGGGTTATTTAATGCCAAAGCCATCATTGTAGAAGAACAGTAATAGTATTGTTTAACCAATAGGTGGGGGGTGAGGTGACTCATCTTTTGAAAGTAAATGCAATAGCTCGACTGGAGTTCGAACTCACTACGATGTTGCAGTCCAGCACGTTAGCCGCTATGCCACGGGACCTCCCACCCCGAAAGTTCCTGATTGTCAGTGTTAGGATTATGACAGCTATAAGTCGGTGTAATGTGACAGGAAGTTATCTTATCTTGGATGTCTTGGTTTGGATGTCTTATTTGATCTCTCAACACATCTCACTTCTCTCATCTCGTAATCGTTGGTCACGTGAGAAACGAGACCTCTTTTCTCAAGATCTCTTTGGTCATGATTAGGTGAAGTGAACACCGATTCTTATCTCTCGCCCGCAAGATAAATCCTATTGGCAAATAATGGCGATGAAGACCCTTCAAGTTCTTTGCATTACCTTTTCTATTGCCAAACATTTTTAGTTGTTCTTTCGAGCATTATGTACAATTCAACTTTTTGGGACATATATTACATATTATTACAGTTTGGCATGCTGTTGTGTATTAAATACCCATATGTTTACTGTTCATATGAGTTTGTTTTTGTCTTTCCTTACCAAATATTCAGTGTTAATGTATCCATGAATACAATGATGCAATATACTGATCTACTGTCTGTTATATATCAATAATGCCCAGTTCTTATATCGGAACACAAAGATCACGAAGAGGGCACAGAGAGGAAGATAGAATAGTTAAAATAACAACATATAAAATGGAAGGCAAAAAGTTGCCACCTCGTCTTACAGCTGTTTTTTTTACTCCCAGTATTCTGACTTCTCTTCTGTATAATTCTTGTGTTGGCTGTTTTTATTCTGTAAAGTTAATTTTCTTATTTTTCCATTTGTATATAGAATGACCTACTGTCTCAGACACATGACAGGCTCCCCCTAGTACTTGGCAGCCTGGGATACAGTTCATGTTACTCAGGACAACAGCCAGTTATAAGCCTGGTCTCTTTACAGAAACCGGTGAATCACAAAAATGCTGTCTTGAAAGAATTTCAAAAATTAAAAAAAAAAATAGGCATTAAAATCCTATTTTAGATACTGTTATTAAGCAAATCATATTGAAAAAAATTCTCTCTTCACTTTTTCTTTTCACACGTTTATCATTTCTGCTTACCCCCTCTCTCTCTCTCTCTCCTCTCTCTCTCTCTCTCTCTCTCTCTCTCTCCACGCACACCACAGAACGGGAACAAATACACCCACATAGGTACACCTAAAGTTTAAGCAATAAATAAATCCATGTACTCACAGTGACGATAGGACAAGTGGATACTTCCTGGAAAATGATAGCGTGGAATTGCCTAAAAATAATTATACGTATATGAAATGTAAGAAATATTTTTGTATTTTATATTTTTGTGATATAAGTTCTTCATATTTAAAATTAAGTTTTGAATGGAAATAATTTATCAACCTCAAATCAACAAGTGAAATTCAATAATTTTCTGGTCAACAAAAATACAACAGTTGTGTTGAATTTGTATTATGCTTCAACGATGAGGATCAAATTAAAAAGTCAGTCATTAACGTTCTTGATTGCGATTGTTAATCAGTCAGAGTTTTGGAATTTAGCTGAAGTGAAAATCTTTGCAATATCAAACTTTAAATACAGTGAAACTATGGTAAATATTTTATTTCCTATGGATATATTTCAAGCATTTGAATAATATATAATGTTCATAATCAATAGTATAGACTAAAAATGGATTTTTGATTTGTTAATTTTGTAGTTGCACTTGTTAACTTTGATTTTTCAGACACTAACGAATCCAATTTGTGTGTGGTCTGGTAATAAATTGATATTTACAGAAAGCAACTTGAGTCAGAATTTAAGAGAAGAAGAGAATTTAAAATGAAAAAAAAAAACAAAACAATCAATGGAAATTTTATTCTTGGAAAATGGTTCTCTGAAGCAGGAAAATTGCTATTCACTTTGTGGATAAAGTGTGCAGTGTTTTTGTGGACCACGAGGGTTAATTTTAGAATTGTTGGAGGGATTGGCCGAAAGCTTGGGCCTACTGCTGCTATTTTGATGGGAGGGGATTAGGGACTCTTGGGTAGTGGAGCAGAGACGGTTAAAGTCGGCCTTTTTTTTTTAATACTGTCGAGCATATAGACAGAACGTATCTCTGCCGAACTCCCGGTCTGCGCTATGGAGACTTTTATTTTTGGGGATCATAGGCCTCACAGGAATATTTTTAATTCAAAATTACCAAAAGATTCCTTAGAGAGTCAAAACTAACGGGCATGGTGTTGTAGAAGAGAAAATATAATTCCTTAGCCGTCGTAATGAGAAATTTGAATCCCTGGTTATCGATAAAAAAACATTCCACTTTGGAGAATTTTTTGTGTGAAACTTCTTGTCGAAGTAATTTACCTTTTTTTGTATAAGGTACCCTTCGTGGTAGGAATGCATAGAGCGATGTAAAGCAATATGCCTGTGTAATTGTACCGGTCCCATTGATTGGCGAATAGAATAAACTTAAGCCTTGTTGCTGATGCTGGAGTCATGCACATGCTAGTGCCTTATGCCATGATATGGATAAAGCAAAAGAAAATACTCTTGTCAGGAAAGCAACAAAGAGCCTTTATCACCCTTATTAGAAAATGAGATTGTTTATAAAGAGATCAAAGACAGTAGTAGAGTAGTTGTTTTGTAGATTCGGACAGCCATCGCTATTATTTTCCTGAAAGGAGACTAGATATTTTGAATTGTCATTCCAACCACATGAAGGAAAAAGATGGTACTATTAAGTCTTGGGTTCTGCTCAGACGAGTTCAAGCGAGCTAGAATTCCTTGAAGTACCGCAGTTCGAACGCTCCACCATCATTTTAAGTAACAAAAGTTTGTACCTTGATTTTAAAGTAAACTGTCACTGTTAAGTGATGATACTCCTTAGTGACTTACTGAAGTTGAAGTGGGATGAGAACATTTTCTCAGACTACCTTCTCATTTGGAACAAAATGTATTCAATACCTTGTGGCATAGAATCGTTTCATAGGTTTGTGTAGACACTTCTATTCTAGACTCTGATAGTGCTTTGGGATGCCTCACGAAAAGCATTTGTCTTTCAGAATGTGTGTTGTAGAGGAGTGAACATCCCTACAAGATGGACTGACCCAGAGCCATATAATAGTCGACGCAGCAGTGACAGAAGTCCGAAATTATTCGAACGAAATTACTGCGTCAACTCCACCCATTTGAACCTCCTTATTACAACAGATTGGCGACGAGGGTGGGATCTCATCCTCGTCGCCAATCTGTTGTATCCTTGAGGAGGAAAAAGATACACAGAGAACACAGGATGCGTGAATATGTATTTATTCAGCACTTTTAACATAGAACAAGAAGTAGTACAAACACAAGATAAACGTACAAAATAAGGAGGTTCAAATGGGTGGAGTTGACGCAGTAATTTCGTTCGAATAATTTCCGACTTCTGTCACTGCTGCGTCGACTTTTATATGGCTCTGGGTCAGTCCATCTTGTAGGGGTGTTCACTCCTCTACAACAGTCTGCAAAGATAATAGTTTCTAAAGTAGTATTTCTTGTCATGAAATATATAACTTGC
>CM042150.1:72327493-72382493 GCA_023376005.1 Doryteuthis pealeii
ATCAACAAAAAATTTCGGTAAATTATTACGATATATTGGCTGACTGACTTAGGTCGGAAAATTAAAACGGGAAGTTTTTTGGTGGTACCCAATGACAGTTTAACTACAGTCTATGAATTAACATTTTGCGAATTGGGTTACGGTTTTAGGGGATTAAGGTTTATTTTTAATTACGTATTGCTTAAAAAAATAAAAAAAATTACTATACATTTAATGTTGAAAAATATTTTTTTTAAAACTAAGTTTAATTGAAATTATACATTGCAATACTTAACACAAACAACTGTCTCAATAATAGATTCAATAATTAATTTCAATGGTTAATTAAATGTATAGTAATTTGGTTTTTTTGTTGTTTATTTTTTTAAAAATTAATACGTAATTAAAAACAACCTTAATCCTCTAAAACCGTAACCCAATTCGCAAAATGTTAATCCATAAACTGTAGTTAAACTGTCATTGGGGACCACCAAAAAACTTTCCGTTTTAATTTTCCGACCTAAATCAGAAGTCAGCCCTGTTGTTTTCATTCCCTGACCTGTAATTTTGATCTTTGGTCGTCCAGGCCTCCTGTCCTAATTTACACTATTGTTTTAGAGAGCCGATGTCAGACAAATTTCGGGCCAACTTGGATATTTTACGAGTCGTGTTTTTGTCGCTTTTCTAAAAATTATTTGAAATTTGAGTATTGTAAAAATTCAATTGAAATTTGTACAAATTCAATCGAAAAAAAGTTTTTTTTAAAGGTCGGGGACAGTGTAAAATACAAAACACACAGAGCGTACGGCGTATGCTCCGTATGATTGATTTTACCCCCCCCTCTTTCCTAGTCATAAAATACAAATACAAATAAGACCTCAAATGTCACCTTTATTAATACAATCTAAAATCATTCGAATTTCAAAAATCAAAATAATCAATACAATCAAACTAAATAATCAAACAAGATTTTTTTAAACATAAAAACAAAACAAAACATAAAATCAATTTGAGTCGTTTTTGTCGACAAATTAATGTAGATATTTTACACGCCCTCCTCCGATTTTATTGGTAAACATTTTCAAGATAATATTAACCTTTATGCAAGTTTCATCGTGTTAAATATAGGAGGGGGGGTAAATTTAACAGGTGATACTTATTAATTTAATAGGTATCACCACTTTTCCCTGTGAAATTTACCTCTCCTCCTATATTTAACACGATGAAACTTGCATAAAGGTTAATATTATCTTGAAAATGTTTTGTCCATTCGAAAGAAGAAACATTAAAGTAATTTCTGGTGATCTAAAAAAAAAAAATTTTTCAACTTACGGAAATAATGAAAATTATGAACGAAAAGCAATGTTTACATTTTTGCACCGTTAAATTTAGTCATGTTCAAAAAGGGACATAACTCCTATTTTGTTTAGACCGGGTTATATCTCTTAGACCATTTTTATTAATGATAATGTTTCTCCGAGAAATTTTTATGGTTGCCCTAAATTGCTATTTTTTTACTATCTCGTATGTTTTCACAAATGGGTATTTCGAAATAAAAACATTGGAATTTCTATCCAATATCTTAAAAAATATTTTTCTTGGCAGTGTATCCAAAAAGACGTTTCTCTGTAGCAATTGATGTATTTATTTAGAAAGGGGGGGAACTGTGCCCGTTTTGTCATCCATAGTTGAAATTGACGATTTAAAAAAAAACTATATTAATTATATAAAAATCTTGGAAAATATGCAGCACATAATTTCGCACTTTCTAATTTATATTTTTTGATAGATTATGTTTATGCCTATCTTTGGTCATTTTTTAAAGTTGGTCATAGATAGTGACAGGCATTCAAAATTGATCTTGAAATTTTTAAGATAGTAAAAAACTCATTTTAACTTAGATAAGATACATTTTTTTGCATCAATTCAAAGAACAATATTGTTTTTAAAACTACAAAAAAAAAAAAAAATGCTACATGAATTATTTTTTGAGTTTTAAGAAAATAACTTTTAAATTTTCAAGTAACTTTTTTCAGGTGCTGAAATTTAAAAAAATATTTTTTTTATTTTTAATGTAGTCTTCTGAATTTGATCTTTCTAGAAATGTAGAAAATTAGGGATAGGAAATTTATTTAATTCAAATGACCTATTGGTTGAAAAAATCCCTACAATCATAATTGATAAAAACATTTTTTTAATAAAATAATCTATTCATTATAGAATTACGTCATTAATGAATGAAGTGCTGAAAATTTAATTAAAATTGGACAATTCCCTGAATTTTGGTAATTGTTTTAAAATTAAGATTCTACATTTTTTATTACCTCCCTTGACAAAGAATACACCTGCCTAATTGTTATGATTAAGAAATTCAAAGAAATTTGTTTTTATATGAAAGTTTAGGCTCTGTTCTTAGGGGAAGAAATTAAATGATTATTTACAATTTTAATTTCTTTTATAAAAGTTTAAAGAAAGAGGGAGGTGTTGCCATCCCAATATTTTGGCCATATCTAGTTCTCTAGTGTACTTTATTGAAAATAGATTGCTTAGTACAACAGGCCAAAACCATTATTTATCATAGATTTTGTTTTCAGAGGTGTTCATTTTCAAAATGTCTTTATTGAGACCATCTTGTCAATAAGCAAAGCAGTTTTAGCTTTGTTTAACTCTAACACTGACTATTAGATTCAGATAGATTCAAGTGTCTAATAACATGTAGCATCTATTAATAATGAAGATTCATCTCAATTTGTCGGTAAATGAAACTATGTCTCAGCTTATGTCACATTACCTAAAATCATTAATACATAGAATAAAGATTTATTATTATTTATTGGTTCTTTGTAACACTGTGGCATATATAAACGGTTAAATTCTCAGTGACATACCTTTTCAAATACCCTTTTGAATGTGTCTTTTTGGGGAGGTAAAATTTTCTTCCAGAAATTCCTTCATTATTATCAAAATTTGAGTATGCCACCTTAAATGCTCCTTATTGTTTTTAATTGTTTTTAAAACAAGTTTTAATGAATACATGCCCAGTATTATATGTTTATATATAGTTTGTTTTATTGATATATATTGAAAGTTATCTAATGTATAGTTTTATGAGAAAATTATTTACAAACAAGAAATAGTCATTTTTTCTGTTTCAAGAGATTAACTAAAAAGTTTACAAATAAATCAAGTTTTTTTTTTACTTCTTTGATAAATTTGATGCTTTTACTTACAATACAAACCTTCTAGCATTGAATCTTTAGCTCCCACCCATCTCAGACGATATCTTTCAAAAATTAATTTTTACACCGCCCGGGGGGTATTTTGTTTTTTTGCTAGTATATTTAGTTGGGTCACTGTTAAAACGTGATTAAATTGTGTTTATTGTGGACAATGCAAAAATTATGAATTGGTTCCCTTTGTTATTTTTAAAGTAACAAATATAAAATATATTTAAAGAATTAACTAAAGTTCTAAATTATAAAAGACATTTAATAAAATTTGATTTAGCAATGAGTTAAAAAATAAGAAAGATGTAAACAGCCTGAAGGAATTTCTAGAAGAAAATTTTACCTCCCCAAAAAGACACACTCAAAAGGGTATTTGAAAAGGTATGTCGCTGAGAATTTAACCGTTTATATATGTCACAGCGTTACAAAGAAACAATAAATGTAGTTTCATATGATAACTTGATATTAATTCTAAGTAGCAAAAGAAAGGAAGGGATTCTTAAGTTGTTTCGGGTCCTGGTCATTCAGTGAAGTCTCCTTTGTCACATTCTCTCTGTTCTTTTCTCTCAAACTTTCTTCAAACAATGCAAGTCACATCCACCCTCCCTTTATAACAAAGTCACAACTGAAACTACACTCCATAAATCTGCCCATCAATGGTGACCATGCTCTCTTACAGAAAACTGATAAACCAAGCAGATGTGCTTCATGGGACGTAAGTCATTCTATTCACTACATGAAAGATTGTCAGAAATTAATGCAGCATAGATTATTTAATAAAATAGATGAAATAAATCTGCATTAAATGTTTAAAAAGGTCTTTAGTCATTTTTATCTTTCAAGCAGTTAAGACTTCCTTTAAACAAAAATTCAAAGTAGAGAAATTTTGGAATTGAAAAAACTAAAAAAGAAAATGTTTGAATTCATTAAAGTAATGAACATTTGTTCATAATCAACATAGAATGTTTCAATGAAAAAGTAAATGTAAAGAAACTGTGTGCACTCAAAAATGATAGAATTAAAAATATTAAAAAGTAGTTTACTCAACTTTAACTTATAGTCAGGAGGAATAAAATGCAAGATCAGACTGGTCTCCTTAAAACAAATAAGTAATTGAAGTTTTGCATTTTTGTCACCTTTAGGACCTCTAGACAATATTTCTGGATGATGTCTGTAACAATGTTTTTATTTGCATTATTTCAAGATGGCTACCAATCATGATCCACAAGATTTTATCTCTAAATTTTCTAAAAACAATATCTTCATTTGATAGAATGTTAAAAACTGAGTAATAAACATGTAAAAACCATCTATCTCCAATTATTCTTTGAAGTTTCAGAAAACTAAGTGAAGCAGGGTTTTCTTTTTTATACATTTACCCTGTAAAGTTACAAAATGTATTCTTGTGCTTTTAGATAAAGTATTTGTCTTCAAAATAATTATATGATAAAAAGAAAACATTTTTTTAACTGATTTTATAATATATTTAGAGCCAGAAGTTAAGGTATTTGATGACTTTTTACCTCCACCAATGATATTTTACAAAATAGCATTTGGCAGTGTACAAAATCTTTATGACTTGAACCTTCTCTCCCTGCTTTCATTATGATATGGCAATGCTGTAAACCTGTAATAAGTAAACTGATACTATCACTGGATAGTATCAGCTTCCTCGTGGTAGAATGAAAGATCTGTATACTTAGAACATACCTCTTTGGTAATCTATACATGTTTGTTATCCACACCAGTGAGAGTCAACCTGTTTCCATTTGAAATAGAAGGAATATAAACATTTCCAAACACCAATGATCACACTTAGGTGATGTGAGCATACTTTGTTTCAGTATGTGAACGCAACTGGTTCTTTTCTTTTTCTGTTGGATAACAGCAGGTTTTATGCTGTCCTCAAAGTATCTGTTAAATACAAATACAACATTGCTAGCAATTAATGCCTCTCATGAAAATCTTAATTGCATGGATGTAGGACTAAAGTGTACCATTTGCTCAGATGATGGTCCATAACAGTGCTGATACAGTAGTTTCAACAGTAACTGATTGCTTTGATTCAGAGAGTGGAGTTTTTTCAAAATGTGCATTATTTCAGTGCCAATGGAGTGGACAGCAAATTCAGTTCTCAAGCAAACTTCTATTAGCACTGCCTTACTTGATATAAAACCTTTAATCATTGCATAAATCATTTCCTCATCATATCATTTCTTACCACTATTCGTAACATGCTTATTCCTCTTATCAATCACAACGAGCTTTGATAATTTCTCATTAAAGCCAATATTTGTCATAGAAAATATTTTCTTAAAGTGACAATTTTTAAAATTAATATTCAGAATATTGTGTTTACATTGTTATTTTCTACTTCATATATGACAATATTCACTAGTTTGCCCTATGGATGTTATTTGGGATCCAGAGAATTAAGTGTTAATTAGGGAGAGAGATCTCTGTATGCTTCTTACAAGCAGTCAATTTTTGATGGCCTCTTCCTCCTCCTCCTCTTTATGAACTGTTCAAAACTCATTATTTATTAAGATTGGTACAATCCTCTCCAAAAGTGACAAAAGACTCAGTTTGAGTGTTTTGTCACTTTTGGAGAGGTCTATAACAGAACAGTTCATAAAGAAAATTTACTACTTGCAAGATACATACAGAGATTCATATTGTCATCTGAACATCATTGATAGTAACACTTAGACCTCCTTCTGATCTATCATCAAGGCATATGTATGTTCTTTCAATGAAATCTATAAAAATTGTTGATCTCTGTGACAAGGCAAAGATCAGAGTCATTTTTAAGTGATTTAACATGCCTTGCAGGGAATGACTAGTGAATATAGAATGAACTATACCATAGTATACAACAAGCTGCAACCTAAAAGGGCAACATTGCTTTTACTGCCACCAGCTGTCATGGGAATTCTTGTCTTACTCAAATAAACTCTGTCACAATGAATGCAGTTTATCAGAGATTCAATCCACATTATTGTAATTTTATTGCATTCAGATCATTCATTAAGAACAGTTGACTGAGTTATCAATACTTTTCATTTGTATATTCTGTTATGGACGGTTACAGAACATCTCTTTGTGGTTTTATTTGTAGAGATCTGGAGCCCCATGTATACTTCTTCATGCTTCTTATTTTTTCACATGTTGTGGAAAGAAAGGGTTTCAAAGAAAGAGAATGAATAATGGAGATAGTGTGTATGCTCCCAAGTAGAGAGATCTCATTGTTGAAATAGGAAGGAGTGTGAAATAGAATATTTGTTATGACCTTATAATGCCTCTGATCCACAGTGAATGGATAGGGCTCTCTTGTTCTGTCCCTGATTCACTTAAGAATAAAGCTTTTTTCAATTCTCGTGAGTATCAACGAGGATGCAGATACTTTGCCAATCAAGAGATGTAAACTAATTTTGATTTCAAAACAATGGTATACCAGATTACCTAGCCAGCCGAGTATTGTATCCACTCCACTCTGGGCATCCTTTGAGTGCTACTGTATCCATCATAAACTAGTAGTTAAGAAGATCTTGAGAATGCCCAATGGATAGAATATGGAAGCAAAATCAGGGTAGGCATTGTTGGAGTGGGAGTTATATTATAGTGTTTGTCATTCTTATCAAATTCTATAGGTTTGTTCCAATTCTCTATTTTCTGGTGAAGAATTGTTTTCTTTTCAACTGCAGTTGGGTTGAAAATGATAATTTTTGAGAAGGGACCATGGTTAAAAAAATGGAAAACCTTCTCTCAGTTCTATGATGCTATTTCACATTCAAAGTTTTTTGCACAACAGTGGATCATTAAACTTCACATCTTCCATCTCTTCAGCCATTCTTATATCCACTCAAGAAACCACATTACCAATTAGAAAGACAGGAAGATAATTTATTGTTCACTCACTCACCTTTTCATGTAAATTAAACAGTGTCTCAAAACTTTAAGGGATAACAGTATCAATGCTGATGTACCATCTTCCAACTGAGTTATTTGGTTACTTTTCCTTTTAGCAACTTTCGACAATGCTGAATCAATTTTATCATCTTCATCCTGTTTAAGAAGGTGGAATAATTTTTCTGTAAAGATATTGTATCTTCAAGTACTTTTCCATGCTTATTATTGAAGGTATACAGAAAATTGGTTTTACATACATCATGATACCTGGTATCAGCAGCATGAAGACCAAACTCAAACATAAACTCTACTCTTTAACATGTCTAGCCATAATTTCTTCAGTGTATTTAGTTTTAATAACCTCTGCTTTGTTTGTTGATATTATCAGTATACATTTAGTCAGGTTTTCACTAGTAACAAGTAGAATTTTAGCATTATATATAAAAGTTAATAACATCATTAGTCATTGTCTAGTCAGAAATGTTTACTATTTATTGATTTATCAGCAGCATGCACATTGCAATTTTTCTTCACTGACCATAGTTAATATATTTTGTTGTTGTGCCATTTTTTCATACTTTTTTTTTTACTTGTGCCATTTTTACAATTAACCTGGATATTAACAACACCTATATTGAAAACTATCACTTTGTGAATGTTCATGCATTTATCTTAAGTGATAAGGAAGAAAATTGATTTTATTTATGTTTGGGTATTTGAAGTTGTATGAAATTTGTTTTACTTATTGACACCAGAAATATTTGTAATGAAAGTAAATATTTATTTTAAACTCAACAACCCCAAAATGTAACAGTTGATTGAACTATCTAAAAAAATATTTTTTACATAAATAACATTAATATAGTTAAGAAAATGTTAAGATTTTTAGGAACTTTTTGAGAATTCTTGTATACCAAAAGCAGAGGGAAAAAAATTTGCTTTTCTTATTACAACTTTCTTTTGATAATTTCTTTTGGGAAATATTTTGTCATCTGTTTTCTTTAAAATAAACTTTTCATTGAAAACATTTTTATTATGACAATGAATCTTTTTTTTAAGTTGATTTTTTTTTCTTCAAAATAAATTGAAGGGCAGTAATGATTTGTACTTTATTTCCAAGCTATATGCAATTTCTTTATGGTAGCATGTTGGATTATGAGCTTAAAAGAAATTCAAAGTATATCATAATTAAAGATATTTTTTGTTTTTTGTGTTCTAGGTATTTATCATGAGTGGTTACAGGTTTGTGCGACAGTATACGGGTGGACTCAAAGCAGTTATCTTTGACTGGGGAGGCACAACTGCTGACCGTTATGTGATTGCTCCTGCTTTAGCGTTTGTAGAGATCTTTCAGAAATATGGAATTTCCATTTCCATGGATGAAGCTCGTTTACCAATGGGAATTCGGAAAGATTTACACATTAAAGCAATAATTGAAACGAGAGTGTTCAGCAACGTTGGAAAGAAGTTTATGGAAAGTTTCCTAGTCAATCTGATGTCGACCAAATGTACCAAGATTTTATACCGTTGCAATTGGCTATTCTTCCCAAATACAGTCAACTTCTCCCAGGTTCGAGCATCATTTTACTTTTTAATTTCTTCATTAGGTTTAAAAAAATTTTTTAGTCATTCCTTCTTCAGGTTGTGTGCATCTGAAAAGTTGTTGAATCTTTTCTATTTCTTTTGATATTTGCTTGCTGAATGTAATGATAGCACTGGGCAAAAATGAAAATTTGAGAGATCAACTGGTGAAAAAATTATTTTATTCACTAATGTAATACTATGCATTTGCATATGTGGCTGCACATTCTAGGTAGATGAATTAATAAGTAGTAAGTTAAACCACATATATGTGTATGTATGTTGTCCCCTTCAGGTGGATCATGTGCGTGTGGTGTGTGTGTCTACCTAGAGCATCTCTTCTTCTGTTTTCAACTTTAGAGATGACCTAGATTTAATTCTCCTGAGGAATTCTAGAGTTATAGCTTCTTTCATGCTTTGGGACAACTGTTGTTTGAGATCAACTTATTGAAAAATTGTTTTTATTGACTAATAGTGTTATGTTTGAAGATAGTACTTGTGGATTTATGACACTTTGGTCGTTAGGGGGGACTAATCTCCTTAACATGGGTTTTATGACACTTTGGTCGTTAGGGGGGACTAATCTCCTTAACATGGGTTTTATGACACTTTGGTCGTTAGGGGGGACTAATCTCCTTAACATGGGTTTGAAAATAAGTTAGAAGTTACTAACTTTTAGTACAAATTGAAAAAAAAATATCATTATTGAGAAAGGGAAACATCTAATTAATTTCTTTCATGATTTAGGGAAGTGTTGATGCTGGCTAAGGGAAATCAGGTAACAAAATATTAATGCCGATTCACCACCAATAGATGCTAGGGACCATGCCACGCTAGCAAGAACTGTCAACTCCTGTCTTTGTACCAACATAGTGCCATTCATGCAATTTACCCCAATAAAGTTTGATTCAACTTTAAACAACTTGTCAATTTGTAAGACAATTTAACAACAAAATTGTAATCATAAAGAACATCTTGTTTGAAACGTGAGTCCAGTTATTCTTTTCAATATTATATATACCCTTAAGCTCGAGCCTATAAAGTACGTAAGACTTGGTCAGTCGTTCAAACGTTGGTCAACCGATTCCAAATGACCGACTCTCGGCTCTTTATTTATGCCCATTCTCCCAAGAGCAGACCAGTCCATTCAGGCAACACACAGGGGGATATCACTCTACTTATACATGCCCCTCCCCCCCATGACCATGGAATGAACTGATGTGGTCATCATGGATTGTATGTGTCTGAGTATTCATGTGATTGTCCATGCATTTGTGGGGACAAGGTTCTTGGTGCACGTATCCTGCGACACGAGCATTGTCTCAACGGTGGGAGTTCGAATGGGTGTAGGCACTCTCCTGATGCATGATTTGTGTACTAATAAATCCAACTTAATTACCTCCCCTTGAATATCTGTCTGTATAAAAGTAACCCTCTGACTACGCCAGTTAGATCGTAGTCAGAGTAAAGTGAAATAAAGCTTTCTAAAGTCTAAAATACTGGTTCTGTTTTTACTACAACAAGCATATTTTCAGAGTTTATATCCTGTAGAACATATAACCATTCTTTTAAAACAGGATGCAACAAATATATGTCATTATATTTTCATTGGAGCTTTCACCTTTGTCATTATTTATGATTTTATTCTTCATCATCTAATTAAATTTTAGCAAGATTTTGTCTGATAAAATTGTATTGTAGAACCTTCCAAGTTAATAATAAATGAAAGTGCTTATTGAAAGTGCTAAATCACCTGTTAGTAATTTTTTAAGTTCTTTTAATTATGTTTAAAATCTGTTGTTTAAAGTTGTGGATTTCAATGTGTGTTTGTGTGCCTGTTTGATCAATAAAAGGTGATGCTGTGCTGAGATTTTAACTGTTAATGGTTTTTTTATATATTTTTTTTAATACTTCTAAAATAAATTGCAAATATTCTTTAAAAAATAAAACATCCTTTAACTCTTTATCAAAATGTGGTTATCAAGTCTATTTCTAAATTTTTATTGTCATGCTGATTTTTATTTATTTATTTTCAGGCACAGCAGAAACTGTCCAAAAGTTACGTAAAGATTACCATTTAAAGATTGGTAGTACAACAGGATTCAACCGTTCAATGGTAGATGTTCTTTTGAAATATTCTAAGCAACAAGGGTACACTCCAGATGCTACTGTGGCAGGAGATGAAGTAATTCATGGTGCTCGTCCAAAGCCATTCATGATATACCGAAATATGGATCTTTTAGATGTTCATCCTATTCAATCAGTTATCAAAGTGGATGATACTGTTTCAGGAGTAGTTGAGGCATTAGAGGCAGGTTGTTGGGGCATAGGGATAGCTAGATATAGCAATTATATGGATATTAATAGCTTGGATCAGGAAAAAAAATTAACTGAAGAAGATTTGAAGAAACGTTTGAAGAAGTCTCAAAGATTGCTTGAAAACAGTGGAGCTCACTATGTTATTGATTCTATTGTTGAACTTCCAGATATTATCAGAGAGATAAACCAAAGAATAGCTTGTGGGGAAAAGCCTTAACTTGTACATCTGCATATTTTGAATAAGTGTCAGATTTCTTGAGCAAGTGTTTTTTGTTTACTACTGAAGAATTGTT
Organism: Doryteuthis pealeii; assembly: GCA_023376005.1. Lineage (NCBI taxonomy): Eukaryota > Metazoa > Mollusca > Cephalopoda > Myopsida > Loliginidae > Doryteuthis > Doryteuthis pealeii. The sequence goes on from CM042150.1 coordinate 72,338,802, forward strand.
CTCCTCAAAATTAATATTGCTTTTATCAATATAAAACAAATTTACTACTCATAAAAATGAATTTAAACATACAAATTTGTGAACGATGAATAAAATTGAAGAAAATATTTGTTTGGATTTCTTCAGATTAAAATAATTTTAAAAAGACCATTTTTTAAAAACATCTTTTACATTTTTGGTTTAACCATTTAGTTTAGCACAAGACTAGAAATATGAGGTACACGATGAGAATTGAACACACTATCAATGGTCTACTCAGCTACCCTATTAACCATTGCATCATACTTGATGACCTGGTAAAATGTCAAGAGTAAGTATTTAGTTTATCACAAGACTATAAATATGGGAAACCAGATGAAAATTAAATCCATTAATAATGGTCTGTTGGTCTGGCTTATTAACCATTGCTTCATTGTTGATGATCATGCAAAATGTCAAGAGTAACCACTTCGTTTAGGACAGGACCAGATATATGGGGTACCCAATGAGAATTGAACACAGTAACTATGGCCTGCTGGGCTAGCTTATTAACCATTGCATCATTGTTGATGATCATGCAAAATGTCAAGAGTAACCACTTCGTTTAGGACAGGACCAGATATATGGGGTACCCAATGAGAATTGAACACAGTAACTATGGCCTGCTGGGCTAGCTTATTAACCATTGCATTCATTGTTGATGATCATGCAAAATGTCAAGAGTAACACTTCGTTTAGGACAGGACCAGAAATATGGGGTACCCAATGAGAATTGAACACAGTAACTATGGCCTGCTGGGCTAGCTTATTAACCATTGCATCATTGTTGATGATCATGCAAAATGTCAAGAGTAACCACTTCGTTTAGGACAGGACCAGATATATGGGGTACCCAATGAGAATTGAACACAGTAACTATGGCCTGCTGGGCTAGCTTATTAACCATTGCATCATTGTTGATGATCATGCAAAATGTCAAGAGTAACCACTTCGTTTAGGACAGGACCAGATATATGGGGTACCCAATGAGAATTGAACACAGTAACTATGGCCTGCTGGGCTAGCTTATTAACCATTGCATCATTGTTGATGATCATGCAAAATGTCAAGAGTAACCACTTCGTTTAGGACAGGACCAGATATATGGGGTACCCAATGAGAATTGAACACAGTAACTATGGCCTGCTGGGCTAGCTTATTAACCATTGCATCATTGTTGATGATCATGCAAAATGTCAAGAGTAACCACTTCGTTTAGGACAGGACCAGATATATGGGGTACCCAATGAGAATTGAACACAGTAACTATGGCCTGCTGGGCTAGCTTATTAACCATTGCATTATTGTTGATGATCATGCAAAATGTCAAGAGTAACCACTTAGTTTAGGACAGGACCAGATATATGGGGTACCCAATGAGAATTGAACACAGTAACTATGGCCTGCTGGGCTAGCTTATTAACCATTGCATCATTGTTGATGATCATGCAAAATGTCAAGAGTAACCACTTCGTTTAGGACAGGACCAGATATGGGGTACCCAATGAGAATTGAACACAGCAACTATGGCCTGCTGGGCTAGCTTATTAACCATTGCATCATTGTTGATGATCATGCAAAATGTCAAGAGTAACCACTTCGTTTAGGACAGGACCAGATATATGGGGTACCCAATGAGAATTGAACACAGTAACTATGGCCTGCTGGGCTAGCTTATTAACCATTGCATCATTGTTGATGATCATGCAAAATGTCAAGAGTAACACTTCGTTTAGGACAGGACCAGATATATGGGGTACCCAATGAGAATTGAACACAGCAACTATGGCCTGCTGGGCTAGCTTATTAACCATTGCATCATTGTTGATGATCATGCAAAATGTCAAGAGTAACCACTTCGTTTAGGACAGGACCAGATATATGGGGTACCCAATGAGAATTGAACACAGTAACTATGGCCTGCTGGGCTAGCTTATTAACCATTGCATTGTTGATGATCATGCAAAATGTCAAGAGTAACACTTCGTTTAGGACAGGACCAGATATATGGGGTACCCAATGAGAATTGAACACAGCAACTATGGCCTGCTGGGCTAGCTTATTAACCATTGCATCATTGTTGATGATCATGCAAAATGTCAAGAGTAAACCACTTCGTTTAGGACAGGACCAGATATATGGGGTACCCAATGAGAATTGAACACAGCAACTATGGCCTGCTGGGCTAGCTTATTAACCATTGCATCATTGTTGATGATCATGCAAAATGTCAAGAGTAAACACTTCGTTTAGGACAGGACCAATATATGGGGTACCCAATGAGAATTGAACACAGTAACTATGGCCTGCTGGGCTAGCTTATTAACCATTGCATCATTGTTGATGATCATGCAAAATGTCAAGAGTAAACACTTCGTTTAGGACAGGACCAATATATGGGGTACCCAATGAGAATTGAACACAGTAACTATGGCCTGCTGGGCTAGCTTATTAACCATTGCATCATTGTTGATGATCATGCAAAATGTCAAGAGTAAACACTTCGTTTAGGACAGGACCAGAATATGGGGTACCCAATGAGAATTGAACACAGCAACTATGGCCTGCTGGGCTAGCTTATTAACCATTGCATCATTGTTGATGATCATGCAAAATGTCAAGAGTAAACACTTCGTTTAGGACAGGACCAGATATATGGGGTACCCAATGAGAATTGAACACAGTAACTATGGCCTGCTGGCTAGCTTATTAACCATTGCATCATTGTTGATGATCATGCAAAATGTCAAGAGTAAACACTTCGTTTAGGACAGGACCAGAATATGGGGTACCCAATGAGAATTGAACACAGTAACTATGGCCTGCTGGGCTAGCTTATTAACCATTGCATCATTGTTGATGATCATGCAAAATGTCAAGAGTAACACTTCGTTTAGGACAGGACCAGATATATGGGGTACCCAATGAGAATTGAACACAGTAACTATGGCCTGCTGGGCTAGCTTATTAACCATTGCATCATTGTTGATGATCATGCAAAATGTCAAGAGTAACCACTTCGTTTAGGACAGGACCAGATATATGGGGTACCCAATGAGAATTGAACACAGTAACTATGGCCTGCTGGGCTAGCTTATTAACCATTGCATCATTGTTGATGATCATGCAAAATGTCAAGAGTAACACTTCGTTTAGGACAGGACCAGATATATGGGGTACCCAATGAGAATTGAACACAGCAACTATGGCCTGCTGGGCTAGCTTATTAACCATTGCATCATTGTTGATGATCATGCAAAATGTCAAGAGTAACACTTCGTTTAGGACAGGACCAGAATATGGGGTACCCAATGAGAATTGAACACAGTAACTATGGCCTGCTGGGCTAGCTTATTAACCATTGCATCATTGTTGATGATCATGCAAAATGTCAAGAGTAAACCACTTCGTTTAGGACAGGACCAGATATATGGGGTACCCAATGAGAATTGAACACAGTAACTATGGCCTGCTGGGCTAGCTTATTAACCATTGCATCATTGTTGATGATCATGCAAAATGTCAAGAGTAAACACTTCGTTTAGGACAGGACCAGAATATGGGGTACCCAATGAGAATTGAACACAGTAACTATGGCCTGCTGGGCTAGCTTATTAACCATTGCATCATTGTTGATGATCATGCAAAATGTCAAGAGTAAACACTTCGTTTAGGACAGGACCAGATATATGGGGTACCCAATGAGAATTGAACACAGCAACTATGGCCTGCTGGGCTAGCTTATTAACCATTGCATCATTGTTGATGATCATGCAAAATGTCAAGAGTAACACTTCGTTTAGGACAGGACCAGATATATGGGGTACCCAATGAGAATTGAACACAGCAACTATGGCCTGCTGGGCTAGCTTATTAACCATTGCATCATTGTTGATGATCATGCAAAATGTCAAGAGTAAACACTTCGTTTAGGACAGGACCAGAATATGGGGTACCCAATGAGAATTGAACACAGTAACTATGGCCTGCTGGGCTAGCTTATTAACCATTGCATCATTGTTGATGATCATGCAAAATGTCAAGAGTAACCACTTAGTTTAGGACAGGACCAGATATATGGGGTACCCAATGAGAATTGAACACAGTAACTATGGCCTGCTGGGCTAGCTTATTAACCATTGCATCATTGTTGATGATCATGCAAAATGTCAAGAGTAACCACTTCGTTTAGGACAGGACCAGATATATGGGGTACCCAATGAGAATTGAACACAGTAACTATGGCCTGCTGGGCTAGCTTATTAACCATTGCATCATTGTTGATGATCATGCAAAATGTCAAGAGTAACCACTTCGTTTAGGACAGGACCAGATATATGGGGTACCCAATGAGAATTGAACACAGTAACTATGGCCTGCTGGGCTAGCTTATTAACCATTGCATCATTGTTGATGATCATGCAAAATGTCAAGAGTAACCACTTCGTTTAGGACAGGACCAGATATATGGGTACCCAATGAGAATTGAACACAGTAACTATGGCCTGCTGGGCTAGCTTATTAACCATTGCATCATTGTTGATGATCATGCAAAATGTCAAGAGTAACCACTTCGTTTAGGACAGGACCAGATATATGGGTACCCAATGAGAATTGAACACAGTAACTATGGCCTGCTGGGCTAGCTTATTAACCATTGCATCATTGTTGATGATCATGCAAAATGTCAAGAGTAACACTTCGTTTAGGACAGGACCAGATATATGGGGTACCCAATGAGAATTGAACACAGTAACTATGGCCTGCTGGGCTAGCTTATTAACCATTGCATCATTGTTGATGATCATGCAAAATGTCAAGAGTAACCACTTCGTTTAGGACAGGACCAGAAATATGGGGTACCCAATGAGAATTGAACACAGTAACTATGGCCTGCTGGGCTAGCTTATTAACCATTGCATCATTGTTGATGATCATGCAAAATGTCAAGAGTAACCACTTCGTTTAGGACAGGACCAGATATATGGGGTACCCAATGAGAATTGAACACAGTAACTATGGCCTGCTGGGCTAGCTTATTAACCATTGCATCATTGTTGATGATCATGCAAAATGTCAAGAGTAACACTTCGTTTAGGACAGGACCAGATATATGGGGTACCCAATGAGAATTGAACACAGTAACTATGGCCTGCTGGGCTAGCTTATTAACCATTGCATCATTGTTGATGATCATGCAAAATGTCAAGAGTAACCACTTAGTTTAGGACAGGACCAGATATATGGGGTACCCAATGAGAATTGAACACAGTAACTATGGCCTGCTGGGCTAGCTTATTAACCATTGCATCATTGTTGATGATCATGCAAAATGTCAAGAGTAACCACTTAGTTTAGGACAGGACCAGATATATGGGGTACCCAATGAGAATTGAACACAGTAACTATGGCCTGCTGGGCTAGCTTATTAACCATTGCATCATTGTTGATGATCATGCAAAATGTCAAGAGTAACCACTTAGTTTAGGACAGGACCAGATATATGGGGTACCCAATGAGAATTGAACACAGTAACTATGGCCTGCTGGGCTAGCTTATTAACCATTGCATCATTGTTGATGATCATGCAAAATGTCAAGAGTAACCACTTCGTTTAGGACAGGACCAGATATATGGGGTACCCAATGAGAATTGAACACAGTAACTATGGCCTGCTGGGCTAGCTTATTAACCATTGCATCATTGTTGATGATCATGCAAAATGTCAAGAGTAACCACTTAGTTTAGGACAGGACCAGATATATGGGGTACCCAATGAGAATTGAACACAGTAACTATGGCCTGCTGGGCTAGCTTATTAACCATTGCATCATTGTTGATGATCATGCAAAATGTCAAGAGTAACCACTTCGTTTAGGACAGGACCAGATATATGGGGTACCCAATGAGAATTGAACACAGTAACTATGGCCTGCTGGGCTAGCTTATTAACCATTGCATCATTGTTGATGATCATGCAAAATGTCAAGAGTAACCACTTAGTTTAGGACAGGACCAGATATATGGGGTACCCAATGAGAATTGAACACAGTAACTATGGCCTGCTGGGCTAGCTTATTAACCATTGCATCATTGTTGATGATCATGCAAAATGTCAAGAGTAACCACTTAGTTTAGGACAGGACCAGATATGGGGTACCCAATGAGAATTGAACACAGTAACTATGGCCTGCTGGGCTAGCTTATTAACCATTGCATCATTGTTGATGATCATGCAAAATGTCAAGAGTAACCACTTAGTTTAGGACAGGACCAGATATATGGGGTACCCAATGAGAATTGAACACAGTAACTATGGCCTGCTGGGCTAGCTTATTAACCATTGCATCATTGTTGATGATCATGCAAAATGTCAAGAGTAACACTTCGTTTAGGACAGGACCAGATATATGGGGTACCCAATGAGAATTGAACACAGTAACTATGGCCTGCTGGGCTAGCTTATTAACCATTGCATCATTGTTGATGATCATGCAAAATGTCAAGAGTAACCACTTCGTTTAGGACAGGACCAGATATATGGGTACCCAATGAGAATTGAACACAGTAACTATGGCCTGCTGGGCTAGCTTATTAACCATTGCATCATTGTTGATGATCATGCAAAATGTCAAGAGTAACACTTAGTTTAGGACAGGACCAGATATATGGGGTACCCAATGAGAATTGAACACAGTAACTATGGCCTGCTGGGCTAGCTTATTAACCATTGCATCATTGTTGATGATCATGCAAAATGTCAAGAGTAACACTTCGTTTAGGACAGGACCAGATATATGGGGTACCCAATGAGAATTGAACACAGTAACTATGGCCTGCTGGGCTAGCTTATTAACCATTGCATCATTGTTGATGATCATGCAAAATGTCAAGAGTAACACTTCGTTTAGGACAGGACCAGATATATGGGGTACCAATGAGAATTGAACACAGTAACTATGGCCTGCTGGGCTAGCTTCAATTTTTTTTTGAGTGTGTCACGGAGCCGATAAGGATGTCAATCTTGTGACACCCCCTCCAAAAAAACAAAACAACAAAGAATCGAATGACATAACTAAGCAAAGGACAGAGAAGGAGATTTAGGTTAACAAACACGGAAATCTTTATTATAGATTACATAACTACAATTGAATGGTTTGTTCATTGGTTTGGTTGTCAATATCGCAGGCCAGGAAGACGTTGGTCATCCACGAAGGTTGGAAATATACTGAAAAAGCACCACAGGCCGGATAGGTGACGTTAATTGTGGTCGGATGACAGGTCATTCAGACGACTGGAAATATGCAGGTATAGCATCGCAGGTCGAAAGGTTGACGTTAGTCGTTGTTGACGTATCGGTCTTCTGGTGGCTGGAAATATGCAGAACGAACCAATGTGAAGAAGCAGGAAACAAGGTTGAAGGACGTCTCGCTGGGGCTGGAAAGAACACAATCGCACAACAGTAGTTGTTAAAGGAAAGACTACAACCGGAACCAGGTTGAAGGACGTCTCGTTGAGCTGAAGATAGCCAACTGCACACCACTAGTCGGTAAAGGGCTGGCTGTGCCAGCGCCCACGAGGGATTGCAGGCCTAGTGAAGAAATGACTGAGTGTTGTCCTGATAAGGACAATAGCTGGAACATGGTCAGCTGATGACTGGGTTGAGGCTCGCCTGAAGAAGGTTAGATCAGGGTCATCAGGAGACTCGATCGTCGGTTGGCTGGAGCGTGTGCGGTTCGCCGGTAGATAGGGGTACGGCAGGAATGTAGGCAGCAAGGAAACCGGAGCAGAGCCGAGCTGGAAGCAGGTGACCAAGGTAGAGCCGAGCAGGAAGCAGGAGACCAAGGTAGAGCCGAACTGAAGGATTGAACCGGAGTCGAAGCTGGATCATAGCCAGGCAGAAGCCAGAGAGAAAAAAAAGGGTTGCCACAAGTGGGTAAAGCTGGAGAGCTCGCCACAAACAAACTGGATTTTTTTTAGTGCCCGAGGCAAATTGAGTAGGTTTGTTTGAGTCACTGAGGTAGCGAACGCTGCACTGCCCAACCGAACTGACGAAGAAGCCGTTGTTATCTGCTAATATAAGGCACCTACATGGTAGAGTTTGTGTTGATTTAGCGTTGACAAACAGAATTAATTTCTTATTGCCAGTTCAAATTGAAATTTTACACAGATGAATTCTTTGGACTATTAGCAAGCACTTGTTGACTTCATTACTGACCGGTGCATATTATAATGTCCATAAAAATGCATGTTTGTTACAAATTGTAAGTTTTTCGGTCAGTTGAGAAAGTTCCAGGTCGATTAGAACAGAAGTGTGGATGAGCGTGTTTGCCGGCTGACTGACCCAGTTTGGAGAAACTATTGAAATTTTATATGGTACTCGCTTCGGTCTTCACCAGTAGCAGCCCTTAAGGGACAAACGTCGGGTTTCACCGACAAACACCAGCAGCAGCGACGCACCACCCCTTTATGGTCACGTGATGTTCTTTATAAAAGGGCTTCGGACATTGAGGATTATTGTCATCAACCCTTGAAAGTCGATAATAACTACCTTCATTCCGCCTAGGATAAATTAGAGGTGCCTTTGATATTGGTACAACTTCGGACAAGCTTCTCCTATTGATACTTTCAGTCCACAAGACTGTCGCAGGATTATTCTTGCAAACTATTTAACTATACCAAATATCTAAACTTTTACTACACACTAACTACGGCTAGACCTCTTACGGTGCTGTGAAACTAAACTGAACTACGGCTATACTTTTTCGGTGTTGTGAACTTCTCTTCGGTCGCTTGTCTGACCTAAACTATGAACATTCCTAAGAACATTGCCTGCTGTAACCCTATTAATGTGCATTATATGTAATTAAACTGTTGTATTCTATATATCGTTGTACAGCTTGTTCCTTGACTTCATGACATGTTTTCTCTCTGCGAACTTATTGTTAAATCTTTATAAAACAGGAGGTGGAAGAAAAGAGCTAAGATTACGAATGCGACAAGTATTATCCATGCCTGACCAATGAGGCAAGTGTTGGGTTGGGTAAACCAGAATCAGTACCTCGGCGAATCCCCAACAGAATTAATGAAGTACACAAATAAATTATGAAGCGAAGGCACAAATACAAGTTATTTTTTTATTACATGTAACATATAAAAAAAAACAATGTTGTACAAAAGTACTAAGTTGTACTCACAGTTCTAATTCTCCTCACTGAAGGCGTTTGGTCTGTAGTCCCTTAACAACTGGCATCAGGGGCCTCGAACTAAGAGGTCCTTTTGGTTTGGTTTAGTTTACAGCATATCAACCTCAGTGGGTAATTTAATGCCGACTAATTTTTGAAATAAATTCATTCTTAATGGATACTCAACTTTTTTTTTAATAGACTCATGTATTTCTATTTAACCCATAAATGGGACTCTAACAGGTACGACCACTCCGAATCAGTGAACATGGGAGCAGACAGGGGTAAGACAATGGGGCCACCTGTTGGCTGTATGTGGTGACCGTGATGTTGAAGGACGGAATCCTGGTTGATAAGCAATCCATGACATGCAACACTCCACTTAGACCCGTACTTAGGCTAGACAGGCGGTTGGAGAGACCCCCTCCAATCAATCGGCTGGTCACGCCAAGCCCTAGCACTTATATGATTGCCCCAACTTATATGATTGCCCCTTATGGCAAGCCCTAACTTTTACCATATGGATGCTAGAAGGTGGTGGCTGAGGGTCTTCATGTACTGGGAATTACGTTAAACTCTATCTGATGTAACGTTCCAGCATTTAGAATGTGCTTCACCCTTCTCCAATGTAAACAAATTCGTAAGAGTCGTAATAATTCATTGACGGTAGAAATTCTATGATACTCAAATGCAATAATCTAAAGTGTGAAATTTAAAACCCTGCATGCTCTGGGGAAAACTAAGTCTCTCTTTTCTTTCTTATTTCTTTTCTTTTGTTTTCTTCCTTTCTCCATTTTTTTTCGTAGCACTTCAATGCTCACAGGTCTCCCTAGTTGAAATCCATGGATCTTATCTTTTAATCCATAAACATCTCAAAGCTTTTTCAGCCAATTCTGAAATCGCCCCGATGGTCTTTCTTTTTTTTTCCTCTCATCATTCCAAGTCGACTTATTTTGCATAAAAATCTTCTTGCGAAACTCAAACAACCGACCTCAATAGGATAACAAAGTAAGTCAAGGTAAGTACCAAAATTACAACTTTGACCAGATAACTAAATCCTGGTGCAGGGAAATCTTTTGCGATCTGCTCGCGGAGGCCTACTCTCAACTGCCAGTCTCGAACGGAAGAGAGCATGCAATTATTATAGGGACCAACAATTCAAGGGTTAAAATCATATTCGAAAAATAACCAGTGAAACAAACGATTTCAGTGAAATTTTCAATGTTGATATATTAATAAATTGATTTTATAATGCTGTTGTATAGCCGGCTACTGGACTTCAATGAAACCACAGACACGTGTATATAAAAATATGACCCGTCTTTATTTTTTTTCGGTATGTGGGTGAGGGGCGCAGAGTGTTCACAATGAAAATGCCCGAGGGAGTTGGTGACGCGACGAGTGTTCACAATAGAAAATGTCCGAGGGAGTTGGTGACGGGCGCCGAGTGTTCACAATGAAAATGCCCGAGGGAGTTGGTGACGGGAGGCAACGAGGTTATGCTCACGGCTGGCTTGCTGCGGACTCGACTGGCCTTCGAGATCCACTAACCTTTATATACGATAAATATGCCCGCGCATTTTTTTATCTTTTGATCTGATAACGGACAGACTTCCTTTTTTTTTAAATATTTCTTTATCTTTCTCTCCGCCTCCTTACCGGAAGACTCCAATTCCGTTTTCCCTTTTTTATATATTTCTTCATCTTCTCCCTGCTTCTTGACCGGAAGACCTCTCTTCCGTTCTCCCCTTTTTTATATATATATTTCTTTCTCTTTTGTCTCTTTGCTGGAAGATTTCTCTTCCGTTGCACGATATGCAACAATGCCCCAGTTATTTTATTTAAAAACTTTCACATTTTTTAGGTCTTCAGTTAATGTTGACCCCCCCCCCTATTTTGGGCGCAACATATATAATGAGTATCTAGCACTGAGTTCATTTTTTGTATAAATAAAAAGATAAGACTGGAGATATGAAAGGAATGAAAAGCATTTTTAATTGAACTGATCTGAAAGAAGATAATACAAATCGAAAAATTGAATTCAAAGAAAAATTTGACATTTTTTTCAGATTTTTTTAATTACTCATTAATTGTTCATTAAACATAATTTTCTTTTTGATTTACAGAAAAACAATACTATAACTATTATTTTCTTCTACTTAAAAGGGTGGTGGATGTTTAAGTTTAAACTTTGATCTAAATTAATATTCTTTAATAAACGATCTCTACGGGCTTCTTTTATTGTAGTCTGACCCCCGGTGTCACGCCTCTTTGTTCGTGACACCTACGCAGTTTTTCTGTAGACACACCTCTTCGCCCACGCAGGCTGTTTTCATTGGCTATGGGCTACGCTTACAGATTTCTGCACCTAAATCATGTCAAATGTTCATCTGCATTTCCAGGTGCAAAAGGTCAGGTCCACATCCTGTTTTCGTTTCCAGGCTGCACTTCCTATTCAGCCTGGTCCTTGGGTGCACTGATCAGACAATATATTACATTCCTCACCATCCTATTTTTTAAAATGTTCACATATGAACATTTTAAGTGCACCTCCCTCCACTCTCATTGCTCCACACAACCGAGACATTTGTACAAGATAAAGGGAAAAAATATTCATATACACAAAATGTTTTTTTTTTTATATATACAAAATCAAGTTGCCCAATTTTGCAACCTCAATCAATGTTCATGTCCGTAATGTCTAATGGAAAAAATTTTTTTACTTATTTTTTTTTTATATATATATAATTGTGTTGCCCAAATTGGCAACCCCAACAATGTTCATGTCTGTTATGTCCTTCAATAAAATCATTTTTTTTTTTAAATTATATATATACATATCTTTTTTGTGTTGCCCAATTTGGCAACCTCGAAAATGTTCAAAAGTTCGTTTTTCTCCAGATTTTTCTTCATATCAGTAGACATCTCGATGCATGACCATACGATCATAGGCGGTAACCACCCCAATTTTCAAACTAACATCGGGTAAATGACTTCGATTAATACATGTGCGTCTCTGCTCAATTTTTAATGTCGCACATGTAACTTCTTAACTTCAAACATACTATGTTTGACACAGAAAAGCTGCCATTATCTACAGTACATGTCATTCAAAGTCTGACCGAGAAAACGAGAGAAACAAAGAAAAATTACCCATGGGCCTGATCCAATCTGCTGATTATGGGCATGCGGTTTTCTTGGAGGATTAGTTGCGTCATCTATAGTTCCTAAATCTAAGTTTTAAATCTAGAGTTTAAATCTACATTGTGTCATATACAGTTCTTAGTTTAGTCTAAAAAATGGACCTATGACCGCAAAATCTCCTAACTTATCTATAGCATATCGCCAACAAGTCTACAAGACTTTTCAACTGCTCTTTCTTAGTTTTGCGTTCGTCTACAGAGCGTGTAGACACATCAGTTATTTTCGGAACAATAGCTGTTTGTTCTACCTGTACAACGTCGGTCACCTCCTCATCAGGTGATCCATCAGGGGTTTTCCTTCACATTAGTGGAATCTAATGTCTCCCCTCCGAACAATCATCCGTACGGGTGGGCGAGTCGTTAGACATGCATCCAACCTCAACAGTCGACACGTTTTTATCCGCCGTTTTGCGTCGTGTCATGATACGACGATCTATTAATGGAATATCGGACTTGTCATCTGATTCCTCACGTTGGTGTCGATATTTGTGTACAGGAAAGTCGGTCTGTTCGTCCATGGATTCGCAGTCAGAATCGCAGCTACTACTACTTTCCGTAACGGCCTCTCTGTCGTGGGAATTTCCCATTACTCAATGGACGCTGCCCGAAGATGCTTGGCATGCGTCTTTGTGACTGAGCCAGTTAGCTGATCCTAATTCTATAAGAGACAGGGCCAGTCTTTTCGACTACCACATAATACGGCCGCCAGCGCATGTTGACTTCCCCCTTTTATGGTGATTCTTATAGTACACCAAGTCACCAACCTTAAACTATACGTCCTTCGTCTTACAAAGGGATTTATCTATCGCGGCTTTCCTCGCTTTTTTTAAATATTATTCCTAACTAAAGTGAAAGTACGATGCTTTCTTGTAGGGCAATTTCGTGGTGTTCGTCACCATAATATATGCGGCGAGACCTCAGTATATTATCTAAAGGCAAAATAACGTCCCTGTTATAGAGCAAGTAATACGGTGAAAATGTTGTGGTCTCGCTTACATGAAACCTGACAGCGCTAACATTGGTTGATGTAAACATTCCATGACTGTTCGTTGTTGTCCATTTTCTTGGCTAGAACATCATGCATCATTCAGTGAAATTTTCAACTTTACCATTGCTCTGAGGGTGATAAAATAAAGTTGTTACATGGTTACAAGTTGTTATATGGTGTACATTTAAGTCTTCTGTTTTTTTCATGATCTTGTAATAAACATGGTCAGTATGAAGTGTATGGTGGCAAGGGAAAAACAAACACAGATTTTAAGTTTAACAATGTATTAGCAAACACAAAAGGTTATACAGTTGAAAATGGTTTAAGAAGAATCTCTGATATTTGGTGATAGTCTGTTGTGGTGTGAGTAGCAATGTCTGCTGCGCTTGGTGTTCGGTGGTCGAGTCAGTTGTAACGGAGGTGGTGATATATGCAGAAGTCCCAGTGATAGTGGTCAGAAGTTGGTTAATGTGGGCAGAAGATCCGCTGTTTTAGTAATCGTCGCCGATAGCGTGTTATTTGTCGTGTTTCTGAAGTCAGTTTGGTAAATTGATGATATAGAGTTTAGTAGTCGTCCGCCCCTTAAGACTGCCGGTCGGTCAGGGTCATGAGGTTAAGAGTAGGTGAGAGATGTAAGTCCGCCGCCTTGTGATGTATGTTTCGTTTGGGAGGTCGGCCTTTGTTGATGTTCTTCGGTGCTGTCGCCAGGATATCTCTGCTGTCGGCTCTTCAAGCCGACTTATATAGGTTGTCGTGATCCGAAATCAGATTAACTCAACCCTTTTTTTAAATTTTTATTTCTGCCGGGAATGATTTTGATTGGACGAAAATGCGAGTTTTATTTATAATTTTATTTTTTAATTCTAAGATTGCCCCATGCGCGGAGTCTGGGTGCGCAAAGACGAAATTTCGTCATCTGATTTAACGCCTCGGCCTGTTTACATCCAGTTGACATTCTCTTTATTGCGGTGTGTGGGTGAATTGAACTGTTGAATTAGTGAATCGGGAGATATCTATATTTGTGTATAAAACACTTTTATAACTCTTTTGAGCTAAGGATAACACCCATCCATATACATATGTCTGGACTTAACGCATTCTATTCCCACCTTTTTTTCTCTGGCCGTATTCTCACTTAACCATTGTGTCACAGTGTTATAACAGACTTTGAATTTGAAAGCAAGTTGTTTGATGAATTAGCAAAAATAATTGTTTTTATACTCTATGTAGAACAGCTTATCACCCTCAATGCAATGGTTTGGTTGCGAGAGCACACAGAACCATTAAAACTGCTATTATAGCACGAAAAGAGTCCTGCATTTCAGCTCTTTCAATAGTACTTCTTGGAATTTGCATATACCCAACAGCTCTGATTTTTCTACTTTTTACGCTGTCACAGGCACACAAATTTTACTACCACAGCTACTAAAGTAGCATTCCAAGTTGATTTTTTAGAGCAATGGAGCAATTTTGATAAAACTTGGCATTTTTATGTAAAATTGTACGTTCTTTCTGATTCTGCACTCAAATTTTATGCATCCCATGCTGGAACCCATTATTTGGGGAATAAGAAGTAGGGATATCAACCCTTTTTAAAAGTTTCCTTGAAGATTATTCAACATTCTCATTTTAATACAGCATATATACACATATATAGTATTAATTTATATAAATAACATCACTTTGGATTTTAAAATACCTTTTTTAAAATACCTACTAAGTTGTATTACATACAAGAAATAGAATAACTGTATATAATTTTATTTAACAAAGCCTGTCCTGCGTGTGCAGCTTTGTTTACGTAAGTTTTTTTTTCTTCCAAAATTGAAAGTTTGACAAAAATCTTGACGGTATATAATCATTAAAATTTCACACATTATATATGAAAATAATTCTGAGACTGTCTTCTATTACTGATAACTATATCAGCTTTTTTTCTTTTTTTTTTTTTTTTTTGCTTATCTTATATTTCTTGAAAAAATCTCCGTCAACTTTGGTCTATTGTGGTTTCGCTTCCAAAGGTCGAAAAAGAAAAATACAAGTTTCCGTTAGTAGTTAAAAGTGTCTCCTAATTAAGTATAAAATTTCAAGAATATTGAAAAAGATTAGCTACTTTGATTTTGAAAAACAAAATAGAGTATAAAATCTAGTCTAAAAAAATGTCATATTTTATGTTTTCCGCTGTTCGAAGCAAAATGTCATTTTAACTCGCTGTAAAAAATAATTCAATAGATAAAAACATAAAATTACATATTTATAAAGATTATTTTCTTTTCTTTCCAGCCATGTAAATATTTTTATGATTGGAACAGAAATATACGAGAAATTGCGATTTGAACCGAAGAAGGTGAAAATTTGTCAATGTCCAACGATTTTACCAAACGACCTGGTAATGTTACTAATAGATAGTACAAGCGAGGAGAATGTAACTCAACGTTTTACTAGAGAACTACATAAAACCATTTCACAGTTTGATTTCAGAGATTTTACTAAAAGACAATAAATCCCCAGAAAAGCTTCAAACTTATGATAAAGTTTGGATAGAGTGGATCGTGTTCGAAGGTCATTAGAGGCACTCTATTCAGCAAACACCTACATATTTTCGGATTTATGGGGTTAAGTTTTTGGTTCGTTTGTCTTGTATCTTATCCCCAATAAAGCTGGTTCTTTCTTCTTGTGGTGAGCTGAAATGGAGTTTAAGGAACGAAAAGGAATAAGAAAGGAAAGAGACAAAGGCAAGAGGTAGTTTTGTGACTTAGACTTTATTGAACGGAGCATAGTCGGCCGTGGCGAGGGGACATGCCACTGGCCAGGAAACTACTATCTCAGTTGCGGCCTAAATCCAAATGACCGAGGTATCCTTTTGGGGGAAAGGAGTCAGTCCTTTTTGTCGGACATGCGCAGAGAGGTTCTTCCTGTCAATGGCCCATGGGAGTTTGTTGTTTTTTTAAATTAAAAAATTGTTTTTTTCTTTTTCGTTTTATCTATTTTTAATCCCCACAGATTAAGACAAACAATGATATTGATACTCAAGTCTCTGTGGACAGATTAAAACCGTATATAGAAATACAAAAACAAAAAGTAGAGAAACCTGTTGAAGAAAGAATAAAACGCCCAGTGATTCAAAGCAAGAAGTGCTGGAATTGAACATGAAGATTCTCCCATAATAACCTCAAAATCATTTTCAGGTCGAACAGTTTCCTGGAAAAGACACGATTACTTTTATTATAGGTAAGTAAAGTAAAGTCGTCGGGGCGACCTGATGTCGGTATCAGCCAATCAGCGAGGGAGTCTATCCCTTTTCACTAGCGCTAGACCAAGGAGATTGTTTTTTTGCGTCTGAGGTGGAGTGCCACACCTACCATCAGCTCCTTACTTTACTGCACAGATCCCTGTGCTACTCATACGCTGAGTTGGCGGGGACCGGGATCGAACTAGGAACCTTGTGGTTTCTAGCCGAACGCTCTACCGACTGAGTTAACCCGGTCCAATTATTATAGGTACACTCTGCTATTAGATGGTAACTACATAAGCTGTAGATTCTTGTTTGGGCAGGTTTATGGAACAAAGAAAAAAAATACTGACCGACGCCAAATTCAAAACTCTCGCGAACTAACGGACATTCTGAGAGCGGGGAAAGAAAAGGATTTCTAGAAGTAGAGGACAGAAAGGCAGTGGCCAGCAAATCGGCTTATTGGAAATTTTATTTTTTCCAAAAAACATGTATGGTATTTTGCATGCCCTTTTTGTTTGTCTTTCAATATCTCTTGTTTCATATCTTGCGACGAAAGTAAACTAAAGAAAGGGCCCCATGTGGCTGGCTCTGGAAGCTGGACATCTATATCGGCCTCTTTTTGGTTTCGGGGTATCGAGGAGAGAAGACGCTTCTATCTCTCTGGTGAAAAACCTGCAGAGTGTCTACACTCTCAACATGAACTGACGAAAGTTCGTGAGGAAGCTGGATTCAAGGACATTGGCCGGTCTCTACGAGAAATTCTATTGCAGAAACGTGGTTACTGCTATCTGACGCACCCAGGTCCCTGAAAACGACGCACATGGTCCTAGCAAAGCCTTTGGCGAGAAAGGCAGCAGGACGTCGCGCAAAACTAACTTCTGGCGAGAGAAGCTGCGGTGACACAACATACATGTGCCAACAGAAGAGAGCCTTGTTTCAGGCAAGAAGCAAGAATTATTGAAAAGATTTTTCATTTTTCTGCAAACTGTTTTTATTTTTTTAATTTTTTACTCTCCTGCATGAGAGAAATATTTTAAAGGCTTGTCCTTTTATTATATACACCTTTAAAGTACCAGTAAGTTGAACCTTCCTTTTTTTTATATATTTTTTTAAAACTGTTATTTGGCGCCTAAATTTGTATCAATTTGGGAATTACATGCAATTATTTTGGATTGTATATCTTTAACTTTGTGCCTCCAGTTCGGAGATATTTATAAATTCTTTCTTACTTTCAAGCAAGTTGTAGTTTCCTTTTTCCCAACCCATTTTCATTTGACGGCGTTAGTTAAATTTTAAAGGTCGGAATTCTTCTGAGAACGAAAAATTTCCGACAGGCTAGTCATGAATACCAATCCTCCTCAAACCGGGTGAACTGAATACAAGTAAGAATTAACACTAATAAGATTATGTAAAAAGGAAATTCGTTAACCAAAACATCTCTTTGTAACTTGTTGTTCATTTGATACAATTTCTAATACAAATATAAAGGACAATTTTTGTTACGACTCAAACTCCTTTATTCATTATTTGAACTGTTTTGCTTGTTTCTTTGATGTTACATTTCACATAAAAATTACCTCCAACCAATATACAAAAACCATCTATTTAAACTTTGCCAAAGAATTTGTCTCTGTACTTCACAAAAAGCTACTATTGAAACTACAAAAATATGGAATAAATGACCATGTTCTATATTGGATTAAAGAATTCCTAAGTAATAGAAGACAATGTGTCAAAATTAAAAACTAAATCAAAATGGGCTCAAATGACAAGTGGTATTCCACAGGGAAGTGTTCTTGGACCTTGTCTTTTTGTCATTTATATAAATGATCTACCAGATATAATTAACTGTTACACACAAATATTTGCAAATGATACTAAAATATTTTCTACTGTTAATGATCAAAATGATACTGACAAAATCCAAACTGATATTAACAATCTTGTAGATTGGTCGATAAATGGCAGATCAGATTCAATACATCTAAATGTAAGGTGCTTCATGTAAGAAGAAATAATTCAAAACATTTATACTCAACGAGAAAAATGTCTTTAATGAAAGAGAAATACTAAAAAATACAGAGCTAGAAAAAGACCTCGGTGTGAATGTGGACCCTGAACTAAAATTTTCCAAACATATGGAAATACAAGTAAATAAAGCAAACAACATATTAGGATTAATAACAAAGTAATATGAATACATGGATAAAGAAATGTTGAAAAGTTTATTAATTGCATTGGTGAGACCTAATCTGGAATTTGCTAATGTGGACTATAGTCCAAGACTAATCAAGGACATAAAACTCATCGAGGGAGTTCAGAGTGAGCTACTCAGGTAGTGAATGCATTAAAGAACCTTTCGTATGAAGAAAGACTTAGGAACACTGACTTACCAAGTTTGGCGTACCGACGAATCAGATGAGGTATGGTTGAGTCTATATATATGTAGTAGGAGTATAGAATACAATTCTATATTTTTAAATAAATACACGTACACATTTCTCTTTCAAACTTAAGGAAAAGAGATTAAAAACAAACACACAACACAATCCTTTTTCCAAGCTTAAGGAAAAGTAATTAAAGCAAACACACGAATACAAATCCTTTTCCAAAGATTTAAGGAAAAGTGATTAAACCAAAAGTTTACACAAAAATCAGAATCGATTGGCTGGGTTCGTATTGCTTTCTACTACGTCCGCGCGTTTGCGCCAAAAGTTAATTACTTTTGATTCGACTAAAGTATTATAAATGATGGATAAGAAATCAACAATTAGGCAGAATTCATTTCGCTATCAGACGACACTGACTTCATCTCACTTTCAAACCGGACACATCCGTCGACCACAAACAAACATACAGATCTCGTCTCGCTGCCAGATAGAACAACGACCAAGAAACAGGTGTTCGAACGACGATTCCACTGCCTCAACACAATTACTACTACTACTACCATTATTTTTACCACTTCGTTCTACCTACATCAAGAATCCGTTTCAGCAAATCCCATCTCGCGGCCAGGTCGTATACACAAACTTGACTCTCATTTCTGTCCACATCTAAACGAACTTTTCCAAACTTAACATACAAACTTTTACATTTTACATTACACATATCACCTACACTATTCCTTTTGAACATTTACATATTTGTTGAATACTTGCAAATTTATTCTCTGAATAAATTTATTTGTTATTTTATAATCATATGCATTTGTTTTATTATTTCTCCGTATTTTCTGCCTAACTGTGTCATTTTTATTCGTCATTTCTAATATAATTGAACACACATTCTCATAATCCTCTACAGGAGTGACCGTGACGTACCGGTAGCCAAGCGCATTCGCTGCCTTGCGTGTCGATCTACTTTCTGAAAGCCGTTCGCAAAATTGCCATTTTTTTTACTACTGGCTTATTTGCCAGCAACGAGACATTTTAAAAACAGGCGAGTGACGTGGGGTAGCAGTTTGCTTGCAGGAATGAATATGTGACGCCGAAGGACTTGAAACATGATTGTAGTCGTTATTTCGTGTCTGGACCGAAGGTTTTGTGTGGTGGTGTGAATTTACGAAAGTATCGTAGCAGCTTCTTATTTTTTTTTGTAAACCGGACAGTTAGAATATAAATATACACATCGATTTTATTCAGCAAACTTTAATCTGTTGAATGTTGATAAAAAAATCAATATCAGGGGCCATAAACTAAAACTCTCAAAAAAATTTGCAAACAAATGTTAGGCAAAATTATTTTGGTTTCAGGATAGTAGATTTATGAAATAAACTATCAGCAGTAGTGAATGTTCCATCTCTGAACTCTAGGTACCACCAAAATAGATCACGTGATCAGTTCAGGCCATATTGAAGGAAGAAACGTAGATATTTTTGAACTTAAAAAAAAATCTCGCAAAAAATAAATAACCAGCATAAAGAGTTGTTACAAAGAAAAACAGTTTAAAGATCAAATTATCCGATTGGAGAAAAATTACTCACCGTTACCTTGAAAAATAAATAAAACAGTCCGGTTTTTTACAACATGGTCAGTTTATTTATTGATATTTTTTTCGCTGAATTCTGTATTCATGGTTCTTTTACTAAAAAAAACTCTCGCATTTAAACTTATAAAAATCTCGTGATATGATTATTCAGATTCTTATCTTTATAGAAAAAAAAAGTAAAAATCGTTTTTTGTCGGTTGATTTTTTCATATTTCATAAAATAAAATAGGGTGGGGGGTAGACCTCGTAAAAAAAATATTTCCCCTAATATATTTTAGAAAAAAAACAAACTATTTCAGACATATTTTCATCAAAAGCTAAGTAATTCTGGAAATGTTCGTGAAAATCGAACCATTAATTGATTTTTCATAGAATTTTTAAAAAAGTCTCTAGTCATAATTTGTTTTTGGTTACGTTAAATTCCAATTGATTTAACTGTGCAAAAATGTAAACATTGTTTTTCGTTTATAATTTTCATTATTTCCATAAGCTGAAATTTAAAAAAAAAAATCATCAGGATTTTTTTTAGTGTTTTTTCTTTCAAATGGACAAAAAAATTTGAAGATAATATTTAATATTATCTTCAAAAATTTTTGTCCATTTGAAAGAAAAAATAATATTAAATATTAACCTTTAAAAAAATATTTTCTTTAGAAAAATAATATTAAATATTAACCTTTATGCAAGTTTCATTGTGTTAAATATAAGGGGGGGGTAAATTTCACAGGGAAAATTGGTGGTACCTACTGAACTCTCTTTTAAGGCAACGGGGATAAACTATGGAAAGAATATAAATATTCAGTGGAAATAAGATGGATATTTTAAATATAAGGAACAGATGACAGGTCTCAAACCTAATATACTAACTGAAAAAGATATTATATAATAATAATAATAATAATAATAATATATATTATTATTATTATTATTATTATTATTATTGTTGTTGTTGTTGTTGTTGTTGTGCCACGACTAAGCTAAACTTAGTAAATAAATAATACTACTAATAAATAACTACTTAGATTTCAATGTTTTTTTTACACACACACGTACACAATTGTTTAAGTAAGGGAAATAACTCTTGATTAATAGTTATTCTTCTGTCATTAAGAACAAAATTTGTTTCCTGCAAATGGCGCCGAATGTGATTAGATATTAATGTCCAGATTTATGAAGTGCTGGTCTGAATGCATTTATTTCTCTGGGGATTTAAACTTCAGTCTTTTGTAAGTCACTATTTTTCGATTTTTGTCACATAAGTAGCGTAATAATTTATGTAAATTAGGAAACTGTGAAAACTGCAGGAACCCTTTTTTGTTTTGTGTACTTTTTTGCGTTCCAATGTGATTTTGATATCATTTTTATATTTAATTGTTGACGTCTTAAAATATTTTTTATATATTTTTATCATGTGAATTCAATGAATTGAGAGATATGAGAATAATCGATTCAACAATGGGCATTAAGAAGTAAACATTACTTTTTAACTTAGATTACCTCCTCTTATTTGTTATTGACAAAATAAAAAATTTGCGATTTTGATTATTGTTTTATCCAAACACTGATATCAAATTTTGACGGTTTAGTTATTTTAGTAACAGTTTGTTCCAATATTAAGCTATTTAGGTAAAGAAGAACAGTTTACCGCTATTTAATTGGATTACAGAAAAAAAACAACTTCGAATTTAATTTTGTATTTTTGGAAACGTTATTTTTAATGAAAAAAAAAAATGCCACGAATAAGATATTGCAGCTGATCGTTTATTATTCTCTTAGAATGACTCGAACACCTATCACTCTGTTGTTGATGGAAAATAAAAGTATGTTATAATAATTGTTTTCAAATGATAAACCATTCCAAATTTAAAACAAGGGAAAATTGGTCGAAACAAACAAACACATGCGCATACACTAGGTACCACCAATTTTACCCTGTGAAATTTACACCCCCCTTACATTTAACACAATGAAACTTGCAGAAAAATTAATATTTCTTGAAAAATGTTATTCCATTCGAAAGAAAAAAACATTAGACATACTCCTGATGATTAAAAAAAAATTTTTTCAGCTCACAGGAATAATGAAAATTATGAATAAAAACAATGTTTTCATTTTTGCACTATTAAATCAACTGAAATTTAACGTAGCTAAAAACAAGTTACGGTAACAGTTTTTTTTTTTTTAATTCTATGAAAAATCAATTAATTGTCTGATTTTCACGAAAATTTCCATAAATGTTTACCTTTGGATGTAAATATATCTGAAATAGTTTTTTCCTTAAATATATTAGGGGAAATATTTTTTTACGAGGTCTATCGTAAAAAATATTTTATTTTATGAGATAAAAAAATGACCCGTCAGAAAACTTAACTTTTTTTCTATAAAGATAAGAATCTGAATAACTATATCAAAGAAATTATATAACATACAAGGCAGTAGTTTTTTTAGGAAAAATTAATGAAATCGGAAATAAAAAGTGCAAAAAATGTCATAATATTATTATTTGAAAACTTTTTTTTGTTTTTTAATTGGTATATGCTATTCTATGAAATTGTAAAAAAGTTTTTTTTTAAAGAAATTAATTTTTAAGAGATCTTCAATCTTTTGGGTGCTTAAATATTTTTCTTCTGTGTGAAATAAATAAATTTTTTTCTGCGTGAAAAAAATCGATTTTTTCACGGATATTTAAATATATGAATTTTAGAATTCAGGTGAACTAAAAATTGGTCCGATCCACACTATGTTAATATTTTTAAAAGAACTTTTATTGTTGTACGCCTGTCGGACACATAAATTTGAGTTTTTTTCTTCAAAATACAAATTTTCGAATAAAAACCCGAAGCGGATAGCAATATTTACATTTTACACATCATATATCAAAATAATTCTGAAACTTTCTAATTCTACAGACAAAGTGCGTCTTTTTCGCTAATCATCCTTGTTTTGAACAATGATGAACAAGTCTTGGAGTTTGCACTATTGTAATTTTACTTCCATGGGTCCTAGAAACAAAACAAAAAAGCTCCCTTTTGTACTTCCAGGTTTCTTCTAATTGAATGCAAAATTTCAAGAATATTGATAAAGATTAGCCACTTAGATGTTCAAAAGAAATGTAGAGTGTAAAATGTATTCTCGGAAAAAATTCCTATCACGCATTTTCGTTTTTTTTAAGCAAAATACGTTCTTAACTCGCTGTAAAAAAATATTCAATTAATAAAAACACATACAAATTACATATTTAGAGAGATTGTTTTATTTTATTTTCAACCATATGAATATTTTTAAGATTGAACAATAAATATATGAGAAATTGTGATTTTAAATCAATAAGGTCCAAAAGTCACGTAAATTCGAGGTTTTTCTTCAAAATCAAAACTTTCGGATCAAATCCCGAAGCACTTCGCAATCTTTAAATTTCACAAATTTTATAGGAAAATAATTTTGAAAGTCTCTAAAATTACAGACAAAGTGCATCTTTTTTGCGTCTTTCATATTTTTTAAACAAATATAACCTTAAACTTTGCCTCTCATATTTTCATTTCCACCGATCCTAGAAACAAAAAAAAAAAACCCGTTTGTACTTCCAGGTGTCTTCTATTTGAGTGCAAAATTTCAAGAATATTGATAAAGATTACCTACTTTGATTTTGAAAAACAAAACAGCGTGTAAAATTTATCCTAAAAAAAAACGGTCATATTTTTGTTTTCAGCTGTTCGCTGAAAATATGGTTTTAACTCGCTGTAAAAAATAATTCAATTGATGAAAACTGATAAAAGTTACATATTTAGAAAGATTACTCTATTCTCTTTCCAACCATATAAATCTTTTAAAGATTGGTTAAGAAATACTCGAGAAATTGCAAATTCAACTGATTAAGGTCGCAAATTTGAAAATGTCAGCATTTTTCAGCTAAATGCTTGTAATGCTAGATTGATACTAAAATAAAGTAGTTAAAATCAGATAATTCCCTGATTTTAGGTAAATTTTTTTCAGTGTTAAATTTATTTTGTAAACACAGATTTTATGACATTTTTAAACAGCATTTGGCCATACGCGATCGAAATTGACCGAAAAAATTGTTTTAAATGTATTAAAAATAAATTACATGTGTAATATTAATTCGCTTTTTTTTTCTACTGATGTTACTTTTTTTTTTTTTACTTATGTTACTACTTTTCGACTTAGACAAAAATTTGACCTTAAATAATTGATTTAATTCATTTTAATTTGTTTAATAAAGTTTTCTTTTCAAAAATTTTTCAAAATTAAATTTTTGAGCAAAATCCCTAACGGTATACAATCGTTTTTATTTCACACATTATATATGGAAATAATTCTGAGTCTGTCTTCTATTACTGGTATAGTGTTTTTTTTTTTTTTTTGCTTTTATATTTTTTGAAGAAATCACATTCAAATTTGCTCTCATGTATTTTTGCTTCCACGAGGCCTAGAAACAAAAAAAAAAAAAAGATCCTGTTTGTACTTCTAGGTGTCTTCTAATTGAGTGTAAAATTTCAAGAATATTGATAAAGATTAGCCACCATGATTTTGAAAAACAAAATATCATGTAAAAATTGGTCTAAAAAAAATGTCTTATTTTATGTTTTCGTTTTTTTGAAGCAAAAATATCATTTTAACTCGCTGTAAAAAATTATTCAATCAATAAAAACACATAAAAATTACATATTTATAAAGATTATTTTATTTTATTTCCAGCCATATAAATATTTTTAAGATTGGATCATAAATACCAGAGAAATTGTTATTTGAACTAATTAAGGTGAAAAATTGTCTATGTCCAACGATTTTACAAAACAAGCTGTTATTGCTATATAATTAATTGAGAATCTCAGTTTAAAAGTAAGGTCCCCATCCATTTAAACAGAACAAATATTGGTTATTTCTTATAATCTAACATAAACAAAGGGGAACCACCCTTGACTGATAAATTATTTATTTATTTTCCCATTAAACTAACCCTAACCCGTCTTCTTTTTTCCTAGTAGATCAATAAATAAATAAATAATTTATCAGTCAAGAGTGGTCCCCTTTGTTTATGTTAGGAAATATCCCAAATATTGATGTGTAATCTTTTCACTGATAATCTAAAAGAAAATTATATTTCATAAACAACAGAGTAAAAAAATCTCAATTTTTATTTTTTTATTCTTTACATTTAATTTTCACGTTTTCGGTACTTATTTTCTACTAAAATTGCCTATATGGCCTACCATTGGTAACCCTTGTTATCCAGGGCTTGACTACAGTGTTTAGCAACTCCATGTAGCCATCTGAGGGTTTTCCAACACTTTTTCTGCAGATTTTCGAAGAATTCTGCTGTATGAATGTAATCAAATTGTCTGTTATGTTGCTTTCTTCTAGCCACAGCCTTGTAGTCTCCATTGCAATTCTTCAGTTCATGCCTGATTGTTTTTTTGTTAAAAAATGTCATATCATGGACCAACTGAAACAAGGAATTCAGATATTTCTTCACAGTTTCTTTGTTTTTGGAGCAATTTGGTTAAAACTTGGTATTCTTATGTAAAATTGTATGTTCTTTCTGATTCTGCACTCAAATTGTATGTATCTCTATGCTGTAACCAATTATTTAGAGAATAAGAGGTACAGATATCAGCGTTTTTTGTTTTTTTAAAAAGTTTAACAGCCGATTATTCAACATTTTCATTATAATGTATAATAAATAAATTTTGAAGCAAAATACCATTTTAAGTCGCTGTAAAAAAATAATTCAATAGATAAAAACACATACAACATACATGTTTAGAAAGATTATTTTCTTTTCTTTCCAACTATATTGATATTTTTAAGATTAGATCAGTGCAAGAAATTGCAAGTTGAACCAATTAAGGTTTTGTCAATATCCACCAAAATCAACAAAAGTGCTGAGATTGCTATCTTTACTTTATTGGATTCATTTTTGAATTGTATACATCATTTTTAATTCTATGCCAGAAAATATTTTTTATGAATTCAGATGATCATTTTTTTTTTTTTTTTCAATTTTTTTCTTGCAGCTCATTTCATGGAGTTCACTGGAGTACCTGTAAACTTTTCTGACAGTCCAATTCCAGGACCTGTAATGCCAGTTGAATCGTCATTAATTGGGACTCAGTTTTCTGAGAACATGTTCCAGCCTGAGCATAATTCAGCTGGTGATGTTCAGTATACTGAAACACATAGTGCTCTTGCAGATGGTGGACATCAGTTTGGGGTGTCAACTTTGTGTTTTGATGCATTGCAAGAACTTTTATGGATGGGAAATCAGGGTGTAAGTAACATATATTTGTTTGAAATTTTGAGATTAGTCTTTGTCACTATTCCATGGTTTATTTAGATTAGTACTTTCATCTTTACTTTGCAGCCAACAAATGATAGATGATGATTAGGGTCAGGCATAGTTTCAGCACCAAATCATCATTACCACTAACCCATAGTCTGCTAGTTGTACCCACAATCCAATGAGCAAGCAGAACGTTTTGTGGACACATTTAAACGTGTTCTGCTCAAAGCAAAGGGGCAGGGAACAACAACAGAGGAGATACTAAAAGCATTTCTCCTCTCATATCAAACAACACCGTAAAGAATGGCATGTCACCAGCAGAGGCACTCATGGGAAGAAAGCTCTGTACCCCACTGGACACTTTATGCCCACAAAAACAACAGAGACAAGACACTTGTCATAAAAGACAAACTTTCTCAGTAGGCACACAAGTTTGTGAGAAACTACAGGCCTAGACAGACAAACTGGGTACCAGGCACCATACATTTGTGTATGACGTGCAAGTTGGAAGGCAAGTCTGGGCACGGAATAAAAATCATTTATGTCCCAGATACATCCCAAATAACATATTCCATTCCATTGGACTTAATAATGAATCCATTTGACTTACCAACTCCATCACCTCCTGTGCAGACAAATGCAAATGGGAGTAGAGCAGAACCTTGGAAGTGAAATTGGCCAAAAGTGAAGCACCTACAAATTAACCCCCAAGCATGCTCGTAACAGTTAATCATTCAAAAAAAGGAAGGTTTTAGGTTCAGACCTAACATTTTGAGTTACTTCCCTTAATCAGTAAGGGGCTGATGAGAATCCGTAAGTGGGGTTTATGGAAGCTTTTTCTTACGATCCCTCAAAAGATTACTAAAATGATCCTAAGGTAATAAATGAAAAAAAAAAAAAAAATGAAAGCATTGTGGTGCCAAGAAGTGGCCTGCAGAATCATCTGGTTTATGTTGCTTAGGAGGCAAAATCAATCTATCAATCTATCAACAATACAAAATCCTCCAGAATTCCTCAAGCGTCTTTTATTGCAGAATACCCCAGCTACAAAACACCTCAGAAGAAACCTTCTGAAATACAATTCTGCTTTTCAGATGAGACCTTTTGGAGCCGATAAGAATATGACAGATTTAAAAAAAATATAAAATCCAATGGCAGTGTTATCATTTGATGGGTGGTCTTCTACCACTCCCTAAAGAATCATATAAGTTTATATTAAATATATATTTTATGGGTGGTGATCAAGCAGAAGCACAACAAAGATGTAAAAATGTTCACAATGGGTTGGATTTGGATATAGTCATGGAGTTACAGGAAATATTACATAAATACCATAAATACGTTGGTATTTTTAGTGCAGGATAATTTTTTGCGTTTGAAAGAACTGACCAGTCAATTAATGATGGATATTTATGCAAAAATTGGACAACAAATCATTTGGACTTCAAGCTATGTGGGCGGACCCTGAAATATACACTAACAGACTCAATGTAATGGCTTATATTAGAAAGTTTGAATGAGTTGACCTTTTCCTTACATTTACCTGTAATCCAAAGTGAAATTCTGAAATTTCAAATGAAGTTTTTCTAAATGAAAAAGCTAATGATCGCCATGATATAATTGCTTGAGTGTTCCATGAAAAGCAAAAGAAACTACTGAGTGCTTAAAGAAGGAAAAATCTTTGGTGAGCTTAACACCTGGATTACAACAATTGAATGGCAAAAGAGAGGACTCCCCCACTCTCACATCCTGATTTGGTGCAAATTAAAAATGAATATATCTGTGTAGTAAGATAGCCAATGGCGTGTTATCTCATTTGCATATGTCTACTACAGTGGTAGATATAAAAAGATAGTTCTACAACATAAGACACTCAACTACGATTAGCTAAGCAAACTACTACAAGAACGTACGAACCTACACCTCACTACACATGGTGTCGTCGATAGGATTACTCACAAGATTAGAGGAACCGGACTATGTTGAGATGTGGCTAAAATGTTTTGCAGCACATGCAAGATGTAAGAAGCTGGAAGACAAAAAGAAAACGAGATTACCGATTTATTTTTAGCGTCCGCTGGATATGAAGCAATTATCAGAGTACCCGTTATGGCGTATCCAAAAGATTTGGGGATCTCACCTTTGAATAAATTGCACACATCATAAGGAATAATGTGAGACCCCAAAAAAAACTGGTTATCGCAGAGAGAATGAAATTTCTCTCTACGAAGCAAAATCCCAACAAACCAGCAAGGAATTACATTCAGAGACTAAAGAAGGCCTCGAGATTCTGTGAATTTGAAAAACTTGGTACAGCAGATATGACTATAGAGGAGGAATTGATTCGGTTATGGTTCATTGAAGGACTGCACAACGTAAACCAAAAAGATAAAGTTTTAGAACGTCTACAGTCAAATAACATGGCATTAGAAATGGTCGTGGAATTTGTACAACAACTGGAAATGATATCCGACTTCAAGGAAGATACGCAGCACAATACAATGGTATTTCAAATAGAAGAAAATGCACAAAATAACATGGATGTGTTACAAGTAAAAACAAGTCTAAAAAATTGTAAGTACTGCAATTTTCAACACAATTTTGACAAAAAACACAAACTGTCCGCTTATGGACAAACTTGTTATGTTTGCAAAAAACAAAATCATTTTGGAACAGTATGCAAAGCCAAGTTGAAACAGATAAATTCGATAGTACCAAATACGGGCAAACAAAAAACAGAAGCTGACAGTAAAATTAAACAAAATACCATTTGATATGCAAGTCAATACAGGTAGTGACGTGATGTGACTCTTATTCAAAGAACTTTTGGCAACATGGGGAAACTGTAACGTTGTGGCGTTTGTTACACAGTATCGATTAGGAATATGTTACGTACGGTACAGTTCGTAATATGTGACGTTATGTTGTGGGGCTCACCGCGTCTCCAAAACACACGGTACTGTTAAGACTCGTACAGCCGTGTATTAGGGGTTGGCACGTTGATCAGCACACACAGAATTCCAGCAGTCCCAAAATTCTTCCACACTCCTTTCGTTTATGGTCAAGCGAAAGATATCACTTACGCAGGCCGCGTGCTCCTCGTTACGGCCAATTGACTTGTTGACAAGTTTGTTGGTTTAATGGTTTTCATTCATGAGTTCCCTGGCGTGTAGTAAATAAAGGTGATGAACAGTACCTCTTGTTTTCATGAATTTTATTTCCTTAATGAAAGTTATTGAGGGAGAGAGATAGTCAGCTTCCTTACATATGTTTCTAATGATGCTCTTAACTTCGTTCCAACGGTCAGTACCAATTATCAGGCTTAGGTATGTTTTTACTTTGTGCAGTGTAAAATATTACATCTCAGGTTTCACACATCAGCGACACCATATCTCCATTCCAGGACCCCAGTCGCTCGCCTCTCACCAGCTCGGTCAAACCAAACTCAACTGACTTTTCTCCCTCGGTCCCCCGGAACTCAACTGATTCAAAATCTAAGGTTCCCTCATTAAATAGAAATCGAAGTGGAATCTTCTAGAATCTTCTCGAACCTTTCGAACGTACTAACTGTTTTACCAAATTACACGTGTCACTTAAGAGGTCGACGGGTCAACCATCCTTTCTTCTGACAAACCGATTAAACTAAATTTTACTAGCATAATCCAGACTTAATGGCTCCGAATAGACTCAAAGGTGCTAATTAGTTTTACATTGCTTCCCCACTCCGTAAGGTCTGAGAATCATGATACATCCTATTAAGGTTTCTCTGTATCTGGCACAAGGCCACAAATATGGTGTTCCTAGGTCCATTATGCTACAAAACCCAAGCTAAAGAGAAGTCACTTGAAACTGAGACAATTTGATGGCTCTTACATCACGGCATTGGGACAATTCGACGCTACGTTTGAGGCCAATAGGAGATTCAAAGTGGTCCCCATAACAGTAGTGGATTGTTTCAAAAGTTATGGACTAATAGGCACAGATATCATAAAAATAGATACGGACAATTTAATCGACAACATAGAAAGTAAAAAGCAAGAAATAGGAATGTTGAGAGGTTACAAAGCCACAATACGAGCGAAAGAAAATAGCCCCCCCCTCATATTATGAATCTCGTAGGATACCTATCCATTTGTGACCTTTAGTAAAAAAGAAATTGGAAGATATGGTAGCAGAAGGAATTTTAGAACCGGTACCAGTCGACGGTAGTAACTGGGCGTCCCCAATTGTAGTTTTGCGAAAAAAAGATGGGGATTTAAGAATATGTGGTGATTATAAGATTGGTGTGAATTATAAAATCTGTTCAGATTCGTATCCTATTCCTGAGCTTGAAACTGTATCACACACATTAACAGGCACTAAATATTTTACGAAGATTAATTTAAAAGCAGACTGACAATAAATTTCAAGAAATAACTACACTTAACACCGCCCCCTGGACTAATGCGGTGGACGCGTATGCCTTATGGCATAAAAACAGCATCGGCAATATTTCAACAAGCTATTGAAAATGTTTTAAGTGGGGTGGTAGAAAATATTATAATTTTAATTAAAATATCGTCCTGATAAATTATAATATTTGTTCATAAATGAATAGTATAAATGAATTACAACAAAAAACTGAGTGAGTTATGAACAAATTAAGAGATGCTGGCATGAGCATGGACCGCGATAAATGTAAGTTTAATTGCGAAAAGATAAATTATTTGGGCTTCCAAATATCCAAAGAATGCATTTCACCTGACCCAAATTCATTAATTAAAATATCGCAGGTGTCCCCCCCCACCAACAAAAAAAGAATTAGAATCGTTTTTAGGATTGGCAAATTTTTACCAAGGCAGAAATGAACTACTCGAATATAGAGAAGGAAGCTTTGGCCATAGTGTGGAGCACACAGCACGCCTGACAATTTCTATTGGGTTGAAAATTTTTACTAAAATCTGATCATCGACCCTTAGAATTCATTTTTAATCCACGGAAAGAGTTACCCAAGGTCACATCTGCCATGATAATGAGATGGGCCATACTGCTGATGGCCTTTGATTTCGACATCATGTACGTCAAAGGAAACATGATTCCGCATGTCGACGCGTTGTCCAGATTAGCTTTTAACAAAAAAGACAATGAAATAAATGACACTGAAGAAATACTACATTGGGTTGAAACCGCTGTACTGTCGATTAAACAGCTACAAGAAGAAACCTTGCTGGACCCTATTCTGGGCAAAATCTTAAATAGAATAAGGAGGAATAAATGGAACGACTGCTCTAAAGCTGAAAGGCCTTATAAAGAGATTAAACATAAACTAACCATGGACAGAAGAGTTATATGTAACGGAGATTTGGTTGTACCTCTGCAAAAAAATGTGGAAAGAAATAATCAAAAGTGTACATGACGATATACATTGTGGAATAGCAGCCACACAAAAAAGACTCAAATTGGAGAGCTGGTGGCCAGGATATTCACGTGACATTGAAGATTACATAAAAAAATGTCCCAAATGCATGGAAATCAAAAATTTTCTACAAAAATCGACTCATTCATGGCTAAAGGAACAAGAACCATGGAGTCGAGTACACATGTACCATGCCTATGTAAAGGGCATAGGACTACTATTGATTTTAGTAGATTCTTTCTCGGCGTGGCCAGAGATTGTTCAGGTGCGTGATAGAAAATCTGCAACTGTCATTCAAATTTTGAGAACAATATTCTCAAGAGATGGTGTACCCAAAACCCTGCTATTGGACAATGCACCTGAATTCTGTGATGAAGGTCTGTGTTTGTGGTTGAGGAAGATAGGATGTAAACCCTACAAATCCACAATCGAATGGGGTTGCGGAAAGGATGGTTAGAAGGGTTAAATTAGGATTAAAAGCATTCAAGCCGTCATGAGAGACCATAGAATCCTTTCTACCTAAACTCTTGATGAGTTACAGATCCATTTCTCATGCTGATAGAACACTAAGTCAGGGTTCCCATGCATCCTGGAAAAGAAAATGAACATTTTCCAGTACTGGAAAAATGGGGGGGTTTTATCAAAAATCCTGGAAAATTTTCGTAATTTGTCCTGGAAAATTTGAATTATCTGAAAAAAAAAAAAATGTTATTATTACAGTAAACAAATATAACTAGTAAAATAACAAGGACAACGTTTTTTTTTGTTTTTATTTTTAACGCTCGCCGAATCTATGCAAGATTTCCCAAATTATTCATGAATATTCATTAAACAGTAAAAATGCTTCTGATTGGGTGGGTACTTGTTGATTTCATTCAATGAAGTTTCTCTATCATGTAGCAATATTTTGATTTATTTTTACGTGACACTAAACAAACATGAAACAAGACAAGAATTAGTCAGTCAGACTACTTTAAAGATTGTTAAAGGTTTAAAAATAAATTCCGTTTTACAAGACGTGAAATTTCGTAAAATTCAGAACATGTAACTTTAACATTTTCTTGATAATCATGTTCAGCAGGGTTTAATTGAATAAAATGATTAATTTTTAGAAAAAAGTAAACATTTTAGCAAGACTTAGAATTTGTTTAAGAAAAATATTTTGTCTGTAAGTCAGTCAAATAATTTTCACAGAAATTCAACTTAAAAACATCTCCACAATAGAATTGACATAATTTTAATTTTATCGTTACAAATACCATTATTTAGAAGAAATTTCGAGTAAAATGATCAGATAAAGTTTATTTGAAGAAGTGAGCAGCTGAAATCATTTTTTTTTTCGAGAATATCACTTGTGTAAAATAGTGACTGAAAATCAAAGAATGTTTTGAACTTGTATAGAATAGCGTGCACACAAAATTTTTACTGAAAATTTTTTAAAAAATACGCAGTAACGTAATACTAATATAAGAATTGAAAGTGAAAGTTTTTTAAAAACAAACGTTGGTCCCTACCCCCAGACCCCTAAGTAAGGCTTCAAGCATATGGCGCTTGAACAAAATTTTTTTTTCATCAAATGTCAATTTCATCTCAATTAAAAAGTGACTGTCCTTTTTACGAACTCCCCCACTCTCTCCTGGAAAATATTGACCTAATTTACTCTGTTTTTACTTTCAGGCATATTTCCGACCTAACAGATATTTTCTGAGTCGTGCAATTCAAAAAGCGAGAAACACAGCACAGTAGATATCTTAATTTGTACTAATTCAACAAAAAAAAAAAAAAAAAAAAAATATTGGGTGAGGGTTTAAAATTGATTTGCTAATGAAAAAATAACCCATTAATATTGATCATGGCTAAGCAAAAACAGAAGGCCAGACAATTTTATTGTACAGGGTGTCTATAAAGTCAGAGTGCACTTAAAATAATTTATAACTTTAAAGTGCATATGGACTTTGTGGACACCCTGTGTCGTTAATTGATAGATGTAGGCATCTCCATTAACCCTGCAACATAAAAAAGTAACAATAAAAGTGTCTAAATGTGTTGATATTAGATTAATATCAATTAAATTATGAAATTGCCGTGAATAAGTGCTGTCCTGGAAAATTTAAAAAATGTCCTGGAAATGTCCTGGAAAATGATTTCCTAAAATGAGTGGGAACCCTGTAGTCCTTCTGCCTTGATGGGAAGACAGATCAGATCTCCCATAACCATGTATTTTTCGACTAATGAAAAAATGTGGTACAAAAAAAGTAAGGACGCGCAACCTGAAAAAGCCTATTTTATTATGCAGAAAGGGAACAACACAGCTATAATAACAACACAGGAGAGAAGTGTGCTGGCCCACGCTGATCAGATAAGGAATAGATATGAAGAAGACGTGAGGAACTGGAAAGAAACGAGGATATAAACCAGTATGATGGAGACGTTATAGAGCCAATCGATGAAAGTGTGTCGGATTCCGATGTGCCGTACGAGGGATCCAGCAGTGATGAAATGAGACCGTGATCACCATTATGAAGAACACCCCCTAGGATATTTAGGAGAAGCAATAGGTCAATGTGGGGAATAAAACCTCTCGGTTTCAGGGAGGTGTAGTGAGATAGCCAATGGCGTGTTATCTCATTTGCATACGTCTACTACAGCGGTAGATATAAAAAGATAGTTCTACGACATAAGACACTCAGCTATGATTAGCTAAGCAAACTACTACAAGAACGTACGAACCTACACCTCACTACAATATCAATATTAAATTTAATTTTAAATTATGAAACATCTGTGAACAAGTAGTGTCCCGAACAATTCAGAAAATGGAAATGTGGAAAATGATTACCTAAAATGAGTGGGAACCCTGAAACAGCAAAAATAACTACAAATCTTAACCACTTTTACGATAATGTATGTTTTATTTATGTAGTGACCTTAATCTATAAAATCATTAAAAATGTTATTTTTTATCAGCATTTGTAATTAAATATTTTTCAATTTCAGCATTGCTGAATCAAATCTTATAAACCAGGAATTAATTTGTTCTTCAGTATTGAATTATAATTTCTAAACTATTAAAAGCTTCAATTTGGCAGTAATAATCATCTTTTATTTTTTTGTTTTTAAAAGGGTCATGTTACATCTTATTATGGTCCAGCATTAGAAAAATATACCTCCTTTCAAGTACATTCAACGGATGAAATACGTCAAATACTCACAATTGATAATGGCTGCTTGTTTCTGACCAGAAATAATCTTCGATGTTCTATAAGACGAGGACTCAAACAATTTGATTACAAGTAAGTAACTCTAACAAAATAATTTTAATTGCTCTTCTGAATTATTTATAAATTATTTTATGTGATATATGTAATTTTAATCAATGGGTATTTAGGGTTTTATTTTTATTTAAGAATTACATTTTCAGAATTATAATATGATTTATAATATGATCAGCATTCTTGCTTCCTTATGAGTTGTAAAAATAGTAACATATTTACTTGATTGTTGAACCTTTAACTCTTTGCCTACTTTAAATCACTCACAGCACCTTCTCCCAACACTGCAATCCTACTTAAGTAGTTGGCAGTGGTTCTCACACGTGTCACATGTTTACACTGAAAAACACCCCTACCATCTTTTGTTTTGTCTGTGAACTATCCGTGGATTCTGAGGTGAATAGGTAGTGAACTTTGAAATATCCCATATATACAGGTAAGAAATATCAAGAAAATTTGGTTCAGCCATAGGGGAAATTTGGTAGGCAAAAAGTTAAAAAAAAAAATTGAATACAGTGATTATTAATTAAAATACTGTCATATATCAAAGTGTTCCATTAATGAGTTCTCATCAGATGCATTTTATTTTGTGAACGTTGTATTTTTTAGAAAATTAAAACTAAAATATATATATGAGTTATATTAAGGAGGGGAATGTCTTATCAAATGTACATGTAAAGGATATGAACAGATATACTTTATAAAATAACCAGAATTTGTATCTGACTCTATAGCCATAACACTATTCCAGGGTTCCCATGCATCCTGGAAAACTTGGAAAATAAAATGTAAATTTTCCGGTACTGGAAAACCTGGAAATAGGGTATTTTTTCCTCAAAAATCCTGGAAAAATTTTGTATTTTGTCCTGGAAAATTTGAATTGTCTGAGACGAAATTAATGTTATTGTTACAGTTACAAATATAACTTGTAAAATCACAAGCACAGTGTTTTTTTCCCTAGAGTAAAATTCACATTGTGATTTCTTTCGTAAAATCTTTATTGATATTTTTGAAATTTTACACTTAATTAGCACAACTTAAAATAAATGTTTTTTCTTTTCTGACCTTTGGAAGCTAAATATGATAGACAAGTTGACGGAGATTTCTTCAAAAAGTATAAGATAAGCAAAAAAAAAAGCACTATATCACTAATAGAAGATAGTCTCAGAATTATTTCATATATAACATATGGCATATCAATGATGGATAACCGTCAGGGTTTTATGTTAAAGGTTCAATTTTTGAAAAAAATACTTAAAATCTAGTCATTTTTAATATGTAAACAACCCCCAGCACGTGTTAATTTCGAACCTAAATCGCTTAAAATGGCAATTTCTCGAGTATTCTTAAACTTAAAAATTAAAGTGGTTGGAAAGAAAATAAATAATCTTTCTAAATATGTAAATTTTGTGTTTTTATCCATTGAATTACTTTTTACAGTGAGTTAAAATGGTCTTTTGCTTTGAACAGCTGTAAACACGATATACAATTTTTTTTCTCAGAATAAAATTTACATGGCAATTTATTTCGTAAAATCAATGTGCCTAATCTTTATCAATATTCTTGAAATTTTACATTTAATTATCACACACCTTAAAATACAAGCAGGAACTTGTTTTTTTCCTTTCTGACCTTTGGAACCAAAAATATGATAGACAAAAATTAATGGAGGTTTCTTCAAAAAGTATAAGATAAGCAAAAAAAAAAAAAGAAGCACTGTATCACTAATAGAAGATAGTCTCAAAATTATTTTCATATATAACATGTGACATATCAATGACAGTTAACCATCAGGGTTTTTTTTCGTCAAACTTTTAATTTTGGAAAAAAACATCTTAAAATTAAGAGAAATGTAAACAAAACTCAGCACATGCCGGACTAGCATTGTTTAAAAAAAAATATGTAAATAGGTATTCTATTTCTTGTATGTAATTCAACATAGGCATTTAAAAATGTATTTTTAAGTTGAAAGTGATGTTATATATTTAGATTAATACTATATATGCAGTATTAAAATGAAAATGTGAATAAACTTTAAAAAAAAAAAGACCTGCTTTCTGTACCTCTTATTCTCTAAATAATGGGTTACTGCTTATAGATACTATAAGTGGTAACAAATATAATTTGAGTGCAGAATTAGAAAGAGCATACAATTTTAAATAAGAATGCCAAGTTTTATCAAAATTGTTTCAAAAATAAAGAAATGGTGAAGAAATTACTGAATTTCTGGTTTTGAATTGGTCCGTGATTTGACATTTTTTTTAACAAAATCGTGTCCAATTTAGGGACTTTAAATTCTCATAACTTTTGAACCACTGGGGATATTTGCATAATTCAAACAGTTTTGAACTCCATTTACACAGCTCTATTTAACCTCAAATAAAAAAATCAACTGGGAATGCTACATATACCAAGATTTTTGTGATCATAATAGTGTTAAGATGCTCTAACTTACAGAATAAAACAATTTGTCATCCAATAGATCACATTCAGATCAATTCAAATGATACAACTATTAAATGCTAATTATATATTATTTCCTTTTATGTGTAGTTAAATTATATAAACCATAAATAGGATGTGATTTGACATTGACTGCCACAAGTGTTTTAACCAATTTATAAAAGGGACATTCCATATCAATTCACCAGGGCCTTACAGTTCTTTGGTAAACTTAAGCAGACATAGTAGATATTAGGAAAAAATATTATGAAAATTGAAGAGGACATATTTTCTATAGACTGACTGTTAACTACATAGGTGAAAAGTTGTTGATTTTGGAATCAATGCATTTGGGTGAGCAAAATAAAATTTTCTATCACATATAGGATTAAAATAGTTGAATATTTGGATTCTGCAGTCCTTATTTGCCCTACATACCACATTTCAGAAATATTGAATATATGAAAGTATTTTTTAAGAATTAAAAAAAAACATTGAGATTCTGTGACGCTGTGCAGCAAAATAGTAAAATCCTACCCCACCTCTAAAATCGAAATGGTAAAGTCTAGGACAAAATAATTTGGTACACTTTCCTAATTCATGAAGGGAAACATTTGTGTCAAATTTCAAGTAATTCGGTGTCAGTGGGTGCAGATTTCAACTTTTGGCGGTGTTTTGACATGGAATGACCCAAAAGCAAAATATTTACTTTTAGAAAATAATATATAGTAATAATTTTAAAGATATTATTTACATCTTTACTAAATTTACTCCTATTTTTAATGAAATTTAACCCTAAGATTTTTTTTTTATAATCGTGTGGTGATACTTCCTAAAACATGCAAGGCAGCACCTAGTCATAATATACTTGATGTCATGAGGACTGCCAGAAACAAAACCCAGCAGGCTGCCCAAGATTGCACCAAAATTCACTGAACCTGTGTTGCGTCATAGAGACTGCTGCCAACATGGGAGATGCAAGGGTCATGTATGATGGTATCAAAAAAGCTACAGGCCATCCATCATGAAAACTAGTATAGTTTTCAAGTCTAAGATGGGAAGACTCATCACTGACTAAGGGAAGCAACTGCAACACTGGGTTGAGCACTACCTAGAGCTGTAGGCAACGTAAAATTTAGTAATGGACTATGCCTTAAATACCATCCCTGATTTACTAATCATGAGTTAGCTGGACACACCACCAACCATGAAAGAGCTCAGTAAAGCCATTTATTTTTTCTATAGCTGCACCAGAGACTGCCATTCAAAAATTGACCTGCTTAGCCACTTGTGCAGATAAAAAAATAATATTTGGACACTATGCCATTGTCTTTACCATTGTCTTTAGTATGCCAAATTCCCTGTAAGTTAGTTATTCAGAATAACATGCTCATCTTGTTTTAATGACAACAATTCACTTATGATCAAGTTTTATGTCTTGTATCTCTTAACCTCTTTTGAGTAAATATATTCTAAATTATATTCGTTCATTT
Organism: Doryteuthis pealeii; assembly: GCA_023376005.1. Taxonomy (NCBI): domain Eukaryota; kingdom Metazoa; phylum Mollusca; class Cephalopoda; order Myopsida; family Loliginidae; genus Doryteuthis; species Doryteuthis pealeii. Next base: position 72,378,324 of record CM042150.1, read on the forward strand.
TATAAATCTGTCAAATATTTAACCCAGATTTTACATATCAGATGTAATGGTGCAACTCTTTTGAAAATGATACTTCAGTGATATTTCTAGCGTTCAATCAACCTTTCAAAGAAGAAATCATGACTGCTTTGTTGTATATTACACATGAAAATCTTTTATTCTTAAATACCCACAAACATTTGGTTATGTGTCTGTATTTTCTGTACTTTGTAATTTTTATCTTTTTGAAATTGATTAGCTTTTAAATGTTATGCTTTCATGCCATTTAAATGGTGTATTTTGTTTTGTTTTTTAAAAATTATTTTACAGTGATGAATACATGGAAGATATGCAATGTATGATTATGACTAGTCCAGAATCTGTATTGATGGGTGGCCATCAGACAAAGGTTATTGAACTTGATCTTAACAAATTAGAGCAGATACGTCAGGTAAGAAATGTTGCTTAGATGCATTTTAATACTTATTCTTTGTCATTCATTCATATCATAGTCTGAATGTATCTCTGTATCATAGGTTTTTCATCATTAATTATAATAATTTTTTAGATATCTATAATGAAAAAGATAAATTTATAGAATTAAGACATGAGGGATTTCTTAGTAATTTCTTGTAAGTGTTTCTCTGTATTTTGTCTCTATTTTTTCCATTTTCGAAAGATTAAATGATACAAATCTATGTTTCTTTGTGACTAAATTCTGATTAGTCTGAAGCTTTATGCACTTTCTATTTCTGGGAGATGATGGTGGTAAGAATATTGTGGTGACTTTAGACCACTTGTAAGTACATCAGTCAGCGGGACATGTGGTCAAGACACATAGAAAATAAAAGTAGCATTCCCAGTCCATCAGCCGTTCCAACATTGACAAATTTACATCTTAATCCATTCAACTTGTAATTTCTCACATATTTCTGGCCCAATCTTTAAATATGGCTGGAATGAAAATAAAATAATCTTTCTAAATATGGTATTTGTATGTGCTTTTATCCATTGAATTATTTTTTACAGCAGGTTAAATGGTATTTAGCTTCAAACAACGTAAATGCAAAATATGGATTTTTTCAGACTAAATTTTACATGTTACTTTGTTTTGCAAATCGCAAAGGGACCAATCTTTATAAATATTCTTGAAATTGTACAATTAGAAGACACTTTAAACTATAACCAGAAAGTTGTTCTTTTCTTCTCTGACCCATGAAGCGAAAGAACATACATTTTACATAAGAGTGCCTTTATCAAAATTACTCCAAAAATAAAAAATGAAGAAGAAATTGCTCCATAATTTCAAGTAGGATGTCTATTTTGAACCCAAAATTTTGGAGGTTTAAATTCTCATAACTTTTGAACCATTGGGGATATGTGCATTAATTAAAACAGTTTTGCACTCCATTTGCAGAGCTCTTTATAACTATGTGATTAGATAATTCTAGAAAGAAAAAAAATAGAGGGGGAAAAATAAATATTTAAATCAATAGGTCTTTGTTGAGGGGGGGGCGAAAAGAAGCAGGTCAAACGCCTTCTCGAAGGATAAAACATTGACTTCGTCGATACAATCCTTAGCAGCTAATGGTCGTCGTTGTCACCTTAGCAGCTAATGTCGCAACACTCCCTTCTGCAATCACCCACTTCTACTTATACACCATTTCCCCGCTATCATCCGGGCGTCTGCGCTCACATACGGGACTGTGGCATCTTGACTCCGGAGCCCGCGCCAATGTGTCGCCCTTTCACATTCTGAAGAATGCGGGTTCGATTCTAGATTGGTCCTACACGCTAGGCAAAGCCTAGCCCGCTTCCTTCGAGAATACAGCAAGCCTTCACGCCCGCTACTCACCTTGTGTTCTCTGTCACACTCCCCCCTGATCTCATGATCACACAATGTGCAGGATGGGAGTGGCCTTTTTGTTATCGCACTCCTTCGAAGCGGTACGTGCACCACAGTTTCCGCCTCTGAATCGTCTGACGGGCTAGCGGTTGTGTCATTGACATTCAATAACAACTCGTCACTGATTGGCTCATCATCTTCGTCGGTAGATGAATAATCCACCTCCACAGCAGGGCGGAGATTGCGTACGTGACCAGGACAAATTGATGACTGACCACACCAGTCACTTGCCCCCGCTTGAATCTGGTGGTACATCGACTGCCTGGGGGTTTCACCCAAACGGAATCCCCCACAGCATATGGCCCACAAACCACTTCGTCGACAGGTGACTGCACAACGTCAATTCCTTTTACCCGCACCTGGTACGTGTGGATGGCATTTGCGGGTTTGGTTACCGGGGACAACCCGTCCTTCGGCGTCACATTGTACCAGTATGTTGCCTCTACAACGGTGCACTGCTTCCTAGTGGGAATCCTCTTGATACTGCGGTGACTTCTTTCTGCGATACTGTTACCTGATGGCATATACGCACATCACAGCCGTAGTTGGAACCCCCATTCACACAGAAACTGCCTTACTTGCTGGCTACAGAAGGGTGTTCATTGTCGGCTAATATTTCCTCTGGTGCACCTTGTTCATAAATTGCGGACGATAGCCGTCGAAGAAAGCTTGCTGAGTCTTGCTGTGCCGGGTCTTTTTTTGTTTCTAGGACCCGTGGTAATGAAAATATGAGGGCAATGTTGAAGGCTATTTGTTTAAAAAATATGAGAGATGCAAAAAAGAAGCACTATGTCCGTAATATTAGAGAGTTTCAAAATTATTTTCATATAAAATTTGTGAAATTTAAAGATTTCTATACTGTTTGGGATTTGCTCCGAAAGTTTAGATTTTGAAGAAAAAACTCAAATTTACGTGACTTTCGGATGTTGATTACCAAAATCTAGACATGAATTAAAAAATATGAGGTAGTTAAGTTATATAACTTATTTAAAGAAACTTAACTTACATTTCGTAAATTGTAAACTAACAGTAAAAGTATAAAGAAATATCTAAATAAATACATACATATAGTTGTTGAAAGTTAAATGTGAAATACAATGTCCTGTAAATGTTACGAAATACATTGTTCTAATGTATGTAACTTACTTGAATAAGAAAATTTAATAAAGAATATAATTTTAATAATAAATAAATAGACAGATTAAAAAAAAGATGAAGTCACCACTTCCCTTTTTTTTTCTTTTTCTTTTTTTACTAAAAACCGTTAAGATAAATGGTCTTTCGACAAATATGTATATAGTATATACTTATCTAGTATTTCTTTTACACATTTATTAACTTCTTTCTTTTCTTTTTTTTTTTTTAAACTTTAGAAGTTACTTTAATTCATTCCTATTAGTGATGTCTCGAATTTTAACGTTTATTTCGACTGTTTATTCATTAGAGCTGTAAAATAATAATAATAATAGGCTGGAATACTCAGAAGAGGCCTGGAGACTGAAGAGACTTGCTTTCACTCAGCCTCCAGTGAACCACCGGCTACAGCAAGTGAGAAAAACTCAAATGGAGTGAAATAATAATAATAGTTAGAGCTGTATATCTAACTTTATCTTCGATCTGTTTACTTCGACTGTCAGCGTTTGGAAACATCAACCCTTAATAGTAGGATTGGGGTACTTACAACTCACATAAATTCTCAACACAACCTGGCGCTTGGGTGCAAGCACTGGGGCTTCCAGGTAGGCTTGCCTCTTGTGAAGTGACTCAATACTACCTGAGACAGCACCCTGCAACAGTTTGGTAGCCCAGTCATCTTGGACTTTACCCTGCCACTGGACTAACTGCGGAACTGCCAAGATAGTGGCCTGGGGTCTGTGCAGCCTCTTTCCACTTAAGATATCTCATGCACAAGTTTCACTTCATCTTAAATGTAAACAAAAAGAAGAAAAAAATTCCTAAAATAAACAAACATTATACTATAAAATTTCTCGGCAATTGTTTTTAAAAATTTGATGAATCATTTTCTCTTACTTACTCACTCTCTGGTGTTCCTATTTTTTTTTTTTAGTCTGGTCATGGAACGGGTACTTTAGCTAGTGTATATATATATATATATATATATATATGTTTAATTTTCTTTTACATATATATAATCTTAGAAAGGAAGGAAAAACTCAACACCGTAATTCCATAATAAATTTATTTCGATCAAAATTGGGCCTATATAAATCTAAGTTGATTCAATATAGCTCCCCAAAATTTCATCTCATCAGATGGTAGATCAA